>OVBL01000595.1:0-643536 GCA_900406555.1 Pseudoturritis turrita
GGTCCTGTGACTTTCGCTAGATGAGATCCTAAAACGGAATGAATACTCGCAAATGGACCTCGGGATAGAGAGATCCGCGAGTTGGGAGAGCTAGCGAGTTGGAGAGTTAGCAAGCTAGCGAAATGGATTCGAAATTCAAGCAACATAATGCTCAGGTCAAAAAGAGTAAAGAGATTTAAATAACATGATAAATGAATAGCGTGATTCACGCGTTTGTAAATGATATATGTAGAAAATGAGTCTAGAGAAGGGGGACATTCTGAACTCTCTGGCAAGATACACGCAATACAATATTTTCTTTTACTATTTGTCTATGTTTACGTTATTCTTCCATTCTTCCATCCTTCCACCCTTCCATTCCGAATTCAACTTTCGTCTCCGATTGTCATCTCTCTCAGTGTGATCTTATTCTGATTACATTTTCATCTCCGATTGTCATCTCTCTTAGTGTGATCTTATTCCGATTATCTAACTTTATCGGTGTGATCCGAACCAAACGAGATTCAAGACATTTTGGCGCCGTCTGAGGGGATCGAAAGCATCTTACCCATTTTGGAATTCGGGATCGACATATTTTTTCACGATGTCGGACCAAGTTGACCAAACTAACGCTTTGTCTGAAATCAAGACGATGTTGGCCGATCCGAAGTCTACTTCCGATCAGGAAAAGACTTCCAGCGATGCTCTCGCAGCACGCTTCAATTCCCATGAATAGTTAATCATTTCCCGACTGACAAGTCTAGCCACAGCGCAGACTGTGCTGGAATCACGCGTTAACGCACTTAGCACTCTGCGGGCTGACGTGTATCCACATTTCCACCCAGCTCACCAAGTAGACGTTTCGTCCGTCGATGGGACTACTTCGGCAGAAAGACCTGTTGATCCAGCTAGGACCTCGGATCCTCATTCAAACGAACATAATCCAATCGGTTTCATCATGTCGACTCTGACTGAGTTCGGAATAAATTCCGGGCAGAATTTGGCACCGATGGTTAATCCGCAGAATCTGCCTCCCCTACCCGCATTTCCGGGAAGAAACAATCGGCCTTATCAGGTTGACCAATGTAACTCGACTCGACTCGAATTGGAAAGCGATCAAGTTAATTACTTTCCTACTCCGAATTTGGAAAGACAACATTCCTTCTCTGGGGGAATTTCCGTCGGACAAAGTGGATCCGAGTTCAAGACTTTACGTCGGGATCTCGAAATGACTAATGCAGAACTCCTGGCAGTAACTTCCAAAGTTCATAAGTGTCTAGCGCGGCTCCAGAGATTGTCCGCGTCATCGAAGACACTGAGAGAACTCCATTCTCACCAATAGTTGCGAATGCGCGGATACGAGATACAGGAAAGCTAAGACTTCTGACCTATGACGGAAACTCGGATCCAAAGATTTTCATGATCGCATTCCGTATTTCGGTAACTCAAGCTCATTTTCATGAGGACGAAAAAGACATTGGTTTTTTCTAACTTTTCGCCGAGAACCTCGAAGGCTCCGCGTTGGAGTGGTTCTCACAGAATTGACGAAGAATCTATTGAAAACTTCAATCAGTTGCCGATCTCTATTTTCATGAATAAAGGAACGTCGACTGCCGATCTCTGGAATTTATCACAAGGAGCAACCAAACCTTTGCGCAGTTTTATTGAGCGGTTCAAAAAAGTAAAGGCTAATATAGCTGGATTCAGTGATTCCACTGCATTGCAAGCATTGAAATACGGTCTCTGGCACGAGTTGCCATTCCATTTTGATCTGATGATTCATACGGCGGGTACAATGGAAGATGCTCTTCATCGTTCCACGAAGTGGCGTAGGAAGAGAAAGCTTCTCTCGCTAAAAAAATTCAAATCTCACAAGCCGGTTCAAGAGACCCCCTCTAACAATTTTGAAAGGAGAGATAACAAAGATTCTCTAAGTTACGGTGGTGGATCTCATACTTATAGTGTGGCCGGAGATTACTTCAAGAGCTTACTCGGATCGTGGCCAAGAAACATGGGCCGAGATGTAGATGCTTTTTTTCAAAATCCATAAGTGTAAAGGTCATGCTATGAAAGATTATTTTATATTAAAAAAATTCATACTGCGAAGTTCGCATTAGGAGAACTAGCAAACGTCGGCCTCAACATAGGAAATCTAAAATAAGAATTGATCGACGATGATCAAAATAATCATGAAAACTATTCCGTCACAAAAAGAGGAAGGCCACATAAAAATATAGACTCACCCAAACCGACCCAGAAGAAAAGAATTGATTTCATCATGGGTGGATCCAAGTATTGTCGCGACACAGTGTCATCGATTAAAAATTACCAACGGAAAGCTGAATTCGGTCAAACACGATTTACACCCGAACCTGATATCGAGATTTTGTTCTCCGAAAAAAACACAGTTGGACTCAACAAACCGCACGATGACACGTTAGTTATCCAGTTAGATATCGAAGCAAATTGCAAAGTTTAAAGGATTCTCATCGATACTGGAAGTTCCGCCAATGTAATATTTCTCGATACGCTAGTTTGTATGGGAATTAACAAGTCCGAGGTACAAGGAGTTCCGACTCCGCTAACTGGGTTCAATGGTATGATTGAGATGTTAGTTGGGACGATTCGATTACCCGTATCAGCAGCGAGAGTGCTAAAGCTAGTCGATTTCACAGTCGTTCATACTGGAAGTTCTGCCAATATAATATTTCTTGATACGCTAGTTCGTATGGGAATTAACAAGTACGACGTACAAGGAGTTCCGACTCCGCTAACTAGGTTCAATGGTATGCTCGAGATGTTAGTTGGGATGATTCGATTAATCGTATCAGCAGCTGGAGTGCTCAAGCTAGTCAATTTTAGAGTCATTGATTGTCCGACAACCTATAACCTAATCTTGGGAACTCCATAGATTTACGCAATAAAAACAGTCCGTCAATGTATCATCAATGCATTAAGTTACCGACCTAATGGAGGAAGAAGAAAACTTTCTACTAGACCAGCAGGCGTAGTTCACTAACGAGCCTAAGAGAATGAGCCGAGATGATATCCCAAGCGAGTTGTGAAGGGAAAACTTTGACCACCAATGACAGATGGACGAAATCCGAGCTTCCTTAGCTCAAGCCACTACCGAGGTACGAGCTGTCCGCTCCCAAGGACACAAGGACACAAGGCCATCAGCGCGGCTCCGGAGATAGATCTTGTGCTGCAAGAAGCACAACGAATGCCATTTACAGCTCGTATCACAGCACTAGGATTTCCAATCCCGGAAAGATCAAGATTCCAGTCTATAATGGCACAACTGACCCCAAGGACCATATCACAGCTTCTGAATAGCAATGGGACGAGTCAACCTTATGAAAAGCGAAAAAGATGCCGGCACTGCCTCCTATTCGTGAAACATCTGAAAGGAACGACCCTTCAATGGTTTTCTAGGCTGGAACGAAGGTCCATTAAAAATTTCCAGCAGCTGTCGACCATTTTTCTGAAGCATTACTTCATGGATAGAAAGGCTTCTGATGCCGACCTCTGGGCTTTAGCACAAGGATCAACGGAGACCTTGAGTACCTTCATAGAGAGATTCAAGACAGTAGTATCAAAGATCAAAGGACTGAGCGACAAAGCCGCCCTTACAGCATTGAAGAATTCACTATGGTACGAATCAGACTTCCGGAAAGAAATTGCGCTGAACTCACCCTAATCAATCCAAGATGCGCTGCAGCGAGCGTCAATCTTTATAGATAACGAGGAGGAGATGAAAGTCCTATCCAAAAAGCACGGAGCCCCGAGGTCGTCAAACAAAAATCCTCCTCAGACTCAGAATACATTGAACTCTCGGAAGAACAACCAGGGAAGTGGTTACGTATATCATGAGGGACCGAGCTTCGGCAGAGCCCACAACTAACAAGTAGGTGCCGGTCAAGGTAAGGCCCTGTGGAACACTTGGACGAGAAACTCAAACACCTATGACGAGAAGGATTACTGCGAACACCACCATTGCTACAGAAATTTAACCGCAAACTATAGAAACCTGGGGCTCAAACTGGCGGCAAAATAGGTAAAGCGAGAGCTTGGAGATGTGGTAACTCTTAGAGACTTCGAGCTCAATGAGTCTGAGAATGACTAATCCCACGATACGAACCGAGCTGATCGTTCTGCTGAAGCAGCAAAAAGCGGAAGATAAAACAACGAAGCAGCTCCCGGAGAACAAAGACAGAGAATAAACATGATAATGGGAGAATCCCGGTACTGCATGGATACGGTGTCCTCGATCAAAGCCTACCATCCCAAAGCCGACGCCAGCATCAACTGGTCAGCACCCACCGAGCTGCCGAACGACGTAGTTTCCTTCGAAGAAAGGAAACCCACTGGCATTGATAAACCCCATAACGATTCTCTCATCATCGAGTTGATCATTAGAGACTATGATGTCGCCATAATCCTAATAGATACATGAAGTTCTATAAATGTTATATTCCGGGAAACTCTCTGAAGAATGATCATCCGCTTGTCCGAGGTGATAGCGACGCCGAAACCACTGACCAGGTTTCCTGGAGAAATTACAATGACTCTTGGGATGATTAGACTACCCGTCCGGGCTGGAGAAGTAACTAAAGTGGTAGAATTCTCGGTAGCAGATCACCCGGCGATCTACAACGCAATCTTGGGAACTCCCTGGATAAATTCCATGCAAGCCGTTCCATCAACATAGCACCTCTACGTAGAGTTCACGACCCCGAATGGAGTAAAGATGATCTGGGAAAACCAGAAGGAATCCGGAGTCTGCTTCCTGACAGAAGTTAAAGGCAAATTGAGAGCCCGAGAAGTAGCTAGCAAAGCTTTTATAGCAATTACAGATCACAGAGGATCACAAACAAGAAAACAAGCCAACATGCGACCCCATAATCTCGATCTGCATCGACGATGCGCACACAGAGCACCTCGTGGAGATCGGAGCAAACCTAAGTGAAACATCAAAAAGAATTGATATCCAACCTGAAAAATAATATAAAAGCTTTTGCCTGGAGCGCCGAGGACATGCCAGGTATCGACATCAATGTTACTTGCCATGAACTGAATATCGATCCGACCTTCAAACCAGTAAAGCAAAAAAAAAAAGGAAGTTAGGACCAGAACGAGCTAAGGCCGTGAATGACGAGGTGGATCAACTGTTAAAGGTAGGATCAATTGTCGAAGAAAAATACTCCGAGATTTTCATGAATCCTAACGACCAGGAGAAAACTGCATTCATCACCGACCGTGTGATATAATCTACAAGGTGATACCCTTCGGCCTCAAGAACGCCGGGATAACTTACCAGCGATTGGTAAACAAGATGTTTGCAGAACAGCTCGGCAGAACGATGGAAGTTTACATAGACGATATGCTCGTGAAGTCATTTAAAGAAGAGGACCATGTAACACATCTGAAGGAATGTTTCGAATAATTAAACTTACACAACATAAATCTCAATCCGACCAAATGTAGGTTCATAGTCACTTCAAAAGAATTCCTCGGATACTTGGTGACTAACTGCGGCATCGAAGAAAATTCGAAACTGATCATCGCTCTAATCCAGATGGCCTCACCAAAGACAAAGCGAGAAGTCCAGAGGCGTACGGGATGCATCGCAGCTTTGAATCATTTTATTTCATGATCCACGGATAAGTGATTACCATTCTATGATATCCTGAGAGGAAACAAGAAGTTTAAATGGACCAAAAAATGCGAAGAGGCATTCCAACAACTGAAGAACTATCTAATGTATCCTCCAGTGCTCGTGAAACCGTGGAAGGAGAGCCTTTGCTGTTATATACGGCCGTCTTGACTACCGCAATAAGTGAGGTACTCATCCGAGAAGAGCGAGGCGAACAGAAACCCATCTTCTACGTAAGTCAAACTTTGACCAACGCAAAAAATTGATACCATCAGATGGAAAAACTAGCGTTTTCCGTAGTGATGCCAGCTCAAAAACTATGGCCATACTTTCAGCCACACTCCATAGTGATCCTAACCACTTCCCCCTTACGATCCATCCTGGATAGTCCCAGCCAGTCCGAAAGGTTTGCAAAATGGACGATAGAGTTGAGTGAGTACGACATCGAATATCATAGCAGAACCTGCGCAAAGTCCCAAGTGCTGGCAGACTTCTTAATCGAGCTCCCGGAAGAAGGCATAGAAGAGCCAATGTCGAATCCAACATGGAGGCTTCATGCTGACGGGTCATCCTTGAAACATGTTTCTGGAGTAGGAATACTCCTAACCTCTCCGACTGGCGAGGTCTTGAAGCTTCGGTTGACATTCCACACGTCTAACAACGAGGGGGAATACAAAGCATTAATCGCCGGTCTAAGGTTTGCCCATGGAATCAAAGTCGAAAGCATCAATGCATTCTACGATTCGTAGCTGGTGGTAAACCAATTCAATGGTGAATACGGAGCAAGAGACGGGAGGATGGAAGCGTATCTAAAAGTCATCCAAGAGCTAGCTGCAAAATTCAAAGAATTCACGCTCACTCGGACTCAATCCCACCTCTAACTCGGGTTTAAAGAGGGTCATCCCGGTAGAATTCATCGAGCACCCAAGCATCAACATCTTGGATCCCGTCAATGCAATAACCTGAGCTCAAGCAACTAGGTGAGCGAAAGATACGCCCGAAAAACCTATTGTCCAAGAAAAAGTCACCTCCGTCACAATGGACAAGGATCATGCAACCGACATGGAAGTAGAAACTAACAATAATCTTTTTCCCGAGGATGAGGTCACCGAAATTGATGAAGATCGGCAACCAATAATCGAGGAATAAGGCTGCGATAAAGTATGGATGGACGCAGTACAAGGCTACATCGCCGATGGCGACCTTCCATCCGACAAATGGGCAGCTCGCAAACTTCGAGCTCAAGCAGGTCGGTACGTCTTACTTGACGAGAATATCTTTAAATGGAGATTTTGGGACCATTGTTGGCCTGTATAGAAGGGAAAGAGGCCAGGCAAGTCATTGAATAAATCTACAGTGGATCTTGCGGCAATCATTCTGGCAGACGAGCACTCGCAATCAAAATAAAACGTCACGGCTACTTCTGGCCAACTATGGTGAAGGATTACGAAATGTTTTCTGCCAAGAGCGAAAAGTATCAGCGACATGCGCCGATAATTCATCGACCGACCGAAGTGCTGTCTTCGATTTCGGCGTTCTACCCATTTATGAGATGGTCCATGGACATCGTCGGGTGTCTACACCGATCTAAGCAGAAATATTTCCTACTTGTCCTAACGGACTATTTCTCCAAATGGGTTGAAGCAGATTCCTACACCAACCTAAACGACGCTAAAGTGGAAAACTTTGTATGGAAAAATATCATCCGTCGACATGGAATTCCATACGAGATCGTCACTGATAACAGGTTGCATTTATCTCGACGAGGTTTGAAACTTTCTGCGAAAAATGGAAGATTCGACTTAAGCAAGTCTACGCCACGATATCCACAAGGAAACGGCCAGGCCGAAGCAGCAAACAAGACTATCCTTGACAGTCTGAAGAAATGCCTTGACGAGAAGAAGGGTCGATGGGCCGACGAACTCGAGGGTGTACTCTGGTCTCATCGAACGACCCCACGATGAGCTACATGAGAAACCCTATTCGCTCTTGTTTATGGGACAGAATGCGTTATTCCTCCAGAAATATATTTTCCCAGAGTCCGTCGCAGATTTCTCCCCAAACAAGAGGGGTTGAATCATCTATTACTACTTGACGAGCTGGACTTGATCAACGAAAAATGCGACCAAGCACTAATCTGGATTCAAAATTACCAGCAAGCAACAGCTAAGTACTACAACTCTAATGTTCGAAACCAAGATTCTACGAGAGAGACTTGGTTCTGAGGAAAGTCTTCCAGAATATAGCAGAAACGAATGCTGGGAAGCTAGGAATGAACTGGGAATGACCTTATAAAATCATCAAAGTAGTCCGCTCACAAACATGGCCGACATGCCAATTTAACGATCTTGGAATGCAATGCATCTGAAGAAATATTATCACTAAGTCACAATTACATACGAACTAAGAGGCGGCTTGATCCCCAAAAAGAGTATGTAGGCAACTCATCTTAAGATGGGTTGAGCTGCCCCCTCCTTAAAAAAAGGGGGAGGGAGTGGGTACGTATACGTACCTACTCCCATCTCTTGAAAGTTAATACAATTTTTGCTAACACTAATTGAGACAAGTCCTCTGACTTATTTACTATCTCACAAAACATCAAGTCTTAACCAAAACAGACTCTTCGATACAATTATTAAACTCGTTGTTGCTGGCCACAACAACAAACTAATACATCCCAAATGGATCTTTTCTACTACATCCTTAATGGATATTTAAGCGCGCTATGTTTATTATCAGAGCAGGCATGTTGAAGGAAAATATGATTGTAAATTGAGGTAAACATCTAAACCTAGCAAACAGATCTCTAGTCAAAACATCTCGGAAACATAATAATTAAGGTACATCATGTTATGAAATACCTGAATATGTTCCAATTCTAAACTGTGGGAGTCGAAACTCGCACAACCAAAACTTGTAAGGAGAATTTAGGGATTCGACAAACTTCTATGTAAAGAAACCAAGAACAGAGATCCAAAGATGGAGATTTTATTCAAGCTGTTTTGAAAGCTGTTTGTAAAGTAATAAGTGTTTAGCTAGGTTAATTTTCGGATCCTCTTTTCAAAGAGGTACATTGTCTATTTATACACAAATAAGTCGGCTAGGTTTCTTCCTAAACGAGAAAGGCAAACTTCCTTTATTCTTCGGAATTTCCTCTATGACTTTCATGGGCTTCTCTTTGCCTCATCGCCTCGGCCCACCAATCTCTTACGACTCGTTGTCTTGGACATGTTAAGATATTGGGCTCGTTGCTTCGCTGGGTCATTGGCGAGCTGGCTCGTCGTTTGTCTCGCCTGCTTATCCCAATTCCGAGCCAAATAGTTGGCTCGTCGCCCGACTTCCCTTGATACCAAGCCAGGAAGTTGGTCTGCCAACATGTCGGCTCGTCACCGTTCGTTGGTTTACCAACATGTTGCTGAGCCAGGGTTGGCTCGTCTCCTACTACTTCCATTGCCTAGCCAAGATGTTGGCTCGTCACTTCTTTCTCTTTGCTACCTAGCCAAGATGTTGGCTCGTCACCATTCCTTGGTACCGAGCCGAGTGTTGGCTCGTCGCCATTTCTCCACGCGGCATTGTCGCCGAGCCAAGTTTGGCTCGTCACTGCTTCTTCCTGCTGCCTAGCCAAGATGTTGGCTCGTCACTTCTTTCTCCTTGCCACCTAGCCAAGATGCTGGCTCGTCACCATTCCTTGGTACCAAGCCAAGTGTTGGCTCATCGCCATTTCTCCACGCGGCATTGTCGCCGAGCCAAGTTTGGCTCGTCACTGCTTCTTCCTGCTGCCTAGCCAAGATGTTGGCTCGTCACTTCTTTCTCTTTGCTACCTAGCCAAGATGCTGGCTCGTCACCATTCCTTGGTACCAAGCCAAGTGTTGGCTCGTCGCCATTTCTCCACGCGGCATTGTCGCCGAGCCAAGTTTGGCTCGTCACTGCTTCTTCCTGCTGCCTAGCCAAGATGTTGGCTCGTCACTTCTTTCTCCTTGCTACCTAGCCAAGATGTTGGCTCGTCACCATTCCTTGGTACCGAGCCAAATGTTGGCTCGTCACCATTTCTCCACGCAACATTGTCGCCGAGCCAAGTTTGGCTCGTCCTTCCTTCTCCTTTGCTACCGAGCCAAGTTTGGCTCGTCACTGCTTCTTCCTGCTGTCTTGCCGCCGAACCAAGTTTGGCTCGTCTTCTAATGTTTTAGCTCGTCGCCTAGGCTTTTTTCCATACTTAGTGTTTTTAGCAGTCGATCTCGATGGGGTGAAAACTGACCCCAACGATTAGCCCCCAGCTCGGCAGTATTATTAGTAATAGTGCCGAGGTGAAGAGTCAGGATCGAGATCAACATTCTTTGGATTGCCGAGCCAAATCTGCAGTGAAGTTGCCATCCGGGCATCGAAACATGCCGAACCAAGCTGAGTGTTACCAAGGTATTTTATTTCTGAGCTAACACTGGAGTATCTTATCACCGAGCCAAACCCCTTGACGTGTTGCTGATTCATCTTCGATTACGTTGCCGAGCCACTTTGGCATGTGATATATTTATTCTCATATTGCCGACCCGACACCTTTGCCATGCTGCCGAGCCAACTTATCATTCGTTTGACCGAGCTGTTTCGGCTTAGATTGTTATTTCACCGAGCCATCTTCTTCTGATATGCTGTTGAACCATCCCAATAAGTGATATGTTTTTGGCTCGGCAGTAATGTTGGCTTGAAGCGTCTCTGTTCATGATTACAACTTTATTGGGAATCGTAAGCGTTTCACATGTTCCCGAGGCTGCGTGGCATCACGCGCTGTGATTTCCTGCTTCTTTATATTTAGATCTTTGCCTCACTCCTCATAACTCACTTTTCTTCATTTCCGAAAAATCAGGTAGCTCTCTTCTCTCTCCTCTTTTCTCTCTTTTTTGTTTAAGTAGTTGGCTAGGTTTTCATCGATCCTCCTGTTCCGCCACCGCTACTATTAAATTTTCCGATCCATCTTCAAACGTGGCTCGGCGTCTCCTTGCACTTTCCGCTCCATCTTCGAACGCGTCCGGCGAGTGCTTGAATTTTCCGATCCAACTTCATCCGGGTCGATTTCTCCTTGATCTTCCGTCTCCGAGCCGAGATTCATCACATTTAAGTGTTTCCGAGCCAAAAAACCCCCTCCAATTCTAAGTATCAGTTTGACTCCGAGCCGAAATATCAATGTCGCATATCGCCGAACTGGAAGATTCTGTGGGTTCAGCGAATTCTGCCTCGTTGCTGGGACGCAAAATGGTGTTTTCTCCGGAGGTTTCCGAGTCAGCTGAGCCTAGTTCTCCACAGGGTTGTCTGCAGATTGTTGTCCCGTCTTTGGTTGACGAGGCTATTGATGCCGAGGCGGATGCCGAAGCAGCTCTGGTACAAAAGGCTCTCGAAGAGTTTAAAGCCGAGCCGACAGAATACGTTATTGACGAGGCAGAAAAAATGCGTTTGGAGAGATTGTTTGCGAGCCACCAGGCTAGCACATCGATGAGGCGAAAGCCTAAGAAAAAAGCTCCAAAGAGACGACCTGACCCTCCTGGTTCGTCCTTATGTACTGCCGAGTCCTTGGAGGCGTTAAGGCATCGATTCCACATTTCAGAAGGTGTTGAACTGGTTGTCCCAGCTCCAACTGACCGAGCCGAAACTCCTCCACCCGGGTATTTTACTCTCTATGAGAGTTTCTTCTACGGTTTTCTGCTCTGGTTTCCGATCCCTAGCTTGATCGTCCGCTTTCTATACAAGCATGGGTTAGCGCTGAGCCAAATCACACCTCGTGGGATGCGTCACTTAGTTGGGATTTTGGTTCGGAGCTATGAGTGTGATGTGACTGTTCGCATCTCCCATCTTCGGCAGTTCCTCGAGTTTCGAAAGATTAAGAACTCCCGAGCCTACTACATCTCCAATAAGAAGCAGCAAAAAATAATCGAGGGCTTCCGAAGCAAGGATGGCGACTAGGGACATTATTTCTTCTTTGTTCCTATTAATGATGCTACGGTAGAAGCCGACAGCATCCATTACATCAAGTCGGAGTGGGGAGATATTGGTGGGCGAGCCGTAGACCCTTCAGAAGATTTACCAAGTTTTGCTTTGTAGCGAGCTGACCATCGCTTTCTTGTGTTTTTGCAGTTCGGCAAATTCTACCACGCTTCCCAGAAGACACGTTTACGGTTCGGAACACACTTGCCGCTAGGAAGTGCCATTGGGAGAAACACTTTTCCTTGAGAAGAGTTGAGAAAGCCCGAGCCATTTTCGCCGGTGTCGAAGTATCTGAAAGCTCAGAATCTGAATCCTCGTTGCCAAGTCTTCCAAGGGAAAAGATGGGAAAAAGACTGACGATCCGTGATAAGCAGGCTCTGAAGGAGAAGGAAGAAAGGGAGGCAGCCGAGCCAACGAGGCAACTGCAGCAGTTGAGCAAGCCGCCGAGCCACCTGCTGAAAAGGTTGGTCAGACTATTGCCGAGGTGAAGCAAAATCTTCTTCCCGAGCCTCCGGTTTTCGATGCCGAGCCTAGGGAAGTGGTCTCGGCTATTGTCTCGGTTGTCAGGCCTTCTGCTTCGGCCCTATCTCAACACAATGGGAGCAAGAGGCGAACTCCTAGTAAATGTCCCGAGGCTGATAAAGGAAAAGCTAAGGAGAAGCAGGAGAGAAGAAAACGCCATAAGCCTGCCGATCCTATTCTCGACGAGCCGGTGCAGGCGTTTACACACGACGGAGCCGAGCCGATATGTAACGACGAGGCAGCCTCAGCGACTCTGTTCTCGCATGTTCGTTGTTCGGGAGATAGGTTGCCGCCTCTTGATGTGCTTTCTCACGGCGACCTATATGCTGACATGTCGCTCCGAGGCACCAAGGTATGTTTCGAGACTGCTTATTTTGTTTTGTTTTGAGTAAAATGACTAAGTACTGACTACTTCTTCCCGTGACCAGTTCGTCGCTTCTATCAATAAAATCGTTGCCGCTTTCGAGCATGACATACGGAAGGACAGGCGCCGGATCGAAGATGCCCGCAAGGACGCATCGTCTTCAAAGATAAGGTTGCCGAGCTGGAGGGAAAACATGCTGACGAACTGACAACTGCCTCAGCTCGGATTGAGACCCTTGAGAAGGAGAAGGCGTATCTCAAGGATGAGTGGGACAAAACAGGTGACCTGGCGATGAGGCTGGACCGCTCTAAGCAGAAAAAAGCTGCTGAAATTGAGTCTCTGAAACGGCAGCTCGTTGCTTCTCGAGCCTTGCATGAGGCGGATGTAAAAAAGGCCTAGAAGGCAGCGAGGCGTCAGAGAAGTATCGAGAGCGGCTAGCCAAAATTGAGAAGAGTATTGAGGAGCTGAAGACCGCAAAGGAGAAGGAGCTTGACTTAGCCCAAGTTGACAGCAACCTGCAGTTGCTCGAGATACTGCAAAAAGATGATGCGCCTGCTCTGGACTCCGAGGCGGCAAAGTTGGCAGGGTGGAGGGTCGATTTAGCCGACGCGACTGATGAATTCGAGAGAATTGAGGCCGAGCTGAAGAAAGATTTGATGCTTTCGCCGGTTTCCTCTGACTCTGTGGACACCCTCCTTGGGAGCGAGCCAGTAGAGAATGCAGCAGCAAAGGTTGGAGTTGTAGATTTTGCCGGCTCCAATGTCGGTGCACCGGGAGTTGCTGCGCTTGCCGAGGAGAAGGCTACCGAGCTGGATCCTCTCAACTGACTCATGCTCCGTTAACTCGAAACTCTTCTTTTGTTTTATGAACCTAAGTGCCTGGATGGCTTTATCCACCTTTTTGTAGTGATTGCTTGTTTGTAAGCGTGACTCTTTGTTTGGGTTTTCTGTTCATGTTTTTACTCAAGTAATCTCTGACTTTTGCTCCGATATGACACTGCGAAATATTTTGTTTGGTAGAAGCATGGTTGTCTTTGTATTGAGTGCTTTGTAGTCAGTTTAGGGTTTGCGGTGTTCCGGCTCACATTCCCGTTCTTTTGACGATGAAACATATTTAAAATCTCATACTAACCGGTGGGTTTAGTATTCATGTTTCAGAGATGTTTATGACCAGTGTACCAGGAGGTGTTTACTGGGTTTTAGAGTTTAATTTGAGTGTTAAGACTTGCGAGTTTTCGACTTACGGGTCCCTCTCAAAGATAAACTTGTAAGAATATCATCCAGGATATACCTTTCGGATATTAGACCAGGATATACCCGGTCAGGATTTGTATAGCGCGCTGTTATACCCGTAAGAGGGTGTTGAGAACCCTATCCCGTATAGAGATAGTGGTTAAAATCCATAAAGGATGTGGTTGTCCGTCCGTTGTGGCCAGCAACGGACGAGGTGATGAATACCCATGAAGGATGTAAAGATGTAACTCGTGTAGACTAAGTGACACGAGTTTACTTAGAAAAAATTTGAAGTTATTACCTTTAAAGAGTGATGCGAGGTGTGGGAGTATACATGTATACGTACCCACCCCCCCCCCTCCCTCTTTTTTGGGGAGGGGGACAACTGAACTCGTCCGAAGACGAGCTGCCTACGTACCCTTTTCAGGGATCAAGTCGTCTCGTAGTTCATGTGAAGTGATTTAGTGGTAATACCTCTTTAGGTGCATTGCATTCCAAGATCTTGGTACCGGAATATCAGACATGTTTGAGAGCTCGTATACTCCGGGTCTGACTGTCTTGGTGATTTTTTAGGGTCCTTCCCAGTTTGCTCCTAGTTTGCCAGCGTTTGTTTCGGCTGTGTTCTGAAAAACTTTGCGGAGAACCAGATCACCTTCTTCGAACTTGCGACTTCTGACGTTGGTGTTGTAATACCTAGCTGCGGCCTGTTGATAATTCTGAATCCGAACCAGTGCCTGATCCCTTCGTTCGTTAACCAAGTCCAACTCATCGAGTAGCATGAGGTGGTTCAGTCCTTCCTGTCCAGACAGAAGTCTGCGGCGGACGCCAGGATATTGGACTTCAGCTGGGATGACGCATTCGGTACCATGGACAAGAGCAAAGGGTGTCTCTCCAGTGGCGCGTCGCGGAGTGGTGCGGTGTGACCACAATACTCCTTCGAGTTCATCTGCCCAGCGTCCCTTCTTTGCATCAAGGCGTTTTTTCAGGCCATCCAAGATAGTCTTGTTTACTGCTTCAGCTTGCCCATTGCCTTGTGGATAACGTGGCGTGGATTTGCTAAGTCGTATCTTCCATTTTTCGCAGAAGGCTTCAAACCTTGTAGAGATAAGGCGCCAAATTGTGGGAGTCGAAACTCGCACAACCAAAACTTGTAAAGAGATTTAGGGATTCGACAAACTTCTATGTAAAGCAACCAAGAAACCGAGATCCAAAGATGGAGATTTTATTCAAGCTGTTTTGAAAGCTGTTTGTAAAGTAAGTGTTTAGCTAGGTCAATTTTTTCGATCCTCTTTTCAAAGAGGTACATTGTCTATTTATACGCAAATAAGTCGGCTAGGCCTTTTTCCTAAAGGTATTTGGAAAACTCTCTGGCTCGGATGTGGGCTTCTTTCCTAGGCTCATCTTGGCCCACCAATCTCTTATGGCTCGTTGCCTCGACCCAATAAAGTATTGGGCTCGTCGCTTCGCTGGGTCATCGGCGAGCTGAGGGCTTTTGGTTCGCCAACATGTTGGCTCGTCACCGTTCTGCTGGTTTGCCAACATGTTGGCTCGTCACCAAGTATTTGGCTTGTCTCCTACTGATTCCACTGCCTAGCCAAGATGTTGGCTCGTCACCATTTCACCCTGCTGCCTAGCCAAGATGTTGGCTCGTCACCACTTCTTCATACTGCCCTGTCGCCGAGCCAAGTTTGGCTCGTCCTCTATTCTCCTTTGCTACCGAGCCAAGTTTGGCTCGTCACTGCTTCAAACTGCCTTGTCGCCGAGCCAAGTTTGGCTCGTCCTCTCTTCTCCTTTGCTACCGAGCCAAGTTTGGCTCGTCACTGCTTCAAACTGCCTTGTCGCCGAGCCAAGTTTGGCTCGTCCTCTCTTCTCCTTTGCTATCGAGCCAAGTTTGGCTCGTCACTGCTTCCTGCTGTCTTGCCGCCGAGCCAAGTTTGGCTCGTCACTGCTTCTTCCTGCCTTGTGGCCGAGCCAAGTTTGGCTCGTCACTGCTTCTTCCTGCCTTGTCGCCGAGCCAAGTTTGGCTCGTCCTCTCTTCTCCTTTGCTACCGAGCCAAGTTTGGCTCGTCACTGCTTCATACTGCCTTGTCGCCGAGCCAAGTTTGGCTCGTCCTCTCTTCTCCTTTGCTATCGAGCCAAGTTTGGCTCGTCACTGCTTCCTGCTGTCTTGCCGCCGAGCCAAGTTTGGCTCGTCACTGCTTCTTCCTGCCTTGTCGCCGAGCCAAGTTTGGCTCGTCGCCTAGGCTTTTTCCCATACTTAGTGTTTTTAGCAGTTGATCTCGATGGGGTGAAAACTGACCCCAACAGATCTCTCTAAAAGACTTGACGAATTTAATTGGCGTGGATTTACACTCCCACAATAAGCAAAGGCTTAGCTACGATAATGCTCCTCCATTCGTAAGATGGGTTAGTCTCAGAGGTGTTTCTAAGGGGTGTACTATTCCTATAGTACCTTCCCCTAAGGACCTTGGCAAGGAGGGAGTTTGGGTATTGGATGAGTCACCATAGTTGCTTGGCCAAAAGGGCCAAGTTGAACTCGTGAATTGCACGGAAACCAGCGCATCCAAGAACTTTGTTAGTACACATCTTCTCCCAAGTGGCGCAATGGATGCCTCTCGCATTGGGGTTGGAAGACCACAAGAACTTGGCAATGGCACTTGTCAGCTTCTCACATTTGTCTAAAGGGAGAGAAAGCTAGACATAATATAGGTCGGCAAAGCTAGGGCAATGACCTTGATGAGGATCTCTTTGCCGCCTTTAGATAACCATTTAGAGGACTACGAATTAATCATGTTGTGGAGCCTGTCTTTGACAAAAGTAAACAGTTCGCACTTGGATCCACTGATGTCTTTAGAGATTCCTAAGTAGGACCCCATACCCCCTTCTGAGGTGATAGGAATTGCATTCTTGATCTCTTCCTTTTGGTGGTCTCCAACCTTCTTCCCAAAGAGAACTGAAGATTTGTCCAGGTTGATGCATTGGCCCGACGCTTGACCATAGAGACGTAGGATCTCCATCACTTCCTTGCACTCCCGGGCCTCCGCTTTGCAGAAAAATAAACTATCATCTGCAAAGAAGAGATGTGATACTGGAGGACTTGCTCTCGCTAATTTCATTCCTGTCAGGGCACCCTTCTCCTCAGCCCCTCTTAGTAGGCCAGTAAGAGTTTCTGTGCACATGATAGAAATAAAGGGGGACAAAGGGTCACCTTGACAAAGGCCTCTATGGGGTACAATGTTCCCCCTCGGGTTCCCATTGATGAGAACATGGTACGAGACCGATCGGATACATCGCATGACCCAAGTGATCCAGGTTTCTCCGAAATCCATTTTACGCATAATGACCTCAATGAAGCACCATTCCACTCTGTCATATGCTTTACTCATATCTGTTTTGATAGCCATGCGCTTGACTTTTCCCCCTGAGTGGGTTCGTAGCGCATGGAACAGTTCTTGCACAATGAGGATATTGTCTGTAATTTGTCTCCCGCCACAAAGGCTCGTTCAGACCAGGTACAATGATACCATCTGTTAGGAATTCATTGACCATACGAGTCACATCCTTTTTGACAATCTCCCAGTACCTTTGATAGAAGAGGGCTGTCAAACCATCGGGTCCCAGCGCTTTTTACGGGTGCATTGCAAACACGGCCCCTCGAACCTCCGTCTGCATTACATGCTTTGTTAAAACTGCATTGTCTGCGTCGGAGATGGATGCACTAACATGTGTAAGTTCATGTTCAATTCCAGACAGATCCGATGTCTGAAAAAATTCTCTAAACTACCGAGTAGCTACCGCCATGATACCATCTTTCGATTCTTCAGCCCTTCCATGGTGGTTCATAAGGCGGAAGCTGCGGTTACGGACTCTACGTTGTTTTATCGATGCATGAAAATACTTAGTATTTCGATCCCCCTCCTGACGCCGTAGGACCCTGCTTTTCTGTTGCCAAAAAGATTCCTCTTCACGTAAAGCATCATGAAGAGCTTTGGTAGCTCGGTCTATCTCTTCTTGGGTCGATGTGTCATCCGACATTAGAGAGTCCACTTTCTCCTTGAGTTCAATCAATTATTGGGCACATTTTCTCTTCTCCAATTTATGATTGTCCGCCTACAGCTTGCGATTCTTTCTGCGATGGTGGCGTTATAAGACAAGTATGGGGAGTACCATCCTTCCTTTATTGTCCTCTCAAAACCTTCTTTGTCATTCCATCTTTTATCAAAGCGAAAGGCTTTTGCGCTCTTTCACGGGTTTCGCAAGGATGTTTGCCACAATGGGTCTGTGATCGGAAGCATATAGCTGAAGATATTGGACATGGGTATGAGGAAAAAAATCATGCCAATCCTCGTTTCCTAGAGCTCGGTCTAGTCTGCACTGGACACGTGTCCGAGTTCTTCCTCTGTTCCCTATCCATGATAATGTATTCCGAGCATGGAAATTCTAGCATTCTGCAATCCTAAATCATCTGTTTGAAAGGTATAAAGGATGCATCCGGTCTCGTTCGCCCCCTTGCTTCTTGTGGTGACTAGTAATCTCATTAAAATCCCCTATCATGAACCATGGTCTATTTCGGGTGGTCGCAATACGTGTTAGTCTTTTCCATACTAAATCTCGTAGTTCATACAGCGGATCACCATAAACAAAAGAGATGAAGACTTTTACTCTATTAATACTTGCTTCAACATCAATCATACGATTGTTTGAAAACAAGGTATTTATTTTGAATTCTTCCATACTGAATAAAGCTAAGCCGCCACTTAGCCCACGGGGCTCGACGGTATACAAACAATCATAACCGAGGTCTACTTTGATGTCTTGTAGAACGGCCTTCTTGTTCTTTGTCTCTGATAGGAATAATAAACCTGGTCGATACTTCTTGTGTATATCCTCTAGGTGTCGAACTGTGACGTCATTCCCAATCTCTCGACAGTTTCAACTGAGTGTCCTCATATGGAAGAACTCAGTGGTATCACGCCACCGAACCCATGAGAGTGTCTGAGGAGATGAGTGTCGTCCCTGTGTTCTTACTCGTCCAAATCAGAGGATCTTGGTTTGGCCGAGCTGAATCAGAGGATTTCAAGTCAAAGGACTGTGAAATATTTTGGATTTATCATGAACAGAACTCGGAATCGCGTTAAACCCAGTTTAAGAAGCAAGGACTTTCAAGAATGAACGTGACTTAGTTGTGAACAAAGTAGAAGGAAATGAGCATCGAGAAGAAAGGCCAGAAGATCAAACGTAGTAGCTGGGATCTCCGCGGCGGAACCAGAAACAAAGGAATTTAACAACACTCGAACCAAGGATTTTTGGAAAGTCCCATCGAAATAATGACTTCGGAGGGAATTCCTTGGAGACAAAGAGAGATATGAGTTGTCGGAGTTAGGTTTTGAGGGTCGTCGGAAGGAAACGTCGCTTTGGTCTGAGAGGTTGGCATCAGTTCTATCTTCACCGGGAACAAAGCTTACCGAAAAATAAAAGGAGAGGAGAGGTGATTCTAGTGATTTGAGAGTTGCCACCACATCATGAGAAGTCGTCTTGAGGCTGAGATTTCGTCGAGGAGCCAGGGAAACAAAGGTTTTTGGCGAGTGGAGACTTCAACAGATTCGGAAAGCGTTCGCCGGTAATCTTCTAGGGTGCCTCGATTCCTGTGCTTGAGTGCATTTTATTTACGGTGCCGGTAAAAGCTGACGCCGGCAAAGGCTAACGCCGCTGTGAAAATTGAAGACGAAAAGGACGGAGGAGGAGGTATGTTACGACGGGACATAGGCTTCTATGGGGATAGAAATGGTCGTAGGCAGAGGAGTGAGCGAGCTGTTCATTTTTGGAGGTGTTGCTGGTCTGAATCAAGTGATTCAGATAGGGAATTTTAATCAAGAGACTGTAGAAGCAGATTCAACTCGTCAAAGGCTGTTCGAGAAGCAAGGGCTTTCGAAGTGACTGGGGCGTAGAAGAGAATATGTGTAAAAGGAGAAGAGCTTTGAGAAAAAAGGTATGGCGAGACGTGGAGGAGCTGGGGTCTTCTCGGCAGATCCAGAAACAAAGGTTTTCCGTGGCCGACGGTGAAGGGGAGGATTTTAGATCTTGAAAAATGTTACAAGCCGGTGAAATTCAAAAGTTTCCTCGAGCTATGTGTCTGGGAGCATTTTCTTTTGTCTGCCACTCATCATTTTCAATTAAAAATCATGTTTAAATATATAAAATAAATCAAAATATTACTTAAATGTGTTAAATATAATATGACATATCTAAAATTTTGAAAAAAATATATAGTTTTGCTTACCACAATGTTCCATTTCGCTTGAATGGATTAAGAACACCTAAGACAAACATTGGTTGAACTTCTGTTTGATTTTGACCATCGAAGGCCAGATGATTCATTTGAAATTTTTTTCTGAGAAACCAAAATTGTTCGGTAAAATACTAACAAAATTCTCCAACAAAAACAAAAGCAAAAAATCAAATCCAAAAACTAATTATGTTACCTACGGAGAACTGTCAAAGTCTATTTGCAAAATTGAATTGAGCTAACAAAAGCATATGTATATATATATGTATGTATATAAGAACAAGAAAATCTAATCGTATCTGTGATATGAGATGTATCCAAATCTAAAAGATGGTCTCTAAAAATGGTTCGGTAAAATAATACCAAGCGAGAGAAAGTCGGACGCGGAAATACATATATAATATATAGTAAACATTTGACTAAGTTTCTCGTGAACACAAAATAAAGAGAAATTCCATGCGATACCATCAAATGAAGTTTCTTTTTCAAATCTATCACCAAAATATCAATGTTCCGTTAATACCATTAGTTTAGAGAACAAAAGATATTTATGTTCTCATTTAATTAAGACCAAAAAAGATATTTTATTACGATGGTGATAAAAAACAAAGAAGGGAAAGAGCGATAAACCTGGGACGGCGATCTCGGATCGATTGCGACGGTGATCTCGGTTCGGTTACGATGGCAGATCGATTATGATGGCAGATCGAATCTAACGGCGATCTCAGATCGAGTCTATACTCGGCGGTCATCTCTGTAATCGGCGGCGATTTGATAAAATCTGGGAATCGAATCACGTTCTTCACAAATCATCACACAACATCAAATCATGATCGTGATTCGAATCACCTCTTTGGATCTCTAATAGATTTGGTATGTATTCTGCTTCTTCTCTTTTTTTGGATCGATTTGGGGAAAACAAAACCATGTTCTCGTTTTTGATATTGATTTGGGGGGGAAAACTCGACTTTAACACTTTGACCTTTGGTTTATATCTGAATTTTCCCAAACGACCTCTGATATGATATTGTTTAACTCGTTTTTGCTATGATGATGTTTAATTGGCTTGATTTTTCGTGGGACTCATTATTAATTGTGGAAATAGCTACTTGTTAGTTATTATTAGTTCACTTGATTTGTGCTTCATATGTCTCTAACAGTTAAACCAATGAGAATGAAATTGATGGTAGAGGATTCTGCACCGATTTATCTCCGAAATTATCGCCAAGTAAGAGCTTTCATCAAAAAGATATAAGAAGATCTTGAACTGCTTCGTTTGTGTGTAACGGTAGTGTTACATAGCTTACATAAATTATGTGTGTATTCTTTGTCTATTAACTATTTAGGAAACCCTTCCGAATTATTTAGAAACCCCTCGAAATACAAATTTAGGAAGCATTTCAGGAAGCATTCCTAAACAATTAGGAAGATCTTCCTAAAACGTATGTCACTTTGTTTTACCCTTCACTTACTACTCGTTCAATACTTAATTCTTTTTCTTTTGGTTTAGGTGAGTGCCAAATGCAAGGACGTTGCTGTTGAAATTGTTGGTAGCATCACTCAATCAAAAACCATACACACTCAATATATTTATGATACGGAGAAAAGACATATGTTACGAGTTTTAGATGGTGATTCATACGTAAATGAATCTAATGTGCATGCAGAAAACATGTAATATTCTTTTTACACAAATTTTTATGATGTACATTCCTTGCTATTTGATGATTTAGAAAGCATTCCTAAATCACTTGTAACTCTGGTTTTACCTCAATTAATTTCCTTTTTAACGACAGTCGCTTTTTAATTGAGCTACGAATTGTGGATGTTATGATTATAATATATTTTCTATTATAATATACAAATAGAGCAATAAAAGATAACAAACCAAGAGTGTTTAAGTTGGAAAAAAATGAAAAGTTTGAGGTTTTTTTATGGTAATTTCCCTTTTCCATTTATTACATCATTTAGAAAATATTACAACGGACAATTTTACATGTCCCACAAAATCCAAGATAGACGGTTCTACTTACGCCACATTCAAGATAGACAATTTTACCTTAAACAGATGGGACCACAACGAACGGCTACAAATGACTCTATTTGCACTACGTTGTATATCCCCGATAAATTTACCTCTATTAATTTTACATAATTCACATTTTCTAGGAATCTAACCCCAACTCTAGAATATAACAATTAATAAATATTCTAATCAACCATTAAACCAATGAACTTCCACATTTTCCTGTTTATATTGATACAATTTATTTATTTGGTTTTAGGCTTTTAGCTATTATAAAAAGCTTTAGTTTTGTTTTGGTTCGGTTTAATGAAAAAAATTGACTTACAATTGCTTTTATTTTGTTTTAGTTACTATAAAATGAATAAATCCAAACTAAACCAAACCAAAATTTTATTAATTTGAGCCAAATAACCAAGTTTAATTACAAAATTAATTAATATTTTTTTGTGTAAGAAAGAGTTATGATTTTTTTTGTAAGATTGGAAAAAATCCAACTGAATCGAAATAACTAAATCAAACTAAAATTCAACATCTCAAATAGCCACATCGGTGCAGGTTGGATCATACGAGATACCAATGGTGCTTTTGTTACCGCGGCTTCTTCTTATCTTCCATAATTAAATAAAACTCTTGAAGCCGAAGGTTTCAGCCTCCTACATGCAATGCAGTTAACATGGCATCGAGGATATCGTTGGCTAATCTTTGAAGGAGATTCTCAAATACTCGTGGACCTAATATATGGTCATAGATCACTGACATAGCAATGGACAATTTGATCAATGATATCCAACAATGGATCATTCATTTTGCAGGTGTTCAAGTAGTCCATACCAGACGAAAACATAATGTAGTAGCTGATAAGCTAGCTCATATAGGACAATCTCAATACTCTTCTTGTTGTATTTATAATTACCCTCCTACTTGTATCCAACATCTCTTACCATGAGATTGTACATTAACTTTGAAATCAATAAATCAGATGTTCAAAAAAAAATCAAACTAAAATTCATCAATCAAAAATAAAAGGAAATGAGAGAGGGGCGATTGTATTGGCGATTGTGTCTCTTACGTTGTAACTGCTTTCTCTCTCCGAAGAGTGTTCTTCGCCGGTTCTCGGCGGTTATCTCAGGGGTGGTTACTGGATTAACGGTCTATCCAAGGTGAGAAACTGCCATATCTCGTACGTTATATATACGGTCTGTCTCCAATTTGACACAGTTGGTCAAATTGTGGAAAATCTCTTTTTCCCCTTTTTATCCTCATCATGTCAGATTATCTTCTTAGGAAGCAGATGCAAGACATTTCTCTTGGCATCAAAGATGAAGTTGTCAATTTACCGCTCGAACTATGCAAAGACGCTGCCATGGAAACCCAATTTAATATAATCGACAAATCCTTGAATCCGTGCAAACAAAATCTATGGGCTATGATGGTGGCATTACCTAGGCATTGGGGGCGTTGGAGATGAAGTGAATGGGAGAATTTTGGAAAACAAAAAAATCCAGTTTCTCTTCCAATCTGAGGAAGCAATGCAATCGGTTCTGCAAAGATGTCCATGAACCTTTAATGATTGGATGTGTGTCACTAAAAGTGGACACCCATTCACTCTGATGATGATCTGAAGAAAATTCCTTTTTGGATGCAAATAAAAGGAACTCCAATGCAGTTTCTAACTCGTCGAATGATCAGTCATATTGGAAATATGATGGGTGACTTGCTCGATGTGGATTTCAAAAGAGATGGTGATGTTAGAGTCGAGTACGTTTGTGTATGAATTAATTGGTCAATCGAGTCTCCGCTATGCTTTCAACGAAAAATTTCAATTCCGTGTTGATATATCTGTCCTCAAGTTCCGTTACGAGAAACTTTGTAATTTCTGCACCAAGTGTGGAATGCATAGCACGAGGAAATGGAATGTTCATCTAATGATCTTCCAACACATATTCCGCCCCCTGATGATGATGGCGATGGAGAAGACGAACCTCCAGGTTTCCCAAAGAGAGAAAAGAGGCCTGATGATGTAACTGGAGAGGACACCAACGCATAATCTGAAGTTAAAGACCAGGGAACAACGCCTATTGCACCAAAAAGAGGAAGACAGAGATGGCTTCTGCAACTCATACATAACAAGTTGTTACCAACCATGTGATGATTCATGATCAACGCGAATCATTCATTGTGAAGATATCAAAACTCGGGTCAGCAAGAGACAACAAACCTTCACTAATGTATTGGAATTTTGCAACTAGTTTTACAAGCAATATGATGTTGCTTCAACCTCAACTTGTACAATAGAGACGGGAGTGAAGGCTGAACCACAAACCGATGGAGAGGGCACAATGGGCCAGAATCCACCGGATCCACCATGAATAGAGCATGTTGGAACTGTCGGGGATTGAAAGCGCCCTTGGTGGTTCGACGTCTTAAGGGGATATTATTAAAGTATACCCCAGACTTGCTCTTTCTTGTGGAAGCTAAAAAAATAAGGATGATGTATTGTGTGATGTTTGTGTGGAATTAGGGTTTGATTATGCTAAAGTTGTATCGTCACGGGGCATTGGAGGTGCAAGACTTATCGATTGTTTTATAAATAATAATGGAATGGAGTTCTATTTGTCTTGTGTTTATGGTCATCTTATACAATCATTAAGATACCATCTTTGGGAAAGATTACAACGGATCTCGGCTAATCAATAAGCTCCATGGTTATTCTTTGGTGATTTTAACGAAATTATAAGTAATTCAGAAAAGAGAGGAGGTAGGATTCGGAAAGAATGGATGTTCAAAATTTTTTTTGATATGGTTCGAACTTGTAACATTAAGGGTCTTCCTTATTCGGGTAGTAACATGACATAGATGGGGCAGTGAAGGAAAGAAAAAGTTGAGTACTAGTTAGATAAGGCAATGGCTAATGATGAGTGGAAGGCATAGTTTCCAGCATCCTCGGTCGAATTCTTGGCAAAAACAGGGTCAGATCATCGCCCAATCATTGTCAAAATCAACAAGGAAATTGAAAAAAACAAAGGTCGATTCCGGATCGATAAACGGATGTTCAAACATGCTGAATTTGGAGAACTAGTAAGAGATATTTGGGGAGATGATATAGGAGAAGTTACTCCTATTGATACAAGAATCAAATACTGTAGACGCAAAACTGCTAGCTAGAAACGCACAAATTTTTAAAATTCCAAATTAAGGATTCAACAACTAGTAGAGGAAATAGATGTCGCACAATTTGATGCAATTGTATCAACAGAATGGTTAAAAGAAATGCACAATGATCTCTGACAAGCTTATCTTGATGAGAAAATTTACTGGAAATTGAAAAGCCAAACTCAATGGCTACAAGAAGGAGACAGAAATACAAAATTCTTCCATACTTGCACTAAGAATAGAGTAGCCAGAAACATGTTAGTGTATCTCATGAAAATCAGAACATGGGCACTGAAGCGGGGAAATATTTTCACAAATGTTTACTTGAGACTCTCCACATGACTACAACTCTGTTTTCAGGGGCTCAACCCAAATGTAACTGATAAAGTGAATAAACATTTAAATAAATTAGTTACAGAAGACGAAATAACAACATCGATGTTTGCCATTGGTGCGGATAAAGCACCCGGTCCTGGCGGTTTCACAGCAGCTTTTTATCAACATTATTGGGGTATCGTTGGTGAGTCGGTAAAGGCAGAGGTACTAAAATTCTTTAACCATGGAGAACTTAGTGAATCATTTAACACACTAATATCTGCTTGATACCAAAGATAAATGAACCAACAAAACTCAGTGATTTTAGGCCGATAAGTTTATGTAACGTTTTATATAAGGTGATTGCCAAGATATTAGTATCAAGGCTTAAATCGGTTCTCCCAACACTAGTTACAGAGGAACATGCGGCATTCATTCCAGGAAGATATATAAATGATAACGGTATTATTGCACATGAGATGTTACATTCACTTCAAGTTAAAAAATATTGTGCGGAATCATTCATGGCAGTTAAAACCGACATAAGTAAAGCCTATGACAGGGTTGAGTGGAGATTCCTTGAAGAAGTAATACGACAACACGAATTCAGTTCTCATTGGATATCTTGAATTATGATGTGTGTACGTAGCATCAACTTTTCAGTTTTAACTAATGGAGGAGAATATGGCCATTTTGCTCCAGGCCGAGGCGGCAAGGCGGTCCTTTATCCCCATATTTGTTCATCCTTTGCGTAAATGTGTTAAGTCTAATGTTGCGATGAGATGAAGTTGAAGGCAAGACTCAAGGAATGTGAATTAGTCGTTCAGGACCATCCCTAACACATCTTCTCCTTGCAGACCATTCGTTGTTCTTCTTTCGTGCCAACCGAAGCAATAGCAACGCAATGAAATAATTTTTTCAAAGTTATGGAAAAACTTATGGTCAACTGATCAATTTTGATAAATCATGTATTACCTTTGGTGCGAAGGTGTATGAACAGAAGCGGCAAGTCGTCAAAGACATTATTAGCATTCACAAGATTGGAGGGAATGGCAAATACTTAGGCTTACCTCAACAATTTTGTAATAAGAAGAAAGATTTACTGCGTTTTAGAGTCGATCGACTCGCGAAAAAAATTCAAGGTTGGCAAATGAATTTCTTTTTGGCGGTGGAAAAAGAAACTATGCTAAAAGCAGTGGCATTTGTTATGCATGTTTATTCGATGAACTGCTTTTCATTGCTAAAAGATACTTGTGAAGACATCAACAAAGCTATGTCTGGTTTTTGGTGGGGATCTACTAAAAATAATTGGAAGATGAGTTGGATTGCTTAGAAAAAAGATGGCGGTTCCAAAACGTAGAGGAGGTTTAGGCTTTCGAGATTTGTATCATTTTAATTGTGCTCTTCTAGCCAATCAAGTATGGAAGATAAATCAGAGACCGCATAGTCTTGTTTATAGAGTTTTAAAAGGACGATATTTCTCAAGAATGACGTTATTAACATCTAAGAAAGGATCGCAATCTTCATACGGGTGGACATCAATGATGGCTGGTCGGAACGCTCTACTTGATGGATCTCAATTCAACATCGGCAATGTAAAGTGCATTTGTTTAGGACATGATATGTTGCTACCAAAAAAACCACCAAGAGCAGCTAATTTAAAACCCGATGTTAACCCGAATATATCAATTCAAGTACTACTTGATACCAACACCAAACGATGGAGGGAGGAGATGATACAAGCACTTATAAGTGACGAAGATCACATATTGATACACCAGATTTACGTATCCAATAAGCATAATGAAGATTCACTTATTTGGGGACATACTACCAACGGTATTTTTTATGTTAAAACAAGGTATCACTTTTCCATTCAAACAAAAGAATATTTGGACGTAATCACACCTCTATTGAGTCGCCATCCAGCATTATCACAAGCAATATGGGATACAACAATAAGCCCAAAATTGAAACATTTTCTATGGAGAATGTCTTATGGTGCTTTAGCCACTCATGGAAACCTGCAGAAACGAGGAATGAATGTTAATCCTTTTTGTCCACCATGTTGTACTCAGTTTGAAACAACAAATCACATTTTCTTCATCTGCTCATTTGCACATGCGGTATGGAGGTCGTCCAACTTTCCATTCCATGGGGTTTTAAATCCTTTATCAACAGTGGAAGATAATTTATTACGGATCATAGAAGTTTCTCAACAAAAGAATCTCTATGATTTTATTAAACAATACATATTTTGGATATTATGGCGTTTATGAAAGTCGAGAAATGATTTGGTTTTCAGTAAATTGGACACAAACATTGTCCTAATAGTGGAGAAAGCGGTGAAGGATACAAAAGAACGGATTGAGTCCACACATATTGATGCAATTCAACAAAGATATAATGGACAAATTCAAGGAACATCACTACATTCCAGTATTTGGAAACGGCCTCCGGCAGGTTGGGTGAAATGCAACTATGACTGATCCTTTATTCATAACCAAACTAAACAAGGAATGGGATGGATACTTCGAGATGAACATGGCAGGATCCGACATTGTGGATTGATGACAGATCAAATTCGGTGTTCAGCATAAGAAACAGAAAGTATGAGTTTAATATGGGCGATGCAATCGGCATGGAGCTTGGGATACAAGAAGATTGTTTTTGAAGGGGATTGCCGAACATTGGTGGATGTTCTCAATCAGAAATCAAATAACTTGCGTATACACCAGTTTCTTTTAACGATCCAGAACTGGGAAAGAGTGTTCCGAGAGATCCATTATACCTTCACAAAAAGAGAAGGCAATCGTTGTGCCGACAAATTGACAAAGGAAAGTTACAGTTTCTCTAACCAATGTGAAATTCTAGATTACTGCCCAAATTTTTGATGCCAATGTATCAAACTGATCTTGTAACAGAGGTTACTGATAATCTTAATGAATGACGTTAAAAAAAAAAACTAAAATTCATCAATTCTTAAAGAAAGTTTGTATAATAACCCAAACAGTAGAGAAATTCTAAGCGGATATAACCAAACTCCAATTTGGCGCAATTCTAAGCGGATATAAAGAAATTCATTAAAACTAATACTATTAATTTTTCCATCTAAATTATATTTTATAAAACTTTTGAAGGGATACAAAAGCCGGCGGGTATCAAACTAAGCCACATAACTAAGACTGCGGATCACAGAAAATCTCTGGAAGCTAAGCTCTACGAAAAGGAGACAAACGAAATCGACTAGAAGAAACAAAAACAAGGCCTAAGATAACTAGTGGGACCGAACTCCGAAATTGAAACAAGAGAAACCACAGAGAATCCATCTCTAGCCAATCTTACCTCGTCAAACATACATCCTAGCTCCTGAAAAGCCTGATGTGAAAGCAAACCGAAGCAGATTAAGAAATGCCAAGCAACGATAAGTTGTTTCTCCTATAGCAGATTAAGACTACCTCACAATCTATGGTTCCTAGGAAACTAAACCGGCAAGATGGGACCCTGACAAACCAGATCTTCACACATCTCCCAGAAACAGCGATGTCAGGTGAACCTCGACTTGACGACGCCTTGGTAGAAACTTTTGAACAAACCAAGATCTCGACCAGATATTTGCATAGAAACAAAAAGCGAACCTACATCAAATCGGACCACACTAAGCTCGAAACAAGATCAGCACGCGATCAAACCGAAATGAAATGCAAGTAAACCACGACAGTAAGGATGAGACAACCGACGAAGCGTAATAACCAAACCAGGAACATGAGAAGCTCCTGCTGCAAAGACAACAAACCTACCGGAGTATTGTAACCACGTATCTGATGGAAAATGGACAGAGGCGAAGATCGGCAAAAAAGCAGAATAGAGCCATCAACTCCGACGACGAGAGGAGGAGCCATAGCCCCTCACCGCCGATAAAGAAGAAGCCCATATCTGCAACAAAAACTAAAAAACTCACTGACGAGAAAGATGGTGGTGTTTGTGGGAAATTGCACCGTCGGCCACATGGGTTCCGACACCACTTAAAACCGGCGAGCATCACCCCAACTAGAGGAGGGAACCGCCGCATCTCCACCTACCTGAGCCGGTAGATCTAGGTCACAATCCTCGGAGACTCGCCAAAGAACATACAAAAACGGAGAGTGCTTAACAAAGGAAAAGCACGATGACCGGCGCCGACATTAAGGAAGTCGTCGACCGTCGGTCAAGCTAAAGAGAAGCCACCGACTGTAGCAAGGAGCGGCTGCGGCGTTGAGAGCTTTTTAGGGTTTTTGGTGGATACTGTTAGTTAAATATATACAAAAATTTTAGTATACTATAAATATATAATATTAATTCAAATTATTTTTTATTATATTTTTATACAAAACCGAACCAAACCGAAATAAAAATCGGTGCTAGTTTGGATCTATTTAGCAAAACCCAAAACCCCAAAAAATCCGAATGAAATTCCTAGTTTTAATATATATTTTTTATTAAGTGAGAAAAAAATATGCCACAATATATCTTAATAATTTTTAGGGAAAATTACTAATAAAAACTTATACTTTTTAAAGTGTTCATTTAATACCCAAAATTTTTTAGAAATCGTTTTAGAAATTGTTTTATTCTTCTAAAAATAGAAAACTCTACAAATAAATACCAAACTTTTTTTAAAAGTGTTCGTTTTGGACCTCATATGTTATTTCCGTTAAATTATCAAATGTTCCATACTCAAAGATATTCAAAAACAAATGTTCATTGTCCTTCTCCAGCTCTCTATTTCTAGTATATCTTCTGAAGCTCGTCTCGTGCTTCTATTATTGTTGTTTTTTGCCATCCATAAATATAACCATTTTCTTTCCACCTAAAAATACATATGATATTCCTAAAAAGTATATTTGAGGAGTTGATAAAGAGACGGTTTACCCTAAGAATAATTTATCATATGTCACATTCTATTTGGTTTAAGATTATTTTTAAGTTTTCATGGTTTGATTCATTTAAGTGAAACATATCGGTTTTATTGAATTGCATATACCACGTCATTCTCCGTTAGCAGATTAAAAACGATATTTGACCATTTGACAGAACTAACATATGAGGTTCTAAACGAACATTTTTAAAAAAGTTTGGTATTTATTTGAATACCCTCCAGCCTTAGAAACTTAGGAGTTATCACCATTACCATCGGTCCCGATTATTTTCCCTTCGTCATCAGTGTTCTCAAATTTAGATATATATTTTGGAGACTATCTGCCGAGGTTTCACGCAGGAGGAGAACCGGAAACTTTTGTTATCAGGACTAGGATGGTGCTTGGTTAATGCAGATGGGGTGATCACCTTAATGGACGCTAAGAGCAACGAAGAAGTTTAACTCTTCTGCACGCGGAGTTGGAAGCCTTGATATGGACGATGGATTGCATGGTTATGCATCATGAGTTTGCCATCTCATTCCAGACAAATTGCTCAGATTTAGTGAAGATGGTGTCAAATGTCGAGATTTGGCTCGCTTTCTCCACATTACTCGTATTGTTTTCAGGCTTAAAAGCATTTTTTCTCAATCTCTTACATTGCATGTGGACATAATGGTAAGCTAGACGTTTAGCGTGCAACGCTACTTCTTGCTATTTAGATTTTATGTATGTAAACTCGGTTTCATCAGTTTGGTTAAGCAAACTTTTTGTTTAATTGAATTCATCAGTTGACAAAAAAAAGTTTGGTATTTATTAGTGGAGTTTTCTAATTTTTAGAGGAATAAACCGATTTTTGAAAAAAAAATGGGTATTAAACGAACACTTTTAAAAAGTGTGATATTTATTTGTGAAGTTTTTGTAAGAACTCAATTACTACAATATGGGCAAACTGATATTTTTAAGTGAAATACATAAATAAATCGATATTACAATAACAATAATGATACATGAATTAAGAAAAGAACGGATTTGCAGAGGCGAGACACTATTTCCTTAATTCTGAAAACTCCCTGTAGTGTGACGGTTGTATGGCATTCTGAATCCCAGGATACAATTGTAATCAATTCTGTCTCGCACAACCCAAAAACAAAATCTCACGAACGCTTTTTATGTGTTATACTCTCAGACACAAAATAAAATAAAATAAGATATGAGAACTTTTATTTTTGTTGGTTGACAAATGATCATTCAATTGCTTAGAATGAGGAGGATGGCTTGTCTTATATAAGCCCATATGGTCAACGTATGGCAATAAAGGGAGATGGAGAATTGATTCTCTCCACAATAACATTCATGACAATTAAGCTTTATGTTACAAAATAATCAAAACTGATTTTTTTTTAGCTTAATTGTCAATATTGACGTTAAAAATCATAAATTAGAAGAGATATGTGTTGACTTAATCAACACTTAATTTCAAAAGGAATCTACGCCAAAAGAATAAATCTTTTGGACCGTAAATCCATTTGTCAAATTTCGAAACCCAAAACCGAAGTCTGGTCCGAGTATCTCTTTTTTCCAATACACCAAAGTGTATCCAAGGTTTTGAATTTTTTTATGAGTTCTCCATTCTATATACTTAAGGATTTTCATCCAAATTTCCAATGTGGGATATTTGCTAATTTTTACACTTAGCCAAATTTTGAAACTTTACAAGCTTTCCAAGTCATCCACTTTGGACCTCCATTTCTCATTCAGATCAACTATGATTTTGACAACAGAATACACTACTTTATAGTGCTCACGGCGACGATTCTATCGTGTCTAAAATCCGGTCATTCCGATGAACATCTTCACTAGAAATCTAACCGGAAAATGGTCTAAAAATCATTTCGTCAAAAACGAGTTCCAACAGTTTTGTATTTTTAGAAGAATAAAACGATTTTTAAAAAAGTTTGGATATTAAATAAACACTTTTAAAAAATAGAGGTTTTTTAGTCATTTTTCCTAAATTTTATGGAAAATAAGTGTCGCAAAAAAGTTACCATAAATGTTGCAAATAATATAGTTACGAAGTTTTAACATATTTTTGCTATACTTTTCTTGCAAAAAGGTGCAACTTATTATCGTTGAATATTTTTTGTATTTTGCGGAAGATTTTTAATATCATAAACAATTGTAAATTGGTAAAGAAAGTTCGCAAAATAAAATTTGTTCTCGTGCTTTCCAATAAATTTTTAACAAAATTATGACATGTATTCTTTATTGCAAATGATTGCAAAAAATGATTTTAACGAAAATAAACGTTAGAAATTTATGTTTTTTTTAAAAGATAGAAATTTATGTTTTTTTTTTCGGATAAACCGTGGAAGTTCCAGATCTTTGGTCCATAATTTCTTCGGTATCCGGAGTCAGACTTTAGATATTCCGATTTAAAAAAAAACCCTCCGTCCCAATGGGAATTTGAACCCGAGGCACAAAGGAACCAACCCCTTGTGTTATCACTAGGCCACTACGCTATTGGTTGAAATTTATATTGCAAAAATAAATTCGTCTTGTAGTGATCTCTTCTCTATTTCCACTTCGCTTTGTGTTAGAGGCAACACGATATTAAACCGTGTATAATGAACCAACCCAATTGATCGTTTGGGTTTAGTGAGAATCTGAATCAGTCTAACGATCATCCAACACATTTTCAACAACAACAAAATGAGAATGCATACTGTCAAGAACAAAATATCAGGGCCATGGGATGTTGAGCTCTTTTTAACAACCCCTACTTCTTTGTTCTTTCCCTCTCTATCTAGATCTCTCTCGAATTTCGCAGATTCCGTCATGTCTTCCGGCCGAAATTCGACATGCTCCGCCATACCGGCGGTTGGATATTCTTCCGCTACCGGTGCAAACGCAAAGTCTCGATCTCCATTTCTTCGTCCGCTGATTTGTTCTGTCCTCTCTGTAACGAAAGGTTTCTTGAAAAAGATGATGATACCAACCCTAATCAGGACCCAAATCTCAACCCTAGCGGTTTTTTGCCCATAGCCCATCCTAATTCCTCCTTGCTCCCTCTCTTATTACAAAAACTCGATTAACTGTCAAAAGTAAGTTTCTTGTAGGTATAATGAAATATGCTACTAAGAAACATTCAACCGATATAATCAATTTTTCAACTAATATAATTGTATCATACTTTATAAAAAAAGCTGGCTAAAAGTTGAAAACTAATGCATTGGAAGTTTAAAATGCATTTTGCGTGATGATTATATTGGGAAATTTATATCAACCAACCTCCTGATTTTTCCAATTATGTATATAGAGTCGGTTTTGAATTTTAGAAAACCACAAATTGAAAAAAAAAAAATCGTTTTACACTTTTTCATAATAATTTTTTTTTTTTTTGAGAAAACAAAAAACTTAAAAACCATTTGAAGTTTTGAACTCGAAACTTAATCAAATGGATCACTATAAATTTACCAATAGACTAATAAGCATATTGCAACCAAGAAGTGGTTAAACTAGTGGTCTTAAAAAAGGAATAAAATCTTAATTCAAGTTTTGTTTGAAGGGGATTAAAATCGTTTTTATCACCGACCTTTATGCGAATTTTAACTCAAAATCTTTTTAGTTATATTAAAAAGCATATTACAATTGAAAACCATTTAAAAATAAATAAAATTAAAGACCGCAAATCCATACTTAATCTATTTGGGTTTATGGTCGACCTTGTTTGTAAGTTTCACAAAGTTTTTTGTGGTCTTAAGCAAAAACCATGTGCATATTTCGATCAATTCACTCAATTTCTCTTTTGCTCTTGTTGAGTTGATGCATCATTGTTTGTTTTTTTCACCCACAAATCGTTGGACAATTGCTATATAGGCAGAGTCATGCTAGCGCAGAAATGATTAAAAATTTATTAGAAAAAAGTCTACAACAATAATATCGTCATATAGCAAAAATAAATAAAGAATTAAACTAACAAACAAAGTATTAGTTCAAAAACATTATTGTTTTTTTAATTTTTTTTAACAAAATCCTTAATGAAGCTTTCAAAATCAAAGTCTCCAACTAAAATTATTTGATGGTAAAAGTAATTAAATCACTCCATCTGTCATATGATTTACTCGAGCAAAAACAAGATAGTCAAATCATTCAATCTTTTTTATGATAAATGATTTTTTGTTTACTTTATTCTAATTATTATTTTATTTTAACTATTAAAGACCCATAATTTTTATCGTGTAAACCAATATTTTATTTATTATAATTACCACAAAATTTTAGACGTTTAAGCCTATGTTTCAATGATTTTATTAATTGAATTTAATTAAATAAACTAATAAAAATATGCCCTTAAAACTTTTCCAAAAAAGTAGATGCTATAAACCAATATTTTTTTTTGAGGCATGGCCCTGTATAGGACTGTCAAGCAGGTCAACCCCGCCTCGCTAGATCCGCCCCGCACACATGTTTAAATTTTTTTGATCCGTCCCGATCCGCTCCGCAAAATTTATGGGTCAAAAATATTGAACCCGCATCCGCCCCGCATAATTTTGCGGGCCCCGCGGGTAACCCGCGAAGATTTAAAAAAAAAATTAAAAAAAAATAATTTATATATATTTTAATTAATTTAATAATAAAATTTAAATATTATAAAAAATAAATACATAATTTTCTTTGAAAAATTAAATTTTGTTACTTAATTTATATATATTATATAATATTTTAATAATTTAGTAATATTAGTAGAATAAATATTTAATATTAATATATTTTTAATTTAAAAAAAAACCCGCGGATAATCCGCAAACCCGCGGGTTTACCCGCAAAAAATCTCATTTTAAATACTCTGCCCCACGAGACCCGCTTGTAAATGAGCTGAAAATTTTTGACCCGCATTCGCTCCGCGGCGGGGCAGGGCCCGTGGGCTTTAGCCCAGATTGACAGTCCTAGCACTGTATATATAGGAGTATATCATTAGTGATAAAATAGTCAACTGTCATGTCTTATAAAAAAGAAGAAGAAGAAAATAGCCCAATTCATAAACTCTTTTGGGGCTCTGAGAGAAAGCCCATAAAATAATTACTACGGACAATAACAGGCCCACATTAATAGATCAACTAGGTTTTCGGTATTTTAAGGGTTTATGCCGTTTCACTCTATATAAAGTCTCTTCATTCCACATCTCCCATCGCTTCTGCAGCCAATTCTTCTGTTTAGCCGCCATGGTAATTGCTTAAGCTTCTTCTCACATCATCTCTCTTCTCGCTCGCAGATTTAACCTAGAATCGCTCTTCTGATTTTCTTATTCTCCTTTGCTATTTTCGCAGGTGAAGTATTCGCAAGAACCCGACAATCAGACCAAGTGTAAAGCTCCTTGGAAACACTTTCTCACTATCTTTTTACTCTTTTTTGTTAATCTTTGTTGTAAATCTTGGGTTTGATCTTGCAGCTTGCAAGGCTAGAGGATCCGATCTTAGGGTTCACTTCAAGGTATTGCTCGTTTAACCTTTCTCTTTCGATGTTGTTAGATTTATGATAGGGAAATGGTAGTTTCGTCGTTCTTATTTAGGGAAAACCTGATTGAGAAAAAAGCAGAGTTCTGTTGCAATTTACAGATCTCACGTAAACTTCAGGGAAATCGAATTGGTCATCGTGATTGGGTGAATCTATGTTTATTTTCTTATAACTAAAAGGTTCAGTACATGATGGTACATTGAGTATAGTGTCATCATTTTTACATTTGAGGCTAAATTAGGTCTTTTTTGTTGAATAGTTGATGTGTAACCTGATTAGAAAAAGCAGGGCTTTGTTACCTTTTTGTGAATAAAGCTCTCGTATATGTCAGGGATATTACTGGCATTGTTTTTGGGTGAACCTATGTAAAATCTTAGTGACTAATGGTTCAGTAAATGATGCCACATTCTAGTTTTGATCTCAAATTTGTGTTTTTTTCTTTATTGTTGATTGGTTCTCATTTGAGTGTTTGGTTTTCTCTTGCATATGTGAAACAGAACACACGTGAAACAGCGCACGCCATCAGGAAGCTACCATTGATCAAGGCGAAGAGGTACCTTGAAGATGTGATAGCTCACAAGCAAGCAATTCCCTTCACTCGTTTCTGTAGAGGTGTTGGACGAACTGCTCAAGCTAAGAACAGGCATTCTAATGGTCAAGGACGTTGGCCAGCAAAATCTGCTCAATTCGTTCTTGACTTGCTCAAGAATGCTGAGAGCAATGCTGAGGTGAGAACCATTCCTTTAGTTAATGCGTGGAATTGTTTTTGGGTCTCTCTGCCCTTGTGCTTATAACACATTTTCATTTCGAAAATTTCAGGTGAAAGGTTTGGATGTTGATGCCCTCTTCATATCACACATCCAAGTTAATCAGGCTGCAAAACAAAGGAGAAGGACTTACCGTGCTCACGGAAGAATCAATCGTAAGTTTTGAGATATCTCAACCTGACTCACATGGTTGCTCCTTTGTTTTGGTTCTCTTGTATAACTGACTCATCGGGTCTTTCTTGATTGCAGCTTACATGTCCAACCCATGCCACATTGAGTTGATTTTGTCAGAGAAGGAAGAGCCTGTCAAGAAAGAGGTAATAAAATTTGATCTCACTGGAAATTCAGCAGGATTTGTGGTTTAATAACAATGATTCTGATTTTGTATTGTTTTTGATAATTTTGTAGCCGGAGACTCAATTGGCAGCCAAGTCAAAGAAATCAGCAGCCGCTTAAGCTCTCTTTTTTTGTTAGTTCCGTTTTTTGTGTTCTTGAAGGAGATTTTGTTCCCCTTTCTATCGAATCGTTTTGCAAGACAATGGATAGATTTTCATGGATTTTCGTTCAATGTTGCTGTTATGAAATTATTGATCCTGATTAGTATTCATCATCTGCTTAATTAGTATCTGCTGTTTAGGTTATTATTCAGTGATTTAGAGAAGAGGAGAGCGAAAAACGAAAGAGTTGTTATTAGTGATTTCCTCCGATCACCGTAAATAGCTAAATATTGTTTTTACAACTTCTCATTTCATTTTGCGAAGTTACAGCTTCTCATTTGACCAAAATTTTCAAAATAGTCTCTCATTCCCTACATTTTTTACATTACTTAATCCGTGGAAATAGTAGTTGACAAATGTCTTTGTGAGTTTTTTGTTTTGTTTTTTAACATCGTCTTGGTGAGTCTCTGATCATCTCTTTTTCTCATTCTCAATTGCTTGGACAATTGGGTCGTCCTCTATGTCAAAGTCGCTGTCTTCATCTTCGAGCTCGTCTAGTTCAGAGATCATTGTCTGTTTCACCTTCTTCCTCGACTCTCTCCTATGTTTCTTAGGCTCTAGCCGTGGTTCGGCTTGTTTCACACCCATGCCTCCCACCTTGTACCTGTCTCAAGGATTCCTTTATTAGTCCATATTTTGGGCTGTGGCCAATCTCAAATTGTAGCTATTGTTTCAAGAGAATCCAACAATTACCTAACATCACCTTCCCTTTTGGTTCCAAAAGTCCTAAGTTGAAACTCCTCCCTGATTCTGATCTCATCAAGCAGTTGTAAGTAGTAAGGATACCTTTCCCAATCACCTTTCACAACACATCCTGGCTCCCCAATATGCAAGCAGTCTTTGAATCCACATTTTTCGTCCTCAATCATTTTCCGTATCTAAGAAAAGAGTTAACAGCATCGTCACAACCGGTCTATATGCAAAATGGCCACAAGCCGAAGGGTACAAATGCATCATCAAAATGATTGTGAAATGGGGACAAGCCAAAGGGTACAAACCTCAGGAAAACACAGGGCAAGTGATTGCTTTGTTACTTTCAGCAAACTAGGCTGGTTAAAGCCAGGAGTATCAGCGAGGTAACCACCTTCAGAAACCGGCAGTAGCGATACATTCCGTGTTGTATGTTTACCTCTACCGCTTCTAATTGAAACTTCCCCAACACGCTGATCTTCAAACGGCTTATTACCTAATATCTGAATAAAACAAAGGTCAAGTCATGAGGATACGGTAAAAAAAAAGTTTAGCTGTGGAATGAAATTGCACAAAAACCTTACAGGCTCAAACCAATTTTCGTCTTCCATCGCACCACCAGAGTTACTTCTCAATATGTTAATTAAGCTCGACTTTCCAACACCGCTAGGCCCAACAATCACAGAAGTCTGATTTCGCAGGATAAACGCAATCGCATCAAGTCCTTCTTTAGTTCCCACACTGCAGAAAAATGGTTCATAGTTCCATCTACGCAGTCTTATCTTCCAAGATTCCAATTCCTGGAAACAAGATCATGGCTCTAATCAATCCCTGTAACAAGGGGTCTAATCTACCAATGAAGTATGCAATATCTTCCTAATTCCTCCTTACCTCTTCAGTGATGAGTTCACATTTGTTCAAGGCAAGTGTGAGTGGAATTCCAGTGGATTCAGCCTCCACCAAGAATCTAGTGAGTGTAAATGGCTCAAGTTTCGGTTGATCAAGAGAGAAAAGGACCAGCAAGTGATCAACATTAGCCACCGGTGGATCAAGAATCTCCGAGCGACGGTGGAACACATTCTCGATCATTCCTCTCCTATCAACCCAATCGATAGATCCCACGAGAACCTTATCCCCAACCAAAACTCTCCTCCGTATCTTCTTCAACACCGCTCTCACAACGCAAAGCAGCTCAACGCCGTTCTTAGACGAACGATCTTCTCCGTCATCACTCTTCTCAGAACCAGCTACATCGTGGACAACGACGCGCATAAAGTTGGCTTGAGCGGTGGCGACAGTACCGATGGCCTGAGACTCCGAGAGCGAAGGTCTGTGGTCCGGCGAGAGAACCGGGGACAAGGAGGAGTAGTCTTTACCAATATGCTTCGCTCTGAGCATATTCTTGCTCGGTTGGGGTTTTCTAGAGACATCAGGATTGTCTCGTCTCGCTGAGAGAAGGTAAAAGCTGCGGCGGATTCCAACTCCAACTCGTACTCCGCATCCGCCGTGAAAAATCGCCGTGCGACGGAGGAAGGGAGAATAGTGGCGGATGATGGAAAGAGAAGATGTCTGCATATGAAAAATCCAGAAGATTCGAAAACAATGAGGAGAGAAGGAAGAAATGGCTGTGTTGTTATAATTTACCAAAGGGATGATACAGAGTTATGGGCCCTCTGTGCTAAGTATTATGGGCTTAAAGCCCAACAAATATCCATAATTTCAGCGAGGGAAATAGTATATAGGCGTTTGTACAATTTTTCTCAGTTCAAACATAAATTAGTATTTTTGAATCAAGGATTATGATACGTAGTTTTCCTTTAGTAATGTTTTTGATTGGTAGTTTATGAATCTATACATAAGTTTCTAACTACAAACGATAACCTATATTTTAACGGGTAAAAAAGGTTTTTTTTTTTTTTTTTTGGTTGTTGTTGTTGTTATTTACCTTAAAGTTTGCAAGTATTAGAGTTCGAGGGTAAGTATCAAAACCAGAATCTGATTTTTTTTTCTCCCAAATCAATTTAAAAAGTATCTATGAGGAGTTCGATGTTATCAAAATCAATTTTCAATCCAGGAAGAATAACATTCAATCAAAGAAAAATAACTTTGTATCAAGAAAGAAATTTACCTCCTTTAATTTTTTCTTTCATGATACAAGTTGCAAAAAGAGGAATACAACTTCTCAAACACATTAAATTTTTTTCTAAATTGATTGATGAACTTTTCGTCTAGAGATTTTATTAGATTGAAAAAATTAAAACAGAGAGTTCCAACAAACCAAAGTACAAAGTAGAAACTAGAAACAAAACAGAACATCGATTCCTAATGAAAAGGGTTACAAAATGCTAGAATGAGCTTCTGGAACAATAAGGTCATGTTGGTTTTTCTAGCTTGTTGAAAAATTTCTGAAAAAAACTTGTGTGAACCCAACTTTCATCATCAACCATCCAATGATAATGAACCCCTTGGCAAAATTATGTGGAGCGAACATTTGACTTAACATATTATAAATAGACTACAGATCTGCATTGGTAACAACGAGTTGAACGATATTGTGGTTCAGCACCATCATTTTGCTACTTAGTTCACGGATCTAGATGAATGATTTATTGTTGTAATGTAGATTTATATATATCTGTGAATGAATCATTTATTGTTGCAATGTAGATATATATATATATATATATATATATATATATATATATATATATATGTGTGTGTGTGTGTAATGTTGGTTTTTGCAGTTTGTTGAAAACTTTTTGTACGAGACTTGTGTGAACCCAACTTTCATCATCAACCATCCAGTGATCATTAATCTCTTGACAAAATGATGTGGAGCGAACAATGCTTTTAACTCAATCATTCAAGCTTTTCATCAACAAACGCGAGGTAAGTAAAATTTGACTCCTCACTCTTCTTTTCTTGAGTTGTTGAGTTATAACTATACTACATATCTGCATTGGTTACAACGAGTTGAGCGATCTATGAATTGAAAGATGAAGACGAAGGCATGATGGGTTGATGGCTTGCCAAAGAGGAGCTCAAACAAGTAACCAGTGACGAATCCGCGAAGGCGGCGGCTTCGTCAAGATAATTGGACAATTTAGGTTTTCGCTTATTTAATGCATATAATTATTATTTTCGCTTATTTAATGATCGTGATCGGTCATGATGATCAAAGAAGAAGAATAAATCGATGATAATAATCGATGGAGCAATAGAAGAAATTGATGATAACTATCGAAATCATTCGATTTCTTTATTTTCTGTTTTCAATTTTGTTAATTTTTGTAATTGTGAGATAGTATACGAGGGTAAAAGCGTCTTTGTATTATATAAAAATTGTATTTATGGAATTTGATGAAGCTTTATGTTATTTATGTCTAAAAAACTTGTTTCCATGGTATTCCAAGACATTTTTCTTAATTATGATGACACAAAATGTGTGTACTCTAATGAATCGGTGCGGTCAATGATTTGATTTTTTTGGGACATAACATTCATCAATCACGGGTACGAGTTATACATACACGATTATCACAGTAACGAACACATGATAAAATCCAGGGCATATGTTTTACATGTCTTAGAAATATGGTATTTTCGTGTGTTTGTCTTGTATCTTGGTTCTTTTTCTGTGTTTTGTCTTATGGATCTTATAATCTTATGAAAATTGTTCCTTGTGTATCTTATAGTCTTGTATCTATAACGAATTCGATGTTATTAAGTTAGGTGGTTATGGGTCCAAAGCTCAATTTGCATAAGTTGCCAAAAATAGATTTCTTACGATTGTCAATCTTGGAAAATCTCTTACCGTCTCTTGTTCTCTCATTGTCAATTGCTCGGACAATTGGGTCGTTCACTATATATAGTCCAATGATGTCTTAATCTTCGAGCTCAGCCATCATTGTCTGTTTCATCTTCTTCCTCTTAATCCAATGATGTCTTAATCTTCGAGCTCGGTCATCAGTGTCTGTTTCATCTTCCTCCTCGACTCTCTCTTATACTTCTTAGGGTCTAGCCGTGGTACAGCTTGTTTCTCACCCATGCCTCCCACCTTGCAGTATCTGTGTCAAAGATTCCCTGATCAATCCAGATTTGGGCTGTGTGACCAATCTTCAAAATAAAGCTGTTGTTTCATGAGAATCGAACAATACCTAACATCACCTTCCTTTTTGGTTCCATACTTCTTAAGTTGAGACTCCTCCTCGATTCTGATTTCATCAAGCAGTTGTAAGTAGTAAGGATACCTTTCCCAACCATCTTTCACAGCACATCCTGTTACCCCTACATGCGAGCAATCTTCGAAGAAACATTTTCCGCCCTCAATCATTTTCCGTATCTAAGGAAAGAGATAAGAAACACATCGTCACAATCAGTCGATCTGGTGAAATGGGCACAAGCAAAAAGTGTACAAACCTCAGGAAAACACAGGGGAAGTAATTGCTTTGTTACTTTCAGCAACTTATGCTTGTTAAAGCCAGGAGTATCAGCAAGGAATCCACCTCCACAAATCGGCAGTAGCGATACATTTCGAGTTGTATGTTTACCTCTACCATTTGTAGTTGAAACTTTCCCTACACTCTGATCTTCATACCACTTTTTTTTCTTTTTGCCAAAATTTTCAAACCACTTAATACCTAATACCTGAATATGACAGAGGTCAAGTCATGAGGATACGGTAAAAAAGAAGTTTAGTTGTAGAATGAAACAGCACAAAAAACCTTACAGGCTTAAACCCTGCTTCTTTTTCAATGGCACCAGCAATGCTACTTCTCAATATGTTGATTAAGCTCGACTTTCCAACACCACTAGGCCCAACAATCACAGAAGTCTGATTTCGCAGGTTGTTTCCAATCGCATCAAGTCCGACTTTAGTTTCCACACTGCAAAACAATGGTTCATAGTTCCATCCACGCAATCTTATCTTCCAAGATTCCAATTCCTGGAAACAAGACTCTAATCAAACCGATAAAACAGCAAGTGGTCCCTAAACTAGTAGTGAACTATGCAATATCTTCCTAATTCAGGCGATGACACTAAGATACTAGGAGCAACAAGATTCCACCTTACCTCTTCAGTGATGAGATCACATTTGTTGAGGGCAAGTGTGAGTGGAATCTTAGAGGATTCAGCCTCCACCAAGAACCTGGTGAGTGTGAATGGCTCAAGTTTGGGTTGATCAAGAGAGAAAAGAACCAGCAAGTGATCAACATTCGCCACCGGTGGATCAAGAACCTCCGTGCGCCGGCGGAACACATTCATGATCATTCCTCTCCGATCAACCCAATCGATAGATCCAACGAAAACCTTATCCCCAACCAGAACTATCCTCCCTATCTTCTTCAGCACCGCTTTCACCACGCAAACCAGCTCAACGCCGGTCTTAGACGAACCGTCATCTCCATCGTCGCTCTTCTCAGAACCAGCTGCTACCTCGTGGACAATGACGCGCATAAAGTTGGCTTGAGCGGCGGCGACGGTACCGATGGCCTCAGACTCCTCGAGCGGAGGTTTGTCGTCAAACGCGAGAGCCGGCGCAAAGAAGGCTCTGAGAAAAGTCTTGCTCGGCTGGGGATTCGTAGACACATTATTAGGATTATCTCGTTTCGCTGAGAGGAGATGAAAGCTGCGGCGGATTGTAACTCCAACTCCGCATCCGCCGTGATAGATCGCCGTGCGACGGAAGAAGGAGGCGAGAGTGGCGGAAGAAGAGTGGCGGATGATGGAATGCATATGAAAAATCCAGAATAATTTATTCGACTCTGTGGGCAATTGGCTGTTTTATATTATTACAAGTGTTGGAAACTTAGAAATTGATATGCCGTGATTATCAAGATCTAACATTAAACTTGTAATTTCTGAAACCAAATTTGGTTTTTTTTTTTTTGTCTGGAAAATTTCGTAGTTTAGGAAAGTAGATATCCCGTTCTGTGACAAAAAAAAAGAAAAAAGAAAGATTTTATATCCTAAAATTCTGGTCTTATAACATTGGTATCAGAGTTTGATTTCTTTTTTAATCATACTACTATTTAGCAAATGCGAAATTCTACGTGGCGGCTCCAGATTCCCTCTCAGACCTGTTTTTATTCTTATGCCATTAATGAATCGTTTTAATTACATATGCTGCCATCGTTTAAATTGGGCTTCTGGATTTTGATTTTTTTTTATCTTGATCCATAAAATTAACTGGTGATATTAAAATCTACAAATGGGTCATATTATTAAAACAGCCGGCCCATTTTATCAATAATATCAATAAACACTAGCAATAACTCATTATATTATTGATATTCAAAGTTGGGAAACTACGTAATAATGGATTTCTATATTTTTGGTTCATAGTTGACGTATTTTGATGCTTGTTTTATATATTTATATTCGTCTTTTTATTGTCTTAATTATTATCATTGTATTCGTTTTATAGGTTGTAACGTTTTTGTTAATTTCAAAGTAAGTATAGTCTGTATTTTATATATTGTATTATTTCTAACAATAATCAGTTATTTATTTCTAACAAAAAATTGTTTATTATAAAATCTTATTTATTATTATTAAATTTGGTATGTACTTTTGTTCTAATATTTATTTTAAAATTTTAAATTAATATTAATTTGTTTACGTGTCTTGAATCTATGATGACATACATTTTTAGTAATTGTGTTTTTGTGTTAGTTATTTGATCTATTCATTTTTTTTTTTTGCTATTGTAATGATTCTTATTTATTTATTTATTTCCAGACTTTGACCTTTTCTATAAGGTAATTTTCTAATAATATTATCTCTATATATTTTCGTTTTTCATTGAAAGGAGTTTGTTATCTAATCCTACTTCTTCTTTTAGGTTTTGCCTCTTCAACAAGATATCTCCTTTTAATATTTTTACCCTTTATGTTTGAAAGGAATTTGTTACATGAACCTATACTTCTTTTTTCGTCTTTAACAAGGCTTCCTCTGTTTTTGAGTCTTTTATTCGATGAAGAGGTTTGTTCGGATTATGTCTGTTTTGAGGAATAATTCAAGTTCCGATAAAATAAACACTAAAACCCAAACAAACGGAACTATGAATTATTCCTCGAAAGAAAAGACAAAACATATTATTTAAAACAAAAAAAAAATTATTGTTTAAATTCGAACAGTAAGCTCATATGTTTCAAATATTTTATGTAGAAATAAGAACAAAAAAATCAAATTAAAACCCATCGATCAAATTGTTCTATGAAATGATATAATGTGGAGATTTTATTACTAATAGTGGGCCACGATGAATGATTGTGTGCATGGATAGAGTTTAGACGTTCATGGTAGGGTTTAACATCTCTAATCAAAATTTTTGATGGCATACGATTACTAAAAAAAAAATCAATTTATACGTGTTTGTATTTGAATTTAAGATTTGATGATAGAGTTTAGGATTTAGGATCTATGTATTAATTTTAATATTTACGTGCATTTGTAAGGATTTAAAGGCTCCCGAATTAGGGTTTGACACCTCTTTTTTTTTTAAAACAAATTGATGGTATAATGTTAATGAATAATTTTCTAATGTTCTCTTAAAAAAATATATTAATAAAAAATATAAATAAATACAAACATTTGCGGTGATTAAAGATAATAAATATGTGCATTGAAAAAAGATAACAATGATAAAAGAAAAAAAATTTAAAATATCAAAATAATGAAGTTGGTTATCTTCAAAATGAATTTTTTTATCTTGTATACAAAATAACAATTACTTATAAAATTAGAGTGCTGATTTGTTAAATTAGATCTAAAAATTTAAAAAACGAATAATAAATTCAAAATGGTATAAGTGGTATCATTTTGGTATGTATGGTTATTTTTAATAAATTGTTAATAAATTGTTTTTGAACGCTATAAGTTGGTGTGGATTATTTTGGGACAACACATAATATTCATCGATGCGAACATAAAATATTCATTTAATTGTGAATTTTTTACAACAAAAGATATACATTTTAAAATAATACATTTTATATATATTTTTTTAATAAACATCCCAACGATTCTTTAAATCCGTCCATATCAAATTTAACATTTTAAAATGCTACAATTTTATGTTTTAAACGAGTGGTTTTGAATGAAGAAACTGAATGTGCTTTATATGAAAATATTTAAATATCTAGAATTTTGAGTTTTTAGTTATTTTATGGAATTGAGATTTTCGTTAGTTCTGTTTATAAATTATCCATTTATATTTTGATTTTATTAGTTATAATTTAGTATTTTTATTCTAAAATATGGTGTTATGGTGTTTACGCAAAAGTTATATATCTATATTTTCAATCTCTTTTGTTAGTCAATTAGATCCATATTATATGCAACTACGTATAAATATGAAAAGGTTATATGTTATATATCATTATACAAGATAAGGTGTCCGGTTAAGTTGATTTTTATGATTCTAAAATTTGTTTCCTTAGTACTCGATACACGATAATGTCGTGTTCGATTTGTTTTATTTAATTATGTATTTTTGAAAAATGAATAGATAATCAAAAAATTTATGTTTTAGTTTTATTAACATACTAATGTATTTCATTAACACACTCACCTCTTGAATTAATTTACTCTCCAGTGGTAGCCTGACTTGGGCGTCAGAGAGTCTTTAAGAGGGAAACCCCTTCTCATCATTCCGAAGATCTTCCTGACGATATTACTTATGTATTGTCCAACGCATCTCCAGAGAATTATCGTGAATATCTCACCAGAGACAGCAACTTAGCCGGACGCACCTCTCATCCCCCAAGAGGACGGAAGTCCTACGTACCTGGAGCTCTCTGACTATTCCCATAGGATACTCTAAGGTTGTATGCAAGAAATCTACGACTCCGTACGGAGGACCCAAAATCTAATCCAAACAATTGGCGTTAAAGAGAAAAACACCAGACGCTCCACCGAAAGAAGAGACAAAACATATATATATATATTTAAAAAAATTTTATTATCTAAATCCGAACAGTAAGTTCATGTGTTTCAAATACTTTATGTAGAAACAAGAACAAACAAATCAAATTAAAATCCATCGATCAAATTGTTCTATGAAATGATATAATGTGGAGATTTTATTACTAATAGTGGGTCAAGATGAATCGATGACTTGAATCCTAACCTATGCATTTTCTGTAAACCATCAAATGAGTCTATGTATAATTTCCAATGATTGTGTGCATGGTTAGGGTTTAGATGTTCATGCTAAGGTTTAACATCCCTGATCAAAGAATTTTATGGGATATGATTACTATAAAAAATCAATATATACGTGTTTGTATTTGGATTTAAGATTTGATGCTAGAATTTAGGATTTAGGATCTATGAATCATTTTCAATGTTTACGTGCATTTACAAGGGTTTAGACTTCCATGTTAGGGTTTAGTACCCCTTTTTAGAAAGAAAAAAAATTGATGTTATAATGTTAATGAATAATTTTATAATGTTCTCTTCAAAAAAATATTAATAAAAATATAAATAAATTCAAACATTTGCGTTGAGTAAAGATAATAGATGTGGGCACTTAAAAAAGGATAACAATGATAAGAAAAAAAAACTTAAAATATCAAAAATAATGAAATTGGTTATCTTCAAAATATTTTTTTTTAATCTTATATACAAGTGTGATTAAATATGTATTGTATAAATATATGCAAGTGTGATTAAATATGTATAATAGACTACATCATAATAAAAATATTTGTATAGTATATTAATCTAAATACATATATACACAATATATAATATTGTTATAAATATAAGAATAAAAAGTTTGTTAATATATCAGAAAAATTAAAAATAGATGATATGGTAAGTCTAAAATATTACATTTAGTTAGGTTTAAATTTGTAAAACATGTATTAATGGGCTTATGTTATAAAATTAATGAGAATATGTAGAGATTTCCACCATGGCATATAGTTTTAATTGAAATGTTTTGATTGGTTAAATTAAATGACATGTCCCCTAAAATTCTCTTTGAACGACAGCTATGATTTTTTTGTGAATGTCTCCTTAATTAATATATATAGGATTGTATTGTTTAAACGAGTGGTTTTGAATGGAAGAAAATGAATGTGGTTATTTTATGAGAAAATATCTTAAAGTCTCTAAGATTTTGAGTTTTTAGTTATTTTATGGAATTGAAAATTTCGTTAGTTCTATTTATAAATTATCCATTTCTATTTTATTTTTTAGTTATATTTTAGTATTTTTATTCTAAAATATGGTGTTTACGCAAAAGTTATATATCTATATTTCCAATCTCTTTTTTTTTAATCAATTAGATCCATATTATTTACAACTACATATAAATATGGAAGAAGTTATATATTATATATCATTATGCGAGATAAGATCGATTAAATTGATTTTTATAATTCTCAAATCTTTTTCTGTAGTATTCGATACACGAAAATGTCGTGTTCGATTTGTTTTATTTAAATATGTATTTTTGAAAAATAAATAGATAATCAAAAAAATTATGTTTTAATTTTATTGACATACTAATGTATTTATTTTCCCGGCGCGGGGCCCCACCTAGTTCTAAACCTAAATCAAATCGACATTTGAACATTTTTTTTTTTTTTTTTGCTAAAATTTTTCAAATTGAAATGCAAAAAAAAAAAAAAAATTACACGCCAACTCGCCAAGTCCAGGCATAGTGTTTTATGGGTCAAACCCATTAATTGTTAAACTTAAAACGAGACCACAGAGAAGCCCAAGACATAAGGAACATAGTAAACCAAGTAGAGAATTTAGGGGAGAGTAAAGGTCATTCATCAGAGAGAATTCCGATCCATCGCCGATGATTATAGTAGTATGAGTAGTGATGAAGAATCGAGGGATCTGCGAAGAAAACCAGTGTTGTAGCATCGATGAGGCTAAAGAGGTATTGGAGTCGCGGATACTTGAGGCTCTGTTTCTTACAATTCCATCGATCATGGAGTCCACTGACTTGTATGTATTTCGATGCAACCGGTTATTCCTTTCACTCCAGATTTAGTAAATGACGCACTGCCAAGCAATCAAGGTAACCAATTTCTTCTCCTTTGGTCCCGATAGCCGCTGCATGGCTAAGAGATTATCATTCCAATTACGGATCGGCTGAATCTGACATCTTTGGCTAATGTTAGTCCATATCCTCCACCAGTAGTTGCAGCCAAAGTAGAGGTGGTCACGGTTCTCTAAGTTGGAGTTACAGAGGAGGCACTTTGGATCTGTTACCAAACCCCAGTTAAGCAACCTATCTCGTGTCAGACATCGATCCAAAACGAATAGCTAAGTGAGAAAACTATGTTTTGGGATCCCTCTTTTGTTCCAAACTGCCTGATTCCAAGGTACAATTGCTCTGTGCTCTCTAATTGCATTATAAATTTGACCCATAGAGAACTTCGGCATGACAGCATCATCAATCACCCATTCATAGTAATCATCATCACTAGATAGTGAGATAGTAGACAAATAAGCTTGTAGTAATACCTGGTTCTCGGATCTTGCAGGAGGAAGAAGCCAACCAGTGGGTGATCTCAGGTCATGAAGAGTGACCTGAGTAGGAAGCCCTAGACGGAACGAAGCTTCCCATTGGAGGAATACAAGGAGACTACCAAAAGGTGACTAATTATCAAACCAAAATCTACAATTTTTTCCATTCCCAATTCTGAACTTTATCCAATGATAAGCCAAGTCTCTTATTTTGATGATCTTATTTGCTAACCATGAATTTCTTCGACTTGTTTTCAGGGACCAAAAGCTATTCAAGCAACCATGCAGAACCATCTCCTTATACCAAGCAACCCAGACAGAACCAGCTCTAAAGAACAACATCCATATAAGCCTCATGGAGCAAGCCCTATTCCAAATCAGTAGGTTTTTAATTCCCAAACCTCTCTCCTCTTTTGAATAAGTAATTGTTTCCCAGGCAACTCTAGCAGAGTAGTGACCCTCAATAGATCCCTTCCAAAGATATGCATTACATAGTGAGTTTATTTTTTCTATGCAGCTTTTAGGGACCAAGAAAGTGGAGCACCAGAAGTTTGTTATCCCAACAATAACAGTATTAAGGAGGAGTAACCTGCCAGCAAATGACAGAGATCTTGCACTCCAGGTAGAGATTCTTTCCTTAATTTGTTGAATGAAAGGGGCACAGTTAGGAAGTGATAGCTTTTTCGTGGTAAGTGGCAGTCCCAGATACTTCGTAGGAAAAGTTCCCCTTGTCATACCAGTAGAGAAACTGATAAGCATGTTTTCAATTTCAGATAGCCCTGAGGAGAAAAAGCAAGATTTTTGAAGACTCACTGCAAGGCCAGACATGAGCTCCAATTCCCTAAGGGTCTGAAGAACTGCTTGAACTGAGCTTAGAGATCCATCAATGAAAATTAGGAGGTCATCAGCAAAGCACATGTGAGTGAGCTTAGTATTTTCACAATTATAGTGGTACTGAAACTTATTCTCTGAGGCAGCCTTGTCTAGTAGTAGGGAAAGACAGTTGAGAGCAATGACAAATAGATAGGGGGATAGAGGATCACCTTGGCGAAGCCCTCTTTTTCCCCTGAAATAACCATGAACCATGCCATTGTAGCCAATAGTGAAATTTGGTGTACAAACACATACTTGAATCCACCTAATGTACTGATTAGGGATGCTTATACCTTGCAGAAAGTCCCACCTCAATGTATCGAAAGCCTTTGCGGTATCCACCTTGATAACAATATGCTTAGGACCATTATCCTTGTGGTAGTTGTTGACAATTTCAGGAGCAAGGACAGTGTTTTCGAGCAGTAATCTCTCCTGAATAAATGCTGTTTAGTTAGGAAGAATGAGTTCTGGTAGAATAGGTTTAAGCCTGACCACTAACCACTTTGAAGTTGTTTTGTAGATTGTTGTGCAGCAAGAAATTGCCCTGAAGTCCCCAATAGCAGATGCTCCTATAAACTTTGGGACCAATGAAAGAATAGTGGCATTTGCTGCTGAAGGGAGGAAGGCCGTTGTAAAGAAGTGTGCAATAGCAGTTGTGACTTCCATTCCAAAGGTAGCCCAGGCTGCTTTGTAGAATCCAGAAGTAAAACCATCAGGTTCTGATGCTTTGTTAGGATTGAGTTTGAGGAGTACCATAGCAATTTCATCAACAGTGGGCATTGAGCCAAAAACATCCGTGCCATTTTTGGTACGATTCATATATTTATTACTAGTGATATGCATTTGTCGGGAATTTTGGAAATCATAAAAAAAATGCTGCTGTTTTCAGTTTCTCCCTTACTTCTGCTTCAATACATAGAGCATACATCCTTTGCTGGTCTGTAGTCACTTTTCTGTGAAAGTTTCAGTCGCAGTATTAACTGTGAATCTTAATCTAACAACATTATACAGCCTTCTCAACCAGAGATGACATTGAAGAAAAATTGGTGCATGGGAAAACAATTGTCAACATGTATCCGAAATTCGCAAGTATAGCATGAAAAGAAATTTGCTGCTCGGGAAAAATGTATATTCTGTCTTCTTTTATTCTGTATTATGGAAAACACTCTAGTAATCTTTTATTAACGCTTAACCTTGTTTCTGATACTCTTTTCTGCCTCTGCTTCAACAGGAAAATGTTGTCTGTTCCTGGAGCTGGGGGTATATCCCTACTTCTGGTTATCTCCCTCCCTTATTTTGGCTGTTGTCATTTCTATTGTACTTCTCAAATTCCCTACTGAGCAAGTGAAAGTGACTTCACTCTTTATAGTTTATACGCACAATATCGCATTTATAGAAGACGAGAAACATATCTTGCATGGCATCACCATTTTCAGGTCCACTGATAATATTATGAGACTTTCATCATCCATTTGAGCTTCCATACCTGCAAAACTGAATGACATGTAATCCCCTCGAGCCATTCTATCATTCGAAGGATTTCTTTACTCACTAGTTACTCGACTGGCAGTTTAACTTCCCGGAATCATCTCTTCTTCCTTTGAACCTCATATAACCCCATATGTTGAGTTGGAAGAGATGACACTAATAGACCACCTGGAGAAAGTAAGTTTTTCAGGTAATTTGATGTTTCCGCTTCATGATATTGTTTTTGTTCCACGTTTTGTCAAGGTTTCCTAATTTTCTTTTCTGTCTATCAGGAGGAAACATGGGATATTGACGATGGTGGTTAAAATAATGTTTTATCTAGCAGCACGCAGCTAAGCACCTAGGCAAGCCTCTTTTTTAACAAGGGTTATTTGATAGTGTTAACTTACATAGAGATTTACATATTTATTCATTGTATTAACTCGCATGGGTAGCTGGATTCTTTATATAGATGTGACTTTATTCAATTTGTTCAAAGGTACATTTATCATACGCTCGATATGGGTTTTCTATAATACTAGATAAAAAGACCCGCATATATGCGGGTTTGTAATCTAATATTTTATAACCTGTAAAAAAAGTTAATCAATTAAAAGTAGAAATCAAAATTAAATCACCCGTAAAAATAAATAAAATAAAACTGAGAATGCTGATGCAAAACCACTAATTCGGAATTCTAATATTTATTTATTTATTTTGATTATTTTATTATTTGATTTTCAATTAAAATTTATCACATGTTTTCAAATTATTAGTTTTTCTATTCTATTTGAATTAATATTATTTTTTAATCCATTTTTCAAATCTTGATAAATTTATTCTCATGTTTTAGTTGAATTATTTTGACTCTTTTAATATTTTATAAACTGCACAAAAATGAAAAAACAAAATCATATGATCCGTAAAAATAAATAAAATAAGATTGAAAACGTCGATGTAAAATCACTCATAGAAAAGCCTACAAATTATTTTGATTTTGATTCTCCTACTTTTTTTATATTAACTGAATTTACAATTATTTTTTCACATATTTCTAAATTATTAGTTTTTTCTATTCCTATTTAAATTATGTTTAGTTTTTATTATGTAACTACTCATATATTTTTTTTTTAACTCTTGACAAATCGATTTACGTATTTTTATTTGAATTAGACTTACTCACATTTTTTAATCATATTTGAATTTTTCTTTTTTACTTATGAATCAAGTATTATCTTTCTTCCAATGAAAAATGAATTATATGTGTTTCATCACTTGGTTCTTACTTTTTATAATTTTCACAACATGCGAAACTTTCAAAATAATTTTCTTCTCATACATCAATTTTAAGTGGTAAGTCTTTAAAAAACCGCAATACAATGTATATTTTTTAGTCTGATTTCAAAATATAATGATAATACTTGTACATTTTATTTTGACATGTGGTTAAAGCTAATTGGAAACAAAAAAATTAGAAGAGGTTATTGAAATTTTAAATTGTTTGGTGGGAAGATCAAGAGAGTACAAAATTGTTTAAATAAATGTGAAATATTATAATCCTTAAAGATTTGGGTATGTAAACCTAATTCTATTCAAATGATTTTTACACGTGTATTTAATATTCTAATGAGAAAACGTGTTTGATTTTTTTGTCATATCTATTTTTGTTTAAAATCAAAATATATGTAAATATGTATATATATAGTTTATTTACATTTTTAATGAATTACTAAAATAAGCTAATTAGAAAATGTTGTTTTTATCGAATAAGAGAGTAATCGATGGGTTTTTATAATAAATAGCTGAAATAAAATTTGTGGAAGAGATTACTGAAGTTTGAAATTTTTTTGTGAGAAGATTGAGAAAGCACAAAAGCTTGTTATATAAAGGCAAAATATTATAATTTTTGAAGATTTGGGTATGTAAACCTAAGTCTATTTGAAGTCAAAAAAATTTTACACGTGTATTAATTAATATTCTAATGAGAAAATTTTGAAACTTAATTCATCTTAATAAACGTAAAGGAAAAGAGGGAAGAAAAGAGGGGGAAAAAAAAGAATGGTTGTACGAAAAAACAAAATCGAGACATATAATAAAGTCATTATTTAAAGGAATAGATCATGCTTATCAACTAATTATTCTAATGAATTATTTATTAGAAACTAATTATTTTTTTTTATATATGTTGATAAAAATAATCTACTTGATAAATACAAATATATAAGTTTAAAAAGAAATAAGATTTGTATGACACATGTCAAAATCTAATTGAAAAGAAAAATACATGTGTCAAAATTCGATCGACCGGCTGACACGTGTCATGATCGTGTTAATTACGAAGTTTGACGCATCAAGCTTTATATAATAAGATATATCATATATTGTACTGTGAATTTGAGCAATGTCTTAGTTTTTCCATGAACCAGCTACATTTTCTGCCACTTCTACATCAAACTGTGTTATGCAAACCGTTATGTTGTTCCGGGATACAAAATGGGTACTGATGTCAGTAGGATTCTATCCAATAGTTTTGACTATAACGTTCAATAATTTGGCACTGACACGGTTTACTACTATATGTATCGCAGTCTGGTGAACTGGCAGGAAAAGTCTAAGATTATGGCTCCTGACAGCGTAGACATGTCAGTAGGATCCTCATGAAGGACTTATACGTTTACCTGATATGTTACTTATTGCCCATATCACCAAGCGTAAACATGCAATTGGAACATCATCAAGGATGGTTACATGATCATGCTTTTCGACTTTATAGAGTTTGTACACCAAGAGGATCAGAGAACATTGTTTTACTAAAAGGAATCTACTAGAAAGAGCATGAAAAGAACAACCATCAAAGAAACAATCATTTTCATACCAGATTTCAAAGAAGGTGAAGATAAACTCATAGGTAATTTCAGTTTTATCAGATTTGTTTTATTATACATAACTTGAAAACTGTGTGCAATTTTATTGACAATGATTATTGCTATTAAAATGATATAATTTCCAATCTAATAAATTAAAACCGCATTAAAAATGTAAGCAAAAGAATCTCTAGAGAGATACACAATTGTAAGGCAAAGAGTTGTTGAGTAACACCCAAACGTTTACTCAAATACAAGCTGGCATGTCTTTGAACCTCTGGCCGCACATTCCAACTCCTTGAACATCCCATGTTTCTCTGCAGAGTCTGAGTAGAATGTCGCCTTCTTTAAACGGCTCGCGTTTGCTAGGATGTACCTTGCAGCTTTTCTCTCTTGCTCTGTTCCATTGTACTGTTTCCACTCGAAGATTTCAAGATGGGATGATAAACATTCAGGAAGAGAATTGGGTTGGTGAGAAACAAGGTTGACACTCGCCTTGACCAGGTTGGGCATATTTTCAAACCGTAGATAGTTGCTGAAGCTGTCTCTAATGCTAAAGCGCCTCAAAGAAGGTGTATTAATGGCAAAACCATGAACACCTTTAGGCTGAGACGACGAAGAAGTATAGATAGATAAACTGGTAAGCGTAGGCACGTTGATGGTAAATATCATCACATTGGTGTATGAGCTTTGTTTCACTGCCAAATCTTCAAGACGTGGACATATGCTTAGAAGCGTTTTGACAGATTGGTCGGTTGAGAACTTGACAGATAAAATGTGGAGACTTTTGAGGCAGGTCAAACTGACATTAGATGGAACATCCACCAGACTTAGTTTATGGAGAATAAGGGTTTCAAGTTGTAAATTATACAAGCTTTGAGGCAACTCGAAGGAACCGTAAACCATGTTGATTCTAAGCTCTCTCAAAGAGCGATTGAGTGCAATTTTAACCCAAGGTTTGACTGGAACACATGGGGTGAGCCTGAGGTGCAGGCTCTCTACACTTGTTCTTCTGCTAATAAAGTGCGTAAACCTGGAATAAGATCCCCGAGTAAAATATGCGATATCATACCTACATGTCTTCACTTCCTTCCAAAGATATCGCCAGCGTTTTGATATGACACTCGTGGCTGCCACATCTTCACCGTTTTGATAAGACAGTATCTTCAACAACAATTCATCTGGTAACTCATTCATTGTCTCCCTCTCAGAATTCTCCATGCTTTTCTCTTGAATTTGATCGTTAGATCAGATTCGCTATTTGCCATCTTTTATAGAGTTTTGGATTCTCAATCCTATTCAGAATTTGTTTCCTTTTTTCCCCTTGTTTCCATTTCTAATGTACAAGAAGTTTTACTTTTACCCCTTTCTTTTTTACCCGAAAAAATAAAAGGAAAGAAAACCAAATTGGTCAATAGATCAAATTTATCCGATCACATGTTTACTATATTGATGATTAACCAAAATAGTTATCAATCAAAACAATATGACCAATTCTTTGACAATATAATTACTAGATTTTGACCCCCCGGATTAGAATATTTGAAAATAAAAAATTATAATTTTTTTTAAAAATATATTAGAGAAATTATAAATACCAAAATTATGTGGTACATTTCCCATATAGATAAATATATTTTATCTTATAAAATTTAATTTGCATGACACTTGGCTTGGATGTAAGCATTTTTGGTATAAATCGAATACGTTTGAGATTATAGGTTATCTCAAACTTATTTGAGTTTACCAAAACCAAAAAATAACTCGTTAGTAAGTACAAATCTTTTAAAATAAAAAAATCAAAGAAATAGTAAAAATGCGAAAATTGATGATTTTTTGAAATTTAAACAATTTTTTTTTGTTTTCAATTTATTTTGTATGAACTGTTTGCCATTCGCCAATATTGACAACTTGTACATAATAGTTTTATAAGCTCCAACAGTTTGATTGATGACAAACATATCAATAATTCTTGTATTTTCTCATAATAGAAATGATCAAAACATTTAGATACATACATATATATATATATATATATATAAATCTATCGTATTTTCTGTAACAGTTGTAAAAATATTATATTTTTAAAATTGTACGTTTATAATAAAATCTCAATTTTAATTAAAGTAATATGGATACAATTAAGCAATATTAAAGAAAATAATTGTATTATCAATCATATTTCAAATATGGTATCCAAATGGACATTAATACAATTTTTATAAAGTAAATTTAAATTGACATCGGTAAATGATTCATCGTTAAAACATTATGTTATATAATATTTTAAAATATTAAAATGTTACATTAATTGGATTTAAATTTGTAACACATGTATTTGTGGACTTATATTAAAAAATTAATGAGAATATGTAGAGATTTCCACAATGACATATAGAATTAATTGAAATGTTTTAATTGGTTAATTTAATTGATGTGTCACTTAAATTCCTCTTTGATCAACACATAATTTTTTGCATTTTTGTCTTCTCAATTAATATATAGAGGATATTTTAGTTAGATGATAAAAACCAACTCCTAATATATAGCGTTTTATTTATTATAATCATTAATAAGTTTCACATCACATATCATAATGATAAAGATGGAATGATCCAATATAGAGTCATGTTACATATTTTTGCTTCATTAGAGCTACCCGTTTTTCTATGCCGGAGGATGTCCGGGTATTTTTGGATCGTATTTTGGGTTTGGTCTCGTTCTGGATAATTCATGGTCCCCTCGGTAGTCTCTTCAACCTATATAACATATAATTTTGCTTCACCAACAATTAAACTTTTGTTTTTGTAAATTTTCACAATAATTATTATCTATTGATGGCAATTTTTTATTACTAATCACTGAAAATACATGATAAAAAACAAAATATGAAAAACAAGCATTTTATTTTATGAGATTGTTTTACCTTGTTTAAGGAATATCTCTCGGTATGAGCAACTCCATGGTCCCTCCTCAAACCTTAAAAACAAAGGACAATTCTCAAAAATACCACAAAATAAGTTTTTATTCCAAACATACTAGAGAAATTTCTTAGAATACCACCAAATGAAATTTTCATTCCAAATCTACCACCAAAATATTAAAGTTCCATTAATACCATTAGTTTAGAGAACAAATGACATTTATGTCCTCATTTGATAAATTCCCCTGGGTCCTCTAGAGTGGTAAAGAAAGCCGGCTCTACTTCGCTGAGCACAATTTTCATTATGCTGCAAGTAATACAAACAAGTTAGTAACAATTAAAAACACTTATTACAAAAAAAAAAAGAAAGATTTTCGTGATGTACTAACCTTGCATTTTTTGAGGTTTTCCATTCTTCTAATTTTGCACTCTTACGGTAATCTGGCGATAGGAACATGTGGTATATCGGGTGTTGATCAGGCGTTACAGCTGTTGCCGGATTCCTTGGAGCTCTGTATGGAGTCTGGACAGGTTTAGATAGTACTACTTCCCGAGCGCTCCGCCTTAGAAACTGCTGTTTATCTTTAGCCATAACAGCATCTTTATCACCACCTTGCTGCTTAAGTCTTGGAGAGCGACGATCATTTGGCTGAGGCGATGGTTTAGGACAATTATCGTATTCCTTTTTCTTTACTGGCATCGCAATATCACCATCCTTACACCGCTTCTTGTCATTCTTGTCAACATTTTTCACAACAGTCGGGCTTGAAGGATTCGATGTCTCCTGTATTTAATAAAACAAATTATCATGATTATATTTATTACGACAATAAATAAAACACAAAATCTAATTTTCCTTAGAACAAACCTCGGGTGGAGTATAGAACAGGTTGAAAGAAGGCATGCCGATGAGGCATCCACCTGCTTACCCTTCTCCTTTGATCAAACAAATGAAAAATTAAAAACGACACATAGATCTTGTTTCTCTTGGATTTAGGAAAGCCTTCCTAATTAATTTGACCTTCTTCCTAAATCATAAATTAATAAGAAACATTCAATTAATATTTTTTCAATTACATTCTGTTTCTGTGGAGAATGATCTTTAGAAGAGCTTTTTTCCTTCTCGCCTTCTATATCTCTCTGCAAAACAACAAATGGATGCACAAAAGACTGTTTCAACACAAGAAGAAACCAAATGCACCATAATCATAAGAAACAACAGCCATGAATTCGTTTTTAGGAAGCTTTCTTGAATATTCAGGAAGCCCTTCCTATATTATTAAGTAAAATATTTAAAGGAAAATGCACCACCATACCTCGTCGTTTTGCTTGTCTTGATTGGGTGGAGGATGGTTAGGGGACGTGATATCACTAGAACTATCTCTATCTACCTGTAACATAAAAAAAATATAAGAATGTCAGAGCTAAACATGACAATTAAAAAAAAAACAATGTAAAAGCAAAAATGATACCTCATCATTTGGATTAAGTGGAGAACTTGTATGATCCACAATGTCCATAGGTTGCTGCAGTATAGAAAGTTGTAGATATTCAGGAAGTCCTTCCTATATTATTAAGTAAAATCTTCAAAGGAAAATGCACCACCATACCTCATCGTTTTGCTTATCTTGATTGGGTTGAGGATGGTTAGGGGACGTGATATCACTAGGAATATCTCTATCTACCTGCAACATAAAAAAAAATAAGAATGTCAGAGCTAAACATGCCAATTAAAAATAAACAAAGTAAAAGCAAAAATGATACCTCATCATTTGGATGGAGTGGAGAACTTGTATGATCCACAGTGTCCCTAGGTTGCTGCAGTAAAGAAAGTTTTAAAGAAAAATGTCAAAACAGTTTGTATGTCAAGGTAAACGTTAGATGTTCCTTGGTAAAGATGATCTAACTTGAAATAAAACCAAACACTAAAAACATAAAATTCTACCTCTTCTGGCGGGTCCCAAGCACCATTCACCCATTCTCTGTGAATTCGTAGATCATCTGTTTTAACATCACGAGTTTCCTGTGAATTGTGCATTAAAACAGAGATAATCCCATTCTCTTTCAGTACTCTGGCAGTCCCTTTCCACCACCCGCCATTGTCAAACACTTCAACATATTGCATCAGCTTTATATTTCTCCAAGAAGAGTCTACTCTACCAGCCAAAGATGGTGGTGGAGGACGAAGCTAATCCATAGATACAAGAGCCCTTATTCGCTGAGTCTTCTCTTTGTCAGTAAACCTCGAGTTGTACTCCACCTGAAACTTAATTAACCCGTTAAACCATGTTGGGATCAGCACCTTTCCTGGATACCATGAACAGCGAAATTCAGGCTCTACAGTTGCAATTTCCACAGCAGAACCAAACTTCAAGTGAGATGGTACAACATCACCATCTCCTCCTGTTAACTGTAACACAAAAGGGAAACATTCAAAAAAAATTTATCTGATGGACTTGTTATACTTAACAAAAAAAAACACATCAATAACTGGAATTTGTCTTGTGTATTTTTTTCTCTCGATTGACAACGGTTAGGAGATTGTAAATGATCGTATGCACTGCTACCAAACTGCAAGAACAAACATTTAAAAGTCAATGTCGAATCTAATTGTTTTATCAGATCAAATGCTTTCATAAATATTTAGGATTCTCCTAAATATATATTTAAAACAAAAGAAAAATAAACAAAGATCTTACCTCATCATTTGGATTGGCTTGTTGGGCTGAAGCACGGTTAGGAGATGGGATATGATCCGCATGAGGTCTCTGCAACAATAGCATCATGAGATTTAGAGAGACTTCATAAAGTTGATAACATGCCTAAGAAAGAAACCACAAAAAACCAGTTTTCATACCTCATTTATATTGAAGTGTTCTTCTATTTTTGACAGACGTTTACATATCATCTTTGTCTCTTTATGCAGCGTCTTCATCCCCTCCTGCATCATCTTCATCCCCTCTTGCACCAGCGTGTAAAGTTCGTCAAGTTTAGACTTGTTTGAGCTGCTAGTAGGTTGTGGTTGGACACGCTCTGTTGCACACCAATGATAGGATTGTCGCGCAATTGCTTCCATTGCATCGCCTATGTCAATTGCTTGATGGTCCCAATCAGACTTAGTGATTCGATAACCTTGTTTTATCAAGTTAACCATCTCATCGAGCTCTGCATCTGCCACATCTTCTAATGATACCGAATCTTCCTCATCTCCATCAAGCGTTGGTAGGATGCATGTAACCATCAGCTGCAAAATGAAACAAAATCAAATTCATATGGATTTTTAAAAGAAACTCTCTGTTTCTTGACTATTTAGGAAGCCTTTCATGAATACGTAGGAATCATTCCTGAAAAACCATAAAGGCTTCCTAAATCTTTATATTGGAAGGATTCCTACATATTTAGGAAGATCTTCCTAAATTATTAAGAAACAAGGAAACTAATAGAAATGGCAAAGGGTAGAATGGCCTTACACTCTCTGATGCCTCCAGGTTCACAACCTGAGTAAGGCTTGGCTTCTGGGTCTGCACGAACCTCTCACAAATAAAGCTGTTTTGCGGCCCAATCATATCTAATTGGCTAAAAGTGGATTGTAGTAGAGGCATAGACGCCAAAATCCACAAGTACAACGCCCAAGGAACCCCGTGAATATCATACTTATCCTTGTTCTTCACGTTTTATTTCAGGTTATTCTTAACAGACTTGAACAAGAGTTTGTAAGTGTCTCGACCCCAAGGATAGGTCATCAATACTTGAATATCTTGCGCTTTCTTGACGTTTTCGAATGGGAACTTGTAAACCCTGTGTCTCTGAAGTACAATACTCTCAATCAGAAAGACCATTGCGAGAGAGAACCTCTCATCTGCTGAATTTTGATTCGTCTCGCGGAGCTGGGCTTCCAAATCACTCAATGAATGCCCCCCCCCCATTCAACATATCCCAATGGTAGTCTTGATTTTCTGTATCCGGCGCTTGATGACCTCCGCTGCATTTGAGGCCCGTAACCATATGGAATTCTCTAATAGAGAATCTCATCGGCTTTCCTCCAAAGTGAAACCATAGCTCGTTTTTCTTCGTTGTCACCAGATTTCTGCTGAGGATAAAGTGGACAATCTTGGTAGAAAAAGCTAATCCATCCGTCCTCGAACCCATCTTTATCAATGGTCCCATCAAAGTGTTTTTTACGCGTATGAACTCAATTGGTGAAAGTATGTCTTTCACAATACCTATAGAATCAAATGACGTGAATTGATTTATGACAGCAGATCTTGGCTCAGGTATAAGGCCAAATTTTGGCTTCGGCAATGAAATCTTCACAGGAAATGATTCTCCCATTTGTGTACCTATAAAGAACATAGAAATAAAACTGTTATTGTTTACGATTTAGGAAGACCTTCCTAATTATATACAAACCTTCCTAAAAAGGCTAATAAGGACCAATCTGAACTAATTTATAGAAACAAGACTTTCTAACCTCAAAACCTATAACTGTAACATCACACTAAATGTAAAAACAAACGAAAATGCAAATATACAACCAAAATCATATACAAAGAATATTTGTTTGTATAGACACAAGTTTGATATCTTTCCATTAACTAAATGCAACATAAGAACTTCGGACTTTTATAGCATATATAGATTAGGAAATGAGCAGAACAACAATCAATAACAACTAAATTTTGTAAGATAACCATAGAATGAGAGCAGAAAGCAATACAATACCTCGGGAACTCTTTCTTGAGGGCAGACTTGTTGACAGAGAGCTTAGGCTTGTTTTGCTTCCTAGGTTCTGAGTACCACACTTTGGTTCTTGTCAGCTGGCTGAATGGTTACAGTCTTTTTGTTTGCCAAACCTGTAATCATATTATATACAAGAGCCAATTTAGTAATTCTTAGATTATGCATATGCATCAGACATGTACGAAACTAGAGCTAAATTATAGTTGCTTTTACAAAGATATTAATGTTCTTGTAATACACATGGAAACCAGAATCCTAATCGAAAAATTCATCATCTCCAAAAAATCTGTTTGACATCTACATAATACATTCACACACCAACAAAGATTCTGCCAAACTTTCACAGAAGCACAACCAAGGGATGGTGAAGCTTTTTTCTATGTTTTATTCTCTGTTTAGTCCCTATTCACCTCCAATTTGTTTATTTTTGACCAGTTTAAGCTTTAAACACAACTAAAAAACTCCATCACTTCGCCCAAACTTCACAACTAAACCCAGATTTCACAAAATATCCAACAAGCTTGGATCTAAATATCTTTATCTAAACAGTGAAAGCTTAAATTGGTACACAGTACACAAAGGTCCCATTATAATTTCGAAATCAGAGAGAAAAAGAAAGAGAGATTCGGAAACAAAACTTTTTGGAACATATTCGAAAAATCAAAACCCTAAAACCAGAAGAATCATACTCCAACAACGACAGAAAACCAAAAAAATTTACAGATTCGGAAAATTTTTGGAAGAGATTCGGAAAATCAAAACCCTAGAAATTGGAAAAGAGCGTTCAAAGAAGACTGAGAGAGATTATACAATCCGTAAGAACTCAATGAAATCTGTAGAAGAGACCTGGATTTCTGGCGATGATCTTTGCTTCCGGCGACAAGAAACTCCGGTGACGAGATGAGAACGAAGAGACGACGATTTCAGAGAATCGCGATTCTCAATTTGTTTAACTTTTTTTTTCTTTTTTAGTTATTATCAAATTAAAAGAAAGAATGTTATTTTAGTTTTTTCGGTTTAAAATAGTGGTAAGATTGGACATTTAAAAATGTGTGCTATATTTGGAAGCAAAACTTGAATTAGTGGCATTTGTGAGAATTGCCCAACATACTATCGTTAAGTTTTTTTTTCCAAAAATACCACAAAAAGTTTTTTTTTTTCCAAAAATACCAGTAAATTAAATTAAAACTTCAAACCTTCAAAATTAAACTTTAAACTCTCAAAACTAAATTCTAAACCCTAAACCCAAACCCAAAAATTTAAATTATAAACTCTTATAAATTATTTTTAGTGTTTGTGGTATTTTTGGAAACAAAAATTTTAGTGGTATTTTGGAAAAAAAAACTTAATGATGGTATGTTTAGAACAAAAATATATTTTAGTGATATTTTAAGGAATTCTTCAAAAATAAATATGCAACTTCATATAAATAATTATTTTAATATTTATATCAGGATCAACCATATTGTTATATAAGAAGTATGCTATCTGCACAATCAGATTAGATAGATTTTATATATATATTTATTTATTTATTTGTATTTGTTTAGGATAATTTGTTCAATAATCCATAATTTTTTTTTAATTAGGCAAGTAACAAAAATTGGCCTATATGGCCAAATAATAGCCATTAGATTTAGGATATTTGGTTATTTACCTAATTAATATTTTTTTTTTGATTATTTAACAAATTAACCTTTTTTTTTTTAAGATGTTTTCGATATCCATCTGAGCTTAGATGATTCCCTAACATTTCTTGTAGTGTGAATGGTCAGCGAGTTTAGATAGAGCAACCTATGTTCATCGATAAAAGTAATGACAAGTTCGTGGAATTTTTTTCTAAACCCCATAGAAAATATGCAACCTGTGTCTCGCAATAGTCTTTTCTATGCTAAAAACAAAAACAATGTCCTCCAAAATATAGAAGTTTCTTACGTTAAACAATGTGTTTATATTGTGGAAATTAACACTTTTATAGTATTAATTATTTGCATTTTGTGCCGAGAGGTAGAAAGCATCCGATCTATCTTATTATATAAAGTTTGATTAGTTTAACGTTGTAATTAATACGATTGTGACACGTGGCAGTCAGTCGATCAAATTTTGACATGTGTTAAACAATTTTTTAATTAATTTTTACCATATGTCAAAATAATCTTAATTAAAAAAAATCATATATATTTATGTTTATCAATTAGATTATACAAAAACAACATATATCAACATTTTTCAATTAGTTTCTAATTGATAATTCATTAATTTTTTAGATAAGCTATATATATACATATTTACATATATTTTGATATAGATAAGGTAAAATATCAAACACGTTTTTTCATTAGAATATTAAATACACATGTAAAAATCTTTTGAGTTCGAAAAGAATTAGATTTACATACCCAAATCTTCAAGAAGTATAATCTTTCGCCTTTGTTGAAACAATTTTGTGCTTTCTCGATCTTCTCACCAAACAATTTAAAATTTCAATAATCTCTTCCAGAATTTTTGTTTCCAATTAGTTTTAGCCACATGTCAAAATTGTTGGGACAATTGCAAAAATGCCACTTTTAGTGTGCCACTTTTCAAAAATGCCACCATGAGTTGTCCATTTTCAAAAATGCCACTAATTAAGGGTTTTACCCCTAAAATTTTAAAATCATCACCCATAACAAAGCTTCCATCTCTGAGTGCAGAGGTGATATGCATTTTCTTCGTCTTTTCTCTCCGAGTAGCAGAGTGTGGTTTCCCTCGCAGCATATCCAACCCAATCATGAGATCACATCTATCTCCTTCCAAGAACCATCAACTTTGCAGCAGATGTTAGTTGATTGTTGGGTGGTGTACTACTTCTTAACTTGATCTACTAGGTTGGGCTTTTCGCCATGCCAAATATTCACTCTCTGCAAGTTGTACTATATCTGAGGGTTTATTCTTTGATTTCCATATGAACCATATAAGCCATGGAAAGATATCTTGTTTCCCATCTTGGTTTACATGTTTTTGATTTTTCCAGAAGAGAAAATCTAAATTTGAAAATACCGAAAAAGATGGAAACGAATCTCTATCCAAAGAGATATGGTAACAAATTTCAAAAAGTATTTATCGTAAGTAAATGAATTTTTTGAATTACTATTGGTTTAGAGTTATAGAAAATTGTTTAATATAAAATATTTATACATTTATGATTGAATATTAATTTTTTTTTTAATATGTGTAAAAACTCTAAATTTTTTATTTTTTAGAAATGGAAGGAGTGTGTTGTATATTTTTCGTTTAAGATTTTCAAGAAATCCAAAAGAAAAAAAGGGTGGAATTTTATCTAAAGCCTGATGTGACTCACGGCCATGTAACATATGGGACTATTCTAATCAACAAATGGGTTTTAAATATTAAAAGCTAATCATAAATCAATATGAACCGTTAAAAATGGTTCGTAAATTGTCAACATCACAAGGATAAAGCGTTATTAGATTAAAGAAATGAATCGATCGCTTTCGGGTCGCCGCTTTTAGATATATAAATAACAAATTAACAACCCTTCTTTTCATTATGGTGTTGTTTTAAGTCAAAACATCACATATTGTTGGCTATGTCTTACTTTTCATTTTTAATAGACCCAACGACTTGTGACAAAAAACAAAAAAAATAGACCCAACGAGTTTATCCCTTTTTTCATCTGAAATATATATTAATAATTTTTTGGTAAAATATAAAAATTGGCGGCAAATATAAAAGTCTCAGAAACCAAACCAGCAAACAATAAAATGTCTCTGAAGACTAAGAAAAGGAGACAAGTCGATTTTACAATAACCAAATAGAAATGTCTAAAAGGAACGGAACTCGATTCTGAAAACAAAGAACCAACAACTAAAACCCGAAGATATCCAGAACACATCCAAGACTACCATACTCGCTAACTTCCGGAAGACTAAACATAGTGGCTAGCCGTAGAAGACAAGTAAATCCCAAGCTACGGAAAGTGGTTCCTTCTATAGTGAATACATATATCTTTCAAATTATGAGTTCATAGGAATCTAAACTTACAAGACATAATTCATACACACCAAATCCACATAATACTTCTGGTAACGACGACGTCAAGAGTTAACCCATCGACTTGAAAACGCCTAAATAGAAACCATCGAACTGATAAGAACTCGACCTAATCTATGCGTAGAGACAAAAAGCGAACTCATTTCAAACCGGTCCATACCGAAATCGAGATAGAATAACAATACGAGGTCGATCCGAAGAGAAAACGAAAGCCAATCTCCAAGATAACAAGGGAGCAAAGAGATGAAGCATATATGTTGGATAAAAAATAGGAACTAGCTGAGCCCCTGTTCCGGAATCGACAGATCCACCCGAGGGGCCCAAAACAAACATACGAAGAAGAAGTATACAGAGGGTCGAAGCTCGGCTAGGAGGCTTACAGATCTAAAGCTCCGACCATATGGCAAGGACAAAGCCACCAGAAAAAACTGTCGGCATCCTAAAACCAAGCCATAAGAAAGTTTCCACGACTTTATCCTTTTTCTAAGATTAACATTTATTGAAAAGTGTGTTTTTGAAAATTTCGGATTTGATGATTTGTATAAACTCACCGAATAGCAGTTTGATTTTTAGGGAACAAGTAAATAAAACCAATGTTTACGGAGAACAAACGGTATTTTCGGGGTCGACCGACGGACATGGACCTCCGAGAGACTATTCGTTGAAGAATAGTTCATCATGGATAAGATGTTGAAACTTGCAACACTAGCACAATCGGGATAATTGATTAGTCTGGTTTCTTGGTTGTTTTAGTTGGTAAATTTACTCAAACCTAGATTATTTCAGTCAATTAAGCATACTATCCACATTTCCCCCAATTTCCCCCAATTTCCACAGGTTTTAGATGCAAATGAGCAAAATGAACAAAATTGATATCAAACTCGATTGGAGAATATAGTCAAGGAGCCTACTTTAGAGTTATGTGACAAATATATTTTAAGGTCAAGACTCATAAGACTCAGTAGTTTTAGTAGTCGTAGTTATAGATAGCTATTATTACATTTTCAACGCACCTTAAATCACCTTAATCAGAATACCGAACTAAAAGTTATATATGAAGATCTGAAGATTGAAAGCTGAAACCATGTTATGAGTGCGAACTGATTAGACTCGTGCTCAACGCCTTGATATCCAAATTCGGAAGGCTGGTCAATGGGTTTAGGCGCCGACATTGACGCCAAACATTGAGTCGATGCCGGCGCTGACTATAGGGCTGTTCGTTTGCCTGACGCAGGAGGCTGCGGCTGCGACTTGCGGTCAAATGCTGTTCCTTTACCTGCCGCAGCCTCCTGCGTCCAAACGCTGCGGCTAGACATTGCGATCTGCGTCTCAAATTTTTAGCCGCTGGAGGAATTTAGCGGTGCGATCGAAATTGTTGCGATTAAAATTGTAAAAGACAAAAATACCCTTATATTTATTTGTGAATTACAATACAATACCCCTAACCCTAAATCTAAGTTCGATACTTTGCCCTCTTCGTTTTCGTTGTTTCTCCGACTCCATTTTCTTCAAGCTTAGCTCTCTATGTTGTTTGAAGGAAACCAGAGGAAGGAGACGACCACCACCACGAACCTAAGCTCTTCTTGAATCTCTCCGGCAAACCCATGGCAGTGCGATCTCTCTCTCTCTCTTTTCCGTATTCTTAATTTCTCAATTGTATTTTTTTTTCTTGTGATTTTTTGTTTCTTCTGATTCTGGTCTCGCATCTTTTGATTTCGGTTGATGTTCATGTGTTATCTTTGTTTTGTGGAATTATTCATCTTTATGCTTCTGATTGACCGCTCATTTCAAACATGTTTTAGCCGGATTTGCTTTGAGATTTTACCATTTTTCTCTCGTTTTGGCTAGCCATGGAAAATTCCAAAGCTTTTTGTGGTCTTTCACTCTTGTTTGTTTTTTTCGTTAGGAATGAGTTTGTGAGTTTTTTACTCTTCGATCCTATAATGGGTTTGCTTCATGTTGGCTATTGAACTTCCTGGTCTTTATCTTACAAAAGCTTATTTGTATAGATTTGCAGTTACTAGCCGACAATCTAAGTCTTGTCTCTGCAGTTTCTGTTCTTTGCTTTGTGTTGTTGCGTTGTAGGGTTTGTTTGTTTCTATCTCTCTAATTTATCTCTAGGGTTTTCAATTTACTGTCATTACATTATTCCATAGAATGCCTGCTTACTTGCTTCTAAGTTGGTATCTGTCATGACTTTGTTTAGCTGCTAGCATGTGTTGTTTTCTTTACTGGTTTTTGTTTTCTGTTATGTTTCATATATGGTTTGATAGTTATTGAGGAGCTTTCATTTCTGTCTAGGGAAGTAATTTGGAAGATTGGTTTTTTATGCCTAACATGGTCCTCTTTATTTCCTACTTTTCCAAATTCTTTTATCTTACAAGTTATTTGAAGAACCATATCTGACTTTTATGTTGTTACTATGGTGGTTTTAGGATTGCTCCACAAGATTTTAAACAAGGATCAGAGATAAACAAGAAACATGGCTAATGATGTAAGTAATTTTGTGGATTATTTAATGGCTGATCTTGTGACTGATTTTATGAATTATTATTTAGAATTGGACCGATGAGGAATGTCGGTATTATTTTCATCTCTTTGCGGATGAGAAAAGAAAAAGAAACAGAACGAAGCTTGGAATGAATCAAACTGGGAAAGACTTCATTATTAAGAAATTCGAAGAGAGATTTGGGAAGGGATTCCTCGTATGGGAAAAATTCAAAAACAAGTATGATACTAGTAAAAAAACATACATCAAATTCAAGAGATTAATTCACAATAGAACCGGTCTTGGATATGATGATATGGGAAGATTGGATATGTGTGATGATTGGTGGAAGGAACGTAAAAAGGTAATTAACATTTCCTTTCTCATATACACATTTTTGAGTTTGTTTCTCCTTATGTGAGTATTCTGATTTTGATTTTGTTTATGTGAGTATTTGGGTTGTCTTTGGTCGTGAATGGTTTTAGTAATAATGGAAGTGGGATTACTAGTGTTTTGGTGTAGCAATCTATTTTGGTGTAGAAGTGTTTAGGTGTAGCAATCTGTAAGTTCTTGAAATAATGAAGCATTTGTCATTGGGAAGACTATCATTGACTAATACTTCTTGGAACAATGAAGCGTTTGTGTTGTGGCTTGAAATGAAATACAAAAAAGTTGATTGCCTTTGTTTATGTGAGTATACGCTGAGGAATCTGTTGCCATGTTTCTTGAGGTGGTTGGTCAAGATAAAACTATGCAGATTATAGCTGAAAGATATCAACGGTCATTGGATACTGTGAAAAGGAAACTTGATGATGTTTTGAGTGTTCTCCTCAAGTTTGCAGCGGAGGAAGGTGAGTTTACAAGAGAAGTTTTGAGGAATGATGATCGATATTGGCCATTTAAAGATTGTATTGGAGCACTTGATAGAACTCATGTCCCAGTTCGCCCCTCCTAGTCGATCTGCAGAAGCATATAGAGGTAGAAAGCGGGAGCCTACAATGAATGCTATATGTAATTTCAATATGAAGTTCATATATGCATATGTCGGTGTACCAGGCAGAGCACATGATACAAAGGTATTGACTCATTGTGCGAGGAATGAACCTTCTTTGAAATTATTATCTAGTTGACTCCGGATATCCCACCAGAACAGAGTATCTTGGTCCGTACCGTAGGATGCGATATCATCTTGATCAGTTTGCTAGAGGAGGACCACCAACAAACACACGGGAGTTGTTTAACCGAAAGCATTCGGGTCTGCGATCAGTGATTGAGCGAACATTTGGAGTATGGAAAGCAAAATGGAGGATTTTGGATCGTAAGCATCCAAAGTATGGTTTGACTAAGTGGATCAAGCTTGTAACAGCGACGATGGCACTACACAACTTCATACGTGATTCACATCGGGAGGATTCTGATTTTGTACATTGGCAAAGCACAGAAGAATATCATGCTCATGGTAATGAAGAAGAAGGAGGAGGAGAAGAAGAAGGAGAAGAAGAAGTTGATGATGATCATGGTGGACATATTCCATATGAGCCAACCGGTGATAGAGCGATGGAAGCTTTACTTGACACCATCACAAATGAATATGGCAGAGGACGGCGATTACCTTATTAGATATTTTAATTTATGACTTAGTTTATTATTCTTTGTTTATTTTAGTATGACTTGTTTTATTATTTTTGTTTTGTTATATTTTATAACTTAGTGTATTAGTTTTTATTTTATTTTAGTTAAATGATTTAGTTTATTATTTTGTTTTAATTTAGTTTATGATTTATCACAAAATATTATATTATGTTATAATTATATTTAATTAAAAAAATTATTACTATAAATGTTAACTAAATAAAAAAATTTCTTATGAATGTATAATATATTCAAACTATATTGTTTATTAAAAATATAAATTTACAAATTTGCAAAAATTAAAATTTGAATTAAATAAAAAACTATCGCAACATCTGTCAAATGAACAGACCTGTGTCTAAACGCTGCGGTTAGACGCTACGATCAATCGCGCAGCTAACGAACAAACGTGCGACCAGACGCTGCGATTACCAAAAGAACAACAACTCCAGCATCTGGTCGCAGGTCTACAGACGCAGCCGCATGCGGCATGCAAACGAACAGGCTATATATTGTTTATTGCAAAAAATCTTTCTTCATTAACTTTTATAAATAGGAAACTTATGTCTCAAATCTAGAGATGCCTCAAAAAAAAATATATTCTAAAATGCGTTTAGAAACCCTAAAACACTTAGAAAACCTCTTTGATGATCCAAAACACCTTAAAAATTAAGAGCGGAAGATCTGAAACTAGGATTCATATATTTGAACATTTTCTACATAGATTTGTAATCTCTTTCCCTAGTCTCGTATTTTATTAGTTATGTTATTTATGATGTTGTATAGGGAATAGTCACTCAATTTCTATAGTTTATAGTTGATATCTTGATTGTGAACCCCCTTGATGTTTTATTTATTGAATATATCGATTGAAACATACCTTGTGTATGGATTTTGCTTTTTTCTTTTTGTTGTTTCAATGCTAAAGATAACTTGATCACTTGGAACTAGATCTTAAAAATATTGAAGTTTGGCAGCAATTTGAAGAATTTTCTAACAAAACTTAAGTGACGCATACAATTATTTTGAAATTGGGTTGACATACAATTATTTTGAAATTGGGTTAGCAGACATAATTTAATGTCTCTCAGTTATGGCCCATATGAGTGAGATGCAAATCTGAAGCGGGACTAGTCTAAGGTTTAGCTTGATGAAGGTTGTAGATTTGGGGACTTATAAAATTTATTACTCGCATGACCGAAACTCAAAACCAGCTTTCATCAATATTCTTGGGAGAACAATGGGTCTTCCCAAATATTTTTCGACACTCAAATTAGAACGAGACCAAATTGAAAACCAGGGACATGAAGAGAGGTCAATTCCAGTCTATTGTGTTAATACAGTTAGAGAAAAAATGAAATTGAATAAATACTATCATGGAAATAAAGAAACGTAGCGCCGGCGATAGTGATCACCAATAACGACTAGCGATGTCTTGTATTGTTTGTTTTGTAGTCGCCAATGACTAAAATCGTTCAGTAACCGTTAGTTCATCGATAGGTTTCAACAACTTGCAACTAAAATACTAATGTTTTAAAATTTGAATTAGGGATGAATTGCTGAAATTTATTACAGTCGCCAACAATTATAAAACAAACACGATTTAGTCACTGGTTGCTAACGACTGCAAAACAAATATAAGTATTATATGAAGATATCCTCTATATATTAATTGAAAAGATATAAGTGAAAAATATTATGTGTCGATCAAAAAAAAATTTAAGGGATACATCAATTAAATTAACCAATCAAAATATTCCAATTAATTCTATATGTCATAGTGGAAATCTCTACATATTATCATTAAATTTCTAACATAAGTCCACAAATACATGTGTTACAAATTTAAACCCAACTAAATCATAATATTTTAAAATATTATATAACATAATGTTTTAACGATGAATCATTTACCGATTTTAATTTAAATTTAGTTTATAAAAGTTGTATTAATGTTCATTTTGGATATTATATTTGAAATATGATTGATCATACAATTGTTTTTTAATATCGCTTAATTGTATCCATATTGCTTTAATTAAAGTTGAGATTTTGTTATAAACATACAATTTTGCAAATATAATATTTTTACATGAAAACATGATAGGTTTATCGCTAGAAATATATATATATATATATATATACATATATATATATATAACTAAAAGTTTTGACCATTTCTATTATAAGAAGATACAAGAATCATTGATGTGTTTGCTATCAATCAAACTGTTGAAGTTTATAAAACTATCAACCATATGTACAAGTTGTCAATATTAGCGAAATCCAAACAGTTCATAAAAATAATGTTTGAATTTCGAAAAATCATTAGTTTTTGCATTTTTATTATTTCTTTGCTTTTTAATTTTAAAAGATTTATACATACTAACACATTATTTTTTTGTTTGGTAACTCTGAGGTAATCTATAATTTTAAACGTATTCGATTTATATCAAAAATGTTTACATCCAAATCAAGTGTTATGTAAATTAAAGTTTGTAAGATAAAATATATTTATCAATATGAGAGATGTATCACATAATCTTTGCTATTTCTAATTTTTCGATAAATTAAAAAAAAATTATAATTTTTTCTTTTCAAATATTATAATCTCGTGCTTGATCCGCGGAACAAAATCTAATATGTACTTATACAAGAACGTTATAGTGGAACAATTCGCACGTCTTATGTGTAACAGCTTGGCAGAAGGCAAAGATGGATGATGTATGTATATATGTTCAGGAGATGAGATCATTTTGGATAGGTTTTTTTGTCTTACCAACTGACGTGGGTTTGACGTGTTCACACGGCTGTTTATTTACTTCATCCAATAAACCAGGTTAGTGTGCTCCTGGTTTGAAGAATTTCTATGGTTCAGTTATTTTAGAGTGAAATCATTGTAATTGTGGAACAAAAATGTTGTAAACTGCTAAAGAAAACAATCCATAATCATCGCCTCTCGCCAATTATGTTTTGTATATCCTCAAACGAAAAATATCGGGAAATTTTTTAAAAAATATCCAAACTTAATTTAATTTGTTTAAAAAATACACAATCTATTTTGGCTCCTCGAATAATACACCAACTATTTAACTTTGTTTTTTATATACTTCAACTTTCAAAATTCGTTGATTTTACAACCTCGATTCTAACGACGTTAACCCGTTAACAGAATATGGTAAACGGTATTTTAAAATTTTTAACGGACTTTTAAAAAAAAAAATACTCAACTAAATTGAGTTAGCTAACAAATACACAAAGTATTTTGGCTACCCGAATAATATACGAAATATTATACATTGCATTTTACATACTCAAATTTTCAAATTACTAATATGAAAACCCTCTTTTGTCTTCGCTTATTTTTTTCAAATCGATTTGGGATTTTTTTGGAGAGAAGGAACGTAAAAACATTTTTCTCATCTTCTTCTCGTCTTCACCCTGGATCGATTGTAGTACCCTCTTTAACATGATTTTATGGTTTGAAACGAGACGAAAATAACCAGTGAAAGCGTGTGAGGACAATCAGAGAAGATGAAATATTGTGTGTTAAAACACGAGAAATCGATTTGAGGTTTTTTGCGTCGGATTTTTTCCGGCTTTGATTTTGATAACATTTTTATGGGAGTTGATGTATGGTTCAATTTTGTGTTTTATAGGGTTATTAGATCATATTTATCAAATTCAAGATAATTCAAAAACTCTCTTCTGTTTCTGGAAAAACCGAATCTAGGTTCGGTTTGGATACTATCATTGTAATAAAATTGACTATTGTTATATGGAAAAATTCCTGAAAAATATATGAACTTAATTTAATTTCCTTAAAAAATACACGAACTAGTTTCGCTTCCTGAATAATACACCAACTATTTAATATTGTCTTTTATATACTCCAACTTTCAAAATCCTTTGCTTTTACATCTTCGATATTAACGCCGTTAATCCATTTATAAATTTCTATTAACGTCGTTAATGTCGAGATTGTAAAATCAACGAATTTTGAAAGTTGGAGTATATAAAAGACAAAGTTAAATAGTTAGTGTATTATTCGGGAACCAAAATAGTTTGTGTATTTTTTAAGCAAATTAAATTAAATTCGGGTATTTTTAAGAATTTTTTTCCAAAATTATCAGGAAGAAAAGTAATGGTTTATGAACATAGATTGAAATCAAACATAGAATAGTTCTATTAACCTCAGATACGAAATATTATTTCCAATTAGTGATGAGGATAGATTGTAGTCAATTAGGTGGGATGACAAAAATTTCGAGACAAATCAAGTAAATGATAATGACGTGACTTCAATATTTTGTTGGTTTTCTGCAACAAAAAAAAACTTTTTAGGTGGATTTTGTTTGCAAGGTTATTTTCGATTTGTCAAAAATACGGGGTCAATTCCATGAAGTCTCATTCAACCTTGCAAATCGAGGATAAACTTGCAAAAAAAAATCTACTTGAATGGTTTTTTTTGTCAAGTGGATTTTTTTATACAGAAAATTCTATTTTATTTGACGATTTTGCATTTTATTTAAATGTTACCGGAAACGTGATTTTCCTCCTAATACATTATTTTTTCGTAAACATATTATTTTTACTATGTGGATATCTAATTGATTAAATAGAGTTATGGTTTAGAATATCGAGTTTACAATTTAGTTTTTGTTAGAAAAAAATATTAAAGTTACAGAAGAAAATAACGTACGGGAAAAACCATGATTTTACAGTTAGTTAGATGAAAGATAAAATCAGAAAAATAAATTAAAAGCAATTATTTGATGGTAATAAGTCACATTATTGCTATTTTCTTTTTTTTTTTTGCTAAAAAGATAAATATCATTAAAAATGAAAGTTTTTAGGAATTACATTTTGATGACCTAACGATTTGGTTTCCCGGCAAAAAAAGCTAAAAATACGAAAGTAATAAAATGTTCTGGGTAATTCGGTGCTCGATCGGAACTATAGCTGCGAAGCGTCAAGTACCAAAGAAGCAGCGATAATGAACCTGGTAACTCGTAGAGAATAGTTAATCGTCAAAACTCGAGAAGAAGCTACAATCAAAATGATTGCCCAAACCTCAAAACTTGCCGAGAGAAAGCTGTTTCGCAAGCAGTCTGCAACCAGCGGAAAGACAAAGGAAAGAACAAGCCGGCGAACGAAGACTGTCCTCCTCGCCTAAGAACGAGGCTCATCCAAAAGCCTTCGATCCTGACACTAAACCGGAGCTAAACTAATCCAAATAGCTTTAGCGCGCTCACTCACTCTACCAAGATCCTTCTGATGTCGGCTAGCACAGCACAAAGCAGCACAAAGAACTCAAAGGACGTACTACCTCCTCCAAACAGCAAAGAAAGAATTCCGCACAAACGAACCCGAAACAACTCCAAACAAGAATCAACAGGAACAACATCTTCTACCCGAGAAAAACCAGCCTAATCACTAACCAAAACCACACAAATCGGAAACAAAAAGAGCCGGAGACAATGGTGGTAACTAAATCACCCGAAAATTTATCTTGGAGGAAGAATGGGCTCATGCCGCAACTTCTCATAAGTGAAATCCGAGCGCAACTTCCCATAAGTGAAATACGAGCGAAGAAGCTCTCTGAAGACCAACATCTCCATGACACCAAAGGTAGCCATTGGAGAAGCCAAATCCCACAACAACAACACAAATGGATCCGACAAAACAATATCATCTTCTTCATCGGAGGCGAGGCCCCGTCCTCACGGGCCACTAACCTCATCGTCAAAGCAGATCTAGTAGTTGTCGGATCCATGAACGCAGCTGCCGAGAAGACAGGAAGAGGCTAGCAGATCTGAACAGATCCACCACGAACCGGAAAAGTTCTGACGAACCTTGACCTGAGATGGGTTTTCTCCGAGCCACCAGAAGAAACCAATCCGGCGACGATCTCCTCTGAAAGCGACACGGGCGGAAAAGGAAGTGCAAACCAAAGCAAGCGGGAACTGGGGAGCCTTCCTCGGCGCCGATGAGGAGCATCGGTCACCAGAAAGGTGGCGGTTGGGAGAAACTTTTGACAGTGGCGAAGAACTTTAGGGTGAACAAGAAAAGAGAGCTTTAGGGCGATAATTGAAAAATGCCCACACTTGTTCTTCCTCTATTATTACTATTTTTTCCAACTATATTGTCATTTCTTGTTAGTTAACCTAATTGACTCTAAATTTGATAAACCTCAAATAATAATGTAAATGCACATTATCATAAACTGGCGAGGAAAAAGATATGTTTTCTCAAACTTGTAACCACATAAATGGCAGGAGGTCTATTATGAACCAGTTAACAATATATTGTGGAGTATATGGAACAAATTAAGTAGTTCTTGGTGATGGACAACATCGGCTATAACCATTAACCAATTAACCATTATAAAAGTTGTATCATCTATGACTATATATATGTTTTCAAGCTTTTGGGTACCACTAACTTCCCATGTTTATTTACCTCAAACATGTAAACGTAGTATGAATTAACTATGTAAACTCTCAATCTTCTATTTGGATTTTTGAATCACTTTAATAAAATATATCTGTTGAAAAAAAGAGAGATAAATACACTATTTCTAAACGATTAATATTCTTTCAGTTTCATTTAAATTATAATATTACTAAAATTTATTTGTTCCCCTACATATATAGCAGGGCTGGACACGAAACAAATATGATAGAAAAAATTCAGTATTTATGATTTATTTTGTTCTGAAAAGATATTTATATTCATCCAATACAAACAAAAACTAAAAAATCAAAATTTTTAATTAAATTAATTAATATTTTTATTTAATATAAGATAAGCGAAATTATTATTTTTTAAAATAGAAAAAAATAAACATGTAAAAATTTATGATAGTGAAAATGATTTCGTATTTGAAATAAATAATAGTAATTAAGAAATTCTTCACTTCAAACTCTAGTATAAGGCTTTTTATTCTTTAATAATATTTGTTAATTAGTATTTAGTTTTTATATGCATTTTTATCATGCATATTTTTCTTTTAACATTTTTTATTAATTAAAAAAATAAATAAAATATAAAGAAATATTATAAATTTTATGATATAAAATGTATGTAATTTACGGATCCGGGTGGGTATCTACTCTTTCTAAAATTAATATTTATGATTTACTTTATTTTAAATGGAAACTATTTTTTAGTATTTTAAAATTAACATAAATATAAAAAAAAAATCAAATCGAATCGAAACGAATACCTGATAGAATTGGATCTACCAGATAATTTATTCGGCCTTGTTTTTTTTAAAGTCGTTTTTATTAATTTTTGAAATTGACGATTACAGCAACTATGACTGTGGTCATACAGTCTAATTTTTTTTTTTTTTTTATCACGTCATACAGTCTAAAATAAAAAGCTTGAAACTCAATAAAGATACAAATATATTAGAAGATAGAAAAGAGAAAGGAACATCCTCTTTTATGGTTTACGAGATACGATTCATCATTTGGAGTCTTAGCCTTTGCTATTACGTCCACCGCGGCTTCCGCGTCCACGGTTTCTGCGTCCCCCAAACATCATCTCATGGGCCTTTAAGGAAGGTTTACCTGACCTGTCACGGAGTAATCTCTGGGTTGATGGAGTCATCAATTCCATCCTAATAGATTCATCATCCATTCCATCGGAAGATTCATCCATTCCCGAGATTTCCAATGCAGCAAACCGGTTTTTTCCAATGCTATTTTCAGCAACTTTCACATTTACGATAGTCCTGCACAAGCTACTGCCAACGACCACATGATTGAAAGAGTTACCTTGCATATCAACTTCAAGTTGGACAGAAGATGGAGGAGGAATATGTTTTGGAATAACTACATTCTTTGACAAAGAATCAATTTCTTTGGTTTAGTCTGTGACATTTGGAGCAACCGTTGTGATGACTGCAGAGCCAGAGACGATTGTTGAAACCTTTGGGGCAGCCTCAAGAATGGTTTTTGTAGTTGGGACAGTCTTATGTAGGACCCGAGGTGTAAGAGCAACATCCAAAACCGCCACATGCTCAAAAACTGCAGAAATTACCAACGAAGAAAGAACATATTCACTTGCTGGTTTTATAGTGATTTCGACATTTTCTTTGGATGGTAAGGTAGCGTTAATAGCCGGTGTTGATACCGAGCTTTTAGTTATGACAGGTGATGAAGAGACTTGGATTCCGAATCCTAGGGGCTGTGCAAGACAGCAAGAAGTTTTGTGGCCCAATTAACCATATCTCACACACTTTGAAGACAGTCGTTGTTAATGAAAGAAAGTCTTACATCGGTAGTTGAAAAAATAATACAGTAATATATATAGGATAAGGGATAATCCACTCATTGCCAATTAGTTTTGAGTTAAAAATTCATGATAAACCCAAATTTAATATGGTATCAGAACCACCCGATTGTTGGGCCATTCCATGGATGTTGTTCCCACAATTGCCTACGCTTCAGATGTTCATGCCAGAACGTGAGAGAGGTGTTAATGAAAGAAAGTCCCACATCGGTAATTGGAAAAATAATACAGTAATATATAAATGGTAATAGCCAATCCACTCATTGCCAATTGGTTTTGAGTTGAAAGCCCATGATAAACCTAAATTTAATAGCCATGAATACATTACGTCAACCATTGTGATAGAACCACTCTGATCATCGAGCACCATTCTTTGCAGAAAAGGTTTATTCGGCCTTGTTTTGACAACCTAATATGATGGGGATCATTGTTCTATTATTTCTACCTCAGATTACTCTTATAGCTTGTAATTAAACTATGCTACCTTTGTTTCAAATGTATATCACATTTCATTAAAAAAAAAAAAAAAAAATTTGTCCGGCCTTGATAAGTGAGGATTACAAAGAAGGATAAAACTGAAAGTGAAAAATGACATGCGACTTTAACAAGACTTCATGGTCACTAGGACCCACCAGCTGGAGGATAGGGCCCACAGACAGAGACAAACGGAAGGGATACGATACGATTGCATGTTCATTTGGACACAAAAGATCTCCAGCGTCTGATGATATATCGATATGCTCTTTTTTAGTTTTTTATAATAACTTGAAAAATGATTGGCTAATAAAAGTAAATTACCTCCAATAATCTTATAAGTTATAAGTACAACTAATTAGTTAAATAACCTACAATAAACATTAAATAAAAAACATTTATAATTTTACTCGAAAAGCTTCTCCACTGTAGAAAAATATGATGGAATACATTATCATTGAGTAACAAATTACTAACATATGGTATAAATTGTCGATTTTTTTTCAATAAATACGAATATTTCATTCATTTTGTAAATTTGTTAGTTATTCGAACTAGAGAGCATTACATAGCTACACATTTGAATTAAAGTAATGTATGTTTGGTTATATCAACAAAAGTATAATGCATGGTGACATACACGAATTAGATGACATCACATAACTACAAATCTAGTTTTTTTTTTATCACGAACACACTTTATTTATCGGTTAAGTAAATACATTGTCTGTATCCATAAACCAATAAGAAACATAAGTGCCGATAAAAAAAAAAAAAACTAAGTTCCTCGAACGCGCTGTCCTTGCAAACAAATCAACTTTAGTGTTCTTATCTCTAGACTGGTGGATAAAAGTAAATTCCGGGAAAGACTCCCGTAGTTTCGCCACCTCACTTAATTCGGACATGAAGCCGGGCTACTCTTCTGGATTTGATACCATATGTACCAATTCCTTTGAATCTTTACGAAAAGGGAACATAAATGATTTTTCCTCTTCAAACATGTCAACGACCACAATAACCCATGCATCTCAGTATGCAATGGGGATAAATCCTGTTGGCTGCCTTGCAAACCGAGTAGGTCGATCGTTCCATCCTGAAGCTCCAAAACCCAACCTGTACCACAAATAGGATCCGTGTCTTTCCACGCTCCATCTATATAGCACTTAAAGGGGTCCCGTGTCTCGATTGGTATAACAGTATCGGGTACAGGGGTTGTAACATCGTCCGGCTAATTGGCTAGCAACCAATGGGACGATTCCTTGTGGGCTATTTTCAAAATCTTCATCGGTGTCCGGTCAATATTATTAAAGATTTTGTCATTTCGAGCTTTCCAGATACACCACATGATCCATGGAAAATCTCTAAGACTTTCCTCCGAAGCCCTCACAGAAGGGGCTCTCCAATACAAGTAATCCAAGTTCTCTCAAAATATTCCCAAAGGGGAATCCATTTGGTGATGAAAAATATTTGAAAGTGCCCAACATTGTATGGTCGGGGCAGGTAAATAGTGTATAGTTGATTGTTTCCTCTAGATGCCCACATCGCGGGCAATTACGGCCCACCCGAAGATGCCTATGAGATAGTCGTTCATTAACCGCCAGTGCTCCGGAGAGAGATTGCCATAAGAAGTGGCGAATTTTATTCCGGGCAGCTACTTTCTAGACATGTGCTTTAAGAGCATTAACTGATGGTTGTTGTAGAAGGAACTGAGTTTCGTCATCTACCTTCCGTCTCAGGACTTCATATCCCGATCAAACTGTATAGTTGCCTGAGCATGTGTAGTGCCAGCAGTATCCGTCCATTGGTAGATTTCTAGCCGGTCGAACACTAAGGATCTGTAGGGTTCATCAATTTCCGGAGTCGCTGTAGGTTCCAAACAATAGTGTTACCTTCCAGGAGGTCGGAGACCTTTAACTGTGGGTCGGTATGTGGTTGGATGCTTACTGCCACCCGCGGATCTGTATCCAAAATCCACTTATCCGTCCAAACTCGCATTTGTTTCCCATTTCCAATGACTCGTCGAGCTCCGTTACACATCTAGCCTAAAACAATGTATGTTTAGCTATACCAACAAAAGTATAATGCATGATAACATGCATGAAAAAAAAGATGTTGAAATTACATCTCTGTTAATTATGTCACGATTTTCGTCTACCCCCGATAAATTTTTTATTTTGGATTATAAATTAATTAAATGAATTAAATAAATTTGAAACTCAATCCTAACCCAAATTTCAAATCCGACCCAAATCTAAAAAACAACGTGAATCATACCAATAAACAAAACCCACATTTAAAAGAAATCAATTTGCCAAGATGACATATGTTCACGAAAACTAGCATAATTTTCGATCGCAATGTTGGAATGATCTTAAACCACTTCCAAATTAAAGTTATTTCGTTTCAGTCAATGTTTTAAAAATCAAATCGGAAGGTAAACAATAAAAATTTTAGATCATCGGGTCATTGGTAGAGTCTGTCAAACCTCGGGCCAATTAATTAATAATTATTTTCATTTTTATGAATATAATGCTTAGCTTTGCCAATAAATAAATCATGCTTGATTAAATAGTAGACATATAAATTTAAGGGTGAGTTACTATAATAACTTTGAAATGTATCAAAATGATTAAATTGAACCCCATTTTTATAAAATTACTAGAATATTTTTCGTGCCTATTATACCCTTATAACCTTTTGTTAGAAAAAACGTATTTACGAAAATGTCATTACTATTTCTTTCTACATTAGTAGAAGTTGCATTTAACTACGGAAAAACCTGTCATTTAATTACGGAGGGTGCCACTAGAAATTTTTGGATCATAACAAGTCTCCGCGATAAGTCTGCCGTTCCAATGGTGGCATACTTATGTAAAAATGGCAGGCTTATTTAAGGATGATAGATTTGTTTAGACGATGACATATTTGTTTTGCAGATTTATTTTCTTTGAGAGTAGACTTATTTTTTTTAGTAAATTTATTTTTCGATTGACAGACTTGTTCGTCGGACAACATATTTGTTTAGTGAACGACATATTTATTTTGCTACGACATGGTAGATATTTTTATGTTTGGCAATAGACTTATTTTTTTTAGTAAATTTATTTTTCGATTGACAGACTTGTTCGTCGGACAACATATTTGTTTAGTGAACGACATATTTATTTTGCTACGACATGGTAGATATTTTTATGTTTGGCATATTTAAAGTCTATGGCAGATTTGTTTGGCAGACTTGTTAGTAATGACGACAGATTTGTCGGATATTGGCAGAGTTGAATTTATTGGTAGCAGATTTATTAAATCATCGCAAACTTTTTACTATTGGCGACAGACTAATACAAACTTATTTATTACTAGACTAGACTTATAGCGACAACATATTTAATTTTAGTGATGGCAGATTTTTATTTTCATGGTAGATTTATTCTTAATGGTAGCATAGTTATGTCGTTTTTTAACAGCAGACTTATTTCTTACTAGAATAACCTTTTTGGCAGACTTATGTATTTGTGTTGTGGCAGATTTTAAGTTGATCTGTTAGTTTGGCAGACTTTTTAATCATAACGACAAACTTATTGGCAATTTATTTTCTTCATCAAAATCCCAACGATTTAGTGAAATTCCAGTTTTGCCCGGGGAAAAACTATGGTTCATAAATAAGTCTGCCGCATCATTACCAATAAGTCTGCGGCAATAATGACATGCTTCAACATATCAAATTTTTTGTAAGATATAATCATCGACTACACCATGTATTTGAACTCTATGACAAAATTTTGTAACTAAATACCTTGTTGAAATGATGAATACTCATCGACTTGACAATATACAAATTAATATTGGGATGAGATACAAACGATTAAGCTCATCGCTGATATGATTGTTTTCAATACTTAGCAAAATTGTGAGATAATCAACACTTAACCAAAATTTGAGTAAACGGTAAATATATGGTTGATGAGAGAATGTGTCTTAAGAGACAAAGATAGAGAGCTACATAGAGATAAACAAGGCCCTATATGGATCCATAATAGTATTGGCCCACTATGCTATTTTACCAATATGGACAACATTGTGCGTTTGAAATTCATGTAAATTTGAATTCGTGAACTTAAATATGTGTATGTAAACGTATTGTATGTTGAAATCGCATGTTTAAAAAATCAAGTAGTTATGTAAAGTAGTCATCACATCATATCATTATGACTTTGAACCAAGGATTCTTACCAACGATCTAATAACCCGTAAAGTCTTTGTTTTTTAAATGATTTTTAAATAAGAATCATTAGTTCAAAATCATTAATATATGTTTTTTAAATAAAATAAATTTATTAATCTCCGTACTTTTAGCTAGAACATGTTATATTTTAAAATGAATGGAGTACTAATTAGTTATTTGAAAATAAACTATAAAATTTAATGTGACATGAACATAAATTAATTTATATTTAATATTTTAAATGATGTTTTGAGTAAAAACCGAAGTTTAAAATTTCTTTTTAATATTTAATTTAAAACAATTAGATATTTATAAAAAACACTAAAAATATACTGTTATAAATTATCAAATACATTTAAAACTTACATAAAAATATAAAAAAATTATATTTTAAAAAAAAAAAATCTTTAAAATATTTAGAAATGGAGAGAATATTTTTTAATCAAAATATGTCTGTTTTTTTCGTTGTCTGAATCAAAACATTTCGTGTGAGAATATGAGAAATATATTATAATATTTTGATTAGGGATTAAAATATGTATTAAAATATATTTCTCATATTAGAACATTGTGACGTGGTGACAAGTTGACATAATTATCTACGGCGATCCACCGTATGGTATGATTTGCTATATAAATCCCTAATCTCACGCTCCCTTTCAATCCCACCATTCTCTTCTCTCTCTGTCAATGTTATCTCTTTGCACCAACTTCAACGCATAACGAAGCACAAAGACCCAAATTCTGACAAAGCTTCCCTATTCTCTCGGTATCTCATCTTTATCCTTTTTTCTTCCGACATTTTCTCTTTTCGTTGTATAAATGTCTTAGCCATTTGGATTTCGATTTTTCTCCTTTTTAAGTTTCCTCTTGGAAACGAACCATCCGCTTCAGGTCTGTGACCATCCTATTGATTCCTACTTGCTTGCTATATTTTTTACTTTGATTGTAATTTCTTTCTCTGCAATTTGGATTCATGTTTTTTTTTCTTTTTGTGGGAATTTTTCTGTTCATAACCGATCTTGAGATCTTGGCCAATTCTGGGAATTATTTTGTTCGTAGGAAATTTTCGATATTTTTTTTATAAAAAATGTCAATTTGTTGTGATAATTATATTCCTTTTCCAGGAAATGATTTTTCTAGCCATTCAAAAAATTTTAATTTTTTTTTCGTGTGGTATATGATGGCTTGTGATCTCTTTGTTGATGTTGATTTTCTCAATTGGCGATCCTTATTGGTTTATTGACTTCGTTGACTTAATCTGAAAAACAATTGCAGAAAATTCTTTACTTGTAAAGATGGATGTTGCGGGTGGCTAAATCTCCTTCTCTAGCATGACCTTTAATGGTATGTGTCTTCTTTTCTTATCCCTTGTTTCTTGCTCCAAATCTTGTTACTCTTTCTTCTTTTGGAATGACAAATCTTTTATCTTGTTTTTGGTAGATACGGAGATGTGTTTGAGAAGAATCAATACTAATCTAACGACAATCATAGATCCTAACATTTGTAGAAGCAAAGCCCTTGGTATGGAATATGAATTAGATTGGGCTGGACATCATCATCATTCATCAGTGGTCACTGCTATTGTCTTCTTCTCCGCTACATTGTTTATTCCTTTGTCTTTGAAAATCCCTATACGTGACGGGTTTCACGAGATTCTTTAATAACATTTTCATACACACACAAATCTTATCTTAGTTAGAAATTTTTATTGGGAGATTTATCTATCTCTCGTTTGAAAGATTAGTCACAAAGATGCAAGCTTTTGTAAGTGGGAAGAAAAGGATTGTAAATCACGCCATGTGTTTCTCAAAAGGAAATCTTGAACTCGGTTCACGGTTGTTGTCTGAGAATTTCCGGGACGAACCTTTGATTCCAGGATTGCCTGATGATGTGGCAAAGCTGTGTCTGGCGCTTGTTCCGCGTTCCAACTTCCCTTCCATGGGAAGTGTCTGTAAGAAATGGAGGTTCGTTGTTCAGAGCAAAGAGTTTATTACTGTGAGAAGACTAGCCGGTATGCTTGAGGAGTGGCTTTATGTCTTAACAATGAATGCTGGAGGGAAAGAGAGCCACTGGGAGGTGATGGACTGTTTGGGACGTAAGCTATCATCTCTTCCACCGATGCCCGGTCCTGCAAAAACAGGGTTTAAGGTGGTTGTGGTTGACGGGAAACTCCTTGTTATTGCTGGTCGCTCTATGATCAACGGTTCTCATGTTGCATGTTCTGATGTTTATCAGTATGATACTTGCCTCAACAGGTTCGTCAGCTTTTATGTTCTTGATTTCTGCATCCTTTGTGAACTTTGAACCAATGATTGAGCGGATTTCATACATAAAGTTACAAATTTAGAACATTTTTTTTAAATGGAATCAGTTGGAGCAGACTAGCAGACCTGAAGGTAGCTCGCTATGACTGTGCTTGCGCTGAGGTGAATGGGCTTGTTTATGTGGTGGGAGGTCACGGGGTAGATGGCGAGAGTCTGTCGAGTGCGGAGGTGTATGATCCAGAGACGGGCAATTGGACTTTCATAGAGTCTCTGAGGCGTCCAAGATGGGGCTGTTTCGCTAGCGGCTTCAACGGGAAGCTCTACGTGATGGGCGGGAGATCCAACTTCACAATTGGTAACTCAAAACTTGTTGATGTGTACAACCCTCAATGCGGCTCCTGGTGTGGCAGCAAAAACGGTTTAACGGTAAGTATTTTAGAGTCTTTGATTATTGAGTATGAATCTAATGTTGGTTTCTCGTCAGATGATAGTAGCGGTGGGTAAAAGCCATATTCCCGAATTTCCGTTCCCATATGGGAATGCATTCTTTGTCTCAATTTCTATTTTATTTGAAATTTTGGACATATTTGGGACATGATTTTAGCTCCCTCAAATCCGAATCAAATACTTGTTTGCCCACCCCTAGATGATGGTATGTTTCTTTAGCTCGGTTTTGGAGTATAGCGGCGATTTGTAAGATTTGGTTGCTCTTACGTATGTGCGCAGATGGTCACAGCTCATGTTGAAGTAGGAAAAAAGCTGTTCTGTATCGAATGGAAGAACCAGAGGAAGATGTCGGTGTTCAATGCGGAAGACGAAACCTGGGAAGTGGTGGCTCTTCCTCTGTCAGGAAGCTCGAGGGCCGGGTTTCAGTTTGGTAAGCTGAGTGGGAAGCTTCTGCTTTTTTCGTCTCAGGAAGAAACCGGTCACAACACTTTACTGTATGACCCGGATGCTGCACCAGGCACACAGTGGAAAACATCTGAGATAAAACTGTCTGGTTCGTGCGTATGCAGCGTCACAATCACAGCCTAATTGATGATCTGAGTGATACCATTGTTGTTATAACATTTCTTCATGATCCAAATCAAAGAGAGCTTCATTCTCTTTTAAGTTACTACACTGATTTCAAATACAGTCTGAATAAAGTGGAGTGTGTGTCGTTTGAAACTGCTATAATGTTGCGGTGATTCTCCTCCATTTGTTGCTTGTAACATATGATTGCGTTGATTTATGTTGGAACTTGTTTTAATGCAATTCGCGTTTGATTTGTGAATGCTTCTTTATCAAGAGTAACCTGAGCCACAAACACAACATATGATTGCGTCGATTTAGGTTGGTTTTGGTCATTTGGATGGCTGAGCCGTTATGCCAAACAAAGGAAACTTGCTATGCAAGGAACTACTTAGGCATCCACTTAAATACCATAAGCTAGAGCTTGCGGTATATCTTTGTCAACAATTGATCGTAATTTGGACATAACGTACACAATTCCGGGACAAAGTTAGATCTGTGACCGAACGTCCTCTATAACCACCATGAGCGTATATAAAAAGCCCTACATCAAAACTGATCTTCTAACTAACATAGTTTCTTTTCCTTGAGTTTGAAGAAAGGGTTTCAAAAAATAGGATACTCTTCGGACATTATTAACAAGGTAAGCGCAGACCAGCCGGTGAAGAGACGTGTGCCTTTGCCTGTTCCCTTATCTTGATCATATTGTTCCCAGATGTACCCCGTCTGATAATAGTTTCTAACCACGTTCCTGTATTTTATGACATGTTTCAAGTTAATATCATACAAGACCTCTATCGCGGATACCACATACATGTATACCTTATCAAATTGCTCCTTAGTTCCTTGTAAATTGCTCTTGCCTTTTCGCTATATGGCCCATCCACTGCAGGAAATTTGACACAACATAAACCAAATGTATATGATGTAATAAAAAGGCGAGGATGTTGCTCTTCTTTACCATGTGGAGAGTAGAAACGTACCTATAGAGTAATGGTGCAGAGAAGAAAGAATCATGTAGTTCATGTTCATCCAGATAGGACCTCTCCAGTACGGTGCATCATGCTCAGTGTTACGTTTCATATACATAGAACTGCATCAAAACAATGTTTTTTCTCATCATGGAAGAACTCAAATTTCTGAGCATGTTCCTTCTCGTGTGGACTCACCTGGCTTTGGCAAGTGAAACTAGTCCATAGTCGCTCCATAAGATGCTCCTGTTTGAAATGAGATCAAGCTGTTTCTCGAGGATTGGAGATTCCTTTATCCACCAAAAATATGTGAAGTTTTAGATCAAAAAGTAACTGGTCCATAAGGGTTTTGAAGATCACGGATACTGGAATATATATTAGCACAAAAACTCACAAGTGGGATGATTCTAGACATGAAGGGAAAGAAGCTGACATAACCGAGTTGAGGAACCAATGTTAGCTTCGGCTTCCCAAAAGTCTTCCTTACAAGCTGTCGAGATACGTGACCATTTTCTGCAATTACCTCTTTCCATATCAACTTAACCTGGGGATCAATCGACGCAACATGTGGTTTAACCAAAGGACTAAGAATCATATGTTCTTCTTCTCTATGACAAAAATGATACTCGATCTTATTAATTTATGAAGCTTCTCTTACTTTTTCTGTATGATTACCAAAGTCGAAGTAAGCCCCATGGTCCTTATCATAGTGCATCTGCGCAGAAATTAATAGTGAATGAGAAGAGAGCATGGTAAGAAGAAAAAGTTATAATGCAATACTCGCTTGAGAAAGAAATCATGTGTTTTATAATCAAGTATATATATATATATCAACTACAACGTCATAATTAATGAAAGTGAGAAAATTGTTGCCATCTGATAGAGAATAGACCTGATTCAGAAGATCGAAATTTGAAAGCAGCTTGGCAGTTGAATTGTAATCCTCCTGCAGGATTTTTTTCTTAACGTCAGTAACATGTGAAGAAAAAAATAAGAGAGATACCCCTTTCCTTTCCATCTTGTGCTAACCTTTGAAAGTTTATAATCTTTTCCTAAAAGCTCTGAGATGGAATGCATGCAATCTGCAGCAAGGTACATCCAGCATCTAAGATCTACATGTCGCTCATCTTCACTTGGGTGCGAAGCCCGGGGATAATCATCCAGCCCTGAGGAAAGCGTCTGCAGGAGATATAAGGCATCATATTTATCTCAGAAAATCTGTCAATTGAACTACCAAATTCGCAGATAAGCAACTGAACAAAGTAGCAATCCTACTAAAAAACGTCTCCCACACACACCCAAGGAATTCTGAGACATCTTGTCGCTAACAAGCATATAACGCAGCAAAAACTCCTCAATCATTGTAATCAAGTATTGACAAAGAGGAGATGGAAGCAGTTAACGTGAGAGAAAACCTTATAACTCGAGACTTGCAGTCTATGTAAGGGCTAAAAATATAGCATTTTCATAAGAAACCAAGAAATAGTACCTTCGGGTTAAGTTCTCGAGTTGTTGTATTGTCTCTGCCATGCCAAAAGTAGCTTCCGATCTCCTTGCCTAGTGTTTAACCAAGTCATGAAAAACATAATATATGAACTAGCCCACTTTAAGCATATTAAGACTGTAATACCAGTTAAAGACAAGAACTCATCACATCTCGTGATCGAGATTAACGACTAGTGATCCAACTGTGATTGGTAAACAATAATCACTCAAGATACTACAAACTCTAAAACACAGAAAAGTTGAAGAATGAAAAGATCCTGTAAATCTTTAAATGGGTGTATAAATCTAGAAATGGATTTACACCAGAAAACTAGAGGATAACCATGTCGTTACCTGTCTGGGAAGTATTAAACCACTGAAACCATGCATCTAAGCGTACAGAAGCCCGCTCAAGGAATGACAATATTTCATCCTTTTCTGATGCGATAAACTTTTCCATCCTTATAGCATCTATTAGATCTGGAAAAAAAAAAGATTGTCACTATATGGAGTTGAAATGATTTTGAAACCTTTTTTCTGACTTTACATGAGTAGGTCACATTTTCAATCTGGAAACTGAGTTGCAAGGTGAAAGCACTCATATGATCTTGACGACAAAGTTCTAAGGATATTGCTGATTCCCTATCCTTTAATAAGTGCTGGTCAAGGATTGGCATAAGAATAAAGTAATTTTTATGGCACAAGGGCTTACATGACACAAAAATGAGAGCGACGATCAAAAGACAAAGCGTAGTAGAGGTATAAGTACAACAGATTCTTACCGCGTATCACCAAAAATAGTGTTGGTGGATTGCCATTACTCGGGTACTGAACTACGAACTCCTCTGGAACCTTACTGCAGTTAAAGGAACTCTCAAAAACAATTACAACATAACCATGACTACCACGGTTAGTGAGAGAGTGTAAATACCTCAGAGCTTCAGCACCCAAAATTTGCTCACGTGGAATCCATCCATCTATGTTCAACAGGTCTAACCAGTGTCCAATGATATCCAAGGTTATACGAAAATCCCAGCGCCTGCTCAAAGCACACACAACATACTCCAGAAATTGATCAACTAGCGGGATTATTATAGCTTGTAACTCTGTAATAAATATTTTCTTTAAGAAAACGTGGCTTTTCAGAAAATGCATTTAAGAAACAATCACAATAGCATCATATCAAAGAAATCTTTAACATGCGAATGAAAAATAAGAACAAACCAGATCAACAACTGATGGAAACCTTCGTCCCACAAAAAACCCCTAGGAAAAAAAGGCCGGCTTGGAACAGCTGTGTACAGCTCGGCTGGCCAATATAGCAAGAAATTATCCCGATTTTCAGGCTGCAACAGAAGATATTAATTGTGTGATTCTGTAAGAGGTTTAATCTAGTTAACTGATGGGAAGGACATAAAAGGTATAAGAAATTGATACACAATAAGCAGGATGGAAATAAACTCGCCTGAGTACTTTTAGGAGCATAAATTTTTGATTGACCATAGAAGTAACCAATGCCACCAAGCATGTTTGCAATTGCTGTCTTGCCAACCCCCAATGTTTCTGAATCATGCTATAACAACAGGAAAGTGAGATCCTCATCTCTTCTATGAACATCAATTCGGATAGATGCAAATTATCAACTATATGTACGTTATGACAACTAGTAGGAGCTGACAACATATGCTCGCCATTGAGAAGAAACAGGGCGGCACATTATCAGAGAGAGAATAACTAATCGTAGTGAAAGGAGATTCTGAAAGGTGAAGAATGAAGAATGAAATTGCTAAAGTCAATACAGTAGGTCTTCAGCAGTTCTCGACTACACATCAAGATAAAGTTGTTGATGGGGATTATTACACAGCTATAGCAAGATCAGCCATGAAAAAAGACGTCTGCGTGTGCTAAAAATCATCTATTAACATGGGTAACTGAAGTCTGTGGATCTTTTTTTTTTTTTTTTAAGAAAATTAGAAGCATACCTTTTCAGAAAGGTTGAAACATTTCTCAAACTTTGCATCAAATTCTCTATGTTTGTTTTTAAGTAGATCAGAGAGTGGCAAACCTACATGGAATATATATGAAACTTAGCACAGATGCAATAAAAGTAGACTACATCAACAATATTAGTGATAAAAAGGCCTATACTGTCAGAGAAAACATTTTCTTGAATAGATACTCTACTACATTTGGCCCACAACAGACACATGTACTTAGTATTCCCCAGCGAAGCTAAAGAATAACAAGCTACTGCTTGTCCTTAGGTTGGAGTGATACTTAAGAAACACAAAAAGTTCAGAGAAACCAGTCATAAATTTTAGACTAGTGTTTTTTATCTGAGCTATGGAACTCAAAAGGCAAAGGTAGCAATACAAACTCAGTACCGAATGAGAAGTTCTACTATAGTCAAACTGAAATGCAAGTTAAATAAACAAACTAAGGTTAAGAAAATTCAAACTCATCACTAGTGATATTTGGTAATAACAGGAGGCTTAAGAAACCTGTGAGACTTGTTATACGATTTTCCACGTTTGAACTTTCTCCTCTGATCCCAGAGACGAAGGGAATGTCTATCGTAAATGGCAGCCTCCCGGAAATCTGTATGACAAAAGATATTTTGACACAGGACACGGTGAAACGTATTGATCATAGATTCCATAGAGTTAAGAACATCCATTTTATTTTATACAACAATACACAAACAAGCATCTTCATTTAAGACTAATTACCTGAAAAATGTAAATATTGGAAGAATCCTCTGATGTGTCAGAGAGCTGAAGTCGTCCAAACTTCCTTGCCTGAAAACATACAAGCCAAGAGACATGTAAGCATTGCGGTCTCTGTAGACAAACAAAATACCTTGGGCCCTTTCAAAATGAGTTATGAGCTCGAAATTTAGCAGACCTGCAGAGCGAGATTTTGCTGAACTAGATCAGACAGATTATAAATGTGAGGCGTCTTGAAACCGGAATAATGTGTCTCGAGCTGATTCTGCATATGACGAACAATAAAAATGGTCATATCCAGATGAGCATCAGCAGATGACATAAGAAACAAGACAGAAAATGTTAAATCACCGATACATCCACTTCAAGAAGAGACGGCTACAAAAATCCTTAGATCTCTAAAGGGCACTTCAAATAAAAAATACCTGTGATTTTAAGTGTATCTGCCAGTCTCCTACATCTTCACGTGAACCCGAAACCAGGAGAGAGCTCCCTTGGAAATCTAAAATATCTTGGCCTAAATTTAGAGCATTGCCACCTTCATCAGCTAAATAAAAGAAGAGATGTGCACTTCTCTTTACATCATCATTCAACCTAGTTTAATTCCAGCATGGTCAAGGAAAAAAACTCTGTCACGCCAGAGTGTATGAATACTATCAATCAGCCAATAAAACAACAGCAGAGAGGGTGAACAAGAATATAGTACTAGTGTAAAATCAGCAATTACCCTTTAACATCAATCCGAACTGCCCAATCCCCTCCATAACCATGGCTGTCCCCCTTAGACTTAACAAAACTTGTCTCCAATATCATCTCGTTTTCAACCAGCTCTTGCCGCCCAAAATCCCGTCCATTGTGTTCTCTCCAGCCAAATGAACTTAGATCATCAGAGTTTTCACAGAAATGCCGCATAACATACATCTCGTCTTTGACACCAAGCCACATCAAGCCAGCTACCAGGGACAGTGGAGTTCTGCATTGCCATGTACAACTTATTTGCTTGTACCCCAATTTTCACATGATACGAGAATTGAAGAAGCACTCGCTACCTTTTAGTTTTTAAGATAACAAAGTGCCAAAAAGAAGAGATCATGGAACAGCCTAACTCTTGGGATTATAAATACGAACCCATCGAGGTAACGCAACAAAGACATTTTCCCAAAGTAGAGGTTTCTATGCACAGTGGAACTACATACCTCGCGCGAACTCCAAAATAAACATGAGGACGATAAGTTCCCCAGTACAAGCTCTCCTTGTGCTCGCCTTGAAACTGGCACATACACGATACGAATCTTCCAATTTCAATTTCTCACAAGAACAACAACGAAAGAGAGAAAACAAGCTAAAGATTAAAGATTCGTGTACCATAGTCAAATCCATGAGTTTCGGAGCAGGAAAAGGAGTGATAACCCTAGGCTTCTGGGACTCATCATACAATCCGTGGCTAACGATCCGATTGATGACGAAGTAGATTACTATAATCCCTAAGATGATTAACCCAACCAAAATCTTGAGATTCGTCTTGAAAGCACCGATCGACACAAGTTCCTTGCCTTTGCCTCGACGGATACTCGCGGAATAACGAAGCGAATCGCCGCCTTCGTAGGTGCCGGAAGATGATGATTTAATCCGACCACGCGCGCTCCGACGGCTTGCTCCGGTCATGGTCGGAGACAGAAATTTAACCGGAGAAAATGCAATCTAAACGAGAAATGATTCGGTTCTTGTGATTATTGCTATGATCACTGAAGCAGGGGAGTGAAGGTAGAAAGGGTTGACTTTGACTGACTGTGTTTGGTCTCTAACTAGGGAAAAAATGCAAAAATAACCTCAAACTATCAATTAATGCAAGATCAACCTTTATTTATATATTTTTTTCCGTCAATGAGTTAGATTCACCTTATATAAGCTGCAGCTAAAGTGGCAAAAACGAGAACTTGAATCCCGCTTGTAAATAAACCAAGGAACATGATATGTATAGGAACCATTGAAGAAGGTACTAAAGAAACAAGAATAACCAACTACTAATTCATTCGGCTAACGAAAACTAAGTGATAGGCATTTTGTAAAATCTTCTAAGATGTTAATTGGTAAATGAATTGGAGTTGGTTGAATGTGTTTGCCGAAAAAGAAAAAAAAATCATACAAAAAGATTACAAATTTGGATGAACAACTAATTTCTAAACGTCTATTTAGCTAGTTTTAACCCGTTGATCGATTTTAATCGGATTTTTTAATTCTAATTGGAAGAAATGATCTAGTTAAAACTGAAATTGTGATTTTTGATTTTAACACCGTGTATAATATGGACAGTTTATAAAACAATTTCGTTTTATAAATAAAGTAAAACACAAAATTTGTGTATTTCATAGAACTTGAACCATGTTCCTTTTACAAAAGAAGGGAGATCATACCAACCATTTTCTTACATAAACGATGTCCTTTTATGTCAATATTATATCGAGGGTCAGATTGTTAATTTGTAACTAGATGGAAATTTATTTTGTTATCTCTATAAATCGAGGATGATCTTGCATAAAATGAATAGTTCAAATGTTTCTCTTTCTTTCTTTTTTTTGCGTTTTTCCCTCTAACTATAGGCTAGTAGCCACGGGTTGAGAAGAATTGAGAACTTTGGGAGATGGTCAAATTTTGGAGATGGTCAAATTAAGATTTATTATATACATAGACTTACACAACACAGAGATCTACATGCTCACTGAACAAAATGGTTCGTATGTTAAACACACATATTTACACGTCCTTGACGAAAATGCTCTTTGATCACAACCATATAAAAACATAAACAATCAACCACTTCGAGGCGATGGTCTACCGTAAGTACAACCAGGTAGTAGTTTTGCTCAATATCGGCTTTTTTTCTTTGGGTATTGTGAAAAATCCTGCAAATACAAAATTCACATCGTTGCTTAACAGGATGGGATGTTTAAGATCAGATTGAGTGGGAAAACGCATGGGATAAGAGTTTGATTACTGGTTTTTGTGAATTGATTCTCCGACAAGGTCAGAACCACTCAGCCATGCATTTAGGGTAAAGCTCACTCTCCGTAGCAATGGAGGAGAGGCCACGAAGCTCTTTCTGAACTTTCCGTCTCTCGTAAAAGACCGAGCACGCAAGGGAAGTGCATTTCACTCCGCATTGCACCACCCAGTCTCCCCCACCACAGTGTCTGCATATCTGCAAATAAGAATATAATCAATATTTAATGAAAAAAAGCAAATGATGGACCAAGAAAGTTGGACATGTATCTACAGAGATTCCCTAAGGTCTCAACTTTAAGCACACATGGAAAGAGAGCTACAGTCGTTCTTGCTCATAAAATAGCCGACATCTCTGAAAGATAATCTGAAACTATCTCCACTCTTCAGCATGAAATATTCTGCAACTAACCATGAGATGAAACTGTCTGTTCGAACTCAAAGTGTGTGCAAGATCGAATGCAAATGCTCACATCAGAAAGTGTAAAGGTTTTTATGAAGCATGATTCGCCCAAACTCTTGGAAAGTAAAGACTGTAAAATCTTGGCTGTAAACGATACCACGATCTGTAGATAGTTCATGTAAATCCTGGATTTTGGAGTACTTACTGTGGCTAGATGTTGCATCTCTCTCTCCAATTTTGAAGTCTTCCAAACTATGGTTGCAGCAGCAGCACTTTCATTTTTGAGGCACCGGTTGCATAGCTTAGCAGTTGCCTGAACAACTTCACCACACAACAAGCAATGTTTCGAGAGATAAAAATAATCAATCCTAGTTTTGTGCGAGTTTCTAGAGTTTAAGGGACGTTGACCAAGGGAGCTTCTGGTGGGACGGGGCATCTCCAAAAACCACTGGTTTAAGTCTGCACCCACAAGTCCAAATACCCTTTGCAAAGCTGGTATAATTTGTTTGTTGATGTAGTATAAGTCATTCAATCGGTAGGGTGAGTCCATGTCCAAAAGAACCAGTGGGTCCACCACCATATCAACAAGGCGAGCTCCTGGCTCCCCATGGATCACAACATAAGGCACTCGTTCAGCATAGCGTGGCTCTGTCCGAGGGTCTGCTCTCATTGATTTGGTTGCCACAATAGCTGCTGGAGGAAGGAGTGAAGAGTCTCTTGTGCTATAAGTCCCCAACCGAACTTCTTTTGCAAAGACAAAATCTTGAAGAGACACTCTCCCTGATAGTATCCGTTTCCACTGTCTATACAAGTACGACTTGACCTGCACAATGAAAAGAGAGAAGCAGATGTAAGCCACTGCAGTTTCAGCTGATAATTTGAAAGAGCTAAGAAATCAAATTTGTACCTTAGAGACGTTCTTCTTTTCAAAAAAGAGTCTCAACGACTGCTCCATAGTTTTTGCAACAGCTGGACAAGTGTCTCTTCGAACAGTTTCAATACCTTTTGCATCAAATATAGGCTCGATCTGATCGGGACTTTCATAACTGTACCCAACATAGCGCTTCTTCGTAAGGAGGAAACAAGGGTGGTAGACTTTCTCCATCTTTAGAGTGACTGGGTGTGGGTTCATTTCAGTTATTGCAGATGCAATCTCTTGTCCGACTACAAAAGCTTCCCTTACAGTTCGTCCTTTGAGGAGTACAAACATACTACACAAGTAATAAAAATGCATGAGGTCACATGGAAGAAGCAAATAAAGAACCTGCGATACATACTTGCCCAGGTTGCTGAAATGACCATAATATAAACTCGGAAGTAGTAAGTACGAGTAGATTGTTAACTTATGGAAGCATACATGAAACACTGGTGATACTTTGTAAAAAGTTGGTGCCATGAAAAATGGCGGTAAACTCTAACCGGGTTTTAAAATCCTAACTTCACTTCATCCAGATGAGTAGATATGGAAGTTACCTATCAGTGTCGCCATATACAACTCTAGCCTTCCAAATATCATTGGCATTAACGAACGAAATAGCCTTCTCAAGTGTGCTGCGACCACACTGGACAATACTATCTGCCAGCTCTGCACAAGGCATTCGACCACTGAAGCCAGCAGCAGTATAGCCATAAGTCACATTTGCTATAAGCTTTAAAGCAAGCTGCCTCGCATTAAATATCTGAAAGAAGACACCGAATACCATCAAAATTGCAAATTTTATTTAAGAAAACTCAGAAAATGTTCATAGATGTAACCAGACACCAAAAATATTGGAACCAAAAACTAGGGCCACTCTCTCTTCGGCGAATCATCCCTAGTCAAAATATTAGGTATGGACTCTGATCAAGATAACCATACCCTGTGAAGAACTGCTTCTGAAGGAGTCAACTTTTTCATTGCTTTTTTCACCATTATTCTTGTAGATAGAATTTCCTCTAGCAGCCTTGGTAATATTCCTCTGCGCACCTACATGTAAGAAGAGGAGGTGCTTGTTACGCTTAAGCTAATTAAGAAAACGATCCATCGATGCAGAAAAGAATGATGCTTTTGGGAAATAAGATCATTTGTTGTATTGAATATGATGACTTTAGATTCAAGATTTAATTTGCTCAAGAAAAGCAATGCACACACATTACCTCTGGTTGCACGTACATCACACTGTTTGGGGTCTGCAGGATCTGATTTAAATCCTGAAGAACATTAAGGTCTAGAGAGTATGAGCTGACCCCAAGGGTGTTCATCTTCAAATGTGCTAGTTTTCCGAGACATGTACTAAAGCAGAGATTATATGCTATAATCATTGAAGGGTAAAGAGACTGAAAATCCAACACAATAACAGGATCATCGTAGAAAGCAGATTCTGGTTCCATCACAAGAGGCACACATTCCATAGCTGGCTGAGAAGCAACCTACATGATCACATGATTTAGTTAGGAGAATGCTAACGAGTAAGAAGGGCGTTAAAAGATTATGAAGATTAACTGCAAGGAATATGTTATGGAAGCTATCATGAGGACAAAACAATCTATGGCGAAAAGGTTTTAAAACAAGGCTTGACCAGCCCATCGTTTAAGGCCAGACGACTCGTTGATAAATCCAAGAAGCGGATAAACGAACCTGTTGGTTTCCTGGAGAAATGGCAAGATAATTTTGTGTATGTGCTAATCTCAGAAGCATGGATTCCACTCTGTATTGGGAACCTCGGGAGAGAACTGAGAAAAAGTCGATGCCAAAAACACGAGCAAGTTCTGACGTACGATTTATCTGCAAATGATGATTTAGTAGGATAACAACTTGCACATAATTCACTATATAAATCGAGTTGAAAATGTTACATACCATGTCAAGTTGGCTCATTATCTCAAGGTTCAAACTTGCTCGGCGAGTCACATATTCTATGCATCGATATCTTGCACCTGCAGAACCACTTGAAAACCATTCTGTCAATACTTTATAGGGGATTGATGGAATCTTCTGCCTCAAAACAGCCTCTGACACAGCTTCAATCGTGTACATGTTGAGTTTCACTTCCCCGCGAATCAAACGCCATGCATTGAGAACAATTCTACCTCCAACATGAACACCACTAGCATGTGTGCGGCCCCACTCGTCCTCAATTACCACTTCTTCTACTTTGGCAGGATCAGCTACCAACGGATTTGGTAGCAGATTATTACCAAGATTTCTCTTATTATCTGAATCATTTGTCGTGGTAGGAGAAGGCGTCCTAGATATATTATTGAGAAATTTTATACCAAGCTGTGCAGCCCTTTCAGCTAGAAAACCAATGGATCCACCCTGTATATCCCAGCCCACAAGAATATCTGGATCCCATTTACATAAGGTCTCAATAAAATAACTGAATAGTTGCCTCTCTTCAAGGAAGACAGACAACTTGCATCCAGATAGGCCATCAACATTTCTGTAGTGAGATAACAATAACAAGATCGAAAAAGCATATTAGGGTAAGAAATAAGTTCATGAGGGCATTACAGACATAATAAAAGCATGAATACGTCAGCTGCAAAATTACCTCTGATAAATGCTATCTGGACTAAATAAAAGCACGAATACTTCAGCTGCAAAACTCTCGTCATTCTGCACGACGAGAGCTATGACATTGACAGAATCGAATCTTGGATCAGGTCGCAGGTCCCCTCTAGACTCGGCATGAACCTGTAAGTTTATAGATGTTGACATGTATCAACGAACCTTTTTCCAGAAAATATCATCTTAAATTAAGGGCATTCATTTTTACAACAGATGGAATTTTAGTATCAGCATTAACAAAATATAATAGGCATTTTCACTCAATTCTAAAAAACATGAGAACCATATAATTATTATACTAAGACAAGCATTAGAGGTTAAACTCCTTAACGAGCTGCACATTATGACTTCCCAAGTCTCCTCAAGCATTGAACAAATTATTACTCAAGTAATTGCAAGATCATCACAATGAAGACGAAACATTGTGTTGCTCTGAGGAAGGCAAACTGTAGCATAGGACATTCAGTTTTTTTTTTTATTATCGCAATGAGTTGTTTTACATGAAATGAGGGTTCCACAGTATATAAACCATGCAAAGTGTCCATGACTAACCTATGCGTACAAGGTCATTTGAGGGCTTTTACTAATTATATGTGTAGCTTCACGAAAAGGGGGTTAAGCTAAAGCACCTCTATACTCAGCACTGTAAGCTGTTGCCCAGCCCCCATGCTCGCAGGATCTCGGAATCCAATTTGACTTAAGGGAGTGGGCCCTGATTTCCCATCAGGACCTGAAATCTGAGACATCTCTTGTGAAACACTGGTCTGCAAATTAAGGTTAAGAAACTTTCCTTTGCTTTTCAGATCTATCTCAGACTCCGTATAAGCATTTGATTCCGAATTCACAATAACGTCATTATGCTGCTCCGGGTGCTCAGATACAGACATCGCATTAGATGCAGAGGCATGATCCTCTCCTAATGGTTGTTTTTCCGAATCGATATTAGAGTCTCCTGGACCTGCAAAAATTCATAAAACCATATTCATAAGGAAAAAGGCTTTAGCAATGTAATACTAATATTAAACATTTGAGAAGATGTAAAATTGGATTACATTAGGCAGTCCAGTGCCTTCTGACTAACTCTACACAATACCTTTGTCATTCGATATCCATTGTGACACAGAATCCACAGGAGGGGGTGAAAAGGCAGGGGTCAGTAGGTAAAGGTTGGAGCCGTCATTGAGATGATGCAAGGGAATACCAAGGGAAGCTCCTTGGAAAAAGGGTTTCTTTTCGTCCTCGTTGACTTCGACGTCCTCTGAGGAAAAAAAGGGGATCTCCTTGGAACTCCCCTCTTCCAAGAGAATAAACAGCAGGCTGTCAGAAGTAATCTCAAGTCGGAAACACGTAAGTAAAAATAAAGAAAGGGGAGCACGGCCAGATAGAAGTTCTGCAAAAACTTAAGTTGACCTAACTTCAACTTTATAAATTTATATTTCAATCGCATTTACATTGATTGTAGAAGTAGCAGAAACTAAAACCAGAACAAGATGAGTAAAGGTACCACATCCATCATGCTGTTTGTCCTTTGAATGATGAAATTGGACGGGAATTTCATGAGAATGTGAAGAATCCTGCAGTCCAGCACTTAGGTAATCGAGAGAAGGAGGCTTCTTGCTCAAGGTTATGCATATTAATTTTCCTGTCCCATTGGCAGTTGACACTTGCTCATTGCCAGATTTTTGGATATTATTTATATCAATCCCAACAAGTTCATTGCTAGACACCAATATTTCTGATTCCACAGCTTTTGATTCCTTCCCAACTGGAACAGTGGAAGATGAAAAATTCCTCGGAACTTCATTACTGGTTTGACCACCTGCTGTGTCTTTAGCCGAACATCTATCAACAGAATGAAGTTCAGATGACTGAGTGGATATATTACACTCACAATTTCCAGCATCTATCGGAGATAAAGTTTTGCCATAACAACATTCACTAAATTCTGCAGAAATAGCAGGACCTTGTTTCTTGGCCTCAGATCTCAAGGTAGCCATGCACTCCTTTTTTTTCCCGTGCTGAGAGTCTCTAGTCTGTGGTAGAACCTTCCTAAACTTCATATGTTGTGAAACAGGCGAGTCTCCATGGCATAACCGTTTTTTTCTCATCAAGTCCCGCAGCGAACATCCAGCCAAAACGTTTCTGTCAATCATGTTACAAACATCTGCTTGATGTTCTTTGGCTGGAACATTAAAATTGTCTTTCATCTCATTCATGGAGTTGGAACCAATCTTTGTTAAACCAAGTTTATCACTAGCATTTGCACTGTCAAAGTCCTTCTGAAGATTTTTTGTCAACGGAAAAGGTAAAGGTCCCCATAGAGATTTGCTAGGCTTGTTGCTCCTAGAGAAACTCCTATTTATATTCTTCATTACTTCACTCGTATCACTCTTTCTGTATCTCTGGAATGAATTTTCGCTTGATTCATTTGAAGTTGAGATATTTGGAACATCACTGGAGACTTCTGTGTCAAGAGGTTGTTTCTCTGATGAAGTTATAGGATTCTGGCTATCAAGATTAGTATGTAAAGCTCCTTTTGTCGAACTCCCGAAGTCTGGTAGATCCTCCTGAGAATCAAGAATGTCTTGACATTCCTTTTGAGATTGGCTCACATAATCTGTGCTCGCCATTTCAAGAACCTTGTTAACGGACGCTAAAGGCAACAGAGGACCAAGGATGGTTTCCCGGAGAATTTCATCATCAGAGTTTATTTCCTCTGCAGCCTGGGATGAGGCAAACCACTTAAAGAGACTCAAGGCTTCAGCATCTTGTATTTCAGCAGGTGTATCTCTGTCTGTGGGTGTTTTCATATATGCATCATTTTCCATTGATGCTTCTCCACTCCTCTCATCAAGTGGAGAAAAATTTGCTGAGGCAGGGAACTCACTGCGTGCACCAACCATATGATTCAAAACCTGCAGATCCATAATTTCAGGTTTGGCATGCATATCTGAACCAGCTGAAGATACTGCAATAGGCTTCATATCAGACGGAGACAATCCAACTTCGTGATGCATTTCTTTTAGCATATTCTCTAACCCAACATAATGTGACATAGTCTTCAGCACATCAGCTGCAGAGGGTTTGCCAGGATCAGGAGGTATAGGTGCATCATACACACCAGTCCTTTCATACTCCTCCTGACACAACAGTGACGAGGTTAGGTAAGGGAAGACCAACTAAATTACATCAAAGTATAAAGCTAAGAAAGTTAGGATGAACCTCCCAAATTGCCACAAGTGACTGAACCATCTTAGTATCAGATTGGGCTTGTGAGAGGGAATTGTACATTTTAAATTGTTGATTGAGGATATCTACAAGAGAAGAAGCTAGTTCAAAGGTCCCTTCATACATGAAACAAAAACAATTATATTCCGTTTCAGAAAAATTACCACTAATAGTAGCATCTCCCTCAAGCTCACAGAGACTCTGACGTCTGTAATGGTGCCTATGCTGGCTCTGGTTCAACGGTGTATCAGATTCTTCAGAGAGATTCCACATCCATTGACCTGGGATTGTTGACAAGGTCCAAACAGGGAAACTGATGCTTGCAGCAGCACTTGAATCTGTCTGGTACATTGTTTCAGTATTGTGAAATAAAAGAAGATAGAAACTATCAAACAATATGTTCCCAAGCTTCAAGTATTTGAAGATCTACCTTTGTAATAGAAACTTCTTCAATACCTTTTCCCAGACAATCATCCAAATCGAATCTCCTTGGACGGAAATGGTGAGGCACTGGGCTACGGAACTTCATCTTTGATATGTGCACATGACCCATTCCATACAAATTATAGTCAACCTATAGAAGATAATCAAAGAAACTTCAGTAGTGGAATGCAGACAAAATGTCATGGAATTACTGAACAGGGGGCAGAACACTAAGCATTTTACGCATGGCATCTTAGGTTTGGTTGGCGAGGGTTCAACAGCAATCATATAAGTGGAAAATAGCTGAAAAGTAACAAGTAATGAAGGCTTTAGGGCACCAAAAGACTATTCTAAAATTATTAAATATAGTTGTGGTTGGACCAGCAAGCTTATTAGCATGAATATGTGCATGATTATCCCCTTTATAGCAAATAAGCTAATCAATATATATAATCCACAAGCATGGAAAAAGCATTTCCCAGCTACATTATATTTTTCCTTTTTTCATTTGTAATTTAGCAGCTACCAAAATTCTACTTACATTTTGATAATACTAATCCATAGTGATATCAATTTGCATTACAATCAACATTCAGAGAATTAATTCAGAAGCAATCAACTTTCAGGTACCAGATTTAAGCTCTCTAAAGTACCTAGTGTATTATCAATCTGGAAATTACGTTCATATGTGAAATTGCTAAAATTGACAGAATACCTAGTCACTAAACGATTTCTCTTGAATACATAACAACGAAAAATTACCAGAAACTGGAGAATAAAAGGTATATGAGACTCGTAAGGCTGCAAACTTTTACCAAGAACAGCACCTGCCTAGAGAAAGAGAAAAAAACAAACGCTCATTACAAAGGCAGATGAAAATGGTAAATTCTATGCATCATACATAAAGTAAAGAATAAAGGTGAAGTGGAATCATCAAGATATCGTACCAGAAGAAGACTGGCAGCACGAGCCACATCGTGTGGATGGTAGCTATATTATACTGTTAAGGTGAACAAATAATAAACTGCCAAAGAAAAGAGTACTGCGCTAAAAGTAAATATACAGGATACAGATAAATCTTCACAAATGCCTCTTCCGTTGAGTGGTACCCATAAAACTTCTTTGCTCTAACAATCTCACAATCATGGACATGTTGCCTTTTTGAAGCAGTGTTACCCTTAAGCTACAAGTCCATATCAAGCATCATCAGGGAGGAATATTGATTGAGATACATATAGCGGAACAAACAAAGTCAGAAAAGAAAAAAAAACAGATACATAAACGCAGGTCATAGTCAAGAGTTAACAAAATCATGGCTCACTTGGTATGCAAAATACACACCTTTAGAGCCTTCTCCAACTCAAGGGATATAGCAGGTGTATTTCCATCAACTGAAGCAAAAAAAAAAAAATGTCATTGGTGCTTGACTAACTAACTGCGGTACATTTCTCGGTAGAGTTATAAATGGGTTATGCTTCATACCTCCTTTACGATGATCAAGTGGAATTTCAGAGCATGGAATATAGAGATATGGTAAAGCCTGCAAACCCAGGAGGCCACAAAACTAAGGAACAGGAGCAGATATAACAATATTTCTTCTTAACAGGAAAGTAAATTAACAAAATCTTACACGATGAATGTGCAAGCAAGTCTTCTGACCAGCAGGTGTGGAGCCATATATCCTTATAACAGGGACTTCATTTACCTCGCCACCTTGAATGTCAGCAACAAATCAAGTAGAACAAGTCAAAACTTGCCCTTATGCAGGAGAAGACTATATAACGAAAGTGGAGCACTATTCTTTCATTTCCATAGTCTTCCCAACTATAAATAAGTCAAAATTTGCTCAAAATCTAAATCAATCAGCCAAGAAAATTAGCATAGAGGAGCAAGAATCTACTGTAGTGAAGTATAAGAGAGATGTGCGTCACCTTGGAAGCTACTGTAGCAAATATCAAATCCAGGGATCGGAGAAGACATGTAATAATCGATTGAAACAATCCGTAAACTGAAAACATTGGAACCCGACAGAGAATCAGCCATGGCTGGCTCTGAGACTTTGACGGAACCCCGAATTATGATTCCCTTCCCGCCGGTGGATTCTCCAGTAGGGCTAAGACAAAATCCGATACCCAAAAAATCTAACCGACACAAACTGACCATTAAATATTTAAACCAAACGGTTTTAGTTCGGTTCTGTTTTTTTTTGTTTTCAGTCATCTTTTTATAATAAATTAATAAATCACAAATAACTGCAATTTTCTTCTTCTGCCGCATATATAAGTCTCAAATTCTACTTTTTTTATTTTTAGGCTAGCCTATTCAAGAGAATTTTTTTTTTCAATTCCACAGAAAAATAAAAATAAAATACATTCAATTTTTTGAAACTGTAATTAGGTGAGATCTATGTTTGATGAATTGTAATTAGTTTCATATTTTTATTTTAATCATAGTTTCATGTACATATAAGTTTTGATGAAATTTAAATTTCTTCCAATCACTTGCTTACCCAGATCAAAATGGCCTACGGAGGATTGAACTCACTTGGAATTGGAAGAGAAGGAATTAGGCGACAAATGAGAATCTTTTTCATCTTACGAGAGAACAATCGCTCAGTTTCATGTAGGGAATTGAGCGAAGAATCGTTTTCATCTAACAAGCTAATTTAATTGGAAAAAATTAGGGTCTGATGAAGGGAAGCAACAAAAAAAGAAAGATGACGAAGAACAATCGATAAAATTTGGAGAAAAGGTAAGGGTACTTTTTTCTTTATGGTGAAAGTGTCTCTTAAGCTGATAAAATTTGAGTGGATGAGGTCAAACATAATCCACCTAACAATACGATACTCACATGTTTGTTTCTTTTACTATTTTTTTTACAATTAACTTTATTTACAACTAGATAAAGGACCTGCATATATGTGGGTTGTAATCTAATATTTTATAACATGTAAAAAAAGTTAATCAACTAAAAGTAGAAATTAAAATTAAATCATCCGTAAAAATAAATAAATAAAATTGAGAATGCTGATGCAAAACCACTAATTCAGAAGTCTAACTTTTATTTATTTATTTTGGTTATTTTATTATTTGATTTTCAATTAAATTTTATCACATACTTTCAAATGATTAGTTTTCCTATTCTATTTGAATTAATATTACTTTTTAATCCATTTTTAAAATCTTGATGAATTTATTCTCATGTTTTAGTTGAATTATTTTGATTCTTTTAATATTTTATAAACCGCACAAAAATGAAAAACAAAATCATATGATCTGTAAAAATAAATAAATAAGATTGAAAAAGTCGATGTGCAATCACTCATAGAAAAGCCTACAAATTATTTATTGATTTTGATTCTCATAATTTTTTTTATATTAACTGAATTTTCGATTAATTTTTTTTCACATATTTCTAAATTATTAGTTTTTCCTATTCCTATTTAAATTATGTTTACTTTTTATTATGTAACTACTCATATTTTTTTAACTCTTGAAAAATCGATTTACGTATTTTTATTTGAATTAGACTTACTCATATTTTTTAGGGGTTGTTTCAAAAATAACCCACAATTTGTGGTCAACCCCAAACATAACCCACTTTTTTCTCCTCTTCATATTTTGCCACTTTCTCACAAAAAAAATCCCTAGCCTCCACACTTATTCACCAAAATGCCATTATGTTTCAATTTTTTTTTTTTTTAAAATTCGGAAACTAAAAAAAAGACACAAAAACCATAACAGATCAACTTATTTACGAAAATGCCATCTTCATCAATTTTTCCAACCACCATGAACAACCAAAATCAAGCTCTAAATGCTTCCCCAACCGATTGTTGAGCTCTAAATGCTCAATGTTTGTGCTCATAACCTCTTCATCTTCTATTTCCTCTCCAATTTCATCCAAAAACCTCTCTAATTTTCGTTTTAAATTTTTTTCTCTCATAAACTCATGTTTTCTTGTGGTTCTTGCATCTAAAACGGCTGGGCTTCTTTGTTACCGGTGAGATTCGAAGTTTCAGGTGCTCGACGAAACTAAAAATAAGCTCGAACGGCGGAAAAAGGTAATATCACTTGATTTTCGCTAATTTCAGATCTGTTTCGCGATAGCAGACTTCACCTGAAGTCTGCTAGTCAACGGAGAGGTTAGATTTGCAATTGACCATTTTTGAAACTATCTGAAGGAGACTTCACCTGAAGTCTGCGCGTTCTCATTTGGAAACAAAAAAAACTAGTGCAGACTTCATATGAAGTCTACGTAAAAGTGAGGTTAGTTTTGCATTTGACCAAAACTTTGACTTTACAGAGCAGACTTCACATGAAGTCTGCTCAAACCAGACTTCTCTTGAAGTCTACTCTGTAAAAAATCGAGGTCAATTTTGCATTTGACTGAAACTTTGACTTTTTATAGCAGACTTCGTGTGAAGTCTACTCTGTACGGAGAGGTTAGTTTTGCATTTGACCAAAATTTCGAACAATTGACCAGGAAAAACATTAATTCGCAGACTTCGGGTGAAGTCTGCGACTTATTTAAATAAATAGTAGACTTCAGGTGAAGTCTACTATTTATTTAATTCGAAATTTTGGTCAAACACAAAACTAACCTCTTTTCGGCGCAGACTTCACCTGAAGTCTGCTCCAAAAAGTCAAACTTTAGTCAATTGCAAATCTAACCTCTCATTTTCGGCGCAGACTTCACCTGAAGTCTCCTTTCGGTAGCAGACTTCATTTGAAGTCTGCGCCATTTTTACGGTTTTCCGCGTATTTGCGCAGACTTCAGGTGAAGTCTCCTCTAGAAAGTCAAACTCTGGTCAATTGCAAAACTAACCTTTTTATTTTGCAGACTTCGGGTGAAGTCTGCTCTTATAAAGTTAAACTTTTGGTCAAATGCAAAACTAACCTGCTTTTTACTGAGGAGACTTCACCTGAAGTCTGCAAACTCGGTAGACTTCGGGTGAAGTCTACTCCGTGATATGCCTTAATTGCAAAAGTTACTCAAAGATACAGACTTCTCCAGAAGTCTGCTCCGTAGACTTCAAACGAAGTCTGCTCTGGAGATTTCTGGAGAAGTCTGTGTTTTAAATTTTATTAAAAATCCATTTATATCTTATTTATAATTAAGATTTTTCGATTTTCTTGTTCTGGCATGTGTATTAGTTATTGTTTTTGTTTTTATATGAGTTTGACATGTTTATGTGAAATATTAATGGGAGAAATCAATTTTCTTGTTTGATTAGCCTTTAGCTCATATGTGTAGACTTCGTATGAAGTCTGCTTCGCAATTACGATCGCTAATGTGTTTTTATATGTTTTTTTTCAGATGGTTCAGTTACCTGTTGTTTATGGAGAATGGGTTATGGAAGATAGGTCGTGGCAATTTGTGGTGGATAATCGGAGAGGAGGAAGAATGTTCTTTTTGAGTGATGGTTGTACACATGGTGAACTTGTTGAAATGGCACAAGACGATTATATGCTAGACAAGCAAACCGAGTCCGTGGAGTTAACTTATTCATTACCGGAATCAATGTTGCAACATATGGCTCCGGATACACCTCCTATGCATGTCACAAATGATAGACAAGTTCGTAATTTGATCGAGTTATGTAGAACGCATGTTTTACATCTTTGTGTCTCGAGTGGGTTCAAGATGGATAATGGCAATAATGACAATGTGGATGGATTTGTGGACGGTGATTGTGATGAATATGCAGATGAAGATACGGACAAAGATGCAGACGAATATAAGGATGAAGATGCGAAAGAAGATGATGCGTCTGATGGTGGTGATGTTATTCGTAATTTGGATGATGATTTGAACGGAGATGATGGTATTGAAGCTATTGATGGTGTCGATGATGATTATAGTGAGTATGGAAAAGTAAAAGATGAGGATGAAGAAGATAACTCATTTGATTTCGTAGGTGCTAAGGCCCGTTGTGTTGGTGAAGGAGGAATAGCAAAAACGGCATGGTCCAACAATATATTTGTCAAACAGAGTTTTGCTAGCAAGGACGAGCTAGTGTCAGAATTGCGATTGACGGCGGTGATGTTAAAATTTGTATTCAAAGTATATAAGTCTACGAAAAGTCTTTTTGTGGCTACATGTCGTGTGAAAGGATGCGGGTGGAAGCTTAGAGCGGGTGTAAAGAACAAAGCGAACAAGTTTTGGGTGACAAAGTATGTGAAAAGTCATACATATGGCGGACCGAGTATCTCACCGTAGAAATTGTACTCCGAAATACATTGGTAGGTTATTTATAGAGCGTGTTGGAATACTCGTTGGAATTACGCCGCAACATATCAAAGATTCAATGAAGGTGATGTTTGGTATGAATCTGGATTATACCACTTCATACAGAGCATTGATATATGCCCAAATATTTGTGAGGGGAACAGCCGAACATGGATATGAGAATCTGCCATCTTATTTGCATATACTCCAGAAAGCCAATATGGGAACAGTAACCGGTCTTGAACTCGATGCTGATAATAGATTTAAATATCTATTTATAGCGTTTGGAGCCTCCCTAGCTGGTTTTCAGTATCTCAGACGAGTTATTGTTGTGGATGGGACTCATTTAAGTGGGAAGTACGAAGGGGTTATGTTAGTGGCAGCCGCACAAGACGGTAATTTTCAGATATTTCCTTTGGCCTTTGGAATTGTCGATAGTGAGAATGATGCTTCATGGGAATGGTTTTTCACCAAATTACGCGGTTGTATCTCAAATCAATACCCTTTGGTGATAGTTTCTGACAGGCACGCGTCCATTAAGAAGGCGTGCGACACGGTTTTCCCTTGGGCAACACGAGGTATATGTTATTATCATCTTCAGTGTAACATTGTCACGAAATTTAAGGGTAAACATCTCATGTACTTGGTAAAAGGCGCTGCGTATGCGTATACGCTTGACGATTATGACCGATACATGGACGCGATACGCAGTGTAAAGCCCGAACTTGCGACATACTTGGAGGAGGCGGATCCAAAGCTATGGTCACGAGTTCACTTCGAGGGAGATAGATACAACATAAAGACGAGCAACATTGCCGAATCTATCAATGCCGCACTTAAGGTAGCTCGAGGATTTCCCATATCATTCCTTTTGGAATTTATCCGAGAGAAGCTAGGAAGGTGGTTTTGTAAAAAGCGAGAAGATGCTTTGAGTCTAACAACACGCCATAGTCGGGGAGTTGAATACTTGTTGATGATTCGTGACCATTATGCGTCTACGATGACGGTGAAAAGTATTGATAATTGGCAATTCTATGTGAAGGGAGGAACACGGGATTGTATTGTTGATTTGCGAAATAAAAAGTGTGCATGTGGTGTCTTTGATATTGAGAAGATACCTTGCTCACATGCTATTGCGGCTATGATAGCGACTGCTCAAGATGTGTCTACGGGCGTTTGCCCATCCTACGCGAAGGACTGTTTGTATGCGGCATACTCGGAAAACATTTATCCCAAAAATGACGCTTTAAAAGGTCCTAAAACAGTACCATGTCTGCCTCCTTACATTAAGCCTCGTCCTGGTAGGAAGAAGAAGTCGAGGTGGCAAACTTGGCTAGAAATCGCAAGGATGAAAGGCACAAAACCGCGGAAGATTCAGAATCAATACAATTGTTCTAAATGCAAACAAGCTGGCCATACTCGACCAAAATGTGTAAGTTAATCTCATCTTGCAATTAGTACCATCTCCTTTTTTTATTGTAAGTCATGGGATTGACAGCGGTTAATCATGTTATAACATGTTTGTCTTGCTTATTACAAGCTTTTGTTTAACATTTCTTGTCTTGTTTGAACATGGTATTATTCCATAAAATCTAAGATGACATAGGAAACAAAGGAAGAAAGCAAAAAGTGGTTGAGAATCAGAGTTACATCATTAGCCGTACAAAATAAAGTACAAAATCTGAGTTACATCCCGCAATAGTAGCCAAAAAATAAAGGATATGAGTTTTTCTTACATCTACAAAATATATGCAAGAATCCTAAAAGTTAAGCGGGATTACAAAAGCATATAACTCGGTTGACGACGTATTAGTCATATAGGTCCAACAAGTTAAAGGTGCGTGATTCCGTACCACGTATGTTAGTCTCGTCGAATATCTCAGCCGCAAGCTTCTCCCTAATAGCAAAGATGTTGGCATCACACAAGATCGAAGTAAATGGAATACCGAGAGCATGACATTCAATATACTTCAAACAATACACTCCACAATCCCCACTTTGCACGTTTTGTGGTACTCTTTTAATCCGCTCATGCGTGAATGGATCATATGGATACTTGTGTCTTTCCTTTGCTTCACATGCCTCATGAAGTAGATAAGGAAACATGACGGCTATAGGCTTCACTGCCTTGGAAATGACCACATCACTTGCGTGAGACACAATACTGTCCCAGACAACAATGTGTCTCTTTGGAATTGAAATCCACAGAGCCACCCAATGATCACCACTTATGTGTAATGGGAAGTATATATCATCCACTTCAATCCCCCATATCTTGTTTGTTCTGCAATAACTTGGTTCTGCACCTGTATAATAATCAAACGCACCAGCAGGTAAGAGTTTACCAGAACCGTCTTCATTTGCAGGAAAATCATCAAAGTCCTTGTACTTGGCAGTCCACATCGTGCCTAAAAGAGTATCAACGAAACAAATTTTTTCGCTCCTAAACCACTCTGGATGTTTCGAAAACCGAAGCCTCAGTAGATTTATCCCAGCATCCATGTGCTGCATCAATAAAAAAAACCAGAATGGTTATAATAAGAATGGTCTGCAATAGAAGTCTGCAATAGAAGTCTGTAGTAGAAGTCTGCAGTAGAAGTCTGCAAAAGAAGTCTGCAAAAGAAGTCTGCAATACCGTGTCTTTTAGCCATTCTGTCGGTGTTCGTAGACACCAAAACCACTCTGGAGAACTGTGTTTCACTAGCTTCGGGTAATCCCTGTATACCATTAAAATGCAATTTATTATTAATTAGAGAATACATAATATGATAAAGCTTACTTACAAGAAGTTTTCCTTTACTTACGGATCAAGTTTCAGCAAATCGTCTAGCACCTTCACCTTTTGCGTATCAACGGGAGCAAAAGGATCATATCCTTGTCCTTTTGGAATGACGACCTTAGCGGTTCTATTTCCTATAAAAGGAGAAACCTGTGACGGAGCAAGTTTCCTAAGCCTTTCACTCTTTGCCCGTGCCAAAAGCAAGACCGCCTTTTTCCGCTCGTTTTGTTTCAGTTTTTGAGCCGAAACATAATCTGTAGGTGGTTTTGAGTTGTCAACAATCATAACACTTGGCTCGGCCCTATTGACACTCTCACTTTGAGCTTCGTGACTGTTTGTTTCTATGTTCACAAACTTGCTCTGCAATTTTGGAGTATCAAAGTTAAACATTGTACTAAATGAAAACATATTATGCAAACCAAAGTATACTTAACATAGAGAAACCAAACACATAACCAAGGTTCAAACAAGAAATGTGAAAATTATATAACGAGTGTACTTTGAACATAAACTTAAACGCAAATACTTTAAATAACATGAAACAGATTAGACTACTACTTCTTTCTTGCTTTAGCCCTTTGGTTTAGCCTTTGGCTTTTTCGATCTTTAGCCTTTTGGTTTTTGGGAGAGGATTTGGTACTAACCCCAACATTAGGAACATCAGGAAGGGTGTTGTCCTCATCATCATCGTCGTCTTTGTCCTCAGCTGGAGCTCGTGGAGACCTTATGGACTGTTCAACAGCGACTACCTTATCAGAAAGGGCTTTGATCTTCTGTTCACAGCTACTAAAACCATCTTTTATCTTCGTTGACAACTCTATAAAGCAAACATCAAAGTGTGATTGTAGTCTCTGTACCAATGACACCGGATCCTCATCCCCACTCCAAGAAGTAGATGCACGAGACCTCTTTCGGCTTTCTCCGTCCGAGTGAAGGCTGAGGTTTTCAGACTTCACATTACCTGTTTCACACTTCACATTATTGGAGACCTTACCAGATATCAAAAAAAAATCAGAGAATAAGGCTGCTTTTGTTGTCCACAGTACCTATTTTAATCTTCACATTATTGGAGAGCTTAATACCCTTGGTTGACCAGTGAGATTTGGTCCACTTCCAGCCTCCAGCACCATACTTGACTTTCAAAATGTTGACAATCTTCACATCTTCTTCATCATCATCCCAAAATGGGAACATTTCATCGACAATATCCTTTAGAACAAAGTTGTTTACACGGGCCTACAAAAGATAGAACATGTAGAGTTAAACCATTTACAATAATTGGAAATTAGAGCATAATTTAAACAAAATTAGGAAAAGTACATGTTTTAGCATATTTGTTTTGACATTTTTTCGTCCTCTGGATCCTTTGAATGCAAGCAGCAGTGGAGTTGGGTTATTTGGAAAGGGCTCACCAAATTCAGATGCATAATCCGGTAGAGCAAAGTACACCCACACTTGGAGAACTTGTACAAACCCTTCGATCAAATACGTCTTCGTCAAGTCTTTATCCTTGATAGACTCAATAAGGTTCTTGAAAGCGACTCTTCCCCACGGGTATTCCTCAAAAGCTTCTAAATCCATCACTAGCCTAGCCAAGTTAACCCGTGTGGGTGTTTTACCTTTCCGTGCTTCAATGTAACTAGCATAGATGGCTAGATATCCCAACCTCATGCGCTCCTCCCGAGTCCATGATTTACATAAACTACACGCTGCTGTTAACTCATCAGTACTTGGACCCATCTCAATACCCACACCAAGAAGCTCCCAAAATTCTTTCATCTCATCCGTAACCTCTACCTCCGGGGTTTCCAGATTCGCAACATACTCACAGTTGAGACCGGTTAGATATTCAAACTCATACAACGAAAACCTCAACGGGTTTACACCAATGAGACTCCATATCTCATACGGCTTCTTGCACTCTAGCTGAAAACTTAGTATATGATGTACCAACCTCGATGCCCAAGCAAAATCCAGAGCGTGGAACTTTAGAAACACACCCAATCTCGAGTTCATAAGCTCTGCCCATTCATCTTCTTCTAGTGATTCGGCTAGAGCGTTAAAAAGCTTTGCATCACCACTATAGTAGCCTATGCTTTTAGTCGGACAGGGCTCATCGTCTTTCGTAAAAAATCTTAACGGGAATTCTGGCGTAGTCATTATCGGAAAGGATTTCTAACACAACCAATATGCGCATCAAATTATAAAAGAATTAAAGTCTGCAAAAGAAGTCTGCAAAAGAAGTCTGCAAAAGAAGTCTGCACCTGAAGTCTGCAAAAGAAGTATGCACCTGAAGTCTGCACTTGAAGTCTATCTTTGAAGTCTAGTGCTGAAGTTTACAAGTGAATCCTGTAAAAAGAAAATACAGATCCAAACTGAGAAAATCGGCTACGAAATCCAAAAAAACACAGTCAAACTGAGAAGGTTTCCGAAAATACTGAGATGAAGAAAAACATAAAGGAAACAAACCTTCACAACTACGAACAGGTTCAAAATTCGGAGTGTTTCTCGAATTCAGAGGGAGTGAGATCTGCAGATCTGGAAAATCAGACGGCGACGAGAACCAGATCTGAAAAGTAAAAGAGGAACAGGCGTTATCGGCGGAGGAAACAAGGGAAAACGGTGGAAGACGAAGGAAGAGGAAGAGGAGTTATCGTTTAGAATCAGCGGAGACGACAGAGACAACGGAGACGGCGGAGACGACAGAGACAATGGAGACGGCGGAGACGGCGGATGGTGACGCCGACAATGGCGATAATGGAGGACAAGGGTTTCGGCGACGTGAATTGACGCCGTTTGAGAGAGAGAGAGAGTTTCGAGTTTTTTTTTTTTTACAAATTTAGGTTTCTTCAGTAAATTTCGTTTATATATGGAGGTAAAAACTTTCGGTTAGGTTAATAATCTTTGGTTTAACAGATTTCACTTTCGGTTAGGTTAATAATTTTTGGTTTAGCAGACTTCGTTTGAAGTCTGCTAACCCCTAAACTCTCCCTGAAACCCTAAACGCTATGTAGACTTCACCTGAAGTCTCTAAATTGGAACATACTTCACCCGAAGTCTGCTACCAAAAAACCTAAATCGAATATTTTCAATGGATTATTTAAAATCCTAAATAAAAACTTATATCAAACATTCAAAAAGTTTAATATATTCATAATTTAACACTTTTATGCAAATTTAACATTTTTTAAAGAAAAATTATAAACCCTAAATCTAACCCTAAATGTAAAAACATGTTTCCAACTTATAATATCAAATCATTACCCATATTTCGGACTCGTAACTCGGAGACATACGCAAAATCACACACATAACTCAAAATTTAACATCATCTTATAGTTAACTCAACTTTGAAAATCTAATTCCACACTATAATCTCTACAAAGTTGTTTACTCTAAACCCTAAACCATAAATACGAATCCCTAAACCTAGACCATTACTACCATAAACTCATGAAACTTATAAATATCAAACAACAATAACTACCAACATGTGACCACATCAATATCTAAACATATGGTTATGGACAAACTTATTTGATATCTATGTCTTCTTTTAGTATTATTTCATTATTAGCATGTATTTCATTTATAATATAATTTTTCTTTGTTGGTTTAATTTGATTCAATTTTATGAAATTTTAATTTTTACACTTCACAATTGTTTATAGTTTGCTTATGAATAAAAAATTTTAATCAAATTAATTTTTGTTAATTTATAAATTTAAATATTATATGTAATTATGTAGTAGACTTCTTTTGAAGTCTACAAAGTGCAGATTAGACTTCCTGTGTAGTCTACGAGTTCGACTTCTAACTGAAGTTTACAGAGCAGACTTCTCTATTACGTTGCAGACTTCTCGAAGGTTAAAACAGTAATTGTGTGCTCAGTTTTTTTGTTTGGTCATAAGGGGTGTAGTTGTAATTTCACTACCCCTTTGGGTTACTTTTGCCAAACATGAGATAAGAGGTGTACATTTTTATTTAAAATGAAGTTTTGAGTCATTTTTAGCAAAACCCCCTATTTTTTAATCATATTTGAATTTTTCATTTTCACTTATGAATCAAGTATTATCTTTCTTCCAATTAAAAACTAATTATATGTGTTTCATCACCTGGTTTCTTACTTTTTATAATTTTCACAACATGAAAAACTTTCAAAATAATTTTCTTCTCGTACATCAATTTTAAGTGGTAAGTCTTTAAAAAAAACCACAATACAATGTACAGTTTTTAGTCTGATTTCAAAATATAATGATAATACTTGTACATTTCATTTTGACATGTGGTTAAAGCTAATTGGAAATAAAAAATTTTAGAAGAGGTTATTGAAATTTTAAATTTTTTGGTGGGAAGATCGAGAGAGTGCAAAATTGTTTAAATAAAAGTGAAATATTATAATCCTTAAATATTTGGGTATGTAAACCTAATTCTATTCAAAAGATTTTTACATGTGTATTTAATATTCTAATGAGAAAATATGTTTGATTTTTTTGTCATATCTATTTTTATTTAAAATCAAAATATATGTAAGCGTGTATATATGTAGCTTATTTACATTTTTTTTTTTATGAATTACTAAAATAAGATAATTGTAAAATGTTGAGATATGTTGTTTTTATCGAATAAGAGAGTAATCGATGATTTTTTATAATAAAAAAAGCTGAAATAAAATTTGTGGGAAGAGATTATTGAAGTTTAAAATTTTTTGGTGAGAAGATTGAGAGAGCACAAAAGCTTGTTATATAAAGGTAAAATATTATAATCTTTGAATATTTGGGTATGTAAACTTAAGTCTATTTGAACTCAAAAAAATTTTATACGTGTATTAATTAATATTCTAATGGGAAAATTTTGAAATTTAATTCATCTTAATAAACGTAAAGAAAAAGAGAAAAAAAAAAGAATGGTGATACGAAAAAAAACAAAATCGAGACATATAATAAAGTCAATATTTAAAGAAATAGACCATGTTTATCAACTAATTATTTTAATGAATTATTTATTAGAAACTAATTAACTTTTTTATATATATGATTTTTATAATCTACTTGATAAATACAAATATATAAATTTAAAAGAAATAATATTTGTATGACACATGTCAAAATCTAATTGGAAAAAAAATTACATGTGTCAAAATTCGATCGACCGGCTGACACGTGTCACAATCGTGTTAATTACGAAATTTGACGCATCAAGCTTTATATAATAAGATTCTTTATTTTACTTACCTTTTCAATTCTTTATTATGTACTTACGGATCCTGTAATTATGACTAATGAATTTTTTCTGACTTACCTATAATCTTTAATAATATATAATTGTGTATGTACCTCTTTTACTTATGTATATTTATATATAATCAAATTTTATAGATGTAGTATTGCATAATTAGCAGTGTTTAAGAAAGCGGCATAGGCGGCCGTCTAGGCGTCGTCTAGGCGCTAGACGCCCCTAGACCGCCTGGATTTTACAGTAATTGGTGGTGTTAGGCGGAAGGGGTCATTTGGCGGCTTAGGCGGCCACTAGGCGAGCTGGGCGGATTAAATCCGCCTGTTTTTATTTTTTTTTAAAATTCAAAACAACACCGTTTTAATATTTGAATCAGATGATGAACATGTTTAGAGGGAATAAGGTGAAGAAAAATTTGAGTAGAATTATCATGAGAGTTTATTCATTTTTAAAAACTCAATTTTTTTAATTCTTTAATCTACATTTACGTTTATTTTATCTTTTATGGATTATGTTTCTTAAGATTATTTCATTATGTTATATTTTATAATATATATAATTAGATTATATATATATATATATATATATATATATAGTTTTATTATAAAACTGCCTAGCCCGCCTACAAAATCGTCTAGGTCCCGACTAAGCGTTCTAGGCGCTAGGCTGAGGATCGCCGCCCGCTTAGCGCCTAGCGCTTTCTTGAACACTGATAATTAGTATTGTAATTTAAAATCTATTTAGCATTTATATTCTCCAAATAACTGTTAACAAAAAAAAAAAATTAAATATATCCCGTACAACGTATGGGCCTTAACACTAATATTTCATAATCAAGCCTAAGAAGCAACCAACATTGAATTAGTGGGCCTGATAAGTAGGCCGATCCAAACTTTATATAATAACCCAAATGTAATGCACTCTTTTAAAGTCGGGTCAATCTAAATGCAATAAATTAAACGCAATAAACTAAATGCAATTACAATTTAATGAAACAGAATTAGCAAAATCAATTTCATTTGGTGAATTCTAAAGAGAAATGAAGTTCATGTAATTTTATAATTAGAGAAAAATGTTAGTGTAGTAAAAAAAAGAGGCAAAAAGTCTGGAGGGATAGCATTTTAGTTACATATCTAAAAGGGGAAATACGCAGTCAATCTCTTTTTTATTATAGGAAGTTTTATGATGTGACACAGAATCCATGATTGATTTGTGTTTATATTTTTCTGTCTTTAGTTTTGCTATGTTTTATTTTGTATGTACTTCTTTTTAAAATACTCGTTGCAATTCAAATTCCAAATGTTTCCGTGAATGGCCTTGATGGTGCCAACCATCTTCGAAATCCAAACCTAAGTAGACTTCTTATGCCTTTTTTGTCGTCAAACACCATTTCCATTTCATTCAAAGGAGTTACAAAGTCCATTTGATTACATAATATTGAGAGATGCTTCTAGCATTTTTTGCTAGATTATCAGCACTAACATTTGCAACTCTCTTAACATGTTTGAAAGAGAAAGCATACTTAGCAGAAACATTAACTATATCTTGCAATTGAATTGCAATTGGAAGATGCTTCCACTCATTAGGCTTCTCTTTAGCTCTGTTGGATTGCAGATGTTTATAAACGATTTGCAAATCTCCACAGAAAGTTACATTCCTATAACCAAGCCTACATAGGCTAGTAGTTGCAACATGTAGAGCCTCCACTTCTGCTTCCATAGATGACTGTATAGGATTAATTATCCCTGAGCCATGCAACAGGTGCCTTCCACTTGTATCATATAATGTCCATCCTACTCCAGTTTGTTGATTTGGAGCAATCCATGAAGCATTTACAAAACAACAAAACTGATATGCCTGCTGAATAGCTTGCTGCCATGTTCCTGGAACAAGCCTATTAGAAGATGTTAAATCATGACTTGGCCAATTACAATTAGCAAGCAGATTTGTTTCATTAAGCTCAACTGCTTCATTCCATTGAGTAAGATCCATCAAAGCCTTACTTATGACATCAGGCAAAGGCCATCTTCTTCCTCTAAAAATTAGCTCATTTCTATTCTTCCAAATTCTCCATCCTAAGAAGTAAAAAAGTTGAATCTGATCCTTTGATGCACCATTGGAAGCTAGAAAAGCTTCAAAATTCTCATGAAAATTATGAGAAAGAAGATACTCATTATCAGGTTTACTTAATGGAGCTAACTCCCATATCTCCCTACTAATACAACATATGAACAAAAGATGATTACCATTTTCCTCTTCCTCTCCACACATTTGACAAAAGCTATTTTTCAAGACACACTTATTCTTAAGGTTAATAGCTACAGGCAATGCCTCATGAAAAGCTCTCCACCAAAAGTGCTTAACCTTAGGGAAATATTCTCATTCCAAATAGCTTTATACGTATGATTAGGTGTAGAGGAAGACTGGCCTTTCTGAAATCTTAGCAAGTTGTAACCTGACTTCACCGTATATTCCCCATGCTTTGTATAAGCCCATGTAATTGTGTCAGGTACTCCTACAATAGACTGTCGTACCATATATATCAAAGGAATGTCCATGGGTTGACAAAGAGATTGTATTTTTGCCCTATCCCATTGTGTTGTTCCTGGTAAAAAAAGATCCTTTACTTTAAGATTAGGGAGTAAAGCAGCTCATGAACCTGCTACTGGAGATGAAGGATTAATTGGTAACCATGGATCTTTCCAGACTTGAATTTGCTCTCCATTTCCAACAATCTATTTAACTCCTTGTTTAAGTAACTTATTACCTTGAAGTATGCTCTTCCATGCATAACTGGAACTCCACTTTTGAGAAGATTGCAATAGTGTTGTCTTAGCATAATACTTTGACTTATACACCTTTGCAAGTAGAGAAGTAGGATTCTGCAGAAGCCTCCATCCCTGCTTAGCCAATAGAGCAACATTAAAATCCTTCAAATCTCTAATTCCGAAACCACCTTGCTCCTTAGAGTTAGTTAACTTTTGCCAAGAAATCCAACTTATCTTACCTTTGTCTTGCTGTGATGACCACCAGAATTTTCTTGTGGCTGCTACCATCTGATTAATAACTTTCATAGGTAACATAAAGCAAGACATAGTGTAAGTAGGCAAAGCAGTGACTACTGACTTAATTCCTTACTAGCAGGGGATAAAAGCTTTGAATATCAATTTTCTATCTTATGTGAAAGCCTTTGGCTAAGATAAGAGAAGGTATCATTTTTATTCTTGCCAATATACTCAGAGAGATCCAAATACTTGCCAAAACCACCAACCCTATGAATTCCAGTCGTTTGAAGAACATAGTCTTTTAGGACAGGATATATACCTTTTGTGAAAGTGATGGCTGATTTTTGAAAGTTAACCATTTGACCAGATGCCTTTTCATATTGCTTCAAAACCACAAGAAGAGAATGACATTCCTGAGCTATTTCTTGACAAAACAGAAGAGGATCATCAGCAAATAATATATGAGATATAGCAAGGCCATTACGACTAGCTTTAAAACCAGTAATATAACCCTCTTGTTCAGCCTTAGTGATCAAGTGTGATAGACCTTCTGTACATATCAAATAGATATAGGGGGAAATAGGCTCTCCTTGACGAATCCCCCTTGAAGGAACAATGGTTTCAGATGGACTACCATTAATAAGTACCGAGTATGAGAACGTTTTAAGACATGTCATTATCCATCTGCACCATTTTTCAGCAAAACCTAACCTCTTCATAATTTTCTCAATATAAGGCCATTCTATTCTATCAAAAGCTTTACTTATACCCAATTTAAGAGCCATAAACGGATAGGAAAGCTTTCTTGTATGCATAGAATGCAACATTTCATGAGCAATAAGCACATTATCAATAATTAAGCGCCCTGGAATAAATGATGTTTGATTCTTTGAGATAAGTTGATGCAGAAAAGGTTTAAGACGCTCCGTTAAAAGTTTTGAAAGGAGTTTATATGCAACATTGCTCAGACTAATAGGCCTATAATCCTTAACCTCAATAGGGCACTCTATCTTTGGAATTAGACAGACATGGTCTTATTTAAGGATGGATCTAAATTAGCAGTATCTAGAAAATTTTGTATAAAACTAACCACTTCTGCTTTGATTGTGCTCCAGTGTTCCTTGTAGAAACCTGCTGTGAGCCCATTTGGACCCGGAGACTTGTCTGGATTCATCTGACTAAGGGCCTGGTATACTTCTTCTTCAGTAACAGGTCTAGTAATTAGAGACACATTCATTTCTTCTGTTACCTTAGGTTGAATCTGATGCAGAAAGCTAAAGAATCTGCATCACTTTGAGAAGTAAACAAATTAGCATAATAACTATTGATTATCCTCTCAATATCCTTCTGATTACTACAAAGATTGCCAGAAGAATCCATAAGAGAGGTGATGCTTTTGAAAGATCTTCGTTGCTTAGTTTTTGCATGGAAATACTTAGTATTTCTGTCACCAAATTGCAGCCAAAGAGATTTACTCCTTGTTCTCCAATACTCTTCTTCCATTCTATAAGCCCTATTAAGCTGGGATTTAAGAGCATTTATGTAATAAAATCCAGTGGAGTAACTTCATAAGATTTATGCAATTCCTGCTTAAGCTGCAAAATTTACTTATGAGAATTGGTGACATTGTTAGATTTCCATCGTGATAACCCTTTTCTACACAGAACCAGCGCTTTGCTAAACCGTCTACTTGGTATATTTCTACAATTTTCCTCCCATATGCTCTTAACTTCCACTTTGACCTCTATATTATACTTCCATCGATTATTATATCTAAAATTTTTATGACTTTTCCAATGCCCTTTTGTTGTATGCAATAACGAAGCCCTCTGATCTGAACAATGCCAAGGAAGAGTTTGCACATAAGCTGTAGGATATGCATCTAGCCAATCACTTGCAGCAACCACCCTATCAATTCTTGTTCTAACCGTATGACTATGCCTTTTACGAACCCAAGTGAACCTCCCTCCAAAAGTTCTAACATAATGAAAACCACACATAGAAAGCATTCGACGAAATTTATAAAAAGAAGCTTCTGACCTATAAGAGCCACCTTCTTTTTCACCCATATGCTTGATGTCATTGAAATCTCCTAGAGCCAATCTAGGTATATTCCTGTAAATGTCAGAATCCACCATCGAAATCATGTTATCTCATTGGATATATCTAAGCTTTTCAAAAGGATTGCCATAGATATAGGACAAGCAAAAGATATTATTTCCATCTTATATATACATATCCGAGTGATACACCTGAGATTAGATACAAGGGTTAGCTGAATATTAATATCCCAAAAAATTGCTAAACCCCCACTACGCCCATTTGCTGGAATGACAAAAGAATGAGCGTAGTTCAAGTCCTTACATAACTTATCTACAACATCATAGCCGTTTTTAGTTTCTATGATGAACATGATATCAGGTATATAAGATACTGAATTGTCAAAGTGTTTCCCAAACCTTGACAATTTAGATGAAAAATTCTCATGGCTGCTGTGGTGGTTTAAGGGAAACTACCAAACCTTTGTTAGCGTATGTGCTTCCAAATTGTTTCTTAGTTGGAGAGTGATACATTGTCAACATCAGTTTCAGATGTCTTCCTCTTAGCTCTTTGCTCTGTTTCTTACATAATAGCATCAGTGGCTTCCTTTGGAACTTTGTCTGATGGGTGAATCGTATCAATTACACAAGACAAGTTCCCAATAGTCTCTGAAACAGAGGACGATGTAGCCATTATAAGAAGATTCTGCTGTACCCCAGAACTTTCTCCCATCTCTTTTCCTGAATTTAATCCTGCAATAGCTTCTAGTCTCTCTTTAGTAGTGATATAAGAGTTGTGTCATATCTTCATCAGGGTCTCAGCAGATGGACTAAGAGAAGAGGCCTTTGGATACACCTCAAAACTATGCTTCAAGCTACCACATGTTGTACAAAAATTTTGCAGACCTTTGGACTTCTTATGCCTTTTTTAATATAAAATATGTGTCATTTTGGAACACTTTGCTTCATTTGTTTCTTTTGCTAACTTTAGAACATTTATTATGAGTAGGGGTGGGATTATTATCTGGGATCCGAGATCTTATCCGGGATCCGCTCCGAAAATTAGAATATATGGAGCGTCCAGATCCGGATAAGGATAGTAAAATCTCGGATCCGTAAAAAAGGATCTGAATCTAAATAGTAAAATTTCAAGGTCCGGATATCCGGATCCGGACGCATTAAATATATTCAAAACATATATTTTTGTACATATATTAAGTTATGAGTTAATTAGCTGAATATTACTTTTGAGAGAGATAATTGGGAAAGTAGCAGTTCCATTTTCGAAATTAGGTAAATAGCAGAGAGAAATAAAATTGGACGAAATTACCCATGTATAGTTAACTATATCATATTATTTGTAACTATCTAAAAACATAGTTAACTATTTTCATCGAAACTACCTATTCAATTGATCTCAGAACATAGTTAACTACATCACATTATTTGTAACTATCTAAACACATAGTTAACTATTTTCAGAAAATAGTTACCAATTTAAAAACATAGTTAACTATTTTCAGAGCATAGTTATCTAATTTCATGACATAATTGACTACCTGAAAATATTGTTGTAATAGTTATTTATTTAAACAAACGTAGTTAACTACGTTCAGAACGTAGTTACCTATTATAGTTTGCATAATGGAAAAATAACATACATAGTTAACTATTATCAGAAACATAGTTACCTATTAATTTCCGAACATAGTTAACTATATCGATTTCCGAACATAGTTAATTACGTTTATGAGTCTTTGTTATTTTTCATTAAGGATAAAATGGGAATTTTAGGTGGACTAAATGCTAGTTACTATATTCTGTTTTATATGATGTTAGATAGTTAATTATAGGTGTAAAGACTAATATAGAGTGCAATTTTCCTTAAGTTATTTATATATATATATATATATATAAATTGATTTTAGTTTTTTTTCTAATATATCATATTTATTTTGAAAATATATTCAAAATTTTAAATTATAATTTTTTTAAAAATTTTAACAGTATTTTAATTTAGTTATTTATTTTTTCGGATTCGAATCCGGATATCCACGGATATCCTAATTTTTTGTCGGATACCCAAAATCCTGATATCCGAACACCATGATTCCGGATTCGGATACTTTGGCGACGGATCCGAATCCAGATACTTTAGCCAAGGATACCATTCTGGATATTAGGATATCCCATTTGATTGAATTTTCATTACAAATAATTAATTATTCAACAAAAACAGATCGACGACTGGTCACCGGACTCCGGAGTTGACTTATGGGCATCTCGTGTAAGAACTATCGGAGAGATATAAAAATGGAGAAAAAAAAAGAAAAGAATATGGTAATAATTGAATCAGATTTTGTCGATGTTCTCGGAGACGTTCTTCATACGTGGACGGACTTCAGGGTCACCTTCGGTACAAGCAAGAGCAAGATGGAAAACAGACAATACTTGTTGCTTGGCATGAACTTCTTGAAGTAACATTGGATCCACCATATCCGACAATGGAGTCTCTTCCTCAAATCCTTTCCTCACCCACTTCACCAAATCCGGCACCTCAACAACCACCGTCGACGACGAGGAGGAGCTAGGCGGCGATGAATCCGGCGACTTCCCGGTGAGAAGCTCCATGAGCACGACACCAAAGGAGTATACGTCCCATTTCTGTGTAGGCCTGCTTCCAGGGAGACGGGCTTCGGGGGCTTTGTAACCGTTAGATCTGTCGGAAGGTTTGATGGAAGTGTAAGGAAGGGCTCCGCCTAAGAAACCGCCGGATGCGGCGGAGGAGGAGGGTTCGTTGGAGGAGGAGGAAGCGGCGGTGATGGTGATGAGGCGTGTGAGGCCGAAGTCGGAGATGTAAGGAGTGAAAGAAGAATCGACGAGGATGTTGGAAGGCTTGACGTCGCCGTGTACTAACTTTCTTGGGCTACATTCGTGTAGATACGCTATTCCACGTGCCGCTCCTTTTGCGATCTTTAGACGCGTTGACCATGTTAGGCTCGGTGATGGTTGACCATTCCTCCCTATATTTAAATAAAATAATAATGAAATACGATGAGAAAAAGACAGGTCAACTAGAGGATCGAGAGATGTGGGTGGGTATGTAGAATCATTACTCGTAGCCTACAAGTCATCTCTCTCCTACTCCAATGTAAATCTCTCTCATCATTGTTTCACTCTCACTACCTTTTTTTTTTTTTGACTAATTACTTCTACTTTACTACTACTCTACCACACTAAATCATAATCCTTAAAATTGTAGAATTGTACCACAAGGCATGTTTCTTTTACATGTTACCTATCTAATCTATTTAAAAAAACAAAACAAAAGATACCTAAAAGAGAAAGAAAGAAATCTTGGTCCAATTTAAAAATACAAAAAAACAAAAAAAACAGCTAGCTGATCATTGTTTCAATAGAATATTGAAAAAGAGAATATTAGAGTGTGTAAGCTTGAATGATTAGTAGATGGGATCTTCACTACTCAATGAAAATAAGTTTTTGTGACCCCCCCCAAAAATATCTCACATCTAACCTCCTCATATGACTAACGTCTACATACAGAGGCGTTGACAAAGTCAAACTAAAATTTGTTTTTATGGTCAATTGCATATCCTATCACTGGTTCTGTAAACTAATTCGATCTGGATCACATGAAAATCCCCAAAAGAGAAGAAAAGAGAAAGTAGGTAAGTAAGGTTTACCTCGAAGAGCATCAGCTAGACTACCATTATTGACGAAGTCACTGATCAATAACTTCTCATCTGGAGCCCAATAATAAGCTCTTAGCTTCACCACATTGGGATGCTTCACTTTCCCCATAGCCTGAACCTCCGTCACAAACTCCTTATACCTCTGTTCTCCTCCTTCTCCAAGTCGCCGCACCGCCACCGGAACTCCGTTTCCGAGCACCACTTTGTACACTATCCCCAACCCACTCTTCCCCAGAACATACGCAGAAGCTCTCAGCAACTCGTCTAGCTCAAAGGAGAAACCTTTATCTATCGCTACAAGCTCTCCTTCTCCTTTCGTCTCTGCTCTCTCGTTATCTTCTGCTTCTGAATCGTCTTCTTTCGGAAACCCTGCGATGCAACAGCACGATTTTCCTTTCTCCGCACCACCACCGAGTTTCTCGTTCCCTGTGCAGCTGCATCCTCCGGCTGCGTCTTTTTTCTTCCAGTACAAGTAAACTATCACCAGTCCAATTAGGGCTACACTCGCGGCGTCCGCGACGGAGATCAGCACGATTAGTCCCGTGCTTAGTCCTCTTCTGGAATCAATGTTGTTCTCCGGCGATTTTCGAGTTTCCGGTGAGTTTTGGTCAGTGTTCTTGCAGGATTTCTGGAGAGGGAATCCGCACAGTTTCGGATTGTTGAGAAACGCGGTTGGTCCCTGGTTGGAGAAAGAGCCAGTTTGTGGGATTTCGCCGGTCAAATTGTTGTTCCTGAGATCGAGAGAGACTGTGACAGGTAGGTTTCCTAGGGATTTGGGGATTTCGCCGGATAAATGATTAAAGGAGAGATTGAGAGTCCCAGAGAGGGATTTGAGTTCTCCGAGATCTCTAGGGATTTCGCCGGTAAATTCGTTCGAAGAGAGATCGAGCTGAGCGAGATTCTTCAGCTCCGGCCAGATTTCTACTGGAATTTCACCGGAGAAGTTGTTAGCGGCGAGGATCAGCCGCTGGAGCTGTTTACACTTGCTGAGATCCGGAGAGAGAGATCCAGAGAGCGAATTTACCGATAAATCGAGGTTCTGAAGCCTTGGAAGGGTACAGATCGAAGGAGGAAGAGAACCGGAGAGATTGTTTTTGTAGAGGAAGATACTATGAAGCGCCGTCGCATTGAATAGCTGAGTCGGAATCGAACCGAAAAGGTCGTTATCGTGGAGGTTAAGACGGCGGAGGTAGATAAGCGAGCCAAGCTCCGATGGGATGTAGCCACGGAGACGCTTACCGGCGAGGGAGATTCCAACGACGCGTAAGTCAGAGTTGCCGGAGATGTTCGTACAGGAGACGCCGGACCAACGACAAGGGTCGGAATCGTTATCGTTCCAGTCGGAGAAAGCGGAGGAGGCGGTGGAAGATTGATCGACGGCGGATTTGAGAGAGAGTAAGGCGAGACCGTCGGGAGAGAGAGAAAGAGAAGGAGAAGAGTTGATGAGATGAAGAAGAAAGTGGAGAAGAAGAGAGAGAAGGATCATTTCTGTGAGTTTTCTTATTTTGTCTCTTGTGTTGTTTTGTTCTGTTCTTCAGGGTTAAATTAGCAGAGAGTGAAGAGAAGGGTTTGTGGGAATTAAAGACGATGGTTGAAGGAAGCTGACGTAAGAATGAGAGAGGTTGGTTGCTTCATCGACGCTATTTATTTATGTTAGTTATACCTTTTTCTATCATTTTGTAATCACAATTTCTACATCAATTGTTTAATCATTTAATTATATCTCAATCAAATACAAGTTTTTTTTTTTTTTTTTTGTTAAAAACAATTATCCATATAGTTGTTCGGTATTGCAGATAGTTAAATCCATCCATTCTAGACAATATAATGAATTTTCAATACGACAATCTGTAATTTATTACTAGTTTATCACAATATCCTCCATGTGTTATCATCTATGTTCAAATCTTCTAGTATGCATCCGTGAATTGTAAACTTTAAGAGAAACAAGTATTTTTTACTTTTTAAAATTAACATGACTCATATTTTAATAATTGTTTCCCAAAATCACTATTATTAACTTATTGTGCTTTTACGATGTGTGTATATAAACGAGAGATCAATTTCATGAAAAAAATGGGAAGTATGACATGTGGAATTAACTGCGACTAATTTACTTGACTATATAAGAAAGAGAGAAAATATATCGTAGTGGTCCTCACAAACACATTAACTGCAATGGCATATAGTACGAAGGAAAGGATAGATTAGGGTAATAAAGAGAGGCATTAAGAGTTGGGATTATCAAAGGAAGGAGGTACGAACATAATGGTATCAGTAGCTACTACCTCCTTGGGAACTGTTACGGTCCCTCCCTTGGCCGCCGAACTAAATTCCATGCCTTCGACACGTGCTCTCTCAAAGTCTCAAATATCATAGGACTTCATTTTTAATAATAATAATACTTGAGTATTAGAAACTTTTTTCGTATTATTTCAACTTTGCGACTAACTAACTGCGTTTTTATCGAACCCATTTTCCAGTGGTTAGATAGACTTTTCTTCTTCTTCTTGCCAACCCTTTATGTATTAGAAATAGAGAATTACAAATCCATAAAAGGGGTAATCAAATAGATTGAAAAGAATCTTCAGTAAAGGACAACTATCAAATTATACTATTTGGGCTATGTCGTAATGTCGCCCTACAATCATTAAAACATGCTTAGAAGCAAATGAAAGCATGAAATCTATGATAATTATTTTATTTAATGTAAATTATGAGAGCCAACTTAAAAAGTGAGATTAAATCATTTTATTATTACATTATTAAATATTTTATCAGTTATTAGGGTTTACATATTTTTTCTACCAATTAGAGTCATCTTTTAGACATAATCGACCCTGAGATTTATTAGGCCCCATACAATTTAATAGGAATTTTAATTAAAAAAATTTACGATTTGAGAACCAATTATTGGTGTATATTAACTCTTAAAATTTGGGAGGCCAGAGTTCCATACTTCATCCCGCTGTTCCCAGGACCGACCCTGCCTTTAGCACTCGGTCTGATATCAATTAGTTTAATACTCCATTTATTCTATTATATAAGATGTTTTAGTTAAAAATACAAGTATTAAGAAATTTTTTTATCAACAACAAAAGACAATTTAATAACTAATTAAAAACAAATTAACTAATCATAAAATATACAACATAATACAACTAATCACAATATATCAAATGAATATAACCTTTACATAGAAACTTGAAAAAAATATTAAACGATATAAAACAAAAAAAATTCCTAAACAGCTTACAAAAAAAAAGAATGGAGGAAATATGCAATACAAAAAAATTCATCCGCGTTTTGTGCATGTATAACATATTTAATATCTTTATAAACGGTAATTGTTAGAGATGAATTTTATTCATTAAATACTAGTGATTTAGCTCGCGAAACGTAAATGAAAAATACGTATGTGCATATTTTTCAAGACCGTACTAATGCCATCATCACTTTGACTCACTAAACTTGGTAGACACATCTATTTAGGTAAACGCGCTCAAGGTACGTTAACTATATAAAACCTACAAAAATTACAAGCATATTATATGAAAATTCAGAATGTGTTATACGAAAAATTAAAACTTATATTTATTTGTCATTTCATATTTCTTACATATATTCAAAATATGTATTATGAAAATTACAAATACAATCCAATTCAATATATTATGAAAAGATAGAATATCTAGTATCGTTGGATATGGACTGGCAAATCTGTTGAAACTGGATCTAAATTTGATACTTATGTTACCAATATAATCTGGATATTCTAAATTGGGATCCATAATAAAATGTAATACAATTAAGCGGTAGGCGCTATTTAGAAAAGTAAGCGAATGAAAAATAATCGGATGGTAGTGTCCACTTGATCTCTGTCTCGTATCCCTGACTTCCGCCGAGATGCGGGATCAGCCATAAATGGGGTCACATCGTAAAGGACTGTGGGGCAGCACAAATCAGTATCCTAACTCGGAGGGACCAGACAGTATCACCAACAGTTGAGGAAACAAATGGGACCACCTATCTGGTGGGAACACCAACCGAATAGAGGATTATATCATAAGTGAGTGTGGCTCAGGAAACCAAACCAGAAGGTGAACGTTGGTATTAATGTTGCAGTAGTAACAAAAGAAAACGATTGGATCACTATCTCAAGAACAAGAAAACACTCTCCACGAAAGAATGTAGAACAAAAACATAGTATGATAACTGACCTGCAAAGTGGGGGTAGTTCCCTGTCTAGGTTCTCTGTCCTAGCCACGGTAAGGGAGGAAGGAGAGATAAATGACACTATTGATGATGATCAGGAGCAAGAAGAAAATGATGAAGTGGTAAAGATAGAAAGTTTAAGAGAAGCTTCCAAGGGTCCATCGAACAGAGGACGACAAAGTTCTTCTCGAAAATCGGTGATGAAAAAGAAAGATATGATATTGGTGAGTCAGCAGCAATCTAAGAAAGCTTCCGGTAGGAAGCATTAATATCGTCAATCTTTGCATGGAACACGCGTGGGTTCAACAAGCTGCGCAAGCACAAAGCAGTTAGACAGTGGGTCCATACTGCAAAATTTTCAGTTGGTTGCCTTCTCGAAACTCGTGTTCAAGAAGAAAACCATCATTATATTCTTGAGACTGACTTTCATGGCTGGCACTCGCTAACCAACTATAGTCATAACAAGTTTAGGTGTATTTGGGTCGTTTAGACAGATGATGTGTCTCTCCATCTAGTCTTTATTAGTTTCAAACTCATCACTTGTTGGGTTCAAATGAGGAAAACATGAGATTGGTGTCTATGCTCATTTGTATACACTTCAGATTTTGTGGTCAAAGAAAGGAATTGTGGAGAGATTTTTGTGCAGTTTAGTCAGACATCGTAAAAAATCAGTGGTCCTGGGTTGTAGCTGGTGATTTCAATACTACATTTTCATCCAGTGAACACTCTCGCTCGAGTGAATACCTTGTGGACCAAGCAGCCATGAAATATTTTCTCTTCTTTTCAGTGGCCTAACGGATCTATCTTATGTGAGGCCTCTCTATACATGGATAAACAATCAAGAGGGAAACCCAATTGGTAAATGGTTATTGGCTAATAGTGTTTCCACTTTCGTATAGATCTTTTGAAGCTGGTGGAGTCTCTGGCCATACACGGCTTTGGATTCAACTGAGAATGCCTCCATCTGGTACAAAGCGGCCATTTAAGTTCTTCAATTTCCTAGCAGACCACCCCATGTTTCTACAAGTTGGTGCACAGGACTAGACCACCACGCAGCCCCTGTTTCACTCAAGATCAGAGCTGTTTTGATTCCATCAGAAGCTGAAATTGCTGAAACCGAGTTTACGTAGACTAAATAAGGATTTTTATGGTAATCTACCAATACGGACAAAGGAAACTTGGGAAGATCTGTGTCAAAAACAATCTCAAGCACTTCATAACCCTCAGACAGACACTTTCAGTGCGATCTCGAACGCGGCTAATAGGTGGCACCATCTAGCAGGTATAGAAGAAAGTTTTTTCAAGTAGAAGTCACGTATTCAGTGGTTAAAATTGGAAGACCAGAACACAAGCTTCTTCCACAAAGTGGCACAAGGAAGAGCATTAAAAACTCGATAAAAAACTGATAACAGAGTCTGGTGCGACGATTACTGAACCAGAGATGATTTAGAAGGAAGCGGCTACGTACTATTAAAACTTCCTCCAAGGACAACCAGAACAATTTTAGGAGGTCCATGTTGATATACTATCTAGCTTGCTATATTATCGATGTTTCAGAATTGGAGGCACCAAAGCTCATTCGGCCGGTTGATATAATGGAATTCAAGAAGGTTTTGTTCGCAATGTCGTGCAATAAAGCACCGGGGTCCAACATATATACGATTGAGTTTTACAAGGCGGCCTGGCCGATAGTGGGGAGGAACTTTGTCGTTGTTGTTCAATCTTTTCCTCCATAGATTTATGCCAAGAAGCATAAACTCCACGATTTTTTCACTGCTACCAAAGCACACTCAAAATAGTAGGTTCTGATCAAAGCCATTAACCAGAGATAGCCGCGCGAAACCAACCAACAAAAGTAGTAGAAATCCAAAAATAAAACTGAACCACCACCGGCAAAAGAAAAGGACACTCAGTGACCAAACACCTTGTTACCCTTGAGACTCTGGCTACGCCCAAAGAAGATGAAACACCACCACAACCCTTAGAAACCAGAGAAAGAGGAGTACATAAACCCTAACTTTTTGCCGGAGGTCTCCATGGAAACCAACTGAAACCACCACAAAACCGCCTACAACGCCAAGGACATCGCACACCCACTTCTAGACTCTAGATATAACCTAGATATGAAAACTAGATTTGGAAACTCTGAGATCTGTGGCATCTCCATCTCTGAGAAAGCTTCGCCGGTGATTCACCTACAAACAGAGAAAGAAAAAATGACATAAAAAGCTAAACAATCCTCACAGCACCGGCGAGAAGCACCGGACGCCGAAGGTGAAACCAGCCGCTGATTCTTTTTTTTTTTCTCTCTCCTTTTTTTTTTGTCTTTTTGTTAATTTTTTTTTCCGTTGAATTTTAAAAACTTGCGTTAAATTATGTTTTTTTTTCTTTTGTATTAAAACGAAAGGTTAATTTGTTACATAACCAAAAATATATATATCTAAAAAACTAACAAAAAATCCTAGATCTAATGACTAGGATTTTGCTACATAAGAGATTTCTAGTTAGTTTTTTAGATATAATTTTTTTTAGTTATGTTAGCCAATTTTCCTAAAACGAATTGTCCACCTACATTAGCTTTGTCGTTTTTTCAGCTAAACACTTGTAACTAAATAAGGTCTTTCAATCTAAATATCTAAAATTGAAAATCATTATTTTCTTTAGTAATTTTCTTTCTTTTTTCCAGATACACAGATTAGTGATTCATAAATATTTGGAAAATATTATTTTTAATCATTTTATTTTATATAATAATGATGATATGAAATTTGATACTTTAGTTTCTAGTTTCCATCAAAAATAACGTGTTATCAGTGTTTAATTAGCTAATTTTAAAAATTAAAAAACCACTTGACATACATCTAATTTACTTTACCATTTTTTTAAAGTAATTTCGCTAGCTAAATTTATCTAATGCGCCGGTTAGTTTTGAGTTATTTTACTAGTTAACTAAATTCAAAACCACCAAAAGATAATAACACTTATAAATATGTCACTCAATTATCTGTTAAAATCCACCCATCCATTAAATTTCTCTATTACCGTTTAAGTCCTATATTATGTCATAAATTGTTACAAATTAAAAATTGACTTTTATTTTTATTCATGATTTCAGTTTTGTGTTCATTTTTAGTATATTTTAAAGTTATATTAATAGTTCTATTCTAATTATTTTCAAATTTATTTTATTTTTTTCAACGAATTTGAATTAATATCCACATATATTTTGATTTTAAGGGCATATATCGGATGATATTGCCTCTTGGATCCTATCGAATAAAATTGAAAATACTCCTATTATATATACTGCGGTAAAATAACTTATATGACGTTTTTTTCATCGTCATTGTTTTTTTGCATCGTCATTGATGCTAGTGTCGAAAGTGGCTTTAATTTTTTTCGCTATCCATACCATACAAATTTACTTAGTTTTGGCCGGTTTGGCTTATAATTCAATTCAAATCAAGAAACTTAACCAATTTAATATTATCATTATTTACCATTTTGGTAAGAGTATAAGAGTATTTTTTCCGACCCATGTCCGCAATTGTAAATATACAAGTACATCATACATGTTTCTGTCATGTGGTAGTTCAATTTTGTAGAATGGACCAACAAACTACTCTCACATGCTACCATACATATATTACATCAATATACATATACTACACTCACAGGATGGAAAGTGAACATCGGAAAAATCATAGATTAAGAAGTATAAACGACAAAAAAAAAAACAAATTAGCAAATGGATTTTTAGGTATAATGATGATTCTGATATTATCTATTATAATTTGTAAACCAAGATTATTAATGATGATATCAGCATATTGGAAGAAGATGATGCACTCATTGATTCCACCATTTGGATGAGTTTCTCTCAAGAAACCGTAATCCTTTTGCTTTGCACACAAGTCATATTCTTTTCTTATTTCTTTCCGATTATCTTTATCGTTAGGTCTGTGCTGTATTATTTTTGCTCCAATATCGTCTTTTATCATTAGCTAAAACTTAGGTATGTGTAGAGTTTTATATGAATGAATAATTCAAGAAGTACAATACTAACGTGTGTATATAAATATAATATAATTTATTTTATAAAACTGTACGCGTTTATATTATCATAACACATGTTTTTATCACTCATGAAATTTTGACATACATCTAATTGATTTATATACGTGTTTACGATTTAAAAATAATTACTAAAATAAAGAGAAAGTAATTTGAATAACCTTTTTTACTGCAAAACTATAAAACAATAAATTTGAGACAAGTGACAACAAAGTAAATTTAAATAAATAAAATTCAACAAAATAATCTCTTAAATTTTAATTTATTTTTAAATATATTTTTGTCATAGCAATAACATTTGCATGAGCTTTGTGGTGTTAAGAAATTGTGAGGAGGTTAAGAGTGGTAAGAGGTGGGGATTGTGTAAGTAACGAAGGTACCAAAATAATTCTAATTTGTGACAATGTAGTGGTTTTAATATTAAATTGTCTAAACATATTAAAACGTAAAATAATAATAAATTAGAAAATAATTTAAACTTACCAACAATATATAAAATATATATAAAAAAAAACATTATGCTTGCGATTTTCTTTTGTGTCGCAATTGTTTGCCTTCTCCTTATTATTTTTAGATTGATTACATACGACCGGTACATGGATGATACATCCTTTGTCACAATGGTAAGAATATGCAATCACATCATATATAAATTATTTAGCTCAACTTCTTATAACTATAACAGTTAAAGATAACTCAAAATGCTAAATATGTGACTAACACCTATGTAGTATATCGTTTGTAAAATGTTTGTAAAATAAAAGATAGTTGGATATAGATTTTGATATGATTTTTTGGAAAAAATAATTTCTTTTAAAGATTACATTATTCAATGTCCTATTGTGCTTAATAATTTATTAAAAGAAAATAGTACATATATTATTGTCATGAATTTGGCACGTCCAACACCTAAAAATGTGATCTTAGTTTCCATCCATAACATGATAGTTGTGAATTCATTTATCATGTTGTTAGTAATGCTAATTGTTCTTTTGAGATGTCGACTTTGCGCTCCAACCCAAACATTCTCTTCTCCGCAAATTTAGCAGACTTTAAATCATCTGTTTTTCTAAATCCTTTGGACTAAAAATATTTAATTAAAATGGTGAATTCTCAAGCCGATTTTTTTTTTATGTGTTTGTTATACAATTTATGAATTATGTGACCGTTCATTATTTATTTTCTCTTTTAGTGCTGCAATATGAGACATCTTATTTTGAGAGACATCTTATTTTAAAACACATGGATTATAATACTTTAGAATTTTCAAGCTTTTCTTTTATGATTCTAAAAAAACCAAAGTGTGATCTTAGATTGTCAATGTCTATTTTAGGTTTCCATCTATTGTATCTATAACCAAAAAAAAAGTATACATCTTATTTTCTCATCTTGAGTGAAACTTGTCATATCTTTTAGTGAAGTTAGATATCTCTGTTTTTTATTAGATCTTCTGCTTTCTGATTCTCGTTGTTTTCACTTAGTTTGGAGTTTTGATAATTTACTGTCATTTGCTCATTCTTTTTCTTAGATTTTATCATGTTGTTGTATATATTTATTTATTTGCTCTGATCTTTGTACTCGTTTTACATAGTTCCGAATCTTTGAAATTAAAAATGTACAAACGTATCATTATCATAAATACATAATATTTTTATTATTCTCATATAAAATACAATATAGATTAAAACGTATTTACTTATGTTATTTTTCACAATACATTTATGCAAATATGAAAAATTAATTTATACATAATCTAAAAAATTTACTCTCCCTTAAAATTAAAGATTGATTTTTTGTTTTCGATATCTTTTGGGTTAAAAACATTTGATTCAAATGGTAAATTCTCAAATATTTTTTTTTTTTGGATCATTGTGTAGAATTCACTTATACATGAAATATGCTACAAAGATTACATATCACTTTTTGTGTATTTTGTTGTGTAACTTATGAATAATGTGATCATTCATTGTTTATTTTTTGGTTGAAATTTTACTTTTTTTTTAATATAGAAATTCAAGACTTGTTATTTAGGAACAATGATCTTATAACAATTTCAAAATTTCAAACTTTTATTTTATACTTCTAAAAACCCTAGTGTACCATTAGGAATGTCATCGTCTATTCCAAATTTCCGTCTATAGTACGTAAAAGTAAAAATAAAAATCATAAATCTTATTTCTTTAGTGAAATTGCCCAATATCCTTTAGTGAAATCAAATATTTACCTTCCCTTTAGATCCTCAATTTCATGAGAGTCTTTTGTCACTCAGTTAAGATGCTTCGATTATTTGCCACCATTAATTAATATTTTATTTCAGTTTATTCATATCGTTTATCTATATTTTGATTCATATACTTTTATATTTATGCTCATTTTACATATTTCTAATTTCTGAAATTAAATATGTAAATTTATATTTACCATAAGTTCATAATTTTATTATTATCCTCAAATGAAGTATAATACAAATGAAAATATATTTATTATTGTAATTTAACATAATACATTTATTGAAAATTGAAAACGCTAATGTATACAAAATCTTAATTTTGTATTCTCTTATTATTTCTAAATTTTGTTTGAAACCAAAAATAATTTCATGTTCATTATATAAATGAAAATATGTACATAAACACATTTAAATTATTTTAATATTACCAATTAAATCTATCATATTTTACCATTATTTAACTTATTCTTTTTCTATCAAACATTGAAAAATGTCTTAAAAATATTAAAATGATTCCATGTTACATTATTCTTTCATTTTAAATTAATTTGTTGTATTTTTAAGGGATACTTGCAAAAATGATTCAAAACTTGAAGTCAATTGCAAACATAACCCCATCCCCCCCCCCCCCCCCACTCCCTTTTTATTTTACCACTTTTTCACAAATAAATTCCTACCCTCCACACTTATTCACGAAAATGCCATTATGATACAATTTTTATTTTTAAATCCGAAAATAAGTAAAAGATACAAAACCCATAATATATCAATTTATTTACTAAAATGCCATATTCTTCAATTTTTCAACCACCACGAACAACCAATTTTGAGCTCTAAATGCTCAATGTTTGTGCTTATAACATCTTCATCTCTCATTTTCTCTCCAATTTCATCAAAAAAACTCTCTAATTTTCGTTTTAATTTTTTTTCTCTCTCACTATATCATGATTTTCGGTGGTTCTTGGATATAAAACGACTGGGCTTCTTTGTTATCGGTGAAATACGAAGTTGCACGTGCTCGACGAAGCTAAAAAACATGTTCGAACGGCGGAAAAATGTAACATCACTTGATTTTCGCTAATTTCAGATCTATTTCGCGATAGCAGACTTCACGTGAAGTCTGCTAGTCAACGGAGATGTTAGATTTGCAATTGACCATTTTTGGAAATATTTGAAGGAGACTTCACTTGAAGTCTGCGCGTTCTCCTTCGAAAACAAAAAAAAACTCGTGCAGAGTTCAAGTGAAGTCTTCGTAAAATTGAGTTTAGTTTTGTATTTGACCAAAACTTTGACTTTACAGAGCAGAATTCATCTGAAGTCTCCTCTGTAAAAAATCGAGGTCAATTTTGCATTTGACTGAAATTTTGACTTTTTATAGCAGACTTCGTGTGAAGTCTACTTTGTACGGAGACGTTAGTTTCGCATTTGACCAAAATTTCGAACAATTGACCAGAAAAACATTAATTCGCAGACTTCGCGTGAAGTTTGTGACTTATTTATATAAATAGGAGACTACGGGTGAAATCTACTAATTATTTAATTCGAAATTTTGGTCAAATACAAAACTAACCTCTCTTTTCAGAGTAGACTTCACCTGAAGTTTGTAGGATTTGCATACTTCATCCGAAGTCTGCTCCAAAATGTCAAACTTTGGTCAACTGCAAATCTAACCTCTCCTTTTCGGCGCAAGCTTCACCTGAAGTCTCTTTTCGGGAGTAGATTTCAGTTGAAGTCTGCGCCCTTTTTACGGGTTTCTGCGTATATGCGCAAATTTCAGGTGAAGTCTCCTCTAGAAAGTCAAACTCTGGGTCAATTGCAAAACTAACTTTTTTATTTTGCAGACTTCGGGTGAAGTCTGCTCTTATAAAGTCAAACTTCTGGTCAAATGCAAAGCTAACCTGCTTTTTACTGACTGAGGAGACTTCACCCGAAGTCTGCAAACTATATAGACTTCGGGTGAAGACTACTCCGTGATATGCCTTAATTGTAAAAGTAACCCAAATTCTACAGACTTCACCTGAAGTCTGCTACGTAGATTTCAACCGAAGTCTGCTCCGTAGACTTCGTTTGTAGTCTGTATTTTAATTTATTTTTAAATGCATTTTTATCCTATTTATAATGATTTTTTAAGATTTTTTTGTTCCCAAATGTGTGTCAGTTATTGTTTTTGCTTATGTATGACTCTGACATGTTTATGTGTAATATTTATGTGAGAAATCAATTTTCTTGTTTGATTAGCCTATATTTTAAATTTGCTGTCTGTATTTTAAATTTTATTAAAAATGTATTTATATTCTATTTATAATGAAGTTTTTAGATTTTCTTGTTTCCAAATGTGTGTTAATTATTGTTTTTCCTTCTGTATGAGTTTGACATGTTTATGTGTAATATTTATAGAAAAATAATTTTTTTGTTTGATTAGCCTTTTAACTCATTTGTTTAGATTTCGGGTGAAGTCTACTTAATAACTTAACTCGTATTTAGCTAAAGAACGTCAATTCTTTCTTTCTCTCAAAGTACAACCCCTTTCATCATAAAATTATACGTTTGCAAAATTATATGAACAAGATGAATGTAAAAAATCTCGAAGCTACATGGTCTCTAAATCGAATATCGTCGTTTTCGTCTCTAGATTATGAAAGTATACGACTGATCTTGAACACGTAAAAAGATCCCAAAATTGCGGTGTTCCATTTGCAATTTTAATATTTGCATACTTCGTTTGAAGTCTCTTAAACCCTAAATTCTACGTGAAACTCTAAACACTACGTAGACTTCACCTGAAGTCTCTAAATTGGTACATACTTCACCTGAAGTGTGCTACCTGAAACCCCAAATCAAATATTTTCAATGGATTATTCAAAATCCTAAAAAAAACTTATATAAAACATTCAAAACATTTAATATATTCACAATTTAACACTTATATACAAATTTAACATTTTAAATTAAAAATTTATAAACCATAAATCTAACCCTAAATGTAAAAACATGTTTCCAACTTATCATGTCAAACCATTACCCATATTTCTGACTCATAACTCGGAGACATACGCAGAATCACATACATAACTCAAAATTTAACATCACCTTATAGTTAACTCAACTTTAAAAATTGAACCCTACACTATAATCTCTACAAAGTTGCTTACTCTAAACCCTAAACTCTAAATCCTAAATCCTAAATCTTAAACTCTAAAGCATAAATATGAATCCCTAAACCTAAACCATAAATACGAATCCCTAAACCTAAACCATTACAACCATAAACTCATGAAACTTATAAATATCAAACAACAATATCTACCAACATGTGACCACATCAATATCTAAACATATGGTTATGGACAAGCTTATTTGGTATCCCATGTATTTATTTAGTATTCATTTTATTATTAGTATGTATTTCATTTATAATCTTAATTGATCTTTGTTGGTTTAATTTGATTCAATTTTATGAAATTTTAATTTTTATACTTCAAAATTATTTATAATTTGGTTATGAGTATAATTTCTTAATCAAACTAATTTTTGTTAATTTATAAATTTAAATAATATGTGTAATTATGGAGTAGACTTTTTTGAAATCTACAAAGTGATAATTAGACTTCATGTGTAGTTTACGAGTTCGACTTCTAACTAAAGTCTGCATAGAAGACTTCTCTATTACGTTGCAGACTTCTCGAGGGTTAAAACAGTAATTGTGTGCTCCGTTTTTTTGTTTGGTCATAAAGGGTATAATTGTAATTTCACTACCCCTTTGGGTTACTTTTGCCAAATATGAGATAAGGGATATACATTTGTATTTCAAATGAAATTTTGAGTCATTTTTAGCAAATTCTCCTATTTTTAATTGTATTGTTTTATATCAAACTTGATTTTTTTGTTTCAAAATGTTTATTTTTTTGTTCATCTTAATCAAAAGAGAACTATATATATGTTACAAATACGCTAAATTAAAAATTTAAGTTGAATCTAATGTAAGATTGTACTTTTATTTAGGTTATCATCGTATAATAAGAAAAAAAAACTCTTTAGTATTTTCCGTAATTTATTGCCCTTAAAAACTAATGTAAAAATAAATTTTAAATTTAGAAATATATTTTTGTTAACATGCATTGATATAATATTTTTTAAATAATTTAGAAATATATTTATGTAAATCAATTTTAATTATTTCAAATTACAATGATTTCCGTTCTAAATTCACAAACACATTCTAAAATTTTCAATAGAGTCAATGTTAATAATTGTTTTGGTTAAAAATAGAATTATATTTGTATTACCAATAACATACTCCATACGACCATACTTTGTATTTACTATAATAATTTTATCAACTTATTTTCGTTTTTTATTTAATTTTAAGTGACAATAAATATAAATAAAATGAATTAAATGATCATTTATTATTTAAAAAGAAAATTATTTTGTTTAGGTAGACACTCTAAGAGAAGAAAAAATTCTCTTCTTATATATATATGATTAAGTTTAATACATTTAAACAAAATGTCATAAAAGAAACTTTGTCGAATTTAAGCTAATCATATACTTTTATTTCATATCTTTTGATATTTTTAACTAGATATTAAAAAAATATTGAGTTAACCATTTGCATATGAGTCGGGTTAAATTGAGTTAACCATTTTGAAACTTCTATAAATCATGGATAAGTTGAGCTTCATCAACCATTTAGTTCACGAAACTAACTAAAGATTTGTAGTTTAGCAAAAAAAATACTAACTAAAGATTTGTTTATTAAAAAAAAAAGTTCCTAATTAAAGACAACGGAAATAAAAAGAAAGAAAAAAAATATCTAAAAAACAATGAAAAACAAAGAAAAAGAAAGATAATATAAGTGGGCTATAACACCCATTTTTAAGTTTTCAATTTAAGCCCAAATGCCTCACAATGGTGAAACTGAATCAGCTAAATATGTGGTTAATATGTCACCATTAACTTCACGAATAAAAACATACATGAAACAAAGATTTGTTCAAATCGATCATATATCTTTAACATCTTATCTAAAAGAACTTATCAGGCTAAGTATTGGGGTAGTTTTCCATCATTCAATACAAAGTCGCCACGTCTGCAGAATAAGGATCTAATTCTACTCCGAAACATCATAAATATATTCTTAAAAAACGGTATAAAGTATTTATGACAGACAAGACTAACCATAGACTCCACCTACCACTACCCATGGAAGGAACTCGTTCCCCTACGGAGCAAGCAGTTGATGTGACTTGACATGCCTACAAAATTCCTAGGCCAAAAGTAAAGGTAAGATTTCAAGGTAAGTTCTCTATAAATGCATCCCCTCGGACTCCATGAAAAAAGGGGGAGGGACACATAGAAACAGAGAGAGAAGAAAAAGGTAGAAGTCTAGTAGCGTCAACAGACGTCTCTCCGCCAAGAGGTTCTTTTCTGGAGGATCCCTCTTGGCTCAACTTCGACATTGATCCAACCCCACTCTCCTTAGGGGCATTCCTCTTTCTATCCTTATTCCTCCTTAAAATGGCAAACTGCGACATTGATCCTCAGACGTGGTCTCAAACTCTATTAGGCAATAATATCACACATTGGAAATTGGAAGGGTTCTTAATTAATATATAATGGATATGGGTCAATCCACTCATTGCCAATTGATTTTGAGTTTGAAGCCCATAATCTAACATGGTATAAGATCTCGATCCATGTTGTCCACTCCATTCCATAATCGATCCGACTTGAAATTGGTCTCATCAAAATCGGTCCAACCCAAAATTGGTCCCGTCGATCTATGTCCAAATATACCGAGATCAATGGCTAAAAGCCATCATCTCGAGCGAGCGTATTAGGGAATAGTATCCCACATCGGAAGTTGGAAAGGATCTTAAGTAATATATAAGGAATATGGGCCAATCAACTCATTGTCAATTAGATTTGAGTTGAAAACCAATAATCTAACAAACTCAACCCCTACTCACCTCGTCATAAGATTATACTCCTTGTTGTTGTCTGACTTGGGTGTCGGAGAGTCTTCGAGAAGAAAACCCCTTTCTCGTTCTCTTGAAGACTAACATGATGGTGTTACTTGTGCAGATTCCATGACTCATCCATGAAGATGTTATAGGCTTCCTCCCGGGAGAATCAGTCTAGGCGTGAGCGTAACTCATCCCCCTAAGAGGATGGAACTCCTACCTGATGTTCTCCAGCTATCCAGAAGATACACAAGGTCTAACACAAGAGATCACGAGACACCCCATCTGGAGGACCCGAAATCAGATCCAAACAATAGGCGCTAAAAGGAGGGGGAAGAAAAAACTCTCCACCAAGAAAGAAAGGCTTCCGGAGAAAGAATAGAAGGCGGAGAAAAAATTAAGGATTGCAATATTTACCTGGACAACCTGAGGCCAAATGACGATGTCTCTGGGAGAGTAAGGATAATCTTCATAGAAGCAATCTTCGTTGCTCTCGGGGGCATAACCGGTTGAATAGGCCTAAGTCTACACGCAGTCGGGACAACTGACAACACTCGACCATGGAGAAATGGATCCTCGCCAACATGGCCTTTGGTTCTCGGGGGCATGTTCCCTACCACAATTAGGGCTGACATCCGAGCAAGCCATTCTCTAAAGATGAGGAGGCAAGATTAATGCTTGTCGTTCTCGAAAAATAGAGTCTCGGCTTACGCGAATAGGATGGATTCGGTTGGCAAGAATCTAGCCGTGGCGCCCGAGCAAGCCATTTTCTAAAGACGAGGAGGCACCATCAATGCTTGCAATTCCCTTGCCTTTCGATATGACAAACAACATGAGAAAAGAAAAACTCAAAGGAAAAAAGGTTTCAAAATGCTCTAAAGGAAGCATAAAACGATGACAATTAAGAATATATGTGAGGAAGAAGGTAAGAAAACCTAAGCCAATCAACATTTTAAACTCCCAGGGTCACGATGAAATAATGAAAGAATTCAGGGGCCGAATGCAGTTTACCACGAAGACGCGTCTCATGATGAGGGCATGTTCAAAGTTTATCATTAATAACAGGACACAAAGTGACACAATGGACAAACCACTGCACCGCATAACAAGGACGGTTCTCGTCACACATTCATCCGCTACGACGAACCATCACCTGCCACATGGAAAATTCAGCCAAAAAGAAACCAAGGAATAATACGTGGAGTAACAAGACGGGGACCCGAGGAAATATGAACTAGGAGTTGCGACAACATGCAATTAAGCACTCAGAAATTAACCTTATCCGGGGATGGTTATCTAGTAACGCGGCAAGTTCTAGGTCCCCGGGTATTCACTGTAGGGACATCGAATAATACCAAGGGCGGTACAGGAAACCAACTGGCCCCCTGAAACTCGCTGGTAACAATATCCTGGGTGAGATAGTACCCATGTATTCTCAAAGGTATTCATTGCATCTTGATTTATCTTCTCGGGATTCTTGTTTCCTTACTTGGTACTCCTCCTCGGGGTTATTGCATTCTTCTTTTTTCATCCTCTCGGAGTTCCTGTTCCTGTTTTATACTGTTCAATAACAAGCCATCTCTATGGGATTATATCCCGAGATATTCCAAAAAAATAAATAAATAATAAACGATTAAATTATGAAAGATACTCTTCTGAATTATATGTATCCGCCTGATTAATTTGGAAAAATTGGAACCACGTGCGTCTAAAACACCTTTTACTAAGATCAAAAATCAATTATCAAAAGATAATTTAGAGTTTCTCATAGAATGGCAGAGGCAAATAGAGCGTTTGCACATTTTTGTTAATCCATGAAATTTTTAACAAATGGAATCAAGAAGGATAAGATTTCGAATGAGATAAAAAAAAAAGAGGGGATTAGAACAAATTCACATTTATTAAGAAAAATAGAGAAACTTAATACAAAGGCTCCAATAACAAAGTAAATAAAAGTAATACAAGCATAGGAAATAGAATAGTATTATCTGATTCATGGGGATAATAGACATGCTTTGAACTTCTCCTAGGGGTCATTGCATCCGTTTTGCATGCATCCCTTTGGGATTACTGTTTCCTTACTTTATACTTTCCCTCGGGGTTCCTGTTCCTGCTTCTTTACTTTGTATTTACCCTCGGGGGCATTGCATGCTTTTTTGCTTGCATCCCCTTAGGATTCATGTTTCCATTTCTTTATGTTATCCCCTCGGGGTTCATGTCTTATTTCATCGTGTATCCCTTCGGGGTCAATACTTCTTTGATTACTTATACTGCACAAGAGCTCATTCATCTCTGCACATATTGTGCGAATCAACACGACTAACTTCTAACTCAAAAAATTTCCAATACGTTCACCTCGAATGTGCATATTTAAGTGGTTGCATCCCCTGTGGATCCCATACCATTATCCTCTCTCGGGCTTGCTCCGATGTACCAAAACCTCGCATGATCCGTAAGAACATGCACGCCTGAAAATGATAATGCTCCTCTGGGGACATAGGGTGTCCTTCCTCGAGGATCCCTCTTTGGCCCCTACTGGCCCACTTAGATGTTCTCTCTTACGAGAGTGTCGAGAGCAAAAAAATCTCATACGTATCCCTCAGGGACGTACCTACCAAGCTTCAATAATTTCTTTTTTCACAACACGAAGACAGGCCATGCAGTTCGGGGGTCGGGATAATGCCCTCGAAAAATGCTCTTTTTGCCACAAGCTGGTACACATGCTGCAAAAAGGAAACTCCCCCAGACAGGGATCCCAGTCAGGTCGGAGAGGACCTGATACGCAGTATCAACACTACATGCCGGAGGGGGTAAGATGGCTAGGATAGATCCCAGATAAATGGAAAATTTCGACGAGGATGAAGGGAGCAACCCCTGGAAGCATAAAAAAATGTAGTCCTCGAAAATAACACCATGATGGCGAGGCATGCATGGTGGCGAGGCCCCATCTTCCACTGCCGTCAGAGTGGTCTGAGTGGAAGATGACTTCGGGCTCGATCGTTTCTCTACAGCCTTTGATGAATATATAGATGATTCTCTGGGATGTGACTTCCTGTTGTTCGATGAAAAAGCAAGTTGGTTATTAGACAAATGGCTCTTGGATTGATTGTTCGACATTGTACTGAAGGTACGAAAGAGAAAGTCAAGATTAGAAAGTCTAAAGTGTTTTTGAATAAAGAGAAGAGCAATTGCAGACGAAAAGAAAGTTGAAGGGAGAGATGAAAAACTCTAATGCGTCGAAACAAAATTTATAGGCCCAAGGAGAAAGACCAAACAACATATAAAACTTCCAGGGTCACAACAAAAAGCCAAAGAAGTTCGGGGACTTTCCATGCAAATATTAACGCCTCAAGTAGTTAACTAGGAAGAAACATATTCGAACAAATAATTAAAGGCGGGATAAGAAGCGATGGATAAACCACCGAACCAGGTAAAGAGAGTAGTTTCTTTCACATGTATCGTCCATTACGCACAAATCATCGCCTTCCACGTGGAAAAATCTATTCAGAACGTAACTAGGCAACAATACGCGGAGTAACGAGAAAAAGGACGTAGAGAGCAAAAACTGCGCGTCCCGGAAACAAACCAATTATTCCCGGAAGAATTTCTCAATCAGAGACGATCCAAAAGTAGCACAGCGAGTTCTAGCTTCCCAGGGGAGTGGTCAAAGAGAAATCAACGAATTTTGTAGGTAGTATGGGAAGGCAGCTAATCCTTCACGAAGAAAGCAAATATATAATCCCAGGATAACATGATAACCAGGTATTCGCAAAGGTGCGACTCGATCCTATGATTCTTTGAATCCCCTCATTGTCCTTACTTCTTTGTTCGCTTGCATCCTGTCGGAGTTTTTTTTACTTGCTTATGTGCATCCCATCGGGGTCATTGCTTCTTTGCTTGCTTGCATCCCCTCGGGTTTCCTGTTTACTTTCTTCTCTGCATCCCACCGGGGGTCCTTGCTTCTTTACTTGCTTGTATCCCCTCGAATTCCTGTTTCCTTGCTTTTGTGCATCCCCTCGGGGGTCCTTGCTTCTTTACTTTCTCACATCTCCTTGGGGTTCATGTTTACCTATTTCCATGCATCTATTCAGGGTTCTTGTTTATTTACCCATGCATGTCTCATGTTAGTCACCGTTTATGCCCCAATTTCTAACTCTAACTTCTTCAGAATGTTCACCTCAAACGTGTGCCCATGAGTTGTCGCACTCCCCGCGAGTTGCACGCTCACCACTAACTATAAACTTTCGATGGCTCATCCTCCGGGGTACCAAAATCTTGCATGTTCCACAAGGACACACGCGCCTGAAAATGGCAATGACCCTCCAAAGACATCGGACGATCTCACTCGAGGATCCCTCTTCGGGCCATGCTGGCCTACCTCAATGCTCCTCCGATGGAAGACATTGCGAGTACAAAACTCTCGTATGCTCTCCACGGGGGGCGTACTTCACGCTTCAACAAAACAAATATTCATTGTGTAAACACAACACGAAGACTGTCTCAACAATTCTAGGGCTGAGGTAACATCCTCGGGAAATGCCTTCTTTGCCACAAGTTGGTAGTACATGATGCTCATAAGAAACAGCCCCCTCCCGTACTCGTACGAGCATTGCAGAGACCCCCCATTATCCCTCCCAGGGTGCCCTAAGGGTCCCTAGGCAGGTGTCTATCAAGTCAAGCATCACTGTTTTATCTCGGTCCCCGCAACCAATAGGGTGGAGTCCTACTTACAACGCGCCCAAACCTACCGAGCGACAAGATTAGAAAAGAGAGGACATGGTCAAGGACATTGAAAAAGTCATGAAGATGATATTCTCTAATCTGAAAATCGTGATTCCTTCTGATCTAAAAGATGCCAGTTCAGAGAAAATTCAACAAATGATGGAGTTTACAAAGAGGATGTTTCTTGAAGCTAACGTTCTAAGAAAAAGGATATGAACAAGTTGACAATCAAGCATGAAGCTCATGATCCAACAAAAAACACTGAAAAGTCTAAGAAAACACCGATTTTCTTAAATGATTCTCATCACGCCTAGAAAAACAACGATTTTAAATAGAAATTCTTAGTGGGAGGCAACACACTGGTAAGTATTTAATTTTAGGTTATTTCTTTAATTTTTAACATATTTAATATAGTATTTCAGAAAATGATCGAAAAGGTGAAACTGCAGGTTAGCAGTCGATCGATCGATCGGCATACCGGTACAATTCTTCGATTTTTTTTTCTGACCAAAAAATAAAATTCACCAATCGGATTGCAAATTTTCCAATGGTGTTCGAGGTACCAATTTCTATCATTTTCATCATATTTATCATTTGATTATGATTTTCTCTAATTTGATTTCATACCGGGACAATGCGATTTAAGTCTGAGGGAAGGTTCCTCGGTATCTGACGATGTTTGCTTTCTTTTGGTTTGTTTTTGGTTTTTATCGAGTAATTTTAAAAAAATTCTAGGATAAATTGTTTTCTTGAGTCAAATTTAGTAGGGAATTATGACCTTTTCTAGGATCAGATGATTTGATTTTGAGACTCAGTGACCATTATAGCAGGATTATTCAGGACAGACGAATCGAAAACCCCATGACTGGACTCCCTCTTCCCCAGAAAATTTCAGTTTGCATTGATATTAATGAATCTGATTTTGACTCTATTATATTGACTTCTAACATGACTTAATTTTTCTCTTTAAATGTGTTAGATCAGGGAAATGAATCATACATTCAAGACTTATTATTCTCTTTACCATTATTTGTTGATCCTGAATGGCCAGTTCTTTTTTAGTTGGTACCCCACCTTAAAACCCTTACCTCTTTTCAGACCTCATGCATTCTTGTGTTCATTGTCATATGTGCAGATATGTGTAAAAACGTCGGAAAAAATAAGATCGACATGGTTTTCCAGTCACTGCAGATGCATGGATTGAGGATACTTAGTGGAGTACATTGATTGTGATTTGTGAGCTTGGTTCTTTCATACGATTTACATATATCATGGTAATTTTCGTGCATTTGAGACTCCATGTTTTAATAAATCAATTTCCCCTTTCCAAAAAAAAAAAAACGTGAAAAGAAAAAGGGAAAGGAAATTCATCACTAATATGAGTCTCAAAGCCAATAAAAAATCCGAGGAAAATACATGGATCAATGGAGAGATAGGTTGAGCGATTTGTAGTGACGCGCAGTGATTCCCGGGAAAAGTCTAAGTCTGGGGGAGTTAGGCATTTGGTGATTGAAAAACTGTGGGCATCAATATGTCTATTTTCTCTTGCGGTTTCGCATAATATCTTGCATCCTCCGAAGCGTCTGGTAACCTTAAACACTTTTAACTCCACCACTAAATAGCCTCTTTAACTCCTAGCATCGTCTACCCTGAATGACAACCTTTATTGAGGAAGCTCACGCAATGCTTAATGGATGTAGAAATTTAATTGATGTGAAGTTAATGTTTTTGCAAGTCTGAAATTTAGAGTATGGACAAGGTTTGAGAAGGTCATGGTGAGATAAGATGAGAATATCTTGAATTAATTTTGTTTGCATGTGGATTACAGGTCAAGGAATCAAAACTTTAATCTTAAGGATATGTGATTCCCGCGATTTTCAAACATTTTTCTGAACTTGAGCTGCTGTTTATTTAAGTACAAACAAAGGTTTAAGTTTGGAGAGTTGATATACCTTAAATTTTACCGGTTTTTAGTGTGTTTTTAATAGGTTTTTAATAAAGAATCTACTCAGTTTTGGTATTTTATGGATACTTTTAGTGTTTTGTGAATTTTAGAGTATTTACATAAAATTGTAGCAAATTGGACCAAAATAATGCAACCAAAATGATGCAAAACAAGCAATTTGAAGATAAGACAGATCATGCGCTTTAGATAATTAACAAAGAGAAAAATGAAATTATATAATGAGGTAACAAAATTATGGGGACAATGGTAAATAATTTTTTTATATACAATGAAGTAAAAAGCCCGTGAGAAAGAAATATCACGTGTAAGCAACTGTGCTTTTTTCACAAAAATTAAGTTGAAAAAAAAAATATTTTAATATTTGTGAAAGCTGAAAAGTTAGATATCAATTTTATAAGTGAATGTGTGATAATTAAACCGAAATTGAGTTTGTGTATGTACGAGTTCCATCATTGACATTTGGCTTACCCATTTTGTTGAGCATGGTAATAAGCTCAAGAGACTAAATATCGGGGGTGAGGTGGACTCTCATCTTCGTCAACATCGCAAGCTTATGAGATCTTGAAGAATCTAATCGCATATACTATATCGAGAGAATATTCCCTAGAAACTTCAAAGATTTTAAAGCAAATTTGTACAAAAACTTCTAAAACATCACGTCTATAAATGCGTCACATGTTGCCTCCTTAATATTTGTAAAACTGAAAAAGTTAGATAGAAATATTATAAGTGAAAATGTGATAATTAGACCGAAATTGACTTTGTGTTTGTTGATGTATTGCGTTTTTACGCATTCTAACCCATGTTTTCAATGATTTTTCGAGTCGTTTCTATGGTTTTAATGTATTTTCAGGGTTTGTACACGTTTGAAAGGAACCTAAGGCATTAGGAGCGTAGAATAAAGCAAAAGGAGTACAAAAGAAGCTGGATCGATCGATCCAAAACATCGGAACAATTTGGATCGACCAGAGAAACTTGGATCGATCGATCCAAAACCGCGAGACTTTTCAGATCGACCTTTTCAGCTTCAGATCGATCGAGCAGAATGCAGATTGATCGATCCAAGCCTTTTCGCCCAGAAAAAGAAAATTTTCAATTTCCTATTTTTACTGGGTTTTGCTATTTATTTTCTTCCATAACGTTTTTAATATATATATTCGAGTTTAAGCCATTGTTTAGGCTAAGTTTTTCATACTCTTTCTACTTTACATAGATTTCTGGTTTTCTGCAATTTGTAAGCACCGGGGAGACGAATCTCTAACTCTGCACCTTTGAGAAGTTTTTCTGAACCCCTTTAATTTATTATGAGTTTTTCTTCATCTTCCGTTGTTTTGATTATCTTCATGTTTGAGTAGTTCTATAGTTAAGTTTAGGGTTTTCAAAGGAGTTTATGAATCATTGAATCAGACATAGATAGGGGTTATATTGTCTTCACCTATTGTTGTTCTTATTGCTTAGATTGAATTGATCACTTAATCTCTGATTTTAGGTTTAATATATTCATCAAAAGTGTTATAGGTTGCTTGATAGAACATAGGTGAGCAAATTGTCCTTAGCCAACGAAAGCTGATGCTAAGGCAATTAGGAGTTTTCTGGGACATGTTGGGTTCTATAGGAGGTTCATTAAGGATTTCTCCAAGATTGCTAGGCCTTTGACTCAGTTTTTGTGAAAAGACGTGAAGTTTCACTTCGACAATGCTTGTCTTGAGGCTTTTCTTACAATCAAGAGAGCACTTGTTAGCACACCAATCGTCCAACCACCATATTGGGAGCTACCTTTTGAGGTAATGACGGATGCTAGTGACTACGCAGTAGGGGTTGTTTTGGGACAAAGGAAGAAGAAGAAGCTTCATGTCATCTACTATGCGAGTAGGACTCTTGATGATGCTCAATGTAAATACGCTACCACAGAGAAAGAGCTTTTGCCATAGTGTTTGCTTTTGAGAAGTTCTGGTAATATCTTGTGGGGTCTAAGGTGATCATACACACCGATCACACTGCTTTGAGGTACCTTCTCACCAAGAAGGATGCCAAATCTAGACTGCTACGATGGATTCTTCTGCTGTAGGAGTTTGACTTGGAGATTAAAGACAAGAAAGGCATTGAGAATGGTGTTGCGGATTATTTGTCTCAACTACGTGTAGAGGAAGATGTTCCTTTGGATGATTGCCTTCCTGAGGAGCACGTGTATGCCATCAGCCTTGGGAACATTGACCATTACACGCCTTCTCCCAACACCATGCTCTTTGAGATCCCTTGGTTTGGTGACATTGCAAACTACTTGGCTGCAGAAAAGGAACCCGGAAACTTTGTTGGGTATAAGAAGAAGAAGTTCTTGAGAGACATCAGACATTACTTCTGGGATGAGCCATACTTGTACAAGCAGTGTTCAGACGGTGTTTTTAGACGATGCATTTCAGAGGAAGAAGTCCATGGTATTCTCTTTCATTGACATGGTTCTAATTATACAGGACACTTTGCTACCTTCAAGACGGTGTCCAAGGCTCTACAAGCTGGTTTCTAGTGGCCGACTATATTTAGAGATGCTCATTCCTTCGTCTTTAAGTGTGATTCATGTCAAAGGCAAGGGAACAAAAACGAGAGGAACGAGATGCCTCAGACTTTTATCTTGGAGGTTGAGGTGTTCGATGTTTGGGATATTGATTTCATGGATCCATTCCCATATTCTTATGGGAATCAATACATCCTTGTCGCAGTGGACTACGTGTCTAAATGGGTTGAAGCGCTGGCTAGTCCAACCAATGATGCCAAGGTGGTTTTAAAGATGTTTAAGTCTGTGATCTTTCCACGTTTCGGTGTGCCTCTAGTTGTAATCAGTGATGGTGGATCTCACTTCATCAACAAGGTCTTTGAGGGTATTTGAAGAATCATGGAGTAAAGCATAAGGTAGCCACCCCTTACCATCTGCAGATGAGTGGAAAAGTTGAGATTTCCAACAGGGAGATCAAGAGCATTCTGCAGAAGACTGTAAGCACCACAAGGAAAGATTGGGCCGTGAAGCTTGATGACGCTCTTTGGGCGTATAAGACTGCTTACAAGACACATTTGGGAACGACACCATTCAATCTTATCTATGGGAATTCTTGTCATCTTCCAGTGGAGCTTGAATACAAGGCAGCTTAGGCCATTAAGTTGTTGAATTTTGACATCAAACCTGCTTTTGAGAGACGTTTGATGCAACTTAACGAGCTAGATGAGATTCGTCAAATGGCTTATGAGAATTCGAGGATTTACAAGGAAAGGACTAAAGCCTACCATGACAAGAAGATCATTCCCATGAACTTTGCTACAAATGATCAGGTGTTGCTCTTCAATTCTCGCCTGAAACTCTTTCTTTGAAAGCTGTGATCACAATGGTTTGGTCCGTTCATCATCAAGGAGGTACGACCATATGGAGCTATTGTGTTGCTAGACACTGCAGGAGGTGAATTTGTGGTTAATGGTCAACGCCTAAAGCCATATCTCGCTGACACCAAAATCACTGAAGATGACACCGTTCCTCTCAGTGATCCACCTCAAGCCTAGACGGCGTCCAAGTCAAGCTCATGACTTAAAACAAGCGTTGGGTGGGAGGCAACCCATCGGTAAGTGTACTTACTTGGTTTTTCGTTTGTTTTCTAATTTTTAGTTTTGGTTTTCACCGTTTCAGGTTCAAAAAAAAAAAAGGGGGTCAGATCGATCGATCCAACAGTGGATCGATCGATCCAGGGCCTAGGTAAGTCCCCTTTCTCGATTTTTTCGGTTTAAATCACAAAACCGAACTGAAAAACATGTTTTAAAATTCCTATACCCGATTTTAAAGATCAAAACTTGTTTTTCTCTCCTCTCTTCCCCCTCCCCCCCCCCCTCCCCACACGATTTTTTTGGTGTTCTTGGAGAAATTTTCTCGAAACCCTAACTTTCTCCATAGTTAACGAATTTGAGTGATTTTTGGCTCTAATCTACTCGGATTTTCACCCTCTTTCTGATTCTATAACCCTCTCACTCGATCTGCAAAGGTACGTGTCTATATTTCCATTTTTCAGTCCGAAAATAATTTTTGAAAAGTTGGAATTCGGGTTCTGTGGTTTGTTCTTGGTGATTATTGTGGCTTGCTATGGTATTCTAGGATGAATTCGAACCCCTCCATGCTTTTTTTCGTTGATTTGTGTGATTGGACTTGAAATTTGGAATTTAGAAGAAATTTTTGGATATTTTTGAAGAAACATTCGAATTGGATTGATTTGAGTTGTGATTATGGAATGTTGTGTTGTCTTGGTGGTTAAATTTACCTGTGATAATGAATATTGATTGAGATTTGCAAAATTTCTTATCGTTTACATGTTTTCGGAAATTTTGATAAATATGGATTTTGGTTGCTTTTTGCAGAGAATGGGTAAAACAGGAAGAGCTATTCGAAAAAACCCAACATGGGGTCTAGCGCCACCACCGCAACAATCACAAGTTGATCCAAACGCGCAAACCTCGAGGCACAGAAAAGATAAATTCATAGCACAATCTTCGGTCCCTAATGTCGAGGAGGAAGAAGTGGAGCGAACAACCGCTCCGTGGCCTAGACCGGACAACACTCCCATTCTGGGACCAATGATAACAGAGATTCCTCACATGACGATTGGGGAGATGCAGAGATCCTCCCGTTACATGAACCGTCGGTATGGAGATGCATGGGCAATGCATAATTGCACCTGCTACAATAGTCTGCTTTAGGTTGAGATGGCACCCACAGAGTTCATTTGTGAGAGGACTTTGCAGAGGATGGGCATCGCAGATGATGTGAGAGCCATGTTGCAACGGATGGGATTAGGCACACTTGCGTATCAGACGTACCCCTTTACCCGGAGTTGGTCAGACAATTCCTTGCTTCTGCAGAGATCAAGTACGAGGATATCGCGATCAATATCCCAAGTGAAGGGAAACTCTCATACTTCTCCAGTGGTCTCCTCTACGAGATTTCTCTCAACGAGCTGGGTAACCTCTATGACTTTGATACTCACAGGGAGAGTTACAGGTTCCCGGCTGACTTTCTACAGGCTGCTGAGCTGTGAAATATGATTGGGTCAGGGCCTTACACATCACAGGAGGCTAAGCTGTCATTGATCAGGAATCCGGCGATTTGAGTGGTTGCTAAGATCATAGGGCATAGCTTGTTTGCTAAGGAGGAGGCAGGATCGTTGAGCTTTGACGAGTTGCAGATGTTGCATTACGGGCTTCCTTTGTTTGTTCGTGATCTACCACGAGCCACCTCGATTTGGGATCAACACGAACTTTGGAGCAATCTTTGCTGCAGTTTTGGTACAGAAGAAGTTTCGAGGACTTAACACTTCGAGATAGAGGATGGAGTCTGTGGGGAGTCTCTTGACTCCTATTTTCAGGTACCATGGGATTGACCTCACTGCGACCAAGTGTGTCGACACACTGGATTACTTTGATGAGCGATACTTCAGGCATAACACCATTCTCAATGCGGGCCTAAAGTATCGGTTCTATGATCGCGCTGACGTATCTCATCTGTGCTAGCTCTCGCTTCCAGATCTCACAACACTCACATCCAGGGAGAACCTGGAGTTCTTACATGCACCCGAGTTTCTGTGCTCCGCCTCATCCACCGATGCTGCACCTAGACGCTGGAGTACCTCCTCGAGAGCCAATACTTCATAGCCTCACCTGGAGGACGATAGAGTGCCAGACTTTACTGCATATCAGACGTCTCAGGCATAGGCTACGATGGAGCAGCTGCTTCCCGAGTATACTAGTCAGTACGATCTTCCCCATTTACCTGCAGATGCTATAGATGAGGTTTGTTGGGCCTGGATGGTTGAGTCCCAGAGGACCAACAACTCGATGATGCAGAGGATTTGGGGAGCGCTTTCTAGGCTCACATGCCCGTGACCACCATCCTATTTTAGAGCCCCCACCACTGGTCGACCAGCTCCCACTACTGAAGTTCCTGATATTGCTAGACACTGGATTTATGATGAGGATGGGTCTGACGATGGACAATGCCTTTCTAGGAGTAGGAGAGCACCATGAGTGCGAGAGAGTGTCAGCCGAGATGACCACGTTTGATTGTAGTATCCTCTCTATCTCCCTTGTACTTTTTCCTTTTCCATTTTTCTTTTATGTACTTTTTGCGTAGGTCGTATCCTTCTTCTGATTTATTTTCACACCGGAGACGGTGTGAAGTAAGTCTGGGGGAGGGTATTTGCTGGGACTAACGCTATTTTTCTTTGTTTTGTTTCTCTTGAGTCATTTTTCTTTGTTTTGTATTTAGTCAAAATTTTGTTGGGTATTATGATCTTTCTCTTGGTATGTTGTCTGACTTTTCTATCTTAGTGACCATTATTGTAGAATCCATTCAGATTTGACTAATGAAAAATTCAAAGACTGACCAGCTAACTAGAGACATCCATATTTCCAACATAATCCACTAAGTCCGAGCTAATTTATGAGCTCTTCCTTTTACTTCATCAGACGTGATTGATGTTCATAGGGCTTGACTCCTCGTTCATTGCCTGGCAAATGCATCATCTGTGAAACAAAATGGTACCCCTCTCCCTTTTTCTAAAGTAAAACAAAAAAGAGAAAGAACGCAGAAAAAATGAAAGGATTTTCTCTTGAGTAAAGGGCTAGGAAAATTTTCTGTAATCCCATTATTTTACTTCAAGAGGAATGATCACACAAAGGTTGGAAGCGAGGTTAGAAAAATTTCCCGTCATACCATTATTCGCCTACACCTTTGAAATAAATAAAATAAAAATAAAAAAGATGAGAACAAAGAATAAGTCTGGGGAGAGAAAGAGTACCAAAGATTGTATGGATGGTTGTCATGGCATTTGACGGGAATGAGTCTATAAGGTTCTTGGCATTGAGATCACTGATGAGACCCAGCTATGAAAGGCTTATGGATGACGTTGTGAAATTCTGGGTTGAATCTGGAAAACTGTGAATGTCTGCGGAGAAGTACATAATGGTTCGATTAAGATATTGGTTTTGCAATATGTGGATCATGAGATGAATGGTCATTACAACGTTCTAAAGAAAAGGTGAGTTCCCGTGATTTTCAAACCTCGACTCTATACTTAGTGTTTGCTTGAGGACAAGCAAAATGCTAAGTCTGGGGGAGTTGATCTATTGCGTTTTTACGCATTCTAACCCATGTTTTCAATGATTTTTCGAGTCGTTTCTATGATTTTAGTGCATTTTCAGGGTTTGAACACGTTTGGAAGGAACCTAAGGCATTAATAGCATAGAATGAAGCAAAAGGAGCATAAAAGAGGCTGGATCGATCGATCCGCTATTGGATCGATCGATCCAAAACATCAGAACAATTTGGATCGACCAGAGAAACTTGGATCGATCGATCCATACTTGGATCTATCGATCCAAAACCGCGAGACTTTTCAGATCGACCTGTTCAACTTCAGATCAATCGAGCAAAATGCAGATCGATCGATCCAAGTCTTTTCGCCCAAAAAAAGGAAATTTTCAATTTTCTATTTTTACTGGGTTTTGCCATTTATTTTCTTCCAGAACATTTTTAATATATATATATATTCGAGTTAACTGAAATGGAATATTACTACCGAAATAGCATTATACATCCAGAATAGTCCTAAGTGGGTGTTGAGCATTTACCTGTAAGAATGGAATTTATGGCAATCTTTAGTTGCAAAAACTTTGGAATCGGATAATTATTTTTTTACATATTAAATACTTGTGGATAACATAATTTGTATATTTTGCGGTAATTGTGTTGAGTATTGTCCAACAAATTGTTTGTCAATGACTGAAGAATATGAATTTTCAACTTATGATCGTCACAAATTGAATTATAATCGACAGTTATATGACAAGTGGATCTTTTTATTAGGTAACTCCGTCCTCGGGCACGAGGTTTTATTTTTTTCACAGAAATTGATTTTCAAATCTTTCTTCTTAGAACGTATTGATTTGACCCCATAAGCGGGATCACCACCCCATAGCATGTTGCCGCCAGAACCCCGTATTTCTTCTAGATAATTTCCTAATTGTTCCAGACCAACTAGAAAAATCGAAGCCAAATGTTGTCTAATTAGACCACGAATTACAAATGTCTGGAAGAGCTTTAAGCCATTGTTTAGGCTAAGTTTTTCATACTCTTTCTACTCTACATAGATTTCTGGTTTTCTGCAATTTGTAAGCATCGGGGGAGACGAATCTCTAACTCTGCACCTTTGAGAAGTTTTTCTGAACCCCTTTAATTTATTATGAGTTTTTCTTCATCTTCTGCTGTTTTGATTATCTTCATGTTTGAGTAGTTCTATAGTTAAGTTTAGGATTTTCAAAGGAGTTTATGAATCATTGAATCAGACATAGATAGGGGTTTATATTGTCTTCACCTATTGTTGTTCTTATTGCATAGATTGATTGATCACTTAATCTCTGATTTTAGGTTTAATCTATTCATCAAAAGTGTTATAGGTTGTTTGATAGAACATAGGTGAGCAAATTATCCTTAGCCGACGAAAGCTGATGCTAAGGCAATTTGTGAACATATCAAACATGCTCATTAATGCTTGTTTAAAATTCTAAGATCAAACGACAGTTTAGATTTTTAGGTTTCTAGATAAAGTAATTGATACCATGAACATGGATTAGTTATACATTCATGTTTGAGTTTGAGACTGTGCTTTATCGTTTCCTGAATAATTGTCTGGTTCATGATCTCTGAATTCCTGCGAATTGCCCTAGACTTAACAGTTGCTTTTAATTGATTTAAATCGTTTTACATTGCTATTTTATTTCACTTTTCAACAAACAACCATATTGTCATCCTAGCTTAGTTTCATCCATTATAATTTGTAGCGTTTCACTTGGTTCTCATGGATTCCATCCCTAAATACTACTTCATTTGCTGTGCACTTGTAGTGATATTTTAGGGTTAAAACTCTGTGTATCATTTGTAAGAGGCCCATCACTGACATTTAGCTCATCCATTTGGTTGGGCGTGGTAATAAGCTCAATGGACTAAATATCGGGGTGAGGTGGACTCTCATCCCCGTCAACATAGCAAGATGAGATCTCTAAGAATCTAATCGCATATACTATATCGAGAGAATATTGCCTATAAACTTCAAAGATTTTAAGGCAAATTTGTACAAAAACTTCTGAAACATCATATCTATAAATGCGTCACATGTTGCCCCCTTAATATTTGTGAAAACTGAAAAGTTAGATATAAATGTTATAAGTGAAAGTGTGATAATTAGACCGAAATTGAGTTTGTATTTGTACGAGGCCCATCACTGACATTTAGCTCCACTACAAGAATTGTTGAAAATAGCGAAGGATTGACGAGGGCATTTCCGTGGCCATGGTCATTAGCTACGCAAATGGCAACGGATGGCGACAGAACAAAAAATGTTACTTTTGTAGCCAAATCTGTGGCGATTCTGTAGTGATCCGTAGCTAAATAGCTAGAGATGGGTTCCGTAGGCGCTCTGTAGCAAAATAGCTACGCATTAGCTAGGGATAGGTGATCGCCAAAAAATTCTAGATAGTGATGAACGGTTTCGAATATTTTTGTTGCTAAATGGTAACGACAATGTGTGCTCACCAATCCATCACCACATAACAAACGTAGCTAAGATCTTTAGTGTGAGGAATGCTACCGTGGAGCTAATTAGTTATGTTATCTTAATATGTTTATATGGTAATAACTTTGATTTACTTGCATTACTTTTAGCCATTTTGTGATTAATGCCCATCAAAGAGAAAGTGCTTGTTTGGAATTGTATAACCATATCCATAACTGGTGGAGGTTACCGCCGCCGCGGTGGTGGTGGTTACGAATTATAGAGATTAGGTTTATTTATTAATCATTTAGTTATTTTTGTTTTATTTTGTATTACAAGATAATATTATAAATAAAATAATTTAATTTTTTTGGGTAAAAAAAACAAATTTAATTTATTTATTTTTTGTTTTTTTCCAAAAACAATTTGTAGCCATATAGCTATGAAAAATTAGTTGCCAAAATTGTCACTAATGAGCAACAGAATAAGTCGTGGCCACACCGTTGTTGTTAGCTATGGAAATTACTCTCGTAAACCCATCGCTAGTTAGCTACAAATTGGTTACCGATAAAGAATAGCGTCGAAGTTGAGGCCACAGAATTTATCTGTCGCCATCCGTCGCTAGCCTAATTTTAGCAACAGATTGTGTCTGATAGCTACGTAGTAATCGGTTGCTATTTCCATGAATTCTTGTAGTGCTCATCCATTTGGTTGAGCGTGGTAATAAGCTCAAGGAACTAAATATCGGGGACGAGGTGGACTCTCATCTCCGTTAAAATTGCAAGCTTATGAAATCTCGAAGAATATAATTGCAAAATATTCCCTAGAAAACTCAAAGGTTTTTAGGTAAATTTGTACAAAAACTTCTTCTCATTTTGTTATTTGCTTTTTCTTGCATACTTGAAAATCTTTAACTCGGTATCGACAATCTTCACGTTTGTTTTTAAATTAGTGAATTTTTATCTGCCTTCTTCTAAGATTTTCAAGATTTTTTATTTTTGCGTTGAAGATCTTCAAACTTTGTTCTTCATTTCAAAGATTTTTGAAAACAAAGTTTACTTTAATTTTGCAAACTCAAACGACTGTGGGATGTTTTTTCTGATCGCGGAGCTACTACTTATGCTTGTCCACCAGTTCAGATTGGCTAAACCACAATTGTGTCTTAACTTTGTTTGCATAGTCATCATGTTGTGAACTCGTTTGATGGACTGCGAATTCACGCTAAGGGTGACTCATTTGATTTCCATAAAAATGAACGCAGGGACAAATGAAATTTTTACCTTCTGACTAAGCTCGAGCATAGTAACTTATATAAATATGTATCTTTTTATTTCACACAATGAAAGGAGGCGATTTATGGATGGCTAAATGATGATTTTAAGAAAATCCAAAACTTACGATTGGTGTCAACCCATCTTCTTCTTCTTTTATTTTGGAAACCGGACCGAACTTTTATTCGTCCATCATGGCTCTCTTCCCGGAAGTCTCAAATCTTTTTCTAGAGGAATCGTACCACATACTTCACATCTCGACTTAGTTTAACTGATAGACCTCTCTCCTCCCCCCCCCCCCCCCCGAAAAAGAAGAATCGTACCACATACTTCACATCTCGACTTAGTTTAACTGATAGACCTCTCCCCCCCCCCCCCCCCGCACCCCACCTTCCGATTCATTAATTGTGGTCCCCTCATTTTTTTATTTGAAAAATATTTGAGCGTCATATAATCTTTGAAAAATCTCGTTATTCGTCTTCATGAATACTATTTAGACCATGCTATTGTTTTGATAGCGCAACATGCCTCACGTAATAAGTATTTTCTGACATTCGTAAGATCTCGAGGTCGTTAATCGGCCATCCTAAACCCTTTATTAGCACTTCCTCGCAGAATAATTCCTTGACCACCATGTTTGAAAGTCGATCCCTAACCATCGAATTACATAGTTTTGTTTATTTTTAATTGGTAGAATCATTTATCCACAAGTTCACCGACATCTAATTACCAATTAAAAATTATTCTTTTATTCACAATCTGAAATTATAATAAGAAAACAAAAACCAGAAAAATGAATGAAAATAAAAATAAAAAAATGAGTATCAACAAAATAAAACACCAATCCGTCGGGTGTCATAGAAGAAGCAAAGTTTTGAGTGAGTGTTTTTTTTTTTTTTTGATAATTCAAGTATAATTAAAAAAAAACGCCAATTGATGATTTGGTGGAATGTTAGAAAAAAAATACTAAAATGTTCAAATGGGATAACATAATTTAACTGACAATTTATTCATTTGTCCACTAACTTTCTGATGAAAAACGCCAAAGCGTCCCCGCACTATTTGCAACCATAAACACTAAACGCTTTAAAAGGTTAGCCATAAACTCTACACTCTAGAAAAAGGCTAATAAAAAATAATCCCCACTCACCGAATAACCAAAATAAGCTTTTAAGCAAAATTTACAATGTGAAAATTCCATTAGCCTAGAGTGGTTGATCAAAAGTTAATTAATATTTTTACATTCAGAGATATAGTTTTCGAATTTCGAAGAATGCAAATTAATGGAGATAATATTTACATGAGATTTTCAGTGTGGTATAAGTAAAGTTGTTCGTCATGGTTCCGTATGTTAAAGTTTAAATTGTCCGTTGTAAAATCGTCTATGTATTATTCTCATAATTTGTAATAGTTAATATTTCAATGTTAAAAAATAAAAAAAATAAAAAAAATAAAAAGCAAAAGTTACGAAATCTGAATTTAACTAAACAATTATGAAGAGAATTCACGTGAACCCTAAACTTAATATTCCCTCTGTTCACAATGATGTTTGAGAGAATTTTTTTTTTGTTTTAAATTAGATTATGTTTTCAATTTTCAATGTAAAATTTATTGATTTTGACAATTTATATTCTGTATATTGTTTAATCATTGGTTAAATTATGTTTAAATAGATAATAAATGATGTTTTAGTTTAGAAAAAATAAAAATTAAATGATTTTTTAATTCATGTAAATAATTATTTCTTAAACATCATTTATTGCGAAAGAGAAGGAATACGTGGTTAGTTATGTCTTGGAAAACTTCCTAAAACTAGAAATTAAAAAGTGAATATTTTATAGAAAGAACCATTCATTCATTAGTCAATTAAAATATTAATAACATCGCGGTAATGCCGTTCTGATCTTTTTAAAAAATTACACAGTGACAAGGTCTCAAGGACTACCACTCGAATATCCCCTAATCTCTCTCTCTCTTTCAACCCATGGATCGATGCCAAGAACAAAAACCCTAACTCCTCACTTTGATTCCTCTCGATTGTTCATCTTTTATGAAGCCTCCGTGGCCGGTCTCAATTTCTCCGGTATGTTCTGTTCTGTTCTTCGGTTTTGTTGTTGTTGTTGCTGGTTCCACACGTGTTCTTCGCAGCTTTATTTTTAGTGGTCTTATATAAATATATATGTAAAATTCGTGTTTTCTTCGCGTTTTCTATTAATCGTAGATTTTTCCGGTTTTTGTGGAGCTGACAGTTCCGTCTAAAGCCCACTTTTTTCGTTGTTCTACCGTTATTGCAATTTTCAGGATCCATGTCTGAGTAAATTTTCTGTTTTTTTTTTCCTTTTCTGGGTTTAGATCCTTTCTTTAGAACAAGGTGATTTCCGTTATCAAGATTTTCATTAATTTGTTTGTTTACCCCAAACATGATTCATTGTTCCTTTTAATTCATCATGTATGTTTCTGGGTATTGATTCCTTTCTTCGTTTCATGTTTCTGGGAAATTTTTGTAGCTCAAGAGTTGTCAGGTGAGGTTGGATCATGGATGTGACCGAGCTCGAGGAGAATCTATTCGCGGCCAGCGATGCCAAGGTGAGGTTACAATTGAAATGTTTTCATTTCAAATTTGTCGTAATTGTTGGAATCAAAGGGCTTGAAATCATATTTCGTCTTTCTTTTTTTTGGATTGCTTTTGTTTTTAGATGTTTAGGGCTAATCTTGTATCTCTGATTGCAAAACAAGGCTTCTATTAGAATAGTAATTGGGTATCTTAGAGAACCATTATGTTAAGAGGATTTTGTGTGGAGAATTATGTTCTTGTTCTGTGATGATATGATTGTCTTGTGCTCTATGCTTTTTTGCTAAAGCTATGTTATGGAAACGCAGTTACATGGAGATATGTGCAAGGAACTATCTGCAGTTCTATGCAAGGTACTATCAATCTTCCCTTCGCTGGAAGGAGCAAGACCTCGGAGTAAATCAGGGATTCAGGCCTTATGCTCTTTACACATTGCACTTGAGAAGGCAAAGAATATTCTTCAACACTGTTCTGAGTGTAGTAAACTTTACTTGGTGAGTTTCTCTTTATTCCCTCGCTGTCTCTTTCTCTTTGGACGAGTTTCTTCCCACTTTCTCTTTTGTGTTTCCGCTTCTTTAGTTTTTTTTTCAATTTTCCAATCCAAACAGGCCATTACAGGGGATGCTGTTCTTTTGAAATTTGAGAAAGCAAAAATTGCTCTCATCGACGGTCTTAAACGTGTAGAAGACATTGTTCCTAGCTCAATTGGGTCACAGGTAATCATTTATTCAGTTCACTGCACATTTTTCCGTTGTGATGATTAAGACAAGTCCACTTGTTGGTTGATAATTATGTTCTTCAGGGTTGATTATATTCCAAAATAAGTTTCTTTGGTTTTTGTTTTTTTTGCTTGTTGAATTTAGAGATCTGGTGGGTACAGTTTTCTCTGAAAAAATCCTAATTGAGAAGTCTGATTATTGATATATGATCTCTTCAGATTTTGGAAATTGTTGGTGAACTAGAGAACACTAGGTTCGTGCTTGATCCATCAGAGAAGGAAGTCGGTGATCAGATCATTGCGCTGCTTCAACAAGGGAAAAAGTTTGACAACTGTAATGATAACACCGAGCTTGAAATTTTCCACCAGGCAGCTACTAGACTCAGTATCACTTCTTCTAGAGTGGCTCTGGCTGAACGACGGGCTCTAAAGAAACTCATTGACAGGGCACGCGCAGAAGAAGACAAGCGTAAGGAATCAATTGTGGCTTATCTTTTGCATCTTATGAGAAAATGCTCCAAGCTATTCAGAAATGAGATTTTGGATGAGAATGACTCTCAGGGTTCAACACCATGTTCTCCCACTGGTCAGGGTTTTAATGAAGATCGTGGGAGTGTTCATGGATTTGGTCGTCAGCTATCTAGGTTTGGTTCGTTGAGCTATAAGCCTATGAACAGCATGAAATCAGGACAGATGCCTGTTCCACCCGAAGAACTGAGATGCCCCATATCTTTGCAGCTTATGTGTGATCCTGTCATTATTGCTTCAGGGCAGACTTATGAACGGGTCTGTATTGAGAAATGGTTCAGTGATGGGCATAATACTTGCCCAAAGACTCAACAGCAGCTCCCACATCTCTCCTTGACTCCCAATAACTGTGTTAAAGGTCTTATTGCGAGCTGGTGTGAGCAGAATGGAACTCAAATCCCTAGTGGACCGCCGGAATCGCTAGACCTTGACTACTGGAGACTAGCTCTCTCTGACTCAGAGTCCACCAACTCGAAGTCAGTTAACAGTATAGGCTCGTGTAAATTGAAGGACATAAAAATTGTTCCTTTGGAGGAGAATGGTACTACCGTTGTCGAACGGCAAAACACAGAAGAAAGTTTTGTGTCTGATGATGATGATGATAAGGAGGATTCTGATATAAATGTACTTGAGAGGTATCAAGATTTATTGGCTATCTTAAACGAAGAGGAGGACTTGGATAAAAAAGGCAAGGTTGTAGAAAAGATCAGGCTATTGCTGAAGGATGACGAAGAGGCCAGGATCTTCATGGGAGCCAACGGGTTTGTTGAAGCCTTATTGCGGTTCTTAGGATCAGCTGTGGATAAAAATAATGTGGCAGCACAGGAAACTGGAGCTATGGCTCTTTTCAATTTAGCCGTCAACAATAACAGGTTAGTACCTTCTGTTAATATCGGTAATAACAATAACAGAATTGACTTTCTTATTACTTTCTGTGTTCTTTTTTTCCATGGTCTGCAGGAACAAAGAATTGATGTTAACTTCCGGGGTGATTCCGCTGCTGGAGAAAATGATCACTTCTTCTGAGTCCCAAGGTTCAGCAACCGCTCTTTATCTTAATCTTTCCTGTCTCGAAGAAGCCAAGTCCGTGATAGGTTCAAGCCAAGCAGTGCCTTTCCTTGTCAATCTTCTTCTGAAGGAAACCGAAACCCAATGCAAGCTCGATGCTCTTCACGCCCTTTACAACCTTTCCACATACTCCCCCAATATCTCTGCTCTGCTTTCATCTAACATCATCAAGAGCCTCCAAGTCCTTCTCGCATCAACAGGTGAACATTTGTGGATAGAGAAGTCATTAGCCGTATTGCTAAATCTAGCTTCGAGCCAGCAGGGAAAAGATGAGGCGGTATCATCACAGGGCATGATCAGCAGTCTAGCAACAGTGCTAGACATGGGTGACACGATAGAACAAGAGCAAGCTGTTTCATGCCTTTTGATTCTCTGCAATGGAAGGGAGTCCTGTATCCAGATGGTGCTACAAGAAGGTGTGATACCATCGTTAGTGTCAATCTCGGTGAATGGTACTCCGCGAGGCAGAGAGAAGTCTCAGAAGCTTCTAATGCTGTTTAGGGAACAGCGGCAACAACGGGACCAAACATCTCCAAACAGAGACGAACCGCCAGAAAAGGAAGCTCCTCGGAAATCTGTCTCAGCACCAATGCCTGTTCATAGACCAGCTCCTGCTTCAACTTCAGCTTCAGAATATGAACCAAGAGGCTTGTCGAAATCAATGTCGAGAAGAAAGTCATTAACAAGGCCGTTCAGTTTCTTCTGGAAGAAAAGCTACTCGATTCACCAGTGAGAAAGAAGGAAAAATCACATGTACAACCTTTGTATGTAAAGCTTTGTTTTTTCTATTTTCTTTTCCCCCCTCTTACAAGTTACAAAAGTCCATCTCATAGAGAAGAAGATATGTACAGGCCCCATTGTGATCACACTCGATTTTTGCTGTTTGGTTAGCCAAAAGAAAAAAAAATGTATATCAGGTTAATATAATAAAACAAAACCCTAACTTTAACATAATTACATAAGCCTCACTTATTGTCTTTGTTGGCTTATGTTTCTATGATATATGATCCAAAAGACAAAAAAAGATTCACATAGAGTTGACAAATCTTCAAGTTATGTTACATATAGAATATGGTATCTACAAAGGAATGAAGAATACGAAACAGGTCAAGTCGAGTAGGAATCAGAAGGCGAAAAGGTAAGCGAATCGGCGCTTCTGCTACTTCTTTTGATGGGATTATGGATCCAACCAGTCTCAAAGAGTTCCAAAATGGGATCACCGCGGCTGCTGCCTCCACCGCTGCTTCCACCGCCGTCTTCTCCGCTGCTTCCTCTCTGTAATGCCTCCTTGTACGTCGCTCTTTTACTCTCAGCTCCCAATCTCTTCTTCTCTTCTTCTTCTTCCGAGATTGATCCGGATCTGCTAAAGCTCCTATCCACCGTAATCTCCTTCTCCTTTGTCCCTTTGTTCTTGTCTCTCCAACGACCCAACACGTTTACAAGAGAATCTAGCCAATAAATGGCGTGAATCAGCACCCAGTCGAACCACACGGCTCTGTTCATCAAACTGGGAAGTTTCTCCAGGAACCCGTCAAGTTTCTCAGGCAGAGACTCAGCTACGATAAGCAAATCGAAGCGGGAAGAAGGGAAGTAAGTCTCGATAGCGTCTTGCACGGCGAGAATGTGATCGTCGGCTATAGAGATAATCGCAAGAAAATGGCTATGGAAAGGACTTGTCACCGAAGCGAAGAAGATAAAGGATTCCAAGATCTTCTGGACAAGGGAAGAAACCGGTTTCTTCAGATTCAGAGTCTGGATTCTTGTGTAAACAAGGCCAACCATGGCGAGTAACACAGCACCACAGGTCTCAAGAGGTCTTTGTCGTGGCCTTTTTTTCGCCGGTTGCTCCTGTCAAAAAATCCATGGTCAAATTAACCAACATTGCGAGAGTATTTGAGAAATCAGGAGTCGGAAACGGAGAAACTATTACATACCATCTTTAAGATGCTCCAGAGCTCGGAAATTGAGAGGGTTGATTTCTTTTTTTTTGTCGCCTGTATATTTTCTCGGGAAAATGATGGGAAAGTTTGAGAAATTTTAGTTTGGTTGTATTGGTTTTGAGCTTTATATACGTAGTGGCTTTAAAGTCAGGGGAAAGCGAGCGGCTAATCAGGATTTCAGCTGGCCTTTTTTTTAATGAGCGGTTACGCTTTTTTATTTTTCTTCCATCTCTCATACCTAATTGCTACGCATTTACATGTCTTTCTTGAAATTTAAGAAATTCAATTTTTTTAATAGGCTTCTATGGAAAAACTCTAATTTTACCAACTATTCTTTTTATTATTATCAACCTCACGTTGAATAATTTTGACGGATTATCCAATACGGATGAGAAATATCTACAAACGAAAACTCTGAAATTCTAATATGAAAATAATAGGTTAAACAATCTACTTTCATGTTGAGGGAACGTGGGATTAAAGAAAGGGAGAAATTGGTGAACTTGGCACGAAGCACTCCAAACTCGATTAAAACATTAGCAAAGCACTCCAATACTAATTAATTTTTAGCAGTCCGTCTTAAAAGCCTGATAATTTTATATTTTCACAAGGATGGTTGACATTGCCCACAATAATACTTCTATCTATGAATGCAAAGAAAATAAACTTTCTTTAAGACCTCGAGCGCCAGTGAGTAGTATTTTATCTCTTTGTGAGCATATCCACTCTGAGCTGGAGGTTTCTGAACTCTTCCACGACTCATCTGCTCGACATCTAGTAATAGGTAATTGTTAATCCCCATACTTCTGGATCTTTAATTGATGAGGTCCAATTATGCGCTTTTAGCATGATGAAGTATATCCATAGAATCCCGATCTGCTCCTTGAAAAAGTTTTTTGTTCCTCGCTTTTAAATGAACCACGTAATCCATGAAAACATATATTGGTCCCCGGTCTGGTCTATAGACTGTACATTCCGATTTGGGTTTCGTCAAAAAAGAAAGTTTAGATTATATAGTACACTGAACTAAACATAAATATATCGTTGGTCGATGATATCGGTGAAAGAACCCAAGTTTATATCGACGGCGGACATTCAAATAATGCATGATTGATAGTCTCATCCCCTGCTCTACATCTTTCGCACACCGTGGAAACATTGATTCTACATTGATGTAACTTCAAAGAAACAGTTAGCGAATCACACAACATGCTTTATAATTTTGCTTTTTAGAAATGCATATTTTTATATAGGAAATTTAAGTAGTATATGATCATAAATTTATCTATAAACTAATTGAATATGTCTTTACAATTGTTTTATGTGTTCAGAAATTGGGATATAATGATGTTGTGTTCGAATCTGACTCAAAAAGGCAGTCGAAGATCTCCAACTATCCGCGACATGGCATACACTTTGACTTTATTGATAAGAAATTCTTGATCCTTTCATTGACTTTGTCTTTTGACTCTTACTCTTTTCAGTTCAAGATTTTTTGAATGTAACCGTGTGTAGCGGATAGAATAACACATCAAACATAATTCGAGTTCTTTGACTTTTAGATAAGTAATTGTGTATCATTATGGTTATGATTTTTTAGTGAGACCAATAAATTAGATGTGGAATTCTGTTGGTGAAATGAATCTTTTATTGAGCAGAAGGAAAACAAAGTTTGAGTGTAATCAGATTGGACCTTTTGGCAAGTTGAATCCTTTTAAGCTGCTTTTTTCTTTATATCATCTAGAATAATATTGAAACATGGAAACAAAACATTACAAGATCTGGCGGAGAAAGAAAATATTTTCGGCAACAAAGCCCAATAAAAGGAGCCAAACGCCTAAAAACAGAGAAATCTACAATCGAGATTACATAATAATGATAAAAAGGGACTTTAATCTAGTATGCCCCTTTATAAAAAAAAAATCTCACTAACCCTCTTATAATCTCACATACCCCTCCTCTTTTAAAAAACTTATTTTCTCTACTTTACCCTCTCTTATTTTAATATTATTTCTCATTTCTCAAATCTAATTAAATATTCCCATAAATACTCAACAACCAATCACTGTAAAGAGAGAAACCAATACACTCTCTCCACGTCAGAATCTTCTTCTCCTCCAAACAAAAACTCCAACAACGTCATCTTTTTCACACCATTGAAACACTTCAAGCTTCAAATTTAAGGTTAGATCTTTTCATTTTTTTGCTATTTTCGTGTTTATGATTGAATTAACGACAGATCTTTTCATTTTTATGCTATTTTCGTGTTTATGATTGAATTAACGACTTTGTTAATTGATTAAGTTGTGCAAACGGATTTACTTAAGGTTCTTCTCATTCATTCTAGATTTTGAAAATTTGCTCTTTTGTATGCTTATTGGGCTATTGAACTTGTTTTCTAAGTCTATTAGAACCATACATTGGTAATAAAGATTATAGTGGTTGAATGCAGTGAATCGTACTGAATTATAGTGATTCATAGCTAAATAGAAACTGCAGGGGTATAACTGAGACAACTGGTACTAGTGAGAGTAACTGGTATTGCTGAGACCAACTGGTATTAGTGAGACTCATTGGTATTACTGAGTCAAATAGTATTAATGAGAGATCTAGTATTACTGAGACAACTGGTATCACTGAAACAACACTATAATTATATACTAACGATATTTGTTATTCTTTTTCAAGGGAAAATGAATAAAACTCATTGCACAATCATATGTTTTGATTATGGAGGATGTTATTAAAGGAAAGATGATTACATAAGATGGATCTCAGGAGAAGATGAAATTCACATTTTAGTGATGCATACAGTTATGGAGGAGGTCACTTATTCGGCGTTGGTTGATAGAATTTGCAGGAAGATTATGATAGATGAAGTTACAACATAGTTGAAACTTAGTTACTTTCCATTGATATTGGATCCTAAGAAACCATCATATATCTCGAATGATGAAGATGTTTTTGGTTATGTAATGCAAGTGAATAAAGATGGTTGTAGAAGTCTTTTGCATGTGGAGCTCATGAAAGATGTGGATCAAAATCAGGGATGTGTGCAACTTACACGAGTGGGTCGAGAAAGTGATGTTGGTGTAGGTGATAATATGATGAATATTTACACAGACGAACCATCAGAACACCATGAGCTGCATGACAATATTTTTATTATAGGTTATGAAGAACTTGCTAATGAGGATAATTTTGGTATGTATGAAGATAATGAGGGACCAACTGCTGTAGAAGGAGATGAGTATGTATATAATGCATGGGAAGATGGTATTGATATCACCGTAGGTCAAGAATTTGGAAGTAAGCAGAGAGTGCAAGATTTAGTTCAAAAATCTTCACATTAGAATTGTTTTGAGTTTGATACAATCAAGTCAGATACAAAGCGATATGTAATAAAATGTTGTAAGTGGTCTTTACGAGCTGCAAAGCTTATGAATTCAGATCATTGGTCGGTTAGTACTTACAACAAGATGCATACATGCTCTCGAGCTACTGCAAGTACAAGTAGAAACAGAAGGAAAAGGACACCACGAATAGTTGCATCTGTTTTGCATGAAGATTATCCAGGTATTTTAGACACTCAAACTCCAAAAAATTTGATATCGATGGTTCAAGGAAGATATGGTGTTTCTTCCCACTTTCTCTTTTGTGTTTCTGCTTCTTTAGTTTTTTTTTTCAATTTTCCAATCCAAATAGGCCATTACAGGGGATTGTTCTTTTGAAATTTGAGAAAGCAAAAATTGCTCTCATCGAGGGTCTTAAACGTGTAGAAGACATTGTTCCTAGCTCAATTGGGTCACAGGTAATCATTTATTCAGTTCACTGCACATTTTTCCGTTGTGATGATTAAGACAAGTCCACTTCTTGGTTGATAATTATGTTCTTCAGGGTTGATTATATTCCAAAATAAGCTTCTTTGGTTTTTGTTTTTTTTTGCTTGTTGAATTTAGAGATCTGGTGGGTACAATTTTCTCTGAAAATTTCTTAATTGAGAAGTCTGATTATTGATATATGATCTCTTCATATTTTGGAAATTGTTGGTGAACTAGAGAACACTAGGTTCGTACTTTATCCATTAGAGAAGGAAGTCGGTGATCAGATCATCGCGCTGCTTCAACAAGGGAAAAAGTTTGACAACTGTAATGATAACACCGAGCTTGAAATTTTCCACCAGGCAGCTACTAGACTCAGTATCACTTCTTATAGAGTGGCTCTGGCTGAACGACGGGCTCTAAAGAAACTCATTGTCAGGGCACGCGCAGAAGAAGACAAGCGTAAGGAATCAATTGTGGCTTATCTTTTGCATCTTATGAGAAAATGCTCCAAGCTATTCAGAAATGAGATTTTGGATGAGAATGACTCTCAGGGTTCAACACCATGTTCTCCCACTGGTCAGGGTTCTTAAGGTTCTTCTCATTCATTCTAGATTTTGAAAATTTGCTCTCGAGCTACTGCAAGTACAAGCAGAAGCAGAAGGAAAGGAACACCACGAATAGTTGCATCTATTTTGCATGAAGATTATCCAGGTGTTTTAGATACTCAAACTCCAAAAATTTTGATACCGATGGTTCAAGGAAGATATGGTGTTAAAGTATCATACTCTACTGCACTGAGAGGAAAAAAAAGCTACAAATGATGTGTGGGAAGTCCAGAGGAGAGTTATCAGATGCTACATTCTTATATGTACATGCTAGAGTTGATGAGTCCTGGTACACGAACACGTGTGGAATGGGATGAGGAGCGCAAGTTTAAGTATTTGTTCTTTGCCTTGGGAGCTTGCATTGAAAGGTTCCAAGCCATGAGAAAAGTCATCATTGTGGATGGAACCCACCTTAAGACTGTATATGGTTGAGTTCTAATTATCGCTACAGTTCAGGATCCTAATCGTCACTATTATCCAATTGCTTTTGGTGTAGTTGATGGTGAGAAAGATGCAAGCTGGATGTGGTTATAAATATGTTAAAATCAGTGGTACCGAATGTTCCTAGAGTGGGGTTTCTTTCTGATAGAAATCCAAGCCTCATCAAGTCAATACGTGAGGTGTTCCCGTTGTCCCAACATGGGTATTGTATATACCATTTGTCTCAGAATATGAAAGGGAACGTTTCTAACGTCAACAAAGAAACATGTGCAACAAAGTTCAGAGAATGTGCTCATGCTTATACAGAGAGTGAGTTGCACATGTTTCTTTGTTGACGTTAGAAACACTCTCTTTCACATTTTAAGACAAATGGTATATACAATACCCATGTTGAGGCAACGAAAATACTTCACGTATTGACTTGATGAGGCTTGGGTTTCTATCTGAAAGAAACACCATTCCAGGAACATCCGGTACCACTGATTTTAACATATTCATAAACCACATTCAGCTTGCATCTTTCTCACCATCAACTACACTAAAAACAATTGGATAATGGTGATGATTGGGATCCCGAGCTGTAGCGACAATTATAACTCCACCATATACAGTCTTAAGGTGGGTTCCACCCACAATGATGACTTTTCTCATGGCTTGGAACCCTTCAATTTAAGCTCCCAAGGCAAAGAATAAATACTTAAACTTGCGCTCCTCATCCCATTCCACACGTGTACCAGGATTCATCAACTCTAGCATATACATATAAGAATGCAACATCTGATAACTCTATTCTGGACTTCCTTGCACATCATTAGCATCTTTTTTTTTCCTCTCATTGCAGTAGAGTATTATACTTTAACATCATATCTTCCTTGAACCATCGGTATCAGGTTTTTTGGAGTTAGAGTATCTAAAATACTTGGATAATCTTCATGCAAAACATATGCAACTATTCGTGGTGTCCCTTTCCTTATGTTCCTGCTTGTACTTGCAGTAGCTCGAGAGCATATATGCATCTTGTTGTAAGTTCTAAACGACCAACGATCTGAATTCATAAGCTTTGCAGCTCGTAAAGACCATTTGCAACCATCTTTTGCTTCGCAACATTTTGCCACATATCACTTTGTATCCGACTTAATTGTATCAAACCCAAAACAATTCTGATATGAAGCTTTTTGAACGAAATCTTGCACTCCCTGCTTACTTCCAAATTCTTGACCTACAGTGATATCAATACCATATTCCCATGCATTATTTACATACTCATTTCTTTTTATAGTAGTTGGTCCCTCATTATCTTCATACATACCAAAGTTATCCTCATTAACAAGTTCTTCATAATCTGTAATAAAAACATTGTCATGCAGCTCATGGTGGTCTGATGGTTTGTTTGTGTAAAGAGTCATCATATTTTCACCTACACCAACTTCATTTTCTCGGCCCTCTCGTGTAAGTTGCACACATCCCTGATTTTGATCAACATCTTTCATGAGCTCCACATGCAAAAGACTTTTACAACCATATATATTCACTTGCATTAGATAACCAAAAACATCTTCATCATTCGAGATATATGATGGTTTCTTAGGATCCAATATCAATGGAAAGTAACTAACTTTCAGCTGCGTTGTAGCTTCATCTATCATAATCTTCCTGCAAATTCTACTAACCAACGCCGAATAAGTGACCTCCTCCATAACTATCTGCATCACTAAAGTGTGAATTTTATCTTCTTCTGAGATTTATCTTATGTAATCACCTTCCCTTGAATAACATCCCCCATAATCAAAACATACGATTTTGCAACAAGTTTAATTCATTGTCCCCTAAAAAAGAATAACAAATATAGTTAGTATATAATTATAGTGTTGTTTCAGTAATACCAGTTGTTTCATTAATACTAGCTCTCTCAGTAATACTAGTTGGCTCAGTAATACCAGTGAGTCTCACTAATACCAGTTGGTCTCAGTAATACCAGTGGGTCTCACTAGTACCAGTGGGTCTCACTAGTACCAGTTGGTCTTGGTAATACATGTAAGTCTCAGTAGTACCAGGTTTCTCAGTTATATCCTACAATTTCAATTTACCTACAAATCACTACGATTCAGTACGATTCATTGCGCATTCAACCACTATAATCATTACATCACCCTAATAGAAAATATACTTGAGATAGCTTAAATTAACGTTACCAACTCCGAGTGACTGGGTAAAAGACTCATGTTGAAGTTGAGACAAATTGTTTAGAGATTATCATGATGTTGCAGTCTCCTAATGTAGTGATGAGCATTTCATAATTGTTTTGCATGGATTCATGTTCAACATGAGTTGGTTTCTTTGGCAGCATAATTCTACTAGCACTATTTTGTCGTCCGACTCATGGCAAAAAAATTAGAAAACTGATTTTTATAATTATGTCTAAAATTAAAAATTATTAATATAGTATAAGTGGCATCATGTTCCTAAGATTTTTAATATCGTTTAGATGTGTAACAACCTAAAATGCTCATAATACCATATGATTAGTTATATCTAAAATGCTTTAGTTGCATGATTTTAGTTTCGATTTAGAATTCGAAAAATACCTATTTAAAAACAATCGATCACAATCTTGAATATGTTATTGATTGCTTTCGCTATGACAAGTAGTAAACACTCGATTTTTTCTATCACAACTACATTGTGGATAACAATATCATTTAAGTTAATTATAAAACCTAAATTTAGTAATCAACCATAATAACATATTTATTGACACTAGAATTTGAATAAATTTAGTAATCAACCAAAATATTTATGAGATGTTTCTTTATCTCAAAGTTTCGTCATCGACTTCGTATGCATATGGATATTCTTTCCATAATTTATGTACTTTAGAGTAAAGTTATTTAACAATGCAATTAAATAACCTCAAATGTTTAAATTAGTTTAAATTATGTTAATTTTGTTCCATAAAAATGCTAGATCATGTATATTGAAAGACAACATGTAAAAAAATTGTATATTAATGACCAACAATTTTTGAAATAAAAAACATTAATTAAAGTTTCTTCCCTAGGCGGTTTTGAAAAAAAACATCGATTAAGTAATTTACTAAAAATTCTTTTATTAAACTGTTATCCGAAGTTTTTTGAAAAGAATCATAAAATCTAATTATGCATCTCATTTCCATTGGTTAACCGATTTGAACTAACTGAAATTAACCGGACTAACCAAAATTATTCGAACTACCCGAAATTAACCAAAATTTTTCACTAAAACCGAATCGAATTAACACTTCAGTTTTATTCGACAACATTATATACGAACCGCATTTTGCCATAACCGAACCAAACCAAACCAAACCATAGTTTTTCGGTTAGTTTCGGTAGAATATTTCCAACCCGAAAATATCAAAGAACCGACAAACCGAACCAAACCGACCATAATTAACACAAGATATCTAAACTTCCGATAAATTTTTGTATTTGGATTTAGGTTCTGATGCTAGGATTCTAGAGTTTAGGATCTATGTATTGTTTTCAATATTTTATGTGCATTTGTGAGGGTTTAGACTCACATATTAGGGTTTAGTACTCCTTAATTTGTTATAAATATAATTTGTTTTCAATATTTGTATGCATTTGTGAGAATTTACGCTCACATATTAGAGTTTAGTATCCATTAATTTGCTAAAAATATAAAATTATAGATCGATTTTTTATTTCTAAATAAAAATTATATGCACTAGTAGTATAATATTTGTGGGTGACTCAGAAACCCACTCAAGAGCATCTCATTTTTACCATTCAAGATTTACGAAAAGAATTGTTTTCTATTTTCATATATCCATTTGAACTGATTCTGAAAACATTAAAATCTAAAACAAAGATCAGAAGTTGTGGTTGTAAACACACATTATTATTCCAGGAGTTTCTAAATGCTCAAGAACCAAATAATTAGTTTGCTAAATATCAAGCGAAAACTACAAGAACCACATTGAGAAACTCAGAGCATGGCCTCCAAATTCGAAGCCAATGATACATATTTAGACAAGACGTACACACAAGAGAACATATGCACGATACCAAATAGCTTGGATCATCAGAACAAGGCAAAAATCGCGATTGTCTCAAATGGTTTAGAACAGTAAAACCCTCTGTCTCTTCTTCTACCGCTTCTCGCCGCATAAGCAAGTAGCAGCTTGAAGAGCAAAGTAGGTAAGAATGATGTCAGCACCAGCTCGGCGTAAGCACATGAGTGACTCCATCATCACTTTCTCTTCATCTATCATCTTCAGGACTCCCGCTGCTTTGATCATCGAGTACTCCCCAGAAACCTGAAAATTTCATGGAGGTATTTAGAACAACAAAACCTGAGAATGTTGTATGATAAGAGAAGAACCAGAGCGTGATAAAGCGAGTACTTGATATGCAGCAATGGGCAATGAAGTATTGTTCCTGAGAAGCCGTATGATGTCCAAATATGGTAGACCCGGCTTCACCTGTCACCAAACACCCCAAGTTGTTACCAAACTCTAGAAACGTTTTAACTTGAGGATGATAAAGGACTTACCAAGAGTATGTCGGCTCCTTCAGCCTCGTCTTCACGTGCCTCAATCAAGGCCTCTCTATAATTTGCTGGGTTCATCTGATAACTTTTGTTCGAGGTACCAAAGTTGTTATAACCACAAGCTTTAGCAAAATAAACAAGAAAAAGAAATGCTAATTCACTATGGGTTATTATTGCTATTTACGTTTTCTTGTCCCCAAAGCGTGGATTTGAGTCCAGGGCTTCGCGGAAAGGACTGTAAAACGAACTTGCATACCTGTTGGCAAAAGATTCATACACGAAATTAGACAGAACAAACAAGAAAATGCTTCTGAAAAAGCTATTGAGGTCAAAATTGTATGATTACTTTGCTGTGTAAGACATGATGGAGACATTTTGAAAGCCTTCAGCATCAAGAGCTGCACGAATTGCGCCTACCCGTCCATCCATCATGTCACTCGGGCTAACAACCAGCTCGGGCCTGGAGAGGGATTGATCATATCTTTTAAGTAAGAAAAAATTTCAAACGTTTTTGAATCTTTGATATTGAAAACATTACCTGAGAAACAGCTTGCTTACACAGCTGGTGCACAGTTTCATCATTCATTATTACGCCTACAGAGATAAATATGTATCACAGCTGCAATTAAAAAATATGTATCACAGCTCCGATTAAAACGTGACAGAAGGAAGCTGGGTAAAAAATACTTACCATCCTCTCTGACTATACCATCGTGACCATCAGATGAGTAAGGATCCATAAATCGAACACATTAAAATCCAACGTAAATAAAACCCATAAGAAATAAATCCAAAACGAGAAGCAATGAAGAAGTCCGATCACGACGAGGACCATTGGAGACCTGATCGAAGCAAAGAGACGATGCATCAGCTACAAACCAACATAGATATATAAAACTCTAGAATTTCAAATCCGAACCTTTTATTTCTCTTCAATGATCATGTCGATTTTGTTCGCCATTTCGGGAGTTAGATAATTCTTCCAGTCACCAACTTCTCCTTTGCGAAAAGAACGACGAAGCAATGATATATAAAGAATTTTCTTCTTTTTTTAAAGAAAAAAAATTACAAGATAATCTGTAAAGAATACATATAGAGCACTAAAAGCGACAAGAGAAAATAGGAATTCGATGACTTTATATTTCTCATAATTCTTTGTCTTTTTAGTATAAAAAACTAATTTTCTTAATTGGCAAAATTTTTGTGTGATGTTAGGTGTATTTATTAGATATGATAAATGATAATTGTATGGTTAAGTATTGTTTTATTGTTTAGGAAAATCTCTTTGACATTGTGTGAAATTTTATTGAATATATTAGCATCATTGCTTAATTTAGTTATGGATCCCTCATAATGTCTTTGAACATGATTCTACAAGGATCCTAAACAGGATATCTTAACAAAACCACTTGCCACTTAGACTATTTGTTACTAGATATTGCGGTGACGCTATCCGATCGGAAAAGCACTCGTGGCTAAATGGTCAGACGGCCAACTGTCAATAGAATTTATCTAGACAATAGTCTGATTTCTTATCAAAATCAATGACACATCCATATTTCCTATTTTTAATAATTATGAGATATTTTTAAGAGAATATTATGTGGGAGATTAACTATAATAATCTTGGAAAGTTTTGGAAAGTCTCATGTAGACTAAAAGAATGCAAATTTTTCAAGATTATTATAACAATCTAGGGTACCTTTTTTATCCTTTTTTTTTTTTGACAAAAAATGTATTTACGAAAATACCATTACTTTTTTTTTACACGTAGACAGAAAAATGCGCGCCAAAACAAATAAGTCTATTGGTCTAGTGACGATAGATTTATTTAAGGATTGGTAAACTTATTTAAAGATTCATAGACTTATTTCCAGTTGATAGATTTTCTAGAGAAACGGTAGGTTTAATATGAGAACGGTAGACTTATTTTGTAGACTTATATTTTTGATGTGGTAGAGATGTTTCAGAGTGGTAGATTTTTTTAAAAATTGATAGATTTCAGGGCAACGGTGATAGATTTTTTTTTTGGATGATAGACTTACTGGTCGAATGATAGACTTATCTCGTAGATTTATTATTGATTGGTAGATTTATTTTATCTGACGGTAGATTAATTGAGCCGTGGTAGATTTATTGTTAATGATGATAGAGTTATCACCCGTGAATTGGATATGTAATGATGGTAGATTTAATGTGTTTGGTGATAGATTAAAGTTAGATTTATTGTCATTGACAATAGACTTACGCACATTTTGCATATGATAGTAAATATATTTTTAGTGATAATAGATTTATAATATAGTAGTAGATTTATCACTTGTGGCAAATGCCGATCGCAAATGCATGTCACAAACGCTGGTCGCAAACGACGATCGCAAATGCTGATTGCAAACCCCATTTGTAAACGCCGATCGCAAATGCTGATTGCAAACGCCATTTGTAAACGCCGATCGCAAATGCATTTTTATTATGAAAATAAAAATAGATTTTGAATATTTATTAAAATTTTATTTTGTTATTTAGTTATTTTTAAATATTTTTAAATATTTTTTTAATATATATATATATATTTTTTTTTTTAATGTCAATGGCATTCTTGTAATTGAATTTTTTTATCAAGGTTATAAAGACTTTTGTCAATTTTTGAGCATTATTATAGCAAGAGCATCTACAAAAGGGTTATAGTAAATAGACAACTTTCCAAAGTTGTTATAATAATTAGAGAAGTTTACTCAAACAACCTTACAAAGTTTGTTTTGGACCAAAGTGATACCTATCTTTCATAATTACTCAAACAACCTCATCTACCCATTTTACCTTTATTTTCTTTGAAGACAAAAAAATAATTTACGAAACTGCCATTACTAAGACTGGACACGTAGGCAAAGTCAGGAAAAATAGTTCCCGCCAGAACATGAAAAGTCTATCATACTCTTGATGGTAGATTTATTTAATGATTGGTACATTTATAAAGGGCTTGGTAGACTTAATTCAAGTTTGTAAACTTAGTCTATGAACGGTTGACTTAATATTCAAATGGTAGACTTATTTCATAGACTTATTTTTATTTGGTGGTAGAGATGTTTGTGAGTGGTAAACTCATAATATGAGTGGTAGAGTTAACGCCAATGGTGGTAGATTTATTTTTGAGTGATAGGCTTAGTAGTCGAATGGTAGATTTAACTCGTAGATTTATAATTGAGTGGTAGATTTATTTTGTTTGACGGTAGAGTAAAGTTTCGTGGTAGAGTTAAATTCATAGTTGGTAGACTTATGCGTGTTTTGGATTGTAGATTTATATTTAGTGATGACAGATTATAATGAGTAGTAGACTTATTATTGAGGCGGTAGAGTTATTCAATATTTTGAGTTTACTAAAACAACCTTCAGTTGGTAGATTTATTAGTTACTATGGCGGTAGATTTACAATGGTAGATTTGTATGCTTACATACAATGATAGTAGACTTGTATGCTTACATACAATGATGGTAGACTTGTATGTATACATACAATAATGGTAGAATTATATTATTAACAATGATGGTAGACTTGTATGTTTACGTATAGTGATGGTAGACTTGTATGTTAACTTGTATTTTACATACAACGAATTTCTAACGTAAACGCCAGTTGCAAACGCCAGTCGCAAATGCCGTTCAATATACAAGTCTATCATCATTAGAAAACAAGTCTACCATGATTTCAAATGCAAACGCCAATCGCAATCGTCAATCGTAAATGCCGATCGCAAACGCATATCACAAACGCCGGTTGCAAACGGCGATCGCAATTGCTGATTACAAACGTCATTTGTAAATGACGATCGCAAACGCATTATGTCATTAAAATTAAAAAAAATTAAAGTTTTTATTAAAATTATATTTTTTATTATTATTTTAATATATATTATTATTTTTTTGAAATGCCAATGGTATTTTCGTTATTAAATTAAAAAAAAGATTTAAAAATCTTTTACCAACTTTTGAAATTTTTTTAGTAAATCTATATTTTCACAAAATTATTTTAATAATTATAGTACTTTCCAAAATTGTTTTAGTAATTATCCCTAATAATTATCTCATATTATTTTCATACTCTAAAAATATCTTTAAAAAAAAAATTGGCCTGAATGAAGCAAATGGTGATTGGGAATGTTTTTTCCCTAATAATACAAAGATTCAATTTGGATGTCGATACGACTTCAATATATATGAAATGAAATAATCATAATCATAATTTGATTTATTAAATCAAATTTGTTTTCTATGTAACTTTGATTAAATTAAATAAAATTGGGTTTCTTTTGTTTCCTTAACTTTTAACTTTATCTAAACTCATCTACTTATCTAACAAACAGTGCATGCATTAAATATAGAGAAAGTTTGTGAAATATGCAGTTTTAACTTATGTAATTTGAGAAATATGTAGTTCACTATTTATAATTAGCATTTTAAACACCTTTTACTATTTGTAATAGAGAATTGAAAAAGAGATAGAGATACTGTTTACAGTGGATATACTGTTTACACAACATCGTGTATTGTTCACACCGATTCGAATATTGTAACGAAGCGATGTGAACAGTACACGAAGCGGTGTGAACTGTTAATAGTAGACAATATACATGCGATGTGAAACATATGTCCACCGTGAATAATTAGTGAATAGTATATCATATACGATGCGGCGTGAACAGTGTACAGAACGCCGTGAACAGTGTACATAGCGGTGTAGACAGTGTGTCTACCTTGAATAGTGAACAATGTATGGTAGTAAACATTGTTCATGTAACTCATGTATTGTTCACATTGATCCGTTACAGCATACATAACGGTATGAATAGTACAATGCTGTGTAAATTGTGAATATATGGTATACGATGCGGTGTAACAGTATGTCCACCGTGAATAGTGTCCACCATGATTAGTGAACAATGTATGATATACGTTGTGGTGTGAATAGTGTACATAATTGTGTGAACAGTGTACATTACGGTATTAATAGTGTACTGCATGAATAGCATCCACCGTGAACAGTGTGTCCACTGTGAATAGCGTCCACCGTGAACAGTGTAAATAATATCCACCTACGTGAATAGCATCTACCGTGAACAGAGTCCACTGTGAATAGCGTCCACCATAAATACTAGCATTAGAAATGAATGTACAATATCTATTAGTGTAATAGTAAAAAGTGTATATTTTATTAATTATAAATAGTGAACTGTTTATTCTTCAAATAACTTTTTAAAATGTGCCTATTTTTCTAATACACCCTTGAATATATGGAAAAATGTAGTTGAAATTAGTAAAATTTCATTAAAAGTACAATCATCTCACAAGAAAAGAAAAAAAAAACTCAGAATTACAAGGTAAACAGGTTATAGAAGAAGTAAAAGAAACTTGTAAAAAAAAAAAAAAAAAAAAAGGACTTATTCCATAACACAAGTTTACAAAATCTGGCGATGTCCCAACCCAACATGGTGTCCAATTCTATTAACGATTTTTTAAACATTATTGGTACATAAGTATTTTAGAAAGAAATATTTTAAAATTGAGAGAATAATGTGCAATTATCGCGTATCTGATTTTGTGGCCATTGTCAGCTTCTTTTCAAGTTTTGTTTTAGGTTTGAAGCTGTGAGAATGGCGAATTCCATTTCTTCAATCTCTATGGCGCAATGTTTGTTGGTCAATAATGGTATTCACAAATCAATTCCATGGCCGAGCTCGAGCAGTCTCATTCTCAACCACTCATCAAAGCATCATAACCGTCCATTATCTTCTTCGCCGGCTTCCGCCCTAGAAACTGGTGAAGACGACGACCTCCTCACTTTCAGGTACCCTTTTGGCTCTCTTGATCGATTCCAATTGAAAATTCTAAATTTCTTATGAAAGTTTAGATTTTTGGAGTTATAGATTGTAGGCAGAGTCCTTGAAACAAAAATTAGGGCTTTTTGTGGGGGTAAATGATGGGATTTGTACTCGTTTCTGTTAATGAAAGATGAAAATCTTCCATTTTGTTGTTTATACGCTAACCTCATATTTTGTCTCTAGAAGACTAACATGAGGAATGAAACAGTGGTTGCAGAGGGTGTGGGAAGGAGGATAAAGAGAGTGGTTGTAATGGTGAGGGACGGATTCAAGGCGGCATTGCGACTGTCCCTGGTTTCGGTTGGTGGCCCATTAAGGCTTATCGGCCTTGTCCCGCCTTTGTTGAGGCCGGAGGTAGATACCGCCGCTTAGGCCAGAGCATGGACGAGGTTGCCTTTGGTCGTCCTGACTCCACAAACACCACCGATTCGCAGCTAAAAGGTATGTATGTGTATGCATACAATCAAGAAGAAACAGAGTCAATCTTTCACCTAATTTTTGAAGAAATAAACGTTGAGATAGTTTGTGATAGTCCTGCACAGCAATGATCTCTTGCTTCTCTCTTCTTGTTGTTTTTTTTGCAGCAAAAAAAAACAAGTCGTAGCGCAAGTGATACGTCGTTAAGCATAATGATACTTCGTTAAGAAGCATCATGTGTAAAATTAGTTTGCTATATTCAAGCGAAAACTACAAGTACTACATTCAGAAACTCAGAACATGGCCTCCAAATTCGAAGCCAAACTCTAGAAATGTTTGTTTTACTTAAGGATGATAAAGGACTTACCAGGAGAATCTCGGCTCCTTCAGCCTCGTCTAGACGTGCCTCGAGCAAAGCCTCTCTATAATTTGCTGGATCCATCTGATAACTTTTGTTCAAGGTACCAAAAGTCAGTTTTGTAACTGCAATGGTTAGGCGAAAGAAACAAAAAACTGAAATGCAAAAATTCATCATCCCTGTAGGTTAAGTTAAAATAGTATTTACGTTTTCTTGTCTCCAAAACGTGGATTCAGAGTCCAGGGCTTCACGGAAGGGACCGTAAAACGAACTTGCATACCTGTTGGCAGAACGAAATTAGACAGAGCAAACTAGAAAATGCTTCCGAAAAAGCTATTGAGTTCAAAACTGTACTTTGCTGTGTAAGACATGATGGAGACATTTTGAAAGCCTTCAGCATCAAGAGCTGCACGAATTGCGCCTACTCGACCATCCATCATGTCACTCGGACTAACAACATCCGCTCCGGCTCGGGCCTGGAGACAGAGAGACTCAGCATCGCTCCTTCCAAGTTTATTCGTTTGTCCGTTGCCCGCCTCAGACGCGGAAAGCTTGGAGCGCGGTCTCTGGATCAGATCTAGCCTGGTCCTGTTGTTCCTCGGAAGAACAGGAACACCACAGAGACCCAATGACGACAAAGAAGAAAGATTCAATAACATCTGAATGTTGCGATGAGGAAAAAATGAGAAATCCTAGACCCTAGAGATCACTAAACCCTAGAGATCAGAAATGGAGCAAGAAGAGAGAGAGGGATGGTTGAGATTGGGGGCTGAAAAACTCGCTTCTGCGAGGACCGCATCACCGGTGATCTCACCTACAACGAAAGCTTGGAACTTTGGTTTGCATCTCAAACATCTTAAATTTCCGTCCTCTGTTTTTCCTCTAATCTTCTCTGCTTCCTCTGTTTGTTTCGAAAGACAGAACACTTCTCGACTTAAAGTGTTAAAAATCTTTCAATTTTTCAAAAGTAACAGCTATTATCACAACAACTGCAAATAGAGAGAGATTTGATTCACAGACTCTTTGGTTCTCTCAATAGTCAATAATGCCTTTTGTTACTAAAATGTTTGCTTGGTACATAAGATTCGACTTTTTTTTAATCGTTTTTTTTTTTAAATGTCCTCAGTCTCTCTCGCTCTCTTTGAAAACAAAATGAGACGAAGAATCTCCCCAGAAAACTTGAACGATTTCTCTGTCTCTTCCAAACAATGATTCTTCTCTTCTCTTGTCCACCACTGACCATTCAAATACAAAATCTCCATTAGTCATTAGGATGGACCAAACTTTAAATCTTCTTTGTTTCAATAATAATGTTGATGATGTTCTTCTATACATACCTCTGCAACTTTGTTCAGTTTTTCCTTCACGTTCCGAACAATTCCGAAAGTTGGCCGTCCCATTTGTAGAACTCGAGTTCTTTATTATCCAGTATCTTCTCGGATACCTGCAAAACTTGTAAAAATATTCAGGAAGAAGTTCCAACAACCGAGTGAATTTAGTTCAGAATGTTCTTTTCTTTTTACCTTTGTTCCAACCATTCGGCCGCCTGCGCTGTGAGCAAAGTAGATGTTGTAGAAGTGACATATGAATGCTTGAGGATCATTCTCTGCTAAAACCTTTAAATACTCAGAATACGTTTTACCCGGAGCCATTGGCTTTGGAATCTTGTAACCTTGTTCCTTGAACCACTTCAAATCCTTCCCCAATTTCTCTGCTCTTTCCAATCCCGTGTTCTTGAAACCGGCATCTACACACAAAGAAACAGAGAAATTGACAATGTTGTATCAAAAAAGAAGAAGACCTGCTTTCTGAAACCGGCATCTACACCATATCTTTGTTCAGCATCATATGATTCAAGAAGAGTGATCTGACTTTGATAGTAAATCAAGTCCAAAACTTAAAACACTATCAATGTAGAACAAAACTTAAAACTATGTATTCTCCAAATCACTTCAACTTTAAGGCAGATTACAATTAAACTATATTGTCATTTTCATATAAAAAACTATACATTTTCATTTCATGTAATCAACTATTCACCTACCAAAATTTTCAATTGATAAGAAGAAAAAAAAAAACACTCACAAGCTGGGAAATTGGATTCGTCAATGATCCCTTCAAGCGTGTCGTAAACCAACTTACTATCCACCAGAAACCTCAAGTATCCTTCCACCGTCGGCTCCCATTTCGCCACGGGACCTTCCTTTGGTCTCTTTCTCTCCTTCCTTAGGCTGATCTTTAGTGTGCAGTTTCATCGCCACGAACCTCATCTCCTCCACAAAACCCTTCGATTCCCCTGGATACCTCTCCTTCCCCTTCTCCGCCACCGTCGCAGTCGGAGTAGCCGCGGCAATCACCACCGAAGCTCGATCTTCGTTTGCTCTTACGACAAGACAGCCACGAGGAGCGGTTACGATTCGGGCATAACTAATCCTCACCGGCGTCGCTCTCAGACCGAAACAGCCCTGGGAATCGACTCTTCTGCTCGCCGGAAAACGGAAAGAGGGATTAAGTCTCGTTGTAGCCATGAAATCTGCAACATACCAACACAGAAAAATAGAGAATTTTTTCATCGAAAGGATATTATGATACAGAAACCAAAAACTAGGGTTTTGTGGGAGAAACATCAAGGAAGGAAGTGTAATCTCATCAATCAGCTTACGAGAAAGAGACGAAGGTTTCTGAAATGAACGTTAAAAATTGGGCCTTTTAGAAATCATTGGCTCATAGCCATTTTTTCTCAAATCAAAACCTTACCTACAAATCGCCGTTAAACCCTAGATGGCTTCTTAATCAATGATTTCAAAAGTCTGATCTTTGGTCTCCTCCTCTTGCACGCCACCATTTTCTTGGGCTTAAAAGCTTTGTTTTTTTTAAGTTAGGTACTTGATTTTTTTCTTAAAAAGTTTGAACCTTTTTGCCGTTTTCTTTTGTTGTATAGAAATTGCTATAATTGGTCACTAATAACAAAGCTCTTGGCATTTTTGGATAAAATAGATAAAGAGTGTAAAGTCACTCTAATTCCATTAGATGGGAGGAAATGAAATGCAAAGTGAAACCCTATTGAATTACTTTCTTAGTTGTTGCGTGATTGACCATTTGGGTCAAGCAGGACAATTAAGTTAAGAGCAATTAGGAGTTTACTTATCATAAGCAAATGGCAAATTCTCGGGAACCACGCAATATTCAGAGAAAATTAATAAAACTAGATGAGAGCTCGCGCGTATGCGCGGGTTATGATATGTAATAATATTTTTAGTTATGAATTCTTATTATATTGTAAAATTTATTGCTTTAATGTTTAATGTTGAATACTATGTTTTGTAGACTTTTCAAAAACACACATAAATGTGGATTTTTAGGACCTACAATGGTTATTTATTAATGGTTGCATGGAAATTTTACGGAAGAGTCAATGTATTATTTTGAATTTGTGATTTGCAAAGTAATAATTTTTTGATGATATTACCATGTTGTAATATTTGGGTATAACACATTTTTCTTAAATATATAATTATTGAAAACTGATATTGAAGTGTAATTATTGTTCGGAGAGAGCAGATAGTAGTAACTAAAATGTCAAATGTGATATTATATATTTTTGTAACGGCTAATGTGAGAATGTTATTTGTGTTTTATATTAAGTAAATCAATTCTATTGTTTAAATTATGTGATACATACATAGGTTTTGTTTCAAAATATTTTGGTGATTTTTTGAATTGTAATTTGATTGGTTATAAAATTTTACTATCTCATAGTTTATTCAAGTTACAATTTATACGATAAAGAAGAGTTTGTAAGTAACAATTTAGAATTCAAGTGACTATATTTATTTTTTAACACATTATTGTTTAATATGACACGCTATTAACATAACACAATTTATACATAATCCATGCTATTTGTTAAAAAATCATCTACAGAAGAAATACAACACGTGTTTTCGGCAATTTTGAATCAAAATTTGGCTGTGTAGCAAATAAACGCTTACGATATACAAGTTTTTTTTTGAAAGGTAATAGTTAGAATCAAACATTTTTATCTGTCGAATGTTATGTTTTACATTGTAAACGGGTTATGTAGGATCAATCGATCAAGAATTTTCCTTCAGAGATCAAAAGATAATATTAAAACAGAAGACTATATTTCATTATGTTTTTTTAAGTTATTTGAGATATTTTTCTTATCATCGATTTCTTTTAAGTGTCAATCCATGTCTATGACCCAGCATGATATTTAAGTCATTAAGTGTTATTAATACAATCATTATATTTTCGCTTAAAACTTTATAGATGACCAAATTTTTACAAGTTATGTGATTGATATAAGGAAACGAAATTTTAGAACTTGTACGAACCATAATTAGAATTAAGAAATACCTTGCTCATGTATTATTAAGATACATTTAAGATTCTCCATAAACGTAATGCATTGGCTCCCCTCCCCTCCCCGCTCCTGCAACTTTGTAAGAACGGAATGTCGATAGTGGATATATCATATATTATAGGAAAAATCGAAAATTGGTAGCAATATATCCTATGTATATGTGTAAGAAAACTACATAGACCATGAGAGCTATGTGAAGCTTTAATGCATTTGGCTGGCCTTTGACTTCGGTTAGGAGGTGTTAGGCGACTGCTTCTCTGTTTTTTCAGACTTGTGACAACTTCGACTTGATTTCAGTTTTAAAGCTTTCTCCTTCAACTTTTTTTCCTTGATAGCTTCCTTGCTCTATCCTCCAGATTCTCATAACTATGTTTTTTTTTTTAATGAAGCATAGAATGTGTGGGAGCTGTCAATGTCATGACCATGTTTTGTATTTGTTTATTGGTTCCTAATGAAGGGGCATAGAATATAACGTAACTCAAACCCAAGAACAATTTAGCCAATGGAAAAGGAAGAGTATAATGATACAAAGTTCAAAGAAATCTTTTGAAAAACTGGCTACTTAACCTTTCACCATGACTTGCAGAGAGAAGTGCGCGCCTAGGAGACAAATAAAATGGGAATATGCATAAGGGATAATAAAGAAACAGAGAGAACATGAGTTTTATTAGGACTGCTCAATAGTTTCGAACATACCTTGGCACCACCAGAGCAAAGAGAGTTCTTTCGTCTGAGCATATACGCTTTGAAGCGTTATGCGCCGAAGACCTTTTATATCACCATTAGCCCACAGCGCCAACCACATACATATTTATCCAAATGAAAACTCTAGGCCTGGAGAGAAAGAGTAGTGATGTATAGTCAATAGACAAATATGATTTGATTATGTTAGTTAGTAATCGCGTAAGGGATTTTTTTTCCTATTTTCAAAATTGTCTAAAGAGATTGTAAACATGTTATTTTCATCTTATGAATACGCACACAAATCATGTTACTAATAGAAGGTGTGATCTAGATGCAACTTGGAAAATATGAATCATCTGTCGTTGGTTCCATTTTACTGTTGACTGAAAAAATCAGATCGTAAAGTAGATGATGAGATGACCAAGAAAAAGGTTAGATGATCAGAAAATACCTTAAGGTATTGTTCTCTCTGGCTCCAACCGAGAAAGATGATATGTGCATTCCAGCGGCATAAAACTATCTCTTCACAATATTGTAATCAAGTGGGTTGATGAGTAACATGATGAGTAATGTAGAAAGAACATTAGGAGTTTTTAAAATCCTCCCGAAAGAGAAGTCAGAGTCAATCATGCTCTTGGATATTTTTACTTAACCAAGTCTAAAACAAGAAGAAATTGTAGTACCTACCAACTAAATGCGAAAGACAAAGTAAGCGAGAGATAAAACCATACCTCAGTTTTCCCCGTCGTTACAGACATTTCATCATTCAGATTTTTTTCTGTGATCCCTAGTTTACTCTTATTTCAGGCTTACGATTTTGAAATATTTAAGAACTTACCTTGTCTAGATTTTTGCCGCAGTCGTGGTGATGTTCGTATGATTTTTCCTCGATTCCTTTGTTTTGAAAGAAGAAAAACACAAAACAGGGGGTCCACAAAAGAGAGATCTATTCATCTAACAATATACAAAAAACAAGCATCAATCAAACATTGTTCATTGCGGATTGTCCCTTATGTTTAACCATTGAAAAAGATTGTTCTGTCAAAACATCATCATCCGTAACTCAAAAAACCCACATAACCGCAAAATCTTTAGAAGAAAGGCAACCCGTATAACAGCTCACATTTCGTCTATAATACTTATACATGACACTACCATGGAGCTTCTCGTTGCATCGATTACACTAAAAGCTTTTGTGGTCAAGACATCGAACAACACAAAGTTGGTTTGATAAGAATCGCATAAAAGTGTTTGTAAATGGCTCCCTGAGAGTGCATTAGCTGTGAATGGACCTTTACATCACATGTTAGACAAAGATTTGATGCATCATCTATTCATTAAACCACTGCTCTATATGATTTGCAAAACTCACATACTCTTTCTATTTGTCAAATTATTATTTCCGAGAATCCAATATTCCCAAATGCAGAGGAACCATAGATATTGGCGAAGCATAACATGTTCACGGTAAGGGAGAGGAACCACATGAATGAGTCAGTCATGGTGTGCTTGACAACATTCCAGATGCCACTTTTTTTTCCCTCCATTTATCTTTTCGAACCTAGAACAAGACGGAGAGACAATACATAGAAAGAATATGGTAAAAGCTGTCCAAGTAAGGTAAGGAGATTATGATAATCTGTAAATTCATTGTTTTAAACAATTTAATTCATTCACAGGTGATCTTAGGTACACTACCATCAATGTGGAAAGTTTAGCCTTTTATTTTGCAAGCCTAGCTTTGTCAAGGTGCAGGTGTAAAAACTCTTTCCAATTTATTTTTTCGTTATCTCTTGAGAAGAACATGATGATCAAGCATTTTCATAGAGTAGCAGATCTTGTGAAAGGTTTAGCTTTTCATTTTGCAATGCTAGCTCCATTAATGTGCAGGTGTGAAATCTCTTGCCATAATACAAGATTTCATCCAAGAATATGATCTTAAACAAAGGGACAATCTTTGATTCGTGAACATAAAATTCTAGCAGGAGATCATTATAGATGAACAAACAAAAAATACATGAAAAATGAGTTTACAACGACTGATACCAGTTTGTTGAAACAAAAACAACATTTTGTATGTTGTTTTACCTCATGAAGAGAAAAAGAGATGAAATTATCTCAACGTTCTTCTAAGCATTCTTCTTCAGAAAATACATCACCATCTCTTCCTCAGTCGGGTTAAAGACACCATAGTACGCTGAACTTGAAAAATGAATCGGGAGAAGAATCCACCATCTATGTAACAAACAGAACCGATCCCTAGCAGATACGTGTAGAAATAATCTCCATGATCACAAAACCCTCTCATATAACCCGAGGTCCTTCCGTTCGTCCAGTAGATAAGACGAATGAAACCTACATGATAGAAGCTGTCGGAATCGAACGAAACAAGAGCGACCATTGAAACTCTAGGGTTTGATCAACCAGATTGAAAAATGGAAATAGAAAAGGGAAATTTGATTCACTGACAGAATGAATTAGAAATTTCTAGTAGAGAAAATTTGTTTTTTGTTGTTTCACCTTCTCTTTTTGCTCCATCATTGAAAATACTTCGATAAAGACGATGGCGATGACCCTTGGAATTTTGGAAGACACGTGTCACTCTATCCTGTGCTGAAGTGGCAGCTCCCGGAGAGTGCTGGCCTCTTGTTATATATTAGATGCAATTTTCATCAAACATTTTTTTTCTATTGATGGCAGAAAACATGTTGGTATTACTCTCAAAACAAAAACAAAATCTGCATCCATCTCATTACCACCACCAGGTAAAGACAACAATGTTAAATACACTCCTAGTTCGTCTTGCACAACCCTCTCTGGCTTCTCATTCTGTCTCCTATGCCCATTAGCGAAGCTCTTACTTGTTAAGATGTTTTCGGGTTGACCATCATGAGAAACCATGCTTCTTATGTGTTTTTGGTTACTGGTCTGAGTTTGAGTCTCTGATGTCTCTTTGTCTGTGAGTTTTGTGTTGGTGCTAATATCATCTTTTTGAGGTACTCTTTCAGCCACTTCCTTCAACTGCAAAAGCATAGTTAACATTATGAGAGGTTGATATAAGAGACAGAAGAAGCGAGACGAATGTAGTTGAGTCTGGAAAATGTTGTCAAACCTGAGTGGTCAGAGATCTAATAACCTCCTTTGCAGATCTGTTTTCCTCTGCTTCATCTGCTGCCATTGCAGTGACCACTTTCAACTACCTTCTAGTTTTTTCGAGTTCCTCTTCAACTTGGCGAGTTTTGGAACTAAGTTGTTCTACCTTCAATGTTCAGTGGATAGAAAGCTTTTTATTTAAGTCTAGAAGTATTTGCTTTGATGTAAATTATAGCTGAGAACGAGATGATGGTTAGAAAGAAGTACATGTTCCTTTAGACCTGCCATTTCTTGACTAAAATTGTCTTTTATTTGTTTCGATTCCTTAGCTGTTACTTCATAAGATCGACGTGGACTAGTTGACTTTACTAAAACTAGAGACGCTGTGCGAGAGCTCACTCGTGAACCAGAAACTTTTACTATCATATTCTTGGGAATTCTTGGCAAAGCTGTTGATCCTTTGGATGATGGCGATCCAACTGGCTGTAAATTGCCATTCATGAAAGGGAAGACATTTCGGTTATTTACTACTTCCGGTTTCAAGTCTCGTCTGTGGTGCCTTCCTTTGCCGTGATGCAATAAAGAGTTAGCGGACGATATTCTGGCATGAGCTGAGAGGAGTTTTTGTGTTAAGCTGCCTCTTTCCGAAACATCCGTTGATTTCCGCAGATTCAAAAGGTTCCTGGCCCGTGGAGTTGGCGGTGGTTCACTCGACTTTTTCAGCTTGGTAAAACATCAATAACACACTCGATATGGTTTGTTCATAGATCGGGCGATAGAGCAGCTCTCAGAGACTTCCTACCGCTGCATACTTTACAAAATATCAGACTGCAGTTGTAACAGTTGTGGCGCTTTCTTCTAAAGTTGAAGGGATTGCGGCAACCAGCACATAGCGTATGTTCAGAGCCAGGTACCCATATGTGAATACAAATTACAACAGTAAAGTTGGATCCACATGTTATAGCCTTCACTTGCTTTTCTTTCAGAAACCCCACAACCGCAGGTTCCCTTTTGTTCTCTACGGTTCCATGGCATAGCTGGCCATTTAACTCTTTTCCCCATGTGTAAATCTCTGATTTAGATGTCAACACTGCAACATGATTAGAACCACAAGCAATCTCCTCCACAGAAGTCTCTACTATGTCTCCTTCAACACGTGCAGGAAAATTTCCCTTGGCGGTAGGATTTCCCAGCTGGCCATAAGCCGTGCTACCCATTATATACACATGTCCTTTGGATGTAAGAGAAACCGTGAGACTATGTCCGCAGGCGGCAGATATTTATGTTTGTCAATGAAATTACACGCTTGGGAAGTAGTTTTGCATCATCGTCACCATGACCAAGATGGCCTTTCTCGCCATCCCCCCATGTGATCAGTTGCCCGCTTGAAGAGCAGAGTTCTGCATCAGATGCTTCATTTGTCACTTCTACCACTGCAGCTGTATGCCAAACGCCACAAGTAACCTTCATTACTCTTAGTCCATTTAGGCTTTCAACTTCACGTGGAACACTAGTGCTTCTTCGGTCTCCATGATCCAGGGCACCAAAAGATCCATCTCCAAATGTGAACAAGTGGCCTGATAACGCAACTACTGCTGTATGCCAGGGACCGCAAGCAACATATGATACATGCATTCCCTGCAAGACACCAGTCACTCTCTTGGGAATCCAGCAGCTGGATTCACTCCCGTGCCCAAGCAAATCGACATTCCGAGTGCCATCTCCCCAACTGTAAAGATCACCAGATTGAGTAACAGCGCATGTATGGAACTCTCCACACGCTAAAGATTTGAAACCCACTCCTCTTACACTACTAATGAACTTTGGTTGCTGGGCATCTTTTTCTAAGCCATGCCCTAGCTTTTCACCTTTTCCCTCGCCCCACCTGAAGATCTCACCTTGCTTGGTCACTAAAACCGCATGACACCTACCACATGCAATGTTTTGGGCATCGAGAACTATTGTTGATTCTAATGCTTTAGGTAAAAGTGCATCCTCTGTCGTGGAGTTCAATGACTTTCCAGTACCGCTCAGTACACCATCACTTATAGCTTCACCCCAGAAAAAAACATCACCTAGGGCATCAAAGTCTTCATGACGTGAACCCTGGCTAGAGGTGCTCACAGCGCTAGATAGAATGATCCGAACTGGGTCACTGGTCGAGAATCGTGAATTTGAATTTTCAACCTTTCCAGGAGAAAATGGATAGAAGAGGTTGGCATTATTGGCTTGTCTGATTGTTAATGGCTGGTGCAGTTAGTGAGACAATGTCAGAGAAGACTTTTCCCAACCGATTTTGTGCAGAAGTCTCAGTATAGGGTTGAATAACTTGATCCTATGGTAAGATGATGCAAACTGTAAGGTGGTCGTTCAGATTCCTAAGAGTAAGAAACGTGGTGTTACTTACAAGAACTGTTATGAATGGAGACACTCTTCGTGCATGAGGGGTTGGACATTCCGTTGAAGTGATCTCAGGTTTAATAGTGTTTTTCCATTTGGAGACTTTTACCCGGGTAATCAATGCCTTCAAACCAACAACCCAAACTTCTACTTCGTCCTTATCTGTACATATCTCCCCAAAACAATAGCAACAAGGTCAGGATAAATATGCATCTTCGAATACTGTTTGACAATTGACAAATGGTATGGCTAATTAAGATACCACGAAAACTCACCAAATCCAATGACCTGTCAGGACATATGAGCGAAAATGACTGATACTCTTTCTCGGGGCGTGGATATCTCTTAAAGGTAGCCTGAAACAAACCTTAGCCGTTGGGTCTAGGATGGGGGGTAAAAACAAGTCGAAACATGCAGAACAGAAGATATAAAAAGGAAAAGAGCATGATAATATGAAATGATGCCGAGAGAACATGAGACCAGGTTACTATAGTTGAAATGGAATAGAAACATGTTTCAGAGAGAAACTCACCGTGCGCTGTCTGGGAACAATTCTCTGGACTTGACTCAGCTTAATCTGCTTCTCTTCTTTACCAGTGTACCATACTAATGTAGACTCGTCCTAGGATAATTCACATGTAATATAGATGAGCAAACAATAAGAGTATAGGGAGTCCTGTCTCTCTATATTTCAGAATTATTAGAAGAGAAATATGGCATCAAAGAAATCTTACACTTGTGAGCTGGAATGGACAAAACTTAGGCTTCCCTCTGCGTCCGTATTTCAGCAAGTATGACCCTTTCTTAAGTGACGCAATGGCCTGGAGAAAATAATTATACGATAGGAAAGACACAATGCTTGATAACATACCCCGTAAAAAGAATCACACCAAATGATCATCTTAATGACGTTTAGATAGAGAAACTGAGGTAGATAAAAAGAAAACACATGAGACTCATTATGGTTCTTCAATTTGGTCCTGAGTTCTCATGGTGTCTTACTCTAAACAGGTTTGAAGAGGAAGAATTGAAGAGAGGTATTCAATCTTCCAATCTTTTTCAATCAATTCCACAGAAAATTGAAGGAAAAAGTAAAAGTACCTGTTCGACGTCTCTCTCAGCGAGATTAACTCTCAGAGAATCAGCCATTGAAACTGCTGCACCGGAAAAGAACTAATTTCCTTTTGAAACATTCTCAACCAAATCCTTTAACATCACTCGAATCTCATTGGGTGAGTTTGCATGAAAACAAGTTCCAATTATTCCTATCTAACCCATGGTTACTGTAAAGCTTCCCTCGAAAATTGAGATTTCAAAATCCCCAAACTCTCAAGTCCAAAATGTACATTAACCAAAAATCAAATCCACTCTAGATGATCCTTAACGACCTCAAGAACAATTTACTCCACTTCTTCACCAGATCGGAGAACCCTAGCTTTCCTATTCACCAATCCTTACGCAGTATAAAAAAAAACTCAATGCCACAGGCCAATTATGGATCATGGTTAAATCTTTGTTTTCTATTATTTACATGGTAATCTTTGTATTCGATCAGTTCGCTTAACCGATCAACCACGAATATGAATCATCTTCATCAATATAACAGGAGATCTCCAGGTCTTAACCATTCTTCAGGATCCACAATCCTCCCTTCCATTTTTTTTTGGATAAAATCCTCCCTTCCATACTTGCTGACAATTTTCCATTGTGTCGTATCTCCGACCTTCCTCAACAGTACCCAACGATCCATGGAAGCTCATATACCTGTTGACTTGGTGAGCCCATAACCTTGTATATCTAAACCGTCAGATACTTCTCTGTGAATTCCTCGGTCACTTCCTTTTTTTAATCGTCAACGGAGCTCCGCCGCCCAAAAAGGTTTCAGAGAGCTTAGATCGTACTTACCTCCTTGAAATCAGAGCACAAACTAGTAGCTAATAAGTTTTTCATCGGTTGGGTGAAACCGGAAGCCATGAGATAGTGATGTCATCGCCGTAATACTACCAGTCTCAATCGCCATAACTTTCGCCGGCACCGACGAATCCCCACCAATCATTAAAAATTGTGACTTATTAGAGAAACTGTGCTTGTTGTTTTTGGATTAGCTTTCCCAATTTCTCTATCCCCAAACCTACGAACACAGTTTGTAAAGACAAAAAAAAGTGAGCGAGAACGACTCATCAAATGTGGGTTTCTAATGTTTTCTCTATTGTGGGTTTCGATTTTAAACGAGGAAGAGAACACAAAAAGTTCATTTTTTTTAGTTTCTCAAATACCATCATCATAGGTGGTATTTCAATTCATTGGTTTTTAACTATAAACTAGATTTTGATCCACGCGTCAAGCGCGAGATTATAATACTTGAAAATAAAAAATTATGATTTTTTTTAATATATCGGAGAAATTAGAAATAGCAAAATTATGTGGTATATCTCCCCTATTGGTAGATATATTTTATTTTACAAAATTTAATTTGCATGACACTTGACTTGTATGTAAGCATTTTTTGTATAAATCGAATATGTTTGAGATTATGGGTTATCTCAAACTTATTTGAGTTCACCAAACAAAAAAATAACGCGTTGGTATGTACAAATCTTTTAAAATAAAAAACAAAGAAATAATAAAAATGTAAAAACTAATAATTTTTTGAAATTCAAGCATAATTTTGTTGTTTTCAATTTATTCTGTATGAACTGTTTTGATATCGCATATATTGACAACTTGTACATATGGTTGATAGTTTTATAAACTCCAATAGTTTGATTAATAGCAAACAAAGCAATAATTTTTGTATATTCTTATAATAGAAATTGTCAAAACCTTTAGATATATATATATATATATATATATAATTCTATCGATAAACCTATCGTATTTTTTATAAAAATTGTTAAAATGTTATATTTTTAAAGTTGTACGTTTATAACAAAATCTCAATTTTAATTAAAGTAATATAATACAATTAAGCGATATTAAAAATAATAATTGTATGATCAATTATTTTTTAAATATAGTATCCAAATGGACATTAATACAACTTTTATAAACTAAATTTAAATTGACATCGGTAAATGATTCATCATTAAATCATTATGTTATATAACATTTTAAAATATTATGATTTAGTTGGGTTTAAATTTGTAGCATATGTATTTGTGGACTTATGTTAAAAATTTAATGAGAATTAGTAGAGATTTTCACCATAGCATATATAATTAATTGTAATGTTTTGATTGGTTAATTTAATTGATATGTTCATTAAATTCCTCTTTGATAGACACATAAGATTTTTTCACTTATGTCTTCTCTATTAATATATACTAGGTGACTTCCCGCGTTATACGTGGGGATAATAATTCAAAAATAAATTTAAAGCAATTTGATATTTTGCGTAAGATGGTATAAGTTAATTTCGATATTTATTGAAAAATTTCTTAGATACATGTTTATTATCTCATACTCTCTCTGTATCAAATTAATTGATATTTTAGAGAAAGCTTTTTATATCAAATTAGTTGATATTTTCATTTTTCTAGGTAGAAATTTAATATATTTTTGTGATTGTTGAATTAATTTTATTTACATAATAAATTATTTTTTAATGTAGAAAGTACATAAAAATTATATTATTTATGTTGTTTTTTAATGTGTGTGCAACATCTTTAAAAATCATCTAAAGTGATACAAATGGAGTATTACATTACTTTATCCACGTCATACATAACTGTAAATAATATTTTCATAATAAAATAACATATTTTATGTCTTAAAATTCGAAAAAATATTTGATATAGATTCTTCACTTTCTTCGTCTCCTACATTTTTCACTTTTTAGCGTCTTCATCTTTTTGTTTTTCTTTATAATCTGGTTTGGATTATTTTTTCCAAATACTTCTGATTGGAATTTTGTTTTAAGAAGGATACAGTAATGGTGAAGATAAATTTAAAATTTTTTGTTTTGGTTTTTGGATTAATACGATTAGTTAATACTTTTTAATTGAATTTTAAAAATAAAATTAATTACTTTTTACCAAAAAAATTATACTTGAGATGAGTAATGCAAAAATATATAAATCAAATACTTTAATGCATTATAAGAACCGCTCATTGGTTGGTCAAATTTCATCAAACTTTATAGTTTTACATATTGTTTTGGTCAAATTTCAATATGTAAGAAAAAGTAGTAATTAAACGTTTTAAAATTTGTAATTAAAAGAATACATTTTTTATAGTCCATTCACAAAGTTTGGTAAGTATTATTTATGGAATATTCGTTAATTTTAAATTAAAATTTTAAAGAAATTAATATAAATTTAATTATGCAAGATTTCGTAGGAAATTTAGTTATGATTAATTTAAATTTATAATCGAAAATTCTTTAAAAAATTTGGCATGTTATTATTTTTTAAACCAAATGATACTTTTTAAACCACTCTATAATTATTTTGATGAAAGTGATCGTGGAGATGATAAATAATGTCAAGGGATAGGATGGAGTTGTTTTTCAAATAATTCAGAATTATTGTTAATATAATTTATTAATGAAATCCTTATTTTCCAATAAGATGAGATTTTATAGAACTTTTATAAATGACTAATCCAATAAGATTGGAATTTAAAACATTTTATAGAATCATCAATTGAATAAGGAGAGATTTGGAAATAAAATGAAATCCTCCCAAATCATGGATCCAATATGCCCCCCTAAGACTTGGTGGTCAATGGTAATGGAATCTTCCGTTTCTTGATCTGTTTCCCGCCGCCGTGTTGGTTCGGTAACTTGATTGGATTGGACGCCGGAGAAATGAAGTTGTTACCGCGGGAGATCGAGAAGTTAGGGCTTCATCAAGCTGGTTTCCTTGCGCAGAAGCGTCTTGCTCGTGGTATTAGGCTCAATTACACTGAAGCTGTAGCACTCATTGCCACTCAGGTTCTCTATTCTTCGGATTTTACAACAGAGATTCTGCTTTTGATTCTGGTCTCCAATCCGGTCAAATCTTTCCCGAAACAGTCTAGTTCCGACATAGATTAGTCAATATGTTTACTCGTATCGTGCTGCCTCATGATCTGAGCTGTTTTTTTTGTTTGTGCTCATCGACATTGTAATTAGGCTTTGCATTTTGTTTTGAGGATTAGAGACATATTTCTCTGTATTAGACACAATATGTTCTCAGTGTTCAGGAGATTGATTTTTTTCGAATGTTTCTTATTCATATGCTCCTAGTCAAGTAAAAGCATAGGTGCATAGTCTGCAGTTCTTAAGTTTGTGTCTTGTATACCCAAAACTGGCTTCTATAAGTTACGGTTCTCACGCTTGTGTAGATACTTGAGTTTGTTCGTGATGGTGAGAAAACCGTGGCTGAGCTGATGGAAATTGGGAGACAACTATTAGGAAGGTGATAGGATTAAACTATATAGTTGATCTGCACTTGTGTTATTTGGTTTGTTTGATAACTTCACTACTACTGCATTTTTCTTGTTCGTAACAGGAGGCAGGTTCTTCCTGCTGTCGTACATCTTCTGTATACGGTTCAGGTGGTTTCATTAATCCTGTTAATTTCCTTCTTATAGTTTTCCAAATACTCAGTGCTTTATGTTACTTGCTTTGCCTTTTCTCACAAAAGTTATCATAACTAGTTAAGGTGTTGTAGGTCGAAGGGACATTTCATGATGGTACAAAGTTAATCACCGTTCACGAACCTATTTCTCGTGAAAACGGGAACCTTGAACTAGCTTTGCATGGATCTTTCCTTCCAGGTTCGATTTGATCTTTGCCTGCTTATCATGCGGATTTAAGTGACATATTTCTTTCCGAGGCAAGGGTTCTTTTAAGGTTACTACTACCTATTCATCAAGCTTTGATGATATACTATGCTTTAGAAGCTTAGGAGAAACCAACTTAAATTATCTTTTTCATGCCAAATAGAAGTTAGTCGAATTAGTAATATTGTTGATGTGGAGGGATTATGATATGATTATGGCTCGTTTCGCAGTCCCTTCATTGGATGAATTTCCAGAAGCTCATGAGGAAGTAATTCCTGGCGAGATAAAATATGGAGATGGAAGTATAATCATAAATCATGGAAGGAAAGCAGTAGTCCTGAAAGTCGTGAACACTGGAGACAGACCAGTACAGGTGTGTTAATTTGTCGTTTCTTGCTTCTTCCGTGTTTCAATTTACTGTAAGATATCTTTCTTTCAATTCTCATTGGTTTTATAGATGGAGATAGATTCACGAAATCCGTTATATTTAATTTTCCAGTCTCTCTTTTCAGGTTGGAAGTCACTACCATTTCATTGAAGTGAATCCATTGTTGGTGTTTGACAGACGTAAAGCTCTTGGTATGCGTCTAAACATACCAGCTGGAACAGCTGTACGATTTGAGGTTGGATTTCTGAATATCTCTTTCTCTTGTTTCATTTCTCATATACCTTGTTGATTTGGGCTCAATTCGAAAGCTCTTCAGCATCTCATCTATCTAGACGGTGTTTGTGCTAGAACTGAAATACAGAGAAACCAAGTTTAACATTATAAAACCTGAAAAATCTTTTTCAAAAAAGGTTTGACTGGCATCATCTTTAGAGATTCTTTGCTGTTGCTGTCAACTTGATATCTTTGGTTATATTTCTCGGCTAAAGGATGACCAGCTTTTAGTCCTGTCAGTGAAAATTGTTATGCTTTTCGTAGCCAGGAGAAAGAAAAAGTGTTGTACTTGTGAATATTGGTGGAAATAAAGTGATAAGGGGAGGAAATGGAATTGTTGACGGTCTGGTTGATGATGTCAATTGGACAGTTGTGATGGAAACCATGGAGAGCAGAGGCTTTAGGCACCTGGAAGATGCCGATGCTAGGTTAAGTCCTAGTTATTTTGCATATTTATGTTCTGAGATTGGGTTTCAGCATGGTTACCTTGCTTGGTATATTCAACAAAATCAAGTTTTAATTGATCTCTTTGCAGTGAGGGGATCGCAGGGGAAGACCCTAGATTTACGACTATTATTTCGCGTGAAAAGTATGCAAATATGTATGGTCCTACCACTGGTGACAAGCTTCGGCTAGGTGATACCAACTTATATGCAAGAATCGAAAAAGATTACACTGTTTATGGCGATGAATGCGTATTTGGAGGTGGAAAAGTTATAAGAGAAGGCATGGGTCAAGGAATAGAGCAATCTGAAGCTCTTTCCTTGGATACTGTCATTACCAATTGTGTGATAATTGATTATTCAGGAATATTTAAGGCAGATATTGGTATTAAAAATGGTCATATTGTTGGTCTTGGGAAAGCAGGCAATCCGGATACCATGCATGGTGTGCAGAGCAATATGCTTATTGGGGTAATTTAATTCACTATACAGACACAGTAAAATATCATTGTGGGATACTTACCTCCTCTTGTTTATTTTCTTAGGGTAAGACTGAGGTTATTGCTGGAGAAGGAATGATTGTAACTGCAGGAGCTATAGATTGTCATGTGCATTTCATATGTCCTCAATTGATATATGAAGCAGTGTCAAGCGGTGAGCAGAGTAGCCTGATTGCATATATTTCTGGATTATACATTTTGGAATACGCATACTTTTGTGTTGTCTAGACTAAATATAGTCATGTACAGGGAGAAAGTATTAAGTTTGCAAGTATCTGAGATCATTTGACTCCAATTCATAATTATCTGCAGGCATTACTACTATGGTTGGAGGAGGGACAGGGCCTGCTGATGGTACACGTGCTACTACCTGTACCCCTTCTCCATCCGATATGAAGTTAATGTTGCAGGCCACGGATAGCCTGCCATTAAACTTTGGGTTTACTGGGAAGGTGGGATATGTTTCTTCTTGACATGCTTGTTGTCCATGTAATCATCTTTTTTTTTTAAATTCCGCACTTCTTCGGACATATACACCAATAGCTGGCTAGAACTCTTACAGTTATAGCAAATGTATTGTTGTTAGGGAAATACAGCTAAACCCTTGGAGCTTCGTCACATACTGGAGGCTGGAGCAATGGGATTGAAGCTGCATGAGGACTGGGGAACTACTCCTGCTGCAATAGATAATTGTTTAGCAGTTGCAGAAGAATATGATATCCAGGTCTTCTCTTTTCCCTGACATCCTCTTTTAAGAAACAAAATTGGCAGTTTCCCATACGTACTCATATGTTTGGGTTTGGCAGGTAAACATTCATACTGACACCTTAAATGAATCGGGTTTTGTGGAGCACACAATCAATGCATTTCGAGGGAGAACAATACATACATACCACAGGTTCATCAGCATCTCACCCTTCATGCACCTCTCAGATGCTTGCTTCTTAGTTTTAGTTTTTGTCAGTATCTTAATTTCGTTGAGCCAATTCCCCTTACACTAGCTAGTTGTGAAGTTCAATTGGCTGATAAAACTAAATATGTAACAACAATATCAAAGTAAAGTCACTGCCCATATTTGAAGCATATATTGAATTGCTATTTTTGTTTGTTAAATCCTTCTGGACAGCGAAGGTGCTGGTGGTGGACATGCGCCGGATATCATCAAAGTTTGTGGTGTAAAAAATGTACTACCTTCATCAACCAACCCGACACGGCCATATACGAAAAATACCGTAGATGAACATCTTGACATGCTGGTATGAGGACTTAATAGGAGTGTACGACTGATGATGAATTACTTTACTTTTGTCTTGTTGATAACCTCATAAGCAAACACAAGCAGATGGTTTGCCATCACCTTGACAAGAACATACCAGAAGATGTAGCTTTTGCTGAATCAAGGATAAGAGCTGAAACAATAGCAGCAGAGGACATATTGCATGATATGGGAGCAATCAGCATTATCTCCTCCGACTCACAAGCAATGGGTCGCATTGGAGAGGTTCGCGCCTTTAACTATAAACGTTTTGTGAAGTCGGATACTTGAGATTTTGGGTTCTCATAAGTAGCTACTCTTTGCTAGATTCTGTTCAGCGGAAAATTTGCAAACTTATTCAGAAATTTATCATGGGAGAATTCTTCACTCCCTGGTTCATAGTATTCGAATTAGTTAAAGCAAATGATCTCAGAGAGAACGGTGCCGTGTGTCTATCTCCTCTCTGCAGAGATTGCTTACTTTGTGGCATGTTCTCTTTTATGCTCCTACTGTTTGCATTTTAAAAATTGTGATACCTATATATTTTTTTTTGTGTGTGCAGGTAATAAGCAGAACTTGGCAGACTGCTGACAAGATGAAGGCTCAGAGGGGAGTCATTGATCCTAACACAACTGATGATGATAACTTGAGGATAAAGAGATACATTGCAAAGTACACTATAAACCCAGCTATAGCCAATGGGTTTGCTGACTTAATTGGCTCGGTTGAGGTATGCTAATCTTCAACGAACACATCTCATATCTTTACTATACAGCTTTCTTTTCCTGTTGCAAGTTTTGACTTCTGTCGGCCAAGAGATGCCAAAACTGTGTGAAACATCTTTTCTGATGCACAATTTATTTAATGGATTCTGTAATGAGATTCTTTATGGATGAGAGGGCTATAGGATTCCGAGTAAGCAGTAGTGGTGGTAATTTTTTGTTGTTTAGGAATAATGTAAAATCCTAGTTTTGCTGAATAGTGGAAGCCCTGTAACTACTTAACCTCTGTTTTTGTTTACTCAAATGAAAAATGCACTGCTCTGCAGGAGAAGAAGCTGGCTGATCTCGTTTTGTGGAAGCCGGCTTTCTTCGGAGCAAAACCAGAAATGATAATTAAAGGTGGCAATATAGCGTGGGCTAATATGGGCGATGCAAATGCTAGCATACCTACTCCTGAACCGGTAATCATCACTGACCTATTTATCAAAGAGCCACCAGCATTCCAATCGCCGGGATAATCTAAATTTTATCTGGTGTATTAAAAAAATAACACTCTTTGCTTTTATTTTATGACCGTAGGTCATATCGAGACCTATGTTTGGAGCATTTGGAAAGGCCGGAAGTGAAAACTCCGTTGCATTTGTCAGCAAGGCACGGAATCTTGTATCACTCTAATATCTTCCAATCTTTCTCCAATTGATTTGTGGATTCAGTTAACATAAGTATAGCATCTTTATTCTTACCTAACCCAGGCTGCCTTGAGAAACGGGGTAAAAGAAGTATACGGACTCAAGAAGAGGGTTGTAGCGGTCTCCAACGTGAGGGGGCTGACAAAACTCGACATGAAGCTAAATGATGCGCTACCGAACATCACCGTGGACCCAGAGACATACGTTGTCACAGCAAACGGTGAGGTCCTTGCGTGTGCGCCAGCCAATTCAGTCCCTCTCTCCCGGAACTATTTCCTCTTTTAAGGTTGTTCGAACTAAAGCACCATAGATCATCACATCCCTTATGTTCATTAAAGCTTTCTCTGAACAAACAAACAAAAAAATGAGAGAGAGAAGCAAAAGATAAATTGGAAAGGAAATGTGGTGAAAAGAGACGATCATTGAGTAATGTTGTTTGAGGAGAGGATCCACCATAGAACAATAAAGTGGTGTCTTTTTCTGTTGTCTCTTTCTTTTTATTAATGGCATGAAGCCATTAGTGGATTTCTCTGGATCTTGTGGGGTAAAAGCATTTACATCATTACATAAGCAACAGAGAATTACTGTTCTGTGATTGTTATCTTCTCCTCCTCTATGACATGGTGCGTGTCACCGTCTTCTTTCACGTTCAATATCTTCTTCGCTTTTGCATTTGGAGTCAATTTTAACAAACTCACATCATTTTATTTCCATGGTTTTGTAACTCTATTTCGTGAGTTGTTACTTTTAAAAGGAAGTAAAGTTGAGAGAAACCGTGTGTAAGTCTTTGTATAAGAAAAGAGCTCAATGCATTTAGACTCGAAGATGGGTATACACAAAAGTTTCCACTGCTGTGTCTCTAATCTACGACTTTCTTGTTATGGTATTATAAGAAGATTATTATCTAGCTTCTTAATTTAGAAGATTATGTTGCTATTTTGCTAGCTATTGATGGATTTATTGTCATATATTATTATTTCCCAAGTAAAAAACATATAATAATTTAAAACAGAATGAGAATGTTTGGATTCTACTAGTGCAATGTGGCGTTGTCACCTCTACATGATCTTTTAATATTAGAGTTCGATTTTTTTGCAAAAGGTTGAGGAATATGGGCCAAAAATCCGGTCGAAAAAAAAACAAAAATGGAATGAGAATGAGAATTATTTTTTGCTTTTTAAAAAAATCTCTTATAAATAGAGCTGGGTAAATTATTCGTTAAATTCGTTCCGATTTGGTATTCTATCCGAAAAATTCGGATATCCGTTATGAATCAAAGCGGAGCAAATAATAAAATCTAGTATCCGTCTAAAGCGGAGCAAATCACAAATACTAATTTTAAAAATCCGAATATCCGCTCCGATCCGTATATTACTTATATATAAATATAATATGATAGGTTTATAACGTATATTTGCATTTTTAGACTTTTTAAATACATTTGGCAAAATATTTATAGTAGAAATAGGTAGATACTAGCTTTTTAATTGAAAATAGATTTTTTTTTCTTAAATAAAAAACACATGTTTCATTTTTCCCATCTTAGTCTTCCACTTTTCATTTTTATTTAATTATATCGAATAAAATTAGGTAATTTAATATATTTATTCACTAATTAGTTTAAATATTATATTAAAACAAAATATATATATATATATATATATATGGTGTTTTGATTATTTTTTGTGGGTTTAAAATGGATATTTGCGAATATCCGGATATCCGCAAATATCCGAAAAAAATCTGGATATCCGCAATTTCGGATATCCGAAATTTTTCGGAACAAAGCAAATCGGAAATCTAGATATCCGACAAAAAAAAATTGGATCACAAATACTATATTTTTTTTGAATATCCGCTCCATACCCAATTCTACGTATAAGATTGAGATTCTCAATATAAAAATCAAATAAATACACATACAAAGATCATATATGTAGCTGGAAACTACGTGAAGGCAGGCTTGGGTAATCATAACTTAGTGTATTTTATTAATAAATTATACTACAGGCATTAAGAAATTGTCCACGACGAATATATGTCATTAATCTATATTATGTTTTCTTCTTCATTTAGCATTGAAATTATTTTAATTTATTTTAAAGAAATTATTTATAATAACCTTGAAAAATTAGGTTATTACTATAATGACTTTGATGAGTAAGGTCTAACTAAAAAGACCTTAATATTTTGCCAAAAGACTTATAACCCAAATTTAAATTTAATAATTATAGTCTATACCATTATGAATTAATTTTCTTTAAAAATTAACATTAAAATAATATTAAAAAAAAACAACATAGAAAAAAAATTTCTCGCGTTATCTCTCTCTGTCTCTTATTTTCTCTAGTCTCTTTCATTTCCTCTCTGTCGTGGAAAAAAAAAATTCCGGCGAAGATTTGCTATTTTCCGGCAGCATTAAGGTGAAGATTTGCGATTTTCTTTCATCTCTATCGTCTCTTTCATCTATCCATAGTTTTCTGATTTATCTTCCTCTTTTTTCTGGGTTTTAAAGTAAAAACGGTTCATCTTCCCATTGAGGCAAGGACGAAGCAACATCGAGGCATTGGGTTAGGGATCGACGACGACTGTTCCGGCATAGTTTTCGGCGCGATTTTCATCGGGTAAGTGTTGTTTAACACTTGATTTCGTTTTCGGATATTAAAAATGTGGGAAAAATAAACCAAAAACCCTAACTCTATTTTTGCAGATTTTTTCGATTTCATCTTTCCGGTGGACAGTGAGAAGTCGCCGAGAACGATATTGAGATTTGCGGTGAGTTTTTTTTTTTTTTGAATTGGGCGCGTATGTATATGGATGTGGTGGTAGATTTGTTATACGGCAGATTTATTTCGTTCATTTGTTGATTGTGGCAGACTTATTTCATTTGATGTGTTATTGTGGCAGATTTATTTCGTGTATATGTTTATTGTGGCAGATTTATTTTGTCGTGTAATGTTTATTGTAGCATAAATATTTGGAGGTTGTGATAGATTTATTTCGTTTGTTTGAGTAATGCCTTGTCTTATGGCAGAGTTATTGTATGTGTGGGTGTTGTTATATCAGACTTTTGTAATGTGATTATAGACTGTTTTGTTCCTAACTTATATTACATCTTTTGCAGATATGAGATCATCTAGTGAGAAGAAGGACTATCCTCTGCCACTGTATCCTCCAGGAAAATCACCATTGCAAAATAGAAGTATGAATCACAGTTGCAGTTTGGGTGATTTTGGAAATTTGAGAGATCAAGTAGGGGATCATGTTTATGAGGACATTGAGACTAATTCTCAAGTTGGAGTCATTCTAAAGCTTGCATCAAACCGTTTCATATGGGCTGCTAAAACTGTTCATCATTTTCTAACCAACCAATTGTACATCAAGAGGAGATATGAGATGTGGTCACTGATTGGTGGTCGTCCAATACGGTTTTTCTTGCATGAATTTGCTGAGATTACATGGCTAAACTGTGATCTGATTGACGATGGAGACAATGTGGACATTGATCACACTAAATTTTGGGAAGAAATGGGTATCAAAGAAGACAATGGACCTTGTTGGAATGAGTTGGTTGATGCCTTGGCAAGATGCAGGACATGGCCATATGAGAAGAGGAAAATGGTGGCATTGCTGTTTATATTGGGATATATCGGGCTACTAGAATCCCTTTGGTGTATGCCAAAAGAGTAATGGATCCAGTTGCTTTTGAAAGCTTTCCATGGGGCCGTGTTGGTTTTCAGAGCTTAATGGACTCCATAAAAGTAGTTGGTTTCCAAAAAAACACTTACACAATGCATGGTTGTGTTCATGTCTTGCTCGTATGGGGATACGAGTCAGTTCAGATTTTAGGAGAAACTTATGGGAATCATAAAGATAGAAATGAAGTTCCTCTTTTACGATGGGGTTCAAGCCGCAAGCGCTTCAACTTTGAGAATCTATTGGCAAAGGATAAAAAGTAAAATGGGAAGGTAAGATTACTATAACACATTAACCTATTGGCAGCAGATTTATATAACATTATCTTATAGTAGTAGTTTTCATACAGCAGACTTATGTAAACTATTCGCAGCGGATTATGTAACATTATGGCAGACTTATTGTTTATTGTGGCAGATTTATTTAAAACTTCCTGACAGTTTTTATGTTGTTGATTGTAGGTTCGAGTGAGACACTTGGTGGAGAAGTCTCTTGAGGAGATATATCCAGTTTGGCCAGATGAAACAGATGAAAATATTGATAATTCTCTTGATACTATGTTACAAGATATTATTCAAGGCTGCTTAGATGAAATTGTATGGAAAAACTCCCTAGATGAAAAAAAAGATGATGGGGAACAAAGAAAAAAATGAGGAAAATCATGAGGATAAGAAAAAGAAGAAGAAGATGGACAAGAAAAGTGAGGACGCAAGTCCTGAAGAGAAGAAGTATAAGAAGGAAAAAAAAAATAATAATAAGAGGGACACGAAAATTGAAGAGGGAAGCCATGAGGAGAAGGAGAAAAAGAAGAATAAGAGGGACAGAGAAATTAAAGAGGGAAGCTCTGAGGAGAAAGAGAAAAATAAGAAGAAGACGGAGAAGGAAAATCCAGAGGCAAGTGATAAGGAATTGGAGGAGGATGTGTTCGTTGATATGAGTATTCCCTTAAAAGACATTCGTAAGAAGAAGAAAAAGAAGCAAAAATACTCGATGAATGTGGTGAGAAGAAAAGCATGGGCCAAAAAAGTGACAGTGGTACTGAGAGTGAGCTAATGAAATTGATCAAAGTGTTGACCAGTAAAGTGGACACAATGGACAAAAATGCTGTTGCTCGTCTAGATGTCATGGAGAAGAAGATTGGAACTATTGAAGATGAAGTGAATGAGATGAAACAAGACCCTAATGTGAACATGGCAAACGTATAATCTAATGGTGGTACTGATGATGAGTCTACTACAAATAAAGCTACTGTACGTAAGAGACATTTATGAAGTGAATGTAGCCTATGAATCTGTTTGTTTTTGGTTGTACATTAATACTTTGTTGTTTGCTGCATATCTTTTGTGGCAGACTTGTTTGTGTGTTTTGCTAGCTTTGTGGCAGACTTGTTTGTGTGTTTTGATAGCCTTGTCTCAGACTTGTTTGGATAACTTTGTGGCAGACTTGTTTGTGTGTTTGGTTATGCTTTGTGACAGGCTTTTAATTTTTATGTAATTTTGATAGTCCTGGATATTAATGATGAAGCAAACATCGTATGATGAGTTCCCAATAGCATGTGCCGTCAGAAACCCAAAAATCAAAGCAAAGGTTCTTCGCAAAGTAAAAAAGGAGGCTGAAACTGATGATCCGGCAGGAAAGTAGCAAAATATTGTCATGAAGCAAAATCTTGTTAAGAAGGTAAAGGCGGACAATGACTGTATGGATATCACTTATGAAGTGATACAACGTGGACCAAAGAAACAATCATCACCACTTCATCAACTGTCTGATGACCAAGATGATGTGATGATGAAAACATTGAATGGTGCATTAGACAAGCTTGTGGACTTGGCAAAGAATGAGGACGAAGACGGCCGACCTTGTCGCACGTTAACTCTCGCACCTAACCAAGTTGATCCATACATAGGAAGCTCAACAGTTAAATGCTTTATGTTTACTACGATCCATTTGAAAAGGCCGAAAATGAAAAAGTTGATCGTTTGATGGCCTACGTGCAGACAGATTGTAAGTCACATTTCTTGTTTATTTCATGCATACCATGTAAAAATACATCTTACTATCTTCATTGGTTACCATTTGTAGGGAGAATCCTTTAGACGATAGCGTTGCAGGGGTTGAATTCTATCTGACAATAATGACACCAAAACAATATTGGCATGCAGATAATAACCAGTACGGCTGGTTGGGTGATAAGGTAAAACACTTTAGCACAATTATTTATTTTTTAATGGCAGACTTATTTATATTGTAATGGCAGACTTATTAATATTTTAATGGCAGACTGATTACTCTTCATTTTATTAATATTTGATGTTTTGCAGCACATGGTAGCTGCATTTCATATGTTACGAAAAAGATCTTTGCAAAATCCAATGCCATTTCGAAGTGAAAAGATTGCTTTCATTGACCCGTGGTTCACGAGCCTCTGGTGTCATGACTACAAGAGGGACTTTATTGGGAAGGAGAAGAATTGGGTGTTTCCAAAAGGCTATTTTGAAGTCTACAATGGTAAATCTCCTGCATTCGCTGTGACAAACAAGAAATGGGTAGATGATATCGATATCTTGTACATTGCACACAATGTAAATGGGGATCATTGGGTTGTTGTTGAGGTGAACTTATTAAAGCGTAAACTGAAGATATACGATAACATCTGCTCAGTCAATGTAGACAGCGTAGTCATCGGCTCATGCAAGCCATATGCAAGAATGATTCCACTATTGATGAAGCAGGTTACACCACCAATGAAGAGGAAGAAAATGAGTGTAGCTGCCTTCAATAGTTACAGGGTCAAAAGTATTCCACTAAACTATCAAGTTGGTGATTGTGGTGTCTATACTTTGAAGTACATCGAGTGTTTGGCTCTTGGGTATACTATGGATGGCCTTTGTGATGCTAACATGCCTGCCATTCGACTGAAACTTGCAGCAGAGATTCTCGACGAGGTACCTATGTCGGAGACGCATCAATTTTCTGAGCCAATTCTTGTAGGAGAAGAGCTTAACCGCTTACCTTTGGATACAGCTTCTGAAAAGTAATTGTATTTTGTGTTGTGGCAGACTTATTTTATTTTGGCAGACTTGTTTTATTGTTATTTAACCTATAGCGGCAGACTTGTTATTTTGTTATGACAACAATATTGTGGCAGACTTGTTATTTTGTTATGACAACCATATTGTGGCAGACTTGTTGAATTGTTTTCATATGCGCAATTATGGCAGACTTATGTATTGTGGCAGACTTATTTAATTTTATTTGCAGACTTATCAACTAATTTAAAACTGTGTAGACAACGAAATTTTAAAAATAAACATAAAATGCAAATGTTACAAAAAGAAAGTTCAATGTATGAAAACGTGTTTAATTTGCAAATACAAGCTTATTTAAGCTTTACATGTTGCTCGATTATGTCCAGGTTGATGACAATTTGAACAATGGTGTTCTTTTCTAGGACGTTTCTTCTCCATTGCGACCTCCAGTGCACTTTTTATTCGTGAGTTCTTTGGCCTACCAGGCAGTTGGCGAACTAAAGGAGGTTTGCAAATTTGTTTAGCTACATTTTTCGGTACCGGTAGAGCAATATCTCTTGGCATTATCGGCTTTGCGTAACCATTGTATAAGTAGTTCTTATAGTAGTACGAATGGCAAAGGGAGATCCGTGAACTCTTAGCGGCCTTTGCTGCTGCAATAGCATGTACACAAGGAATCTTATCCAAGTCAAACCTACGGCATGAACACTTTTTAGCTTTCAAATTGACGACATGCAAAGATGGACCGCCTGTGACCTGCGATTGATGAGCATCTATCTCTTACACCGTCAGTAGCTTAGCATTTTCGACGTGCTCCTGGTGGTTTCAAGTTAAGAAAACACAGTAATTATGTTGATTATGACAGACTTATTTGGAATATATGACATGGCAGACTTAATGTGTTGATTTCGTACACATGGCAGATTTAATTTATATATATAGCAGTCATTACCTGTAGCAGTTTTTCGACTCCACGTGTAAGAGTTGTGTTCATTAGACCTGCATTTTTTCTCCTCGTAGCGAACCACCTTGTTAGCATCGACCTAATAGCATCCAAAAGTTGCACTATTGGGTAACTTCTTGCAGGCGAAAGCACTTTGTTAATTGATTCCGCTATGTTGCTTGTCGTGAAGTTGTACCTATCTTCAGGAAAATGAACACGAGTCCACATACGTACATCCGCTCTTTGCAAGTAACTATGAAGTTCAGGATTTAGAGCTTCAATCTGCTCAAACAATTCATCGAACTCTGCAATCTTATAAGCAGTAGCGGCTTTTTCCACAAGTCAAAAAGCATCCGCGCCTTTGAAATTCAAAAGAATGTTCTTATACAAATGATACGTGCAAATTCTACGACTAGCAAGAGGGTATACCTTCCCTATCGCTTTACCTATTGATCGGTGTCTATCTGAAATGATGGCAAGTCCTTCGTCATCGGGGATAACATTGTTTAGCTGTCTGAAGAACCATTCCCAAGACTCATCATTTTCTGTGTCAACCACGGCGAAAGCTATTGGAAATATATAAAAATTCTCATCTTGTGTTATGGCGATTAGTAGTGTTCCTTTATATTTCCCTTGCAAAAATGTACCATCAACAACAACAACTTTCCTCATAAAAGGAAATCCGTGAATGCTTCCAGCAAATGCAATGAACAAAAATTTGAACCTATCTTCCTTGTCTACTTGAAGCCTTGCAAACGTCCCTGGATTAGCTATCCTTTTCATGTATAAGTACGAAGGCAGTTCCTCATAACCATTCTCTGAAGTGCCCCTCACTAAAAGTCAAGCACACTTTAATGTACGATGTGCCTTCCAATACTCTACCTGCCATGAAAACAGTTATTAAGTCTACCATGAAAACAGTTATTAAGTCTGCCATGAAAACAATTATTAAGTCTGCCATGAAAATAGTTTTTAAGTCTGCCATGAAAACAGTTATTAAGTCTGCCATGTAAAGCATACCTTCAATCCGAATCGTTTATTTTGAACATCAGCGACATGATTTGGCAAAACCTTTGGTCCAACACCACCTAAAAAATCCTTGTAAATATGTCCCAGAATCTCAGGAGTAGCTTGCCTGCTACGACATGAACGCTCAGTCACATAACATGTATGCTCATCAACGAGTACTTTGATATGAAATTTCAGATAATCTCCAACAGTTGTTGCTCGAAGTCTCCATTTACATCCTTGCACCCAACACCTAACTGTCAACAATGTCGGCGTTGATTTATCCACATCAAAGTCGAAAATTCTGTACAACCGAGAGAATTTTCAATCTCGTCTCGAAATCAGTTTTTGTGTCATACCGTTGCCCAACCGCTAGATTCATCGAAGTCATTTCTAAACTAACAAATTCATCAACGACTTTTGATTCTTTTTTCTCAGATACTGAAGCCCTCTTTTTCAGTGGTAATACTTTTGTCACTTCGTCCCCTTCTTCAGGAAACCTTCCACACATAGCATAGTCTTCGTCGCCAGAGCTTGCACCGTTCGGATCATCGCAATAATCAAATCTATATTCCTCTTCTTCATCTTTTTCATCTTCTTCATCTTCTTCATAAACCGGTTCTTCCTTGCGTCCTTTTTTCTCGTTTCGCCTTTCTCCACAATTAGATTGTTGTTTCGATCGTTTCATTGGTCTCACATCCTCCATGCCATCATCTTCATCTTCTTCATCTTCTTCATAAACCGGTTCTTCCTTGCCATCATCTTCATCTTTACCTTTCTCTGCATTTTTTTCTTTAATCTCAACACAGAGACGAATACGATCTGATTTAAACTGTTGCAAAAACCCATTAAATTGTCTAGAATTCCCGACAAATACAGGAGGCGTATCTTGTGGTAATTTCTGCAAAGACTTCATCGCAAACATGTAACTCAAATCTATGTGACAAACCTGCATATCCAAACCATAATCTTCGTACACCATTTTTATAAAATCTTCATACTTCATTTCTCGATCTGCACCCAGAATCCTAGAACCGCGCTCTTTATCGACAAGAAAATACCATCGATTTTTCTGGAAACTCCATTCACCACAAACTAAAACAATTTGCTCCATTGAAGATAACCCAGCTCACAGTGTATCGACGGCGGTTGAAGACCAGGAGCTCACAGTGTATCGACGGCGGCAAGAGCGTGAAACACTGTAAAAATTGAAGAAAAAAAAATCGAGCAAGAGGTTGAAGACCAGGAGCTCACAGTGTATCGACGGCGGCAACCCTAGATCTGTTATGTCTATGTTGGTTGTCTTGCAATTCTGGGTTTTTTCTGGGGCAAAACTGTAATTTCACGAAATCGCTTGATTTTGGTTAATGAGTCTGCCACGACAGATATACATAAGTCTGCCAAAAAAGGTTATTCTAGTAAGACATAAGTCTGCTGTTAAAAAACAGCATAACTCTGCCACCATAATAAATCTACCGTGAAAATAAAAAATCTGTTATCACTAAAAGTAAATCTGCTGCCACTATAAGGCTAGTCTAGTAAGAAATAAGTTTGTATTAGTTTGTCGCCAATAGTAAAAAGTATGCGACGATTTCATAAATCTGCTACCAAAAACCTCAATAATTCTGCCAATATCCGAAAAATATGTCATCATTACTAATAAGTCTGCCAAACAAATCTGTCATACACTATAAATCTGCCAGACAAGAAAATATCTACCATGTCATAGAATAAGTATGCAAAACAAATCTGCCACTCGAGGAACAAGTCTGCCAATCAAAAAAGATATCTGCGCCGAAAAATAAGTCTGCTATCGAAGAAAATAAATTTGCGAAACAAATCTACCATTCTTAAATAAATCTGCATATTTTACATAAGTCTGCAACCATTGCAACGGCAGACTTAACTCGCAGACTTGTTGTAATCCAAAAAATTCTAGTGGCACGTTCGTAATTAAATGGTTGGTTTTTTCGTAATTAAATGCAATTTCTGCTGACGTGGAAAACAATAATAATTGCAGTTTTGTAAATACGGTTTTCCTAACAAATGGTTAAGGATATAATAGACACGAAAAATATTATAATAATTTTATAAAAATAATATTCAATTTAATCATTTTGATACATTTTAAAATTATTATAGTAACTCTTTCTTTATTTTATTGCAGGAAAGCAATAGTTTAGTTGACAGGCATGACATAAATTCAAAGTCACAAATATAAAAATGCATCACCCAGTCGTTTATTTTTGTGCATATACAGTTCGGTCACAATTGACCTGTTCACACGGTTCCTCTGATAATTCAGATTTCAGACAAGGTGTAATAATTTGAAAGGATATGTAACATTGCAATCATCTATAACCAATGGTCTATAACTAACGAAAGTCCAATAATTTTGGAGAATTATTTTTATAAATAAGCTGATTACTCTAGTGGTTGCCAATAAAATAAAAAAAAGAGAGAGAGATAGACTCCATTATTAATCGACTATACATCGTCTTCTCGACGTATCTACAGATTAGATTGAAAGGTTTTAATGAGAGATTTGAGAATCTTACAGGCTGTTCAAGGAAACCGCCAAGTTTGATAATGTGTTTATGTTATTGAAAATCATAAGAGCACGTGCTTTAAACCACCCCCCCCCCCCCCACCCCCAAACAAAAAACTAACCTAGAGAAAGTCAATGCCCATATGTGTTTTATATATTTTCGCAGTCCAGTCTTTTATCCTTCAAAAATCATCATTTTATCTTCAAATTATTTATAACTAGGTGCGGTCCCGCATTTTGCATGGGAAAATAAATACATTAGTATGTTAATAAAATTAAAATATATTTTTTTTTATTATCTATTTATTTTTCAAAAATACATATTTAAATAAAATAAATCGAACACGACATTTTCGTGTATCGAATACTACGGAGAAAGATTTGAGAATCATAAAAATCAACTTAACCGACCTTATCTCGTATAATGATATATAATATATATAACTTCTTCCATATTTATATGTAGTTGTAAATAATATGGATCTAATTGACTAAAAAAAAAAAGATTGGAAATTTAGATATATAACTTTTGCGTAAACACCATATTTTAGAATAAAAATACTAAAATATAACTAAAAAATAAAATAGAAATAGATAATTTATAAATAGAACTAACGAAATTTTAATTCCATAAAATAACTAAAAACTCAAAATCTTAGAGACTTTAAGATATTTTCTTATAAACCACATTCATTTTCTTCCATTCAAAACCACTCGTTTAAACAATACAATCCTATATATATATATATATATATATATATATATATATATATTAATTAAGGAGACATTCACAAAAAAATCATAGCTGTCGTTCAAAGAGAATTTTAGGGGACATGTCATTTAATTTAACCAATCAGAACATTTCAATTAAAACTATATGCCATGGTGGAAATCTCTACATATTCTCGTTAATTTTATAACATAAACCCATTTGTTTTACAAATTTAAACCTAACTAAATGTAATATTTTAGACTTACCATATCATCTATTTTTATTTTTTTCTGACTTTTTATTCTTATATTTATAACAATATTATATATTGTGTATATATGTATTTAGATTAATATACTATACAAATATTTTTATTATGATGTAGTCTATTATACATATTTAATCACATTTACATATATTTATACAATTCATTATTGGAAAAAATATATTTTTCGTTTGTTATGCCCCACAAATTCATATAAATCTAAAATTTATCTGATTTATCATATGCTCTATAATTTACACGAATAATGAAGATCAATTTTACACTTGAAAGATATTGAAATAAATAATATTTGCATATGTTTTGATCAATTTTACACATAAAATATTAAAAATAATGACATTAACAGATCTTTGATCAAAAGTATTCAACTTTATTACATTTATGTGCAATACATATCATTTTTGTACATTTATAAATGTTAGAATTTATATGTTTTGTCATATACGTTTAAATATTAAAAATTTATATATATTAAAATCGATTATTCAACCTATGTAATCACTTAAGTACGAATCGTGTTAAATTTTGTATGGACGGATTTAAAGAATCGTTAGGACGTTTATTAAAAAAATCTAAAGTGTATTATTTTAAAATATATATATTTTGTTGTAAAAAATTTTCACAATTAAATTAATGTTTTATGTTCGCACGACGAATGTCATGCTTTATCCCAAAATGATTCCCACCAATTTATAGAGTTCAAAAATAATTTATTAAAAATAATCATTCACACCAAAATGATTCCTAGGAAAATGATGCCATTTATACCATTTTGAATTTATTATCCAATTTTTAATTTTTAGATCTAATTTTTAAAATCAGTATTCTTATTTTATAAGTAATTGTTTTTTTGTATATAAGATTTAAAAAAAATTATTTTGAAGATAACCAATTTCATTATTTTTGATATTTTAAGTTTTTTTTTTCTTATCATTGTTATCCTTTTATTCCAGTGCCCACATTTATTATCTTTACTCAACGCAAATGTTTGTATTTCTTTATATTTTTTATTAATATTTTTTTGAAGAGAACATTATAAAATTATTCATTAACATTGTAACATCAATTTTTTTTCTTTCTAAAAAGGGGTACTAAACCCTAACATGGAAGTCTAAACCCTTGTAAATGCATGTAAACATTGAAAATAATTCATAGATTCTAAATCCTAAATTCTAGCATCAAATCTTAAATCCAAATACAAACACGTATATATTGATTTTTTATAGTAATCATATGCCATCAAATTCTTTGATCAGGGATGTTAAACCCTAGCATGAACATCTAAACCCTAACCATGCACACAATCATTGAAAATTATACATAGACTCATTTGATGGTTTACAGAAAATGCATAGGCTAGGATTCAAGTCCTCGATTCATCGTGACCCACTATGGTAATAAAATCTCCACATTATATCATTTCATAGAACAATTTGATCGATGGGTTTTAATTTGATTTTTTTGTTCTTGTTTCTACATAAAGTATTTGAAACACATGAGCTTACTATTCGGATTTAGATAATAAGAATTTTTAAATATATATATATATATATATATATATATATATGTTTTGTCTTTTCTTTCGGTGGAGCATCTGGTGTTTTTCTCTTTAACGCTAATTGTTTGGATCAGATTTTGGGTCCTCCGTACGGAGTCGTAGATTTCTTACATACAACCTTAGAGTGTCCTATGGGAATAGTCAGAGAGCTCCAGGTACGTAGGACTTCCGTCCTCTTGGGGGATGAGAGGTGCGTCCGGCTAAGTTGCTGTCTCTGGTGAGATATTCACGATGATTCTCTGGAGATGCGTTAGACAATACATAAGTAATATCGTCAAGAAGATCTTCGGAATGATGAGAAGGAATTTTCCTCTTAAAGACTCTCTGACGCCCAAGCCAGGCTACCACTGGAGAGTAAATTGATTCAAGAGGTGAGTGTGTTAATGAAATACATTAGTATGTTATGAAACTAAAACATAAATTTTTTGATTATCTATTCATTTTTCAAAAATACATATTTAAATATAAAAAATCGAACACTAATATCGTGTATCGAGTACTACGGAAAAAAAGTTAGAATCATAAAAATCAACTTAACCGGACACCTTATCTTGTATAATGATATATAACATATAACATTTTCATATTTATACGTAGTTGCATATAATATGAATCTAATTGACTAACAAAAGAGATTAAAAATATAGATATATAACTTTTGCGTAAACACCATAACACCATATTTTAGAATAAAAATACTAAAATATAACTAATAAAATCAAAATATAAATGGATAATTTATAAACAGAACTAACGAAAATCTCAATTCCATAAAATAACTAAAAACTCAAAATTCTAGAGATTTAAATATTTTCATATAAACCACATTCAGTTTCTTCATTCAAAACCACTCGTTTAAAAAATAAAATTGTAGCATTTTAAAATGTTAAATTTGATATGGACGGATTTAAAGAATCGTTGGGATGTTTATTAAAAAATATATATAAAGTGTATTATTTTAAAATGTATATCTTTTGTTGTAAAAAAATTCACAATTAAATGAATATTTTATGTTCGCATCGATGAATATTATGTGTTGTCCCAAAATAATTTACACCAACTTATAAAGTTCAAAAACAATTTATTAACAATTTATTAAAAATAACCATACACACCAAAATGATGACACTTATACCATTTTGAATTTATTATTCTTTTTTTAAATTTTTAGATCTAATTTAACAAATCAGCACTCTAATTTTATAAGTAATTGTTATTTTGTATATAAGATAAAAATTCATTTTGAAGATAACCAATTTCATTATTTTGATATTTTAAATTTTGTCTTTATCATTGTTATCCTTTTTCAGTGCACATATTTATTATCTTTAATCACCGCAAATGTTTGTATTTATTTATATTTTGAATGAATATATTTTTTTAAGAGAACATTAGATAATTATTCATTAACATTATACCATCAATTTGTTTAAAAAAAAATAAGAGGTGCCAAACCCTAATTCGGGAGCCTAAATCCTTACAAATGCACGTAAATATTAAAAATAATACATAGATCCTAATAGAGAACAAAACACATAAATTTAAGAATAAATAAGAATAAATTATACCTCAGAGAAGAGTTTAAAACCTATTAAAAAACGATAATCATGAGTAAAAAATAAATAACGATTTCACGATATAATAAACAACATGAACAGTATAATAGATAACAAAACACATATACATAAACAACAAATATAATAACGAATTATATCTCTAAAAAGAGGTTATAACCTATCAAACGAATAGAACGATAATTCGTAGAAAAAAAAAGAAATAAACGAATAAACAACAAAACTAACAACATGCGCAATATATATTCTATAAACACAAAAACGAACAAAATAATACCTCGAAGACGGCGACATAACCTACCAAAAAACAGAACAAATAAAATAATATCATTAGGGCAAAAAAAAAGGTATTACAGAACAAACAATATGTGTAGTCTCTATCGTATTTATAACAAACGATAAAAATAATACCTAGGATTTTAAAACAACCGACACAAACAAACGGGCAAATAAAATAAACACTAAAACCCAAAACGGGTAAAATAGATGGGCCACAATAAAAACATACCCAAACCCATAGCAATTATATACGTTCGAAATAAAGATATTTTAGTCATAAAATTTCGATGGCAAGGAATTGTAATTAAACGATTTCATTAATGACATAAAGGTGAAAACAGGTCTGAAAGTGATTCTGGAGCCGCCACGTTGGATTTTTCACTTGCTAAATAATAGTATGATAAATAAATATATAAAACAAGCATCAAAATACGTCAACTATGAACCAAAAATATAGAAATCCATTATTACGTAGATTTTCCAACTTTGAATATCAATAATATAATGAGTTATTGCTAGTGTTTATTGATATTATTGATAAAATGGGCCAGCTGTTTTAATAATATGACCCATTTATAGGTTTTAATATCACCAGTTAATTATATAGGTCACGATAAAAAAAAAATCAAAACCCAGAAGCCCAATTTAAATGATGGCAGCATATGTAATTAAAACGATTCATTAATGGCATAAAGGTAAAAACAGGTCTGAGAGTGAACCTGGAGCCGCCACGTAAGATTTCGCACTTGCTAAATAATAGTATGATAATCTTGAAAAATTGGATTATTACTATAATAATTTTGGTGAACAAGACCTAACTAAAAAACCTTAATATTTTGCCAAAAAACTTATAACTTAACTTTAAGTTACATATTTACATTTTATACCCTTTTGAATTATTTTTTTCCAAAAAAATATATATAAAACTAAAAAAAAAAATTTCTCACTTCTCTTTCTTCCCTTTTTCTTTCTCCGACGAATTCCTCCGGTGAGTTTCTCCGGCGAATCTCTCCAACGAGTCCTCCGGCGAGTCTTTACCACCACGTCTCCCTACTTCCGGTAAGAATAAATTTGTTGTCTCTTACTTTCTTTCCTCTCATCTTCATGCGATCTTGTGTATATATTTATGTATATATGTATATTTTATGTTATTTTGATGCTAGATTTACAGTTTATGATATCTTGTGTATGTCAAATATTCATATTTATTTATTTTTCATGACAAATAATTTGCACGTAATGACATACTTGTTTATTTGATGACATAGATGAAATGTTAGAGCCGCGAGACGTAAATAATTTGCACGTAATGACATACTTTTTATCGCTATGTAGTTATCTCTCTGTCCCCTAAGATCCATTTCTTTATCAACCTTATACCTATCGTTCACTCAAATTTTGGCTCAATGACTTTTCTCAAATTTTTGCTAAGTATTGAAAACAATCATATCATCGATGAGCTTAATCGTTCGTCTCTCATCCCTAACATTAATTCGTATCTTGTCAAGTCGATGAGTATTCATCATTTCAACGAGCTCTATAGTTACAATATTTTGTCATGGAATTCAAATACATGATGTAGTCGATGATTATATCTTACAAAAAATTTGATATGTTGAAGCATATTCATGTCACTATTGTCGCAGACTTATTGGTATTGATGCGACAGACTTATTTATGAACCATGGTTTTTCCGGGGCAAAACTGGAATTTCACAAAATCGTTGAGATTTTGATGAAGAAAATAAATATCCAATAAGTTTGCCGTTGTGGTTAATAAGTCTGCCAAACTAACAAATCTGCCACTTAAAATCTGCCACAACGCAAATACATAAGTCTGTTAAAAAAGATTATTCTAGTAAGAAATAAGTCTGCTGTTAAAAGACGACATAACTCTGCTATCAATACGAATAAATCAACCGTGAAAATAAAAATCTACCATCACTAAAATTAAATCTGCTGTCACTATAAGTCTAGTCTAGTAATAAATAAGTTTGTATTAGTCTGCCACCAATAGTAAAAAGTCTGCGACGATTTAATAAATCTGTTACCAATAAACTCAATAACTCTGCCAATATCCAAGAAATCTGCCGTCATTATTAACAAGTCTGTCAAACAAATATGCCATACACTTTAAATCTGCCAGACATAAAAATATCTACCATGTCGTAGCAAAATAAATATGTCGTTCCCTAAATAAATCTGCTGCCTGACAAACAAGTCTGTCAATCGAAAAATAAATATACTCAAAAAAATAAGTATACTATTAAAGAAAATAAATATGCGAAACAAATATGCCGTCCTCTAATAAATCTACCATCCTTAAATAAATATGTCATTTTTACATAAGTTTGCCACCATTGGAGCGACAGACTTATTGCGGAGACTTGTTGTGATCCGAAAATTCCAGTGGCATTCTTCATAATTAAATGACAGATTTTTCGTAATTATATGCAACTTCTGCTGATGTGGAAAAAAAATAGTAATGACAGTTTTGTAAATATGTTTTTCCTAACAAAGGGTTATAAGGGTATAATAGGCACAAAAAATATTCTAGTAATTTTACAAAAATAGGATTCAATTTAGTCATTTTGATACATTCCAAGGTTGTTATAGTAATTCACCTTATTTTTTTATAAAAAAAATTCAGAAAGATGAGACTAATTATTTGGATTTTGTCTTTAAAACAACAAATAAAAGACATAGCCATTCGAGGCCTAAAATAAAAGAATTTTACAACAACAAAAAAAACTGATCAAAGAGTATGAACTTTTCATATGAGGCATATGAAAAAAATATCGAACTTAACACACTTTTTGGAGAATAATTCTTTTTGTATTAGAAAACCGTACAATAGAAATAATGTGAAAAACAAAAAGATGCATTTGAACTAAATCTTAAGTCTATGCATAAAAACACATGATTTTAGATATTTATTGATTGATCGATTAATCATGCGATTTTTGAATATCTTTCTGCTTTTAAATATGGACATTATCACTTATTTCATCGACATTAGACGAATTTTCATCAAATTCGGATTTTTAATTTGAACTGTTTGTTTTGACGTAAACCAAATCAATGTGACACGATGAATGATCATGAGATATTCACGTGTAGTTATTTGAAGGTTATGAATGAAAAAGTATTTCAAACGGTAGATCATGAACCGCTGAAAAAATTAATAAAGATGTATGTAAAAATAAAGCTTTGGAAGAGGCGCATATATTTACTGAGCAACACATGGTTGAATCATGAATGAAAGGAAGAATAAGCTCAAACCTAACATGCCAAATTGACGGTTTTTGGAAAAAAATAAACTCTGCTTCTAGGTTAGAATAGATTTTCGTGCAGGAGAATGATAGTATGATCCTTCTGAGAAAGCCAAATGTTAGCAATGAACATTGTGTATGTGGCATTCTGAGATGGAAGCTCTTATTTAGAGCATGAAAAACATTTTTTCGAACATGACTCTATATTAAAATTTTGAAACGGGATCTAAATTGATCAAAATGATGCAATTTCCAATCGAGTTGCCAGCTTTTTCCAAAAAAAAAATTTTGATAAAGGGATTACTATTGAAAATGCAGAAGAAATCCAAATGTTATGGGGTTTTTAAAGCCCATTACATGAAATCCATTGGGCATATTTAAAGAACCGAACTGAACCAGATCAATACTAATTTGATATGAACTGGGCTAGTTAAAGTAACTAGATGTTGTGCCTAGACCCGATAGATGAAGTCAGAGTGAAGATCATCGAAGATATCGCATCTCTGAATTATGGTTTGTGGAGAGGTTGTGCAACTCTTAGTGGACAATCCCTGCACGCTTGGCAATCGATGTTGGTGAGCAAACTAGGCTTGCATTAGTGACGAAGCAATTCTTGGACTTCTATCTCTCAATCCACTGATCTTTTTCCTGATCATCATATCAGGTTGCTTATGTATCCATTGAAACGGCTTGAAGGTGAGGCGGTGGATGCGGTGGTTACTCTCCGTCCATAGGCAGTATATAGATGCCTGCCAACCAAGGAGCAACATTATTTTCTTGATACTCTTATCCGGAAGTGAGGACAGTAGGGTAAGGTTTGGTTCCTATTGTCGATGCAGCGAAACCTCACATCATCTTCCCATCTCATGTCAAATATTCTAACTGTAATTGCAATCGAAAAAGAGGTGGTTTCGAGATTCCATTCTAGAGTTGCAAAGAACACAGATTGGATCCATGTGCAAGCCCCAATTGAGTAGCCTATCCTTCGTAGGGCATCTATTGAAGACAAATAGCCAAGTAAGGAACTGGTGCCTTGGAACTCCAACTACATTCCACACCTCCTTGTTCCATATAACTTTTATACCATGATTCTTAATCAGTTAATAGATAACCCTTACAGAGTAATCTTGTTTGGCCTATCCATTTATCCATCATTCATAGTAGTCTTCTCCTTGAGTGATATGCATAGTAGTTAAGAAAGCTTGCAAACTAACATGTTCCTCAGACCTAGCCGGAGGAAGAATATAATCACCATTAATCCATAGGTCTGCTAGAGTAGCTGATGATCTTATCCCGGTAGTTATTGCCCCAATGTGTCCCAAGTACTCAATTTGCCAAAAGACGACCAGTTGTCAGACCAAAATAAACAGCTCCTCCCATTTCCCACAACAACCTTGATCTAAGGATAGATTAAGTCCATGTATTTAAGTAGCTTATTCGAGAACCAAGACTGGCTATTTTTTCTTTTTGTATTGATGATCTAATATTTGTTTATGTTTTCATCCAAAACTTTCTTAATGTACCAATTAGCCCATATAGAGTTTGTTCTACAAAATAGAATCCATACCAATTTCAAGGTGCAAGCCTTATTCCAAGATAGCAGATACCTCATTCCTAGACCAACTTCTTCTTTGATAGTGTAATGGTTTCCCAAGCCACACTTGCTGAATTATGAATCTCAACTGTTCCTTTCCAAAGAAATTCACTACACAGAGTATTAATCACCTCAATGCATCTTTTGGCAGGACAAACGTGCTTGTCCAAAAATTAGTAATCCCAGAAATGACAGAGGATAACAACTGCTTCCTTCCAGCAAATGAGATAGATCTTGTTGTCTAGATATACATTATTTTTTTTATTCTCTGAATCAGGCTTGTACTATTTGCCATACTTAGTTTCCTAGTACAAAGGGGGACACCAAGATATCTGACAGGTAGAAAAGCATGAGCTAGGCCGATAGAGGTACTGATTTGGCTTATTTCTGCAGGAGACAACCCATATGAGAAGAAGCAAGTCTTTGGAATACTGATTGCTAAACCTGATTTCTCTTTAAAATCCAGAAGAATGTCTAACACTGCCTTGATTGCATTATGGTTTCCTTCAATGAAAATCAAGAGATCATCAGCAAAACATAGATGAGTTAACTTGGCCTCTATGCATTTGAAATGGTAGGAGAATTTTCCATCTTCTGGAACCTTGTTTAGTCAAAGAGATAAGATCTTTATAGCTAGGACAAATAGATACGGAGACAATGGATCTCCTTACCTGATATGCCTTTTTCCTTTGAAATAACCATGAACCATCCCATTACAACCAATAGAGAAAGATGTATTGCACATGCAAGCTTTAATCCACCTAAAATATGTTTCTGGAACACCAATTCCTCTTAGTAAAAACAGGATAAACTCCCACCTTACTGTGTCAAAAGCATTGGCTATATCGAACTTGATTGCTATCATCTTTGGATTTTTATTCTTATGATAGCCCTATACAATTTTAGAGGCAAACACAATGTTTTCCACCAGTAAGCTCCCTTTGACAAATGATGTTTGGTTAGGCACTAAAAATCTGGACGTAATGGTTTCACTTTCAGCATAAACAATTTTGAGATAACCTTATACACTGTGTTGCAATAGAAAACTGGCATATAGTCAGACACAGCAGAAGCACCTGGAGTCTTAGGGACCAATGAAAGGATTGTAGCATTGGTGGAGAGGGGAAGAAACCATGTGATGAAGAACTTTCTAATGGCATCTAGGAATTTAACTCCTACAATTGGCCAAACTTCCTTGAAAAACCCTAATGTAAGTCTATCTAGATCTGGTGCCTTATTTGGATTTAACTTCATTATGACTCTTATAATTTATTCATTTGTAGGATCATCATACATTGAACTCTTTAGAGCAAAGTTGCATCTGTAGGAAGTCAAACTGTGAAACCAATCCATGGTTACAAACCAAGGAGCCATGACATCCAGAGCCAGTATAGATTTAAAGTGCCCAATGGCCAAACTATTCATAATATTTGGATATGAAATGACTGCCCCATTCTCCAGACTGAAAGATCTCACAGCATTGAAAGAGTTTCTCATCTCTGCAACTCTATGAAAGTAAGTTGTGTTTTGGTCTCCATTTTTCAGCCAATTTACTCTTGATCATTGTCGGAAATAATCTTCTTCAATTTTGCAGAGAAAATCCCATTTTAAGTGTTGATCTCTCTTAATCTGGAAAGTTTTTTCAGAAAGTTGATTTAAGGCTTGAGTTTGCACAGTTTGAAGCAGCAGGTAAGCCTCTGTAATTCTCTGTTGAATATTGGAGAACTTGTCCTTGTTTAGAGTTTTTAAACTTCATTATGTGACCAAGCAGTTTTTAGGGAAAACGCCCAATTCCGACCTCAACTTTTGTACACAGTCCCATTCCGTTTTTGTACAAAAAACATGTGCGAATACATACATGGACTCAAAAAATATTCAAATTTCATATCCAAACTTTGGTATATTGGCTTATACATACTTTGACCATAACTCCGTTAGTCAAACGTGAGTCATTAAAAAAAAAATTAATCGACCAAAACGACGTCGTTTTGTATATAATTTGTTTAAACCAAAAAGATGTCGTTTTGGCTATTTTCTGATTAAAAAACTCTAAAACGACACTAGTTTAGTCTGAACCAAATCTAACCACTTTATTCTCCTTCGCGACTCTTTCATCAGGTTGTTCGATTCAAAGCTTTGTCGAGCCATGGAGATTCAATGCATATTCTTCAGGGTGGACTACCGCCGAGTTGGAGAAAGATTTTCACGGCGAACCTGATTAGAAATTGGTTGGCTCCAAGAGGAAGCGATGTTCATTGAGATTTCTGTTGCCGGTGTCGACGAGATTAATTCGGTAGAGTTAACCGCCGATGAGATCCACAAGTTCCAATTCCAAACCGTTTTCATATCGAAAACTCCAACTCGCACCGATTGGCGTGTGCTTCTTCTTCTTCTTCTTCCTCGCGACCAAGATTAAAGACTCCGCCTTTTTCTCAGTTTATGTTCCAATTTCATGGTTTCAATTGGTCATGTTGAATCCAAAAAGTAACGCCTCTTATTGTTTGATCAGCTTTGTCCTCTTGTTTCGATCAAGTTGAAATTGGATTGGAGAATTCATTATGCTATTGAAATCTACGGTGATGAAATGTTGATTTTCATTTCTCTTGTCTTGTTTGTATTGTGATTATTACGAGTAGTAGCTGAAAATGATAAGACTTTAGTTTGTTTTTTCGATTTATCATCCTAGAAAGGTGGAATTGGATGGATGCTCTAGTGTTATTTTTTGTGGTTAATCTTTTAAAAACACTGTTGTTTTATGATTTTTTTAATTTTAAAAATTAACTAAACGACCTAATATTAGTCTATTAATTTTTTTATAAAAATGATTCAGCAATCCACGTACGATATAAATAACGTTTGACTAATGGAGTTACGGTCAAGGTATGTATAAGCCAATATACCAAAGTTTGGATATGAAATTTAAATATTTACGGTCAAAACATACATGTACTCGATATTGGACCGTGTACAACAGTTGAGATTGTAATCTGATTCATCTTGATTGTGATTTGAGGTAAAACTCCATCCATTACAAATAGTTGACATAATCTGGTTCAAACTTGCTTCTTTTATATGTGTTTCCAAAAGAGCACCAAATATTAGCTTATTATAGCCATTTGACAAAAGGTTGATACTTATCCTGGTCATTTATTCCACGGACGTTCCAAAAAAATAGCTTAGTATTCATAGATTTTTGGGAGAAACCACCCCTTGACTAAGAGGTGCTCCCTTATCAGGCATTCTTATAGCTTCACTTGGTGTAGAAATAGGCTCCGGATTAACCAATAGAGCTGCTTGATTTGATCCAGCAAAATAGGGGGCTCAGTGGTGGTGACTAGGGTGGCAAAAGGGTTAGGAGAGGCCAAATCATGTAATGGAGCTATTTGGAGTTGAGAATGTCCATTAGCTATGAAAGACAATACCCTTTTAGTAGGTTTGGGTTGTGTTGGCAAGACTATGATGATGGGAGGTTGATCAAATAACATAGGATAACCTACTGATGGTGAGATATCAACCCCATGTGACAGAGTAGTACATGGTGAGTTAGTTGAATTCATTGTGGCCTCTGATAGTGCTATAATTGTGTCTTTCTTAGCATCATTATGAGACCCTGAACCAATACTTGGTTGGTTTTATGATGAATTATCAGTAGGAGTAGCAGGGCAATGAACTGTTTGTTGAGGGATTGTACCCGAAGGGGATGAAGATGAGGGGGGGGGGGGTTTAGCAGTATTTGGTGTTTTACTCGTCTTCCCAATTGTATCTTTTCCTGATTCAGCTCTTTATTTTGTGACTGGAACCCATTGTTGGTTAACCCTATGACAATACCTAATGATGTGTCCCATCTTTTTGCAGTGGGAACAGGAAAGAGGAATCCATGGGTAAGTCACACCACATGTGATAACATTCCCATCTTCTCTTTCCAATTCAAGAGAATTCGGAAGTGGCTTTGTAAGATCAGCTTCAATCCTTATGTGGGCTCGGCTGTGACTAGTTAGGTTCTTTGTGTAGTCATCCATTTGTTTGGGGAGGCCCATAGCATCAACAACAAAACAGAGCCCCTCCTGAGTCATCAAATCAAAAGGAATACCAGCAACATGGGTCCAAAGTGAGATAGAGACTAATTTAGAAGGCACATAGGATGGTGAAGTCGATCTAGGTACCATCACAAACATAGAGTTATCAATGTACCAATATTTTTTTTCTAGGACTTTCCCTCTGATGAAATCATTGGGGATCCTTACGTTAACATTGATATGGCCAGTGTGTCGACATGAACTTCAATTTTTCTCTCTCTCCCCCCACATATGGTTGATTACATTTTGTATCAACCCTATTGCAGGCAGTCTACCAAAGAAGTAGCCAACCATGAATTCTTTATGGGCCTCTACCCCTTGGAAAAATACAGCATCATGTATCTTTATCCAAGGTTTATCAGTGGACGATAACATCGGAGTGGTTACACTTCTTAGACTCTTGTCATCAGGTTGTTGCACTCTCTGTGCCCAAGTCTGAGGTGGTGGCTCAGTTGAAGTACCCTTAGGAGTTACTGCATCTATTAGTGTAGGAAGGATCCCAATATCATGTGTTAGTATAACATTTTCAGGGTTGACTCCTGATACACTTTTCACCTGACTTGGGGTTTCTGTTGTAGCCAATGGCGTTACCAATACTTCCTCAGTAGAGGACACTGGAGTAGGGCTCAGATGCAAAGGCACATTCGGTTAAATAAGAAACAATGACATCAAAAACATAAGCAGATCTAGGATTTGACTTTGAAATCATTGTAGTTAAGGAGGAAGAATCTATCTCCATTTATGTGGACTCAATAGGCTTAGTAATTGTGCTTACTTTTTAGTCAGTTAAGGAAGAAGAAGCAGTAGTTTCCTTCACATGTTCAGACTTAAGAGCAATTTGTGAAACCGGAACAATGACCAAAGGGGAGGAGGAGGGAAAACGCAGAGGAAGTAAGACCGAGAAAGACGGGAATTGAAACAAGTCAGGAGGGTTTGGTGGATCCATAGGAGGTCGATTGAGGCTACTGGCCGATGTTGGAGAAAAGAGAGAATTTCATTAGAGAACTAATGGTTCGTCTTTTTCATCGTCCTAGAGAGAAAAGACGGAAAAAAAGATTTCTCTTTTCATAATCTAAATTTTTTACTTTTTTAGGATAATTTTTATCTGTTTTTAATTTTTTTGTAATTCTCCGCCGTATTGATTGGCGTACACATATAGAATTTGCTTCTCTCTTCTATTGATATGTTTTTTATTATTATTATTTTGGTCGTAGTGATTTGTTTTGTAGATTACATACGTACGTAAGTTCGTAATTACATTTTTTTCATAACATAAAAGTTTACGGATATTTGTTTTTTATTACGTTGACCAAAAAGTTTTGTCGCATCTTGAAGTAGTAAAAAGATTTCATAATCGCTTATCCCTTTTAACCAAAAGAAATTCCACGGTCACCGGTGAGTGTTTTTTACCGTCGGTACAAAAGTGCGCGTGCTTTGGATGAGTCTGTAACTCACGCGCTCTTACACGCGTGAGAAGTCACACATCCACATTTACGGTGAAAATGAAATGACGACACTCTCTGAGGGTCAAAAAAATTCTCATGTCTGAAATCAACCCAAAAACGCAACCGTTTTGATCGTCTCTCGGTCCTCTAGCACGAGGTCCACGAGCATCAATCACTTCACGTTCGCATTATTTATCATCTCTCTCTCTCTCTCTCTCTCTCTCTTCACACCGCAAAAATCCAACCACAGAAATTAATAAAAAAATGTTCGCAGCGTCTCCGGTGAAGACGAACTTCCACGGCGCCGTTCTAGGGAGATCTCCGGCGTTTCCCGCTCTTCCACGGCGGCGAACACACCGAGTTCCTCTCTCCGGAAAAGTTCGTGCTGTGATCAGCCGGGAAGAAAAGGCGGTGGATCAAGAAGGAGGAGGAAAAAGTAGTGACAGATCAGTTACAAGTAGTTCTCCTGCGTTTCCATGGCGGAGATCTAAGTATATGGGATCAAAGACGGTTAAGGCGGTGGTGAAGATCAGGAAGAAGATGAAAGAGAAGCTAATGGAGAGGTTTGAACATCAATTAGAGCTTCTCATGAAAGCTATGGGTCAAGGGATGTTGATTCAGCTTGTTAGTGAAGAAATCGATCCTGGTAATTTCGTTTTCTATTACTTTTTTGTTTTATACCAATTTTGGTTTTTAAAATTCGACTTGTGCTTTTTTCGTTTTTTTTCTTTCAGATTAATAAATCAGTTTGATCACTTTTTGCCAAAAAGTTTGGTGGGCTAGAGAACAAAACGAACAGGATTGTTCGTTTCTTTTGGATTTTTTTGCCTGCTTTGGATCTATTACAGTCTTGGAGATTAGCTTTTTTCTTTCGCGATTTAGATTCTTGCTACCATTTTCTTGTTTTTGTGTTTTAGCTCAATGATGACAGCTAATTAGTCGTGCATAATTAATGACCATTATTCTGCCGGAACAATTTTGATCATTCTAAACAAAGATTTGTGAAATCACTAATATTGCAAAACCGAATCTTTCATCTTCCTGGCTCTAGATCTGAAATTAGCCATAATTTTTGTTTTTGGTTTTTTTTTTGTTTTGTTTTTGGCAGCAGTTTTCTTAGTCCTTTAAAATACTGTATAATTTTAATAAGTTAAAAGTGTGGGGTTTAGTATAAGACTATAAGAATGTAGAAAAAAAGACACTTGACTTTTCATGCCTTATCATTTTTTGTTCTTTTGTGAGTTCTTAATTCCACGTACCCCGAATGTTTTTAATGGCAGTTAAACAAGATCCCAAATAGCATTAGGCATTTACCAACACACGTTTTATTTTCTTTTTCTTTTTTCAACAACATACATTAGTCGGATTCGAATTAAGATGGTGAGACAACATGGTACTAACTGTTAAACTATTTTTCTGGTTTTCTTTTTCTTTTTTTGTTTGGACACTTGCATAGTTACAAGTTATGTCTGGTAGAGATTGGATTATGCATATGAATCAGTTCTTGTTGTTTTACAGAAACTGGTTCAGGCAGGAGGAGTTTAGAAACTCCGGTGCTCGGACTCCCAAAGACTCTTAACAATCCAAGATTCCTCGAATTCGCAGCCGAATTCACTGTCCCTACTGACTTTGGTAAACCTGGTGCCATTCTTGTCACCAATCTCCTTTCCTCGGAGATTTGCTTGTCTGAGATTATCATCTGTGATTCTGGTGACACCATTCTCTTCCCTGGAAACACCTCGATCCACTCCAGGAATGATAATCCTGAGGGCAGGGTTATCTTCAGAAGTCAAGTGAGAATCTTCTTCTTCTTCTTTTTATCTTTGAAATTTTGGTTTTTTCTTGCTAACCAGTGGGAACTTATAATTTCATCATGTTCTTTCATAGCCATGCCTACCTTCCCAGACTCCGGCTGGGATCAAAGAACTACGGGAAAAGGACTTGCTCAGTGTCCGTGGTAACGGTGAAGGCGAGAGAAAGCCTCATGAGAGGATTTATGATTATGATGTTTACAACGATCTGGGCGATCCACGTAAAAAAGATCGAGTTAGGCCTGTTCTCGGTGTTCCAGAGAGACCGTATCCAAGACGCTGCAGGACTGGCCGGCCTCTCATTTCAAGAGGTGATTGATCTCTTTTTCACTCACTTTATTTCACTGAGACATTGTTTTGGTTCTTGACTTGGGTGAAATCATTCAGATCCACCGTGCGAGAGCAGAGGAAAGGAGAAGGATGAGTTTTATGTTCCAAGAGACGAAGTTTTCGAGGAAATCAAGAGAGACACCTTTACAGCTGGGAGAATGAAGGCTCTCTTTCACAATCTCGTCCCATCGATTGCAGCTGCACTGTCAAACTTAGACATTCCCTTCACATGCTTCTCGGATATCGACAGATTATACAAATGTGACATTGTCTTGAGACCTAGCGAGCCTAAAGACACGGGCCTTGGCGGCTTTCTTGGCGGTTTCATGGATGGGATCCTCAATGTTGGGGAAACACTGCTAAAATACGACACTCCAGCCGTTATAAAATGTAACTTTGTCTATGATATTGTCTCTCATTCAGAGTACCATCATTTTCTCGAAACATATTTTGCATATTTTATCCTTCTCTTATGTGTTTTTGTTGTTCAGGGGACAGGTTTGCGTGGCTGCGAGACAATGAATTTGGTCGTCAAGCTCTTGCTGGTGTCAACCCTGTGAACATCGAGCTGCTCAAGGTGTGTTTCATTTTACCATTTTTAAATCTGGAATTTTCTGTCAGAGTTTCTGAAACTTTTTGTATGTTTTGACAGGAGCTGCCAATTCGAAGCAAGCTTGACCCGGCTCTATATGGATCTCCAGAATCTGCTCTCACAGAAGAAGTGATAGCTCGAGAAGTTGAACACTATGGAACGACTATAGAAAAGGTTAGCTTGTGACAATTTTGTATATTTTCTGATTGAAATCAGTTCTTCTCATCTTGTTGATCGCGCGGCTAAAAGGTTTAGCCAAATTGGTCAATGCAGGCGCTCGAGGAGAAGAGATTGTTTCTCGTGGATTACCATGACATGCTCCTGCCATTTGTAGAGAAGATAAACTCTCTCAAAGAGGATCCAAGAAAGACATATGCTTCAAGAACAATTTTCTTCTATTCAAAGAATGGTGCTCTGAGGCCATTGGCCATAGAGCTCTCGCTTCCTCCAACATCTGAATCTGAGAACAAGTTTGTTTATACTCACGGACATGATGCTACTACTCACTGGATCTGGAAACTAGCCAAAGCTCATGTCTGTTCAAATGATGCTGGTGTTCACCAACTCGTGAACCACTGGTAATTTAAGTTACTTGAACTTTGTCCAGCTTGATTTGTAGTTTCCATTGATGTATTCAAGAGAAATATATTGGTTTTTTGCAACTCTCAGGCTAAGGACTCACGCTTCCATGGAGCCTTACATCATTGCTACTAACAGACAATTGAGTACGATGCATCCGGTTTACAAGCTGCTTCACCCGCATATGCGTTACACACTAGAAATCAATGCACGTGCGCGTAAAAGCTTAATCAACGGAGGAGGAATTATCGAAAGTTGCTTCACTCCGGGAAAATACGCAATGGAACTAAGCTCAGCAGCATACAAGAGTATGTGGCGGTTTGACATGGAAGGGCTTCCTGCTGATCTTGTTCGGAGGTTAAAAGCTCTTTGCTTCGCTAAATAACAAACAAACACTCTTTTTATTGGTCATATGTCTCTCTCTAATGCGGTCTTGAATCATTTACAGGGGAATGGCAGAGGAGGATTCGTCGGCGGAATGTGGCGTGAAGCTTGTGATCGAAGATTATCCATATGCAGCGGACGGTCTTTTGATCTGGAAAGCAATCAAGAACCTAGTTGAATCCTATGTGAAACACTTCTACTCTGACCCCAAATCCATAACCTCTGACTTTGAGCTCCAAGCTTGGTGGGATGAGATCAAGAACAAAGGTCACTACGACAAGAAAGACGAGCCTTGGTGGCCCAAACTCAACACAACTCAAGACTTGTCCCAAATCCTAACAAACATGATATGGATAGCCTCGGGTCAACACGCCGCCATTAACTTCGGTCAGTACCCGTTCGGAGGGTATGTCCCGAACCGACCTACACTGTTGAGGAAACTTATACCGCACGAAAGTGATCCGGACTACGAAATGTTCATGCGAAACCCTCAATACAGCTTCCTAAGCTCTCTACCGACACAGCTCCAAGCAACAAAAGTGATGGCGGTACAAGAGACGCTCTCGACGCATTCCGCTGACGAAGAGTACTTGATCGACCTGAGAGAAGTACAGAGACGTTGGTTTCAAGATGAGGAAGTGGTTAAGTATTTTAACAAGTTCTCGGAGGAGCTTGAGGAGATAGAGAAGAAGATCAACGGGAGAAACAAAGATAAGAAACTAAAGAACAGAACAGGTGCTGGGATGCCTCCTTACGAACTACTTCTCCCTACTTCACCAAATGGAGTCACTGGCCGTGGTGTTCCCAACAGCATTTCCATTTAGATGTATAATTATTATGTCGTATTGGGTGGTTTTGTGGTAGAGTCTCTAATATGATCATATGCGGAATATTACTTCTTTTTTCACTGTACCATGATAAATAATCCAAGATGGTTTAATCATCTCTCACTCACTCCTCCCACTTTGTATATTTTTGTGTACTATCAAACTATAGCGAGGGTTGGTCTTCAGATCTTGTTGAGTTGTGGAGCATAAGTTTTGGGATCCGCTGTGCAATCTGATGTTCGGATCCCTGTATTAATCCGTATAAATCCGCAGCAGCGGAAAGTATATGTAACCCTCACGTTAAGATTGACCAATAAATTATACGGAAAACGGTTATTTAATTTCTCAAATTTTGCAATGTCGCGGTTTTATTTCCCAACTATCTGGTTTCATTTTTATTCCTCAAGTTTACGTTGACTTCGACAATCAGAGCTTTAAAAAGTCAACTTAATGGTTGACATTTTTAAGCGTTAACCTGATTGTCGAAGTCAACGTAAACTTGAGGAATAAAATTGAAACCCGAATAGTTGAGAAATAAAAATGCCACATAGCAAGACTTGAGGATTTAAATGACCGTTTTCCAGTCTTACTAATATATATATATATATATATATATATATATATATATATATACATTAAAAGCATCAACACAATCCATAACAAAAAAATATATATAGTATACATTACATGATATTACAATCTCATTAAAAAAACTAACATAAACACAAAATTTTACAATACTAAAACTTAGACCCTAAGTAGATAACATATATCCTAAACAAAAAGCTTAAATTTTACTGGAAATCGAACATATCAGGAATCGACTACTGCAAGAAAAATTAAGATATTCCAAATAAAGTGTATTATATAATTAAGAGAGAAATACTCACAATGAATAGCTTTAAGAAACTTCAATGGTAAAAGTTTCGTCGAAGATCTAACTTTGCGATAACCAGTGTTCAGAGGAACACACTAAAAGCGGCGATTAAGAAAAAATAAAATATATGTTTGGCGATGATGAGTCAATATTTTAAATGATTTGTGACATAAGTTTTACACATGAAAATAAGTCTTACCATCTATATTATTTATATCATCTATATATATATATATATATATATAATGTGAAGAGTATAATCATAATTCAATTAATCATTTGTAAATTAACAAAACTGAAAAATAAAACAATTTTATGAGAATCTTGCGGTTAAAAAAAAAAAATAGTATGAGTTTCTTGCAAATATGCATCTCAACTACAACCACTATTTTTTGAATTCTATTTCAATTTTATGCTCTCTTTCCTTTGAGTTTTCTCTTAAACGTTTCATGCAATTTTTTTTTTCTAACCCATTTTTGTTTTGTCTCGATAAGATTAATACAAATTAACATTAAACATCTAAAAGTATTTTCTTGATATAACATGTAATGTATACTAGATTTTTTTTCATATATTCTTGAACCGTTTTTGACATACAATTGTATTTATTTCTGAACTTTAGATTTTTTTTAACAAATGAAAAGAAAAACAAGAAGTAATGAAAACGGTCATTTATTTCATCAAGTTTTGCAATGTTACGTTTTTATTCCTCAGTTATTCAGGGTTCAATTTTATTCCTCAAGTTTACGTTGACTTAGACAATCAGGGTTTTAAAAAGCCAACCGTTAAATGGACGTTAATGTTGACTTTTTAAAGCATTGATTGTCGAAGTGAACGTAAACTTGAAGAATAAAAGTAAAACCTAGATAGTTGGGAAATAAAACAATGACATTGCTGAGGAATTAAATGACCATTTTTCCTAAATTATTCGTGCCATTTTTATTTCTTGATTAATTTGTTTTTTAAGAGTCGGATTTGGAATCCAAATGGACCAAATCCTTAAAAAAAATATCACTTAAACATTTTTATAGGATCTCCATTTTCCGGGGGATAGGGAAAAAAATCATAATTACTTGATAAAAGATTTTTTTTTTTTTTTCATATGAAGATATATTAGCTGGATAGAAATCACAAAAAGACCCAACGAAATACAAGACCGAAAATAAGACTGGAATAATAAGGCTAACACCCTAAAATACATAACTGACAGAACTTCACAAGGACTAGGGTAAGAAACCAAGACACAAATCCTCTTATGGCGAATCAAATCTACATCCGCAAAAGAAAGACCACGGCTTCATACTTTGGCAAGAAGGAGATCAAGTATCTCCAAACACTTCCAAAGACGGCGGAGACAAGAACAAATAGTTAACAACACCTCGATAGAAGCCAAAAGAAGAAGGCAGATCCCGATTTGATCTGGAATGTAGCTACAAGGAGCGAACCAAACATTATCCTGGCTGAAACCAAGCAGGATGAATGAGCCTGGAATAGAATCGGAACCGGATATAACCCAATCGTCCTAAAGGGAAGAGGAGAGCTCTGCAAAATAAGATAGAGACCCCCAAAACCATAATCCAAACCAGTCTTGAACCATCACAACTTCAACCAACCAATGACACTAAATCAAACAGTACCAATTAAACCCAAAAAGGGTATGGAAAGCAACACGACCCGGCGGAAAATGCTACAAAATCAGTCAAGATCGGACACAACAACCTCTCCAAAAACCGTAACCAAAAGATCCCAGCAATGTCGACACTGCCATCATACCTCCGAACCGACTTAGCCTAGGCTCAGACCCAACGCCGGGAAGCCAAAACTTCCACCATCAATGGACTCAAGGGAAGAAACACCACACATTGCGACCACCGAAAACACCTCCACCGAGAGCATCTTGCGAGGGGGAAAGACAATCCTATCACTCAACCTGAAGGGAACAGAGACACGAAGAGAGGAACTCAAAGGATCACAAGCCAGAGGTGACAAACCGAGTACCTGAGATCTGCCACTGTCCTCTGGCAGAAAGAAACTCAGGGAGGATACAACCTCCAACCTCACCGAGACTCCCAAGCTCCTTGTCTCGAAGCCACGACAGAGCAAAACCACAGAGGAAGCTCCTGCAGAACGAATCAGAACATCAAAAGACTCAACGAGAACCACCACTAGATCTGAAACGATAGCCGCAGCCCGTCCTCAAAGATACAGACACACTGAGAACAGATCTGCCGAGGATCCGTCTACAGCCACCAGGAACCACCGCATATACACTGCAGCGAAGCCGAGATACCCTAACCTAGCCACCAATCACCACCAAAACCGAGCTAACAACCTAGAAGAGAAAACCGGTTGGTGAGGAACAAAACAAAGAAAAACAGGGAAAGCAAAACCCCTCCCACGGGGTCGTTGAAGATCTCTGACCACCGGAGAGGGCAATGGTGGAGTCGAAACAAAGAAAAACAGCGGCCGCTCAAAGGCTTTTGAAAAAAATGTGATACTTGATAAAAGATTTCTCAATATATTTTTTATGAGAAATTTTTTATATATTAATTGAGAAGACATAAGTATAAACAATCCTATGTATTGATCAAAGAAGAATTTAAGGGATGCATCAATTAAATTAATCAATCAAAATATTCATATTAATTCTATATGCCATAGTAGAAATCTCTACATATCTTTTATATTTTTTATATATTAATTGAGAAGACATAATTGCAAAAAATTATATGTGTCGATCACATAGAAATTTAAGGGACACATCAATTAAATTAACCAATCAAAACATTCTTATTAATTATATATGCCATGGTGGAAATCTCTACATATTCTCATTAATTTTTTAACATAAACCCACAAATACATGTGTTACAAATTTAAATCAAACTAAAACGTAATATTTTAAAATGTTATATAACATAATATTTTAGCAATGAACTATTTACCGATGTCAATTTATATTTACTTTATAAAAATTATGTCAATGTCCATTTGGATACCATATTTAAAAATATGGTTGATCATACAATTATTTTCTTTAGTATCGTTTAGTTATATCCATATTACTTTAATTAAAGTTGAGCTTTTGTTATAAACGTACAACTTTACAAATATAATATTTTTACAATTTTACAGAAAACACGATATGTTTATCGATAGAAATATATATATATATATATATATATATAAAGTTTTTGATAATTTATATTATAAGAAGATGCAAGAATCATTATTCTGTTTGCTATCAATCAAATTGTTGGACTTAATAAAACTATCAATCATATGTACAAGTTGTCAATATTGGTGAAATCTTAAACAGTTCATACAAAATAAATTAAAAACAACAAAAAATGCTTGAATTTCGAAAATTATTAGTTTTCGTATTTTTATTATTTCTTTAATTTTTTATTTTAAAAGATTTTTACATACTAACGCGTTATTTTTTTTGTTTTGGTGAACTCAAAATAATTTTGAGAGAATTCATAAACTCAAACGTATTCGATTTATACCAAAAATGCTTACATCAATACCAAGTGTCATGGAAATTAAATTTGGTAAAATAAAATATATTTATCTATATGGGAGATGTACCATATAATTTTTGCTATTTCTGATTTTTCTGATTATTACAAAAAAAAATTATAATTTTTTTTTCAAGTATTTTAATTTCGTGTTTGACGCGAATCAAAATCTAGTATAATAGAGTTATTGAAGATAATGGATATATTTTGGATGGTTCTCTTTAAAATAATTGGATAAAATTAATAAAAATTAGTGATTGGAGATTTGATCATGCGATCTCCACTTTTTATTTTGTATAGGTTCTGAATCTTTTAGGACTGGCCGTAACTAAAGCTAAATTTGTTAATAAAGAGGGAAAATGATTGTGGCTATAGTCCTGATGCCTCTCATAAAATCTTTTTTTTTTCTTTTGTCAGCGCATCTCATAGAATTTTTTTTTTGGGCTAAAATCTCATAAAATTTTGAATGATAATATCATTATTATGTATAGCTAGGGACACTGAAAACCAAATTGCAAGTATTATACACCACGATAGTTTACACCAACCACTATTACGTATGTTTCTTGTCATCTTGTGCGGTCTTTCTAATCGTATTCGTAGTTAGTGTTCAAATGCAATTCCAACTACCAACTATAAAATGAACTTGTTACCTAACCCATATTTTACCAACTATAAAATCTGCTCAAATCAATTTTTTAAAGAAGATATAGTTTCAATGGAGAAGAAAATGTTGTTACTAGCATTGCACCTATGAGATCTTGTAGCTGGATTTCAGATATGAGTTTCATATTCCTCGAATACTGCACACACTATTGAATAGATCACGTAAATAGTATTTTATATTTTAATTTTTTTTAGAGGTGCAGTTTATTTCGTAATAACTTAAGAATATATTTTAGAGTCCATTTGTGAGATGGCAATATTGGACCAATTAATGAAAAATATAGCTATTGTTATAAAAATTACATGGGATTTTATCATAAAGATAAATATAATAAAAGACGAAAAATTTATACTCGGTAGGGAATAGTATACTGAGAATATGAAGTTTGAGAGAGAGTTTATTGCTTTGTATTAAGGTGTATATTTTACAATCGGCAAACGTCTTCTTTTATAGGCAAACATAATAAGTTACTATGTACGTATAGTGACGGTGGGCTCCACATGAATTAATCTATCGCTATGATTGTTGACAAAATGCATCTCTTCTAGATGCCTTCTTTCTCTGACTTTTTTAACACTCCCCCTTCGAGGCCAGTGTCACTATTATCTTTTGCATTACGTCTTTGTTGCCTCATTAAAAACCTTTTCAGGAAAACCCAGTGGGAAAAACCATAGTAAGGTAAAAAGAGTACAACCACGCAAGGTTCTCCCTCGAATGATCAGGTGTCTATCTTGTAAGTCTCGTTGATGACGCATTCTAATGTTATGGACATGTTTCCTAAACATAGTGGTAGGTAATAACTTTGTGAAAAGATCTGCGGCATTGTCACATGATCGGATATACCTCACTTTAATGTCTTTATTCTTCTCAAGTTCTTGGGTGTATGAGAAGAACTTCGGAGGGATATGTTTGGTACTATCACTTTGATATATCCTTCCTTCGTTTGAGCGACACATACAGCATTGTCTTCATATAAGATAGTTGGCTCCGTATTTACGTGGATCCCACTGCTCGATTGGATGTGTTGGCTTATTGATATCAACCATACACATTCTCTACTTGCTCCACGGAGGGCAATGAGTTCAGCATGATTTGAAGAAGTTCCCACGAGCGTCTGCTTCTGAGAACGCCAAGATATAGCAGTTGTTGGGGTCAAAACCCACCCAGCTGCGATCAATGGAAAAATGGCTAAATGTGGAAATACGAAGAATCGGACAAGGCTGGTTATGCCTAAGTCGTTTATGTACGAGTCCGCTTGAGCACGAGAATAGGCCATTCCGACCAAGCCTTGTCTCCGCTTAGGCAAGCTTTGTCTCCACTTAGGCAAGCCTTGTCTCCACTTAGGCAAGCTTTGGCTCACATCAGCAAAGCTTTGTTCCACTTCGGCAAGGAGGAGACATCGGCAAGCTTTGGCTCACTTCGGCAAAGAAGGGAAAGAAATCGGCAAGCTTAGGCAAGCCTTGTCTTCACTTAGGCAAGTCTTTTCTCCACTTAGGCAAGTCTTGTCTCCACTTAGGCAAGCCTTGTTTTCACTTAGGCAAGCCTTGTCTCCGCTTAGGCAAGCTTTGTCTCCACTTAGGCAAGCTTTGGCTCACATCGGCAAAGCTTTGCTCCACTTCGGCAAGCATGGAGATTTCGGCAAGCACGGAGACTTCGGCAAGCACGGAGACTTAGGCAAACACGGAGACTTCGGCAAGCATGGGGACTTAGGCAAACACGGAGACATCGGCAATGACCCACGACATCGGCAACGCCACTTCGGCGAAGGATCTCCATATCGGCACGGGGAGCTCCACTTCGGCGAGCCACATCGGCAAGGAAGGGAGACATCGGCGAAGTTCACGTCGGCCAAACGCGACACTTCGGCACATGCAACGGCTCACTTCGGCGAGCCACATCGGCAAGGAAGGGAGACATCGGCGAAGTTCACGTCGGCCAAACGGGACACTTCGGCACACGCGATAGCTCACTTCGGCATAAGGGAGACATCGGCGAAGTTCACGTCGGCCAAGAGGGATCACTTCGACCATACGGGACACTTCGGCAACGACCCGCGGCTTCGGCGTCGACCCACAGTCTTCGGCCACTTCGGCCGACGTGGGCTTCGGCCACTTCGGCCAACGTGGACTTCGGCCACTTCGGCCAAACGCCACCTCGGCCGCGGGTCCAGTTTGGCCGAAGTCAAAGTCATATGAAACTGCCTGGCCGAAGTCATTCGAAACTGTCTGGCCGAAGTCATACGAAACTGTCTGGCCGAAGTCACACGAAACTGCCTGGCCGAAGTCCTACGAAACTGCCTGGCCGAAGTCATACAAAACTGCCTGGCCGAAGTCATACGAAACTGCCTGGCCGAAGTCAATTCCATACGAAACTGTCTGGCCGAAGTCAAAGCTGCTGAAGACAATCCTGGCCGAAGTCAATTCCATACGAAGCTGTCTGGCCGAAGTCAAGTCTATACGGAGCTGCCTGGCCGAAGTCATTTCTATACGAAGCTGGAAGACGACGCGGCTGAAGTCATTTCTATACTAAGACAACAAGCCCATCTTCGGCCTACAACGATGCAAAGGCCCATGAAGTCAAGCCGACTTGCTAAAACAGAAATCCCGAAGGATTGGGAAGTTTTCCTAATCTCTTTAGGATTGACTTGGCCGACTCAAACTAGTATATATATCCATGTACATCTCTTGAAAAAGGGATCCGAAAATTTACTTAGCAAAAAACCCTAGACTTTTTTGCTCTCAAACTCTTGTACGAAAAATTTCGACACAGCTTAAGAAAAACCATCTTTGGATCTCTCCGTTCGTGGTTCATCCGCAGAAATTTTATCCCCCTTAACAAACCTCCGACAAATTCTAATTGTGTTGATTTCGACTCCCACAACAGTGCCTCCGATCGTAAAAACGTATCCAGTTTGTGATCGGGCTTTATGTGGATCTGATAAATATCCTGCATCTGCAAAACTAATCATTTGACCGTTTGAATTCTTAGGATAAAATAAATCTAAATCAGTAGTCCCTTGAAGGTAGCGGAAGATATGTTTAATCTCATTCCAATGCCTTCGCATAGGGGATGAACTGAATCTTGCCAAAAGATTAACGGCAAATGATATATCAGGTCTTGTACAATTCGCAAGGTACATAAGGGCTCCAATGGCACTTAGATATGGTACTTCAGGACCAAGTATCTCTTCATTTTCCTCATTTGGTCGAAATGGATCGCTTTCAACATTAAGTGATCTAACGACCATAGGAGTACTAAGAGGTGTTGCCTTATCCATGTTGAATCGTTTTAGCACTCTGTTGGTATATGTGGATTGGTGCACAAATATACATTTTTGAGAATGTTCAATTTTTAGGCCAAGACAATACTTTGTCTGTCCGAGATCTTTCATCTCAAATTCTCCTTTTAAATAATCTGAGGCCTTTTGTATTTCCCCTTTAGTTCCTATTATATTTAGATCATCAACATACACCGCGATAATCACAAATCTGAATGTTGTTTTCTTGATGAAAACACATGGGCCTAAAGGATTATTCACATATCCTTCCTTTATTAAATGTTCACTGAGACGATTACCACATGCGTCCAGATTGTTTTAACCCATATAATGATCTTTGCAATTTTATTGTACATAACTCTTTAGGTTTTGAGCTTAATGCTTCTGGTATTTTAAACCCATCAGGAATTCTCATATAGATATTGGTATCTAATGATCCATACAGATAAGCGGTAACAACATCCATGAGATGCATCTCTAAATTTTCATCAGCCGCTAGACTCATTAAGAATCTAAACGTGATCGCATCCATAACGGGGGAATATGTTTCCTCATAATCAATCCCGGGTCTTTGAGAAAATCCTTGAGCCACAAGCCGAGCCTTATACCTTATAATCTCATTTTTGTCATTTCGACCCATTTGTATCCAACCGGTTTCACATCTTTGGGTGTAAGTGTAATAGGTCCGAATACATTTCGTTTATTAAGTGAATCAAGTTCGACTTGTATTGCATTTTTCCATTTCATCCAGTCATGTTTATTTTGACATTCATATACAGATTTTGGTTCTGGATCTTCGTTTTCCTCATCAATTTCCTTTGACATAAGATATAAGAAAACGTCATCAACTACATTCATTTCATTTCGATTCCATATCTTTCCATTATGAATGTAGTTTATAGAAATCTCATGATTCTCTTCAGGTTCATGATGTTCTTCATCATCATTAGTCTCATGATTCGTCTCCTCCAAAATATTTTCTGCTATTTTGGGAGTATTGAGCTTTTCAGCTTCCTTTCGTTTTCTATGATTTTTATCCTTAGAATCGATAGGTCTACCACGCTTCAAGCGTGTTCTAGACTCACGTGTATTATCTGCTCTTTCACGTTCATTTGGTATCTCAATACAAGCAGGAGCATTTGCAGCTGGTATATGAGATTTAGTTACCATTTTGGTATCTGCAAATGCATCAGGTAGTTGGTTTGCTATACTCTGCAAATGCATAATTCGTCGAACTTCGAGTTCTGACTGTTTTGTAGGAGGATCAAGATGTAACAGAGATGGTACACACCATTTTACATCCTTTCCTACATGTTTAATTTCTCCCCCTAGAACCGGGAATGCTTTCTCATCGAAATGAAAATCGGCAAATCGTGCCGTAAAGACGTCACCAGTCTGTGGTTCTAGGTATCGTATAATTGATGGAGAATCACAACCAATATATATTCCCAACCTTTTTTGTGGTCCCATCTTTGTGCGTTGTGGTGGTGCTATAGGCACGTATACCGCACAACCAAAATTTTTTAGATGGGATATATTCGGTTCTCGACCGAAAGCTAATTGTAATGAAGAATATTTATGATATGCACTTCGTCTTATCCGAATGAGTGCTTCTGCATGCAAAATGGCATGTCCCCAAACAGAGGTTGGTAGTTTTGATCTCATGATCAATGGTCTTGCAATTAATTGCAGATGTTTAATTAATGATTCGGCCAAACCATTTTGTGTATGAACATGAGCTACCGGATGTTCAACTTCAATTTCCGTTACCATACAATAATCATTGAAGGCTTGGGATGTGAATTCACCAGCGTTGTCTAATCTAAGTCTCTTAATGGTGTAATCAGAGAATTGAGCCTTCAGTTTGATTATATGAGTTAGAAATCTCGCAAATACCATATTTCGAGATGATAATAGACAAACATGTGACCATCTGCTGGATGCGTCAATTAATACGATGAAATAGTGGAATAGTCCACATGGAGGATGTATTGGTCCACAAATATCTCTTTGAATTCGTTCAAGGAACTTTGGTGATTCTTTATCAATTTTGGTTGGCGATGGCCTTATGATCAATTTTCCAAGAGAACATGCAACACATGTCATTTTATTCTCTTGATATATCTCCTGAATTTTCAGTGAATGACAATGTGAGTTCTCAATAATTTTTCGCATCATCGTAGTGCCTGGGTGACCGAGGCGATCATGCCACAATGTGAAATCTTCTGTATTTATTTTAATCACTAGATGCGACTTGATTGCACTTATATGAGTATAATGCAATCCTAAAGGAAGTTTTGAAATTTTTTCCAATATAAGCCTTTTTCCGAATTTATCGGATGTTATATACATATACTTTTTTCCATCCTCAGTTGCCGATTGAGTGTCATATCCTTGAAGGTATATGTCTTTGAAACTCAACAAATTCCTTTTAGAATTCGGAGAATATAAGGCATTATTTATGGAAAACTTGGTTCCATTAAGCAACGTAAAGTTGGCTTTGCCAGTTCCTTCAATCATGTCTGCAGGACCTGATATTGTATTGACAATAATGTTTGTCGGTTTTAGATTAGAGAAATAAATATTTTTTCTCAGAATAGTGTGCGTTGTTTCACTATCTGGTATGCAAATTTCTTGAATTGTTTCCTCAAGTATTGTTCCATTCGTATTGTGATCTATTTCTGTAGTTAAAATAAACATCAATAGAAAATAATTTTTATTCATATAAGAGAAAACACACAATAATTATACATTAGTTTGTTGTTAAAACAACATTATTCTTCAAACAACGGAAAAGCATAATATTATACATGACATTTGTGGAGACTATTCAGCAGTCTCACTACAAGCATTTTAGTTATCCACAAGGGCGGTCACATCCATATCATCCTCAAAGTCCGAAGCATCAAGGTGCATTTCACCCTCAGAGTGTTCCATAAGGTTCACTTCCTTTCCTTTGCCTTTAATAGACTCTTGGTATAATTTACAAAGATGCAAAGGAGTTCGACACACTCGGGACCAATGTCCTTTTGATCCGCATCTGTAACAAATGCCTTCACGCTTCTGGGTGGCATTCTCTTTGATTTCCTTTCCTTTGGAATTTTGTTCGGATCGAACCCATTTGAATGACCTCCGTCCTTGTGGTTAATAAAAATTTCCACATCCTCGATTAAATCGACCACCACGTCCCCGATAGGTTTGACTTCCTCTCTGGATTTTGTACATCAATTTTCTCCATGTTTTCCACAACCATTGCATTCACTTCAGGGATTGCTTTGGTTCCTACAGGCCGAGCATTGTGGTTTTAATGAGAAGTTCATTATTCTTCTCCGCTATCATGAGCGCCACAATCAGCTCGGAAAACCTTATGTACCTGCAGTTCCTGTATTGTTGTGCAAGAACATAGTGCTCCTTATAGAAATTAAGGTAAGTTTTGTTGAGCATTTCTTCTTCGCTCACATGGTTACCACAATATTCCAATTGAGCCACAGTTCTTAACATGGCAGAATTATATTGTTCTACCTTATCAAAATCCAGGAACCTCAAGTTTGCCCATTCGTCGAGGGCATGTGGGAGAGTTGTTGCCCTTTGGTTGTCAAACCTTTCTTTTAGAGCTTTCCACAACTCTACAGGGTCTTTTATATTCGCATAATCATGCGTCAAGTTTTCATCTAGATGTTTTTTCAGAAAAATTATCGCCCTTGCCTTTTCATTGGCAGGCGATTCATTTTCCTCTCTTATAGTATTCAATAAATTCTGCGAATCTAGATGAAGTTCCACATCAGTGGTCCATGCTATGTAGTTCGCTCCAGTGATTTGGAAAGGTGGAATCTTAAGCTTCTCAATATTTGCCATTTATTTCTAAAAATAAAATCACAAAAATATTATTAGAAATATAACATGATATTATTTTTGAACGAACCATTTACATAAATGATAATAACGATTACAGTAAACATTATTGCATTAAAAAGTAAACCAATATTTATGATGAATTCTACGGGAGTAAATTCTCCAACGAAGAGACCATAAATACAAGTAAAAATTACACCGATAATAAAAGTTAAAAACAAGTGAAACATTTTTTTCTTACAAGATGAAAACTAAAAAAAATGTTTGGGAGAAGATTAAATGTTTGAGTGATTTGAAAGTGTGAAATATGAGTTTATTTATAGATTGAAAATACTATTCATAGCCGTTGGAAAAGTATAAAATTTTGAAAAAAAAATCTTTGTGACCGTTGTGAATAACGGTATAAAATAAAAATTAATCTGAAAATATTCAATAATCAATCAGATAAAATTTATGAAATCAGATAAAATTTACGAAATCAGATAAAATATTTATATATAGTTTATTAAACATCCTTGTATAATAATCATAATATAAACAAATATTTAACGGCGATATTATGGTGATGGAGTCATCCACATATGAGCAGTAAATAAAATATGTGAGCCGTCCATGAACAAAAATAAATAATTATAACAGTAAATAAATTATCAGGCGGCAAGCCGACCATCAACATAAATATATAATTATGGTGCATGAAGCAACCATTGTAACATAATATATTATTATAGTGGCGATAACCCACGCACTATAGGGTATTATGAGTATACATATAAAAGTTGGATAGTATACATATAAAAGTTGGATTTTAGAGTGATCGTGCTGATAACGTGTTATAAAAAGTACTTGAGATTTTATCATAAAGATAAATATAATAAAAGACGAAAATTTTATACCCGGTAGGGAATAGTATACTGAGAAATATGAAGCTTGAGAGAGAGAGAGTTTATTGCTTTGTATTAAGGTGTATGTTTTACAATCGGCAAACGTTTTCTTTTATAGGCAAACATAATAAGCTACTGTATGCGCATAGTGACGGTGGACTCCACATGAATTAATCTATCGCTGTGCTTGTTGACAAAATGCATCTCTTCTAGATGCCTTCTTTCTCTGACTTTTGTAACAGCTATAGCTATTTTGGAATTATAAAAATAATCAATTGACTAATATTTTGACTATTTTACCTCTCTATTTGACCATTTCAATGTGCCACATAATTCTGTCAAGCGGGTCAAATCCGCCCCGCTAGATCCGCTCCGCGGCGGGTTTTAAAACCTTTTGACCCGCTCCAACCCGCCTCGCAAAATTTTTGGAATTAAAATGTTGAACCCGCATTCGCCCCGCTTAATTTCGCGGATCCCGTGGATATTTTAAATAAATAAAAAATATTAATTTATAGATGTTTTAATTAATTTAGTAATAAAAATTAAATATTGTAAAACATAAATACATAGTTTTCTTAGAAAAACTAAAATTTTGTTACTTAATTTATATATATTATATAATATTTCAATAATTTAGTAATATTAGTAGGATAAATATTTAAAATTAATATATTTTAAAAAAATTTAAAAATCCGCTGGTAACCCGCGGGTATTTACCCGCAAAATTTTGCATTATAATAATCTGCCCCGCGAGACCCGTTTGTAAATGGGTTGAAATTTTTTTGACCCGCACACGCTCCGCGGCGGGTCGGACGGGGTGGGACCCGCGAGTTTTGACTCAAATTGACAGGCCTAGTGCCACATGCTGGAAATAGCTGGCACATACTCTAGGGTTCTATTCTATTTTCTACATAATAAATAATTTTTCACACTATATTTTGTTTTATTGATTTTCTTTCGGACTATCAATTGATTAGATCTCACAATCTTACACAAAAATATATATATTTTAGCATCTAACATGGTTTGAATTTTTTTTAAATGACACGAACTTTTTTTAATTGGTGAATAGTATTTTCTTGGTTCAAATTCATTAATCTTAAATTGCAGTTACAAGCCAAGGAGATCCGAAACTCTTGCCAAAGAGTCGGAAACTTGAAATTGATACATAATTGAAATACAAAACAAGGTAAAGATAACATAAACGGTTACAATCATGGACAATAATCGGAAACTCCATCGAAGAAACTTCAGAAAAGATTGATTTCAAGACGATCATTAGCTATTCCGCCTTTAGAGGCGAGCGAACAAATTTTTGAGCTTTTAATGCCGTCAAGGCAGAGCTTTCAAAGACACACTCCGTAAAAGAGGAAATTGGTGGTAAGGATCTCTCCGTATAGGAGGACAAAGATGGAAGTGATCTTTCCAAAAAGAGAAAATTGATGGGATTGATCTCTCCATAAAGGAGGACTTAGATGAAAGTGATCTCTCCGTGCCGGAGAAAAATGATAACGTCTGATAATGTAGAACCGCATCACTTGAAGCTCAGGAGTGAAGGTTCCTGAACCTTATTGTGCCTGAATTAGCACAGCCCAAGAGGAAAGCCCGGTAAGAGAGCACCCTTATCCAACCCATTAAGGGAGCAAACTGGCCCATAATGTGTAAGGCATCTCGTCGGAGCATGATGGGAAGAGAGGCTGAGGTGCTGGTAGAGTGGTTGTAGTCGCCGGCGGCTGACAAAGTGTGGGGGGAAGCGTCATATCCGGTGGATCCGACGGTTCCGGTGGTTGTCGTGAATTCATCTGCGGCGGAAAGTTCATCTCCCAGAGGGGAGGAAGCATCGAGAGCAGATCTGCCGGATCCGTAGTGTCGGAGGTTGAGAATGGAGGAGCACACATCAGACTGGTGTCAAACATCGTGGAGTAGCATATCGAAGGGATGGAGAGACTTGAGGGGTTCTCGCCGTCGACTAGAGCCAAACGATCGAAAGTTGAAGAGGTCTTGAGAGAGGTTCTCGCCAGTGAGATTGTTTCTTTTAAAGAACAAATGTTCTATATAGAAACACATAGAATATATTCTACTGCATAGACTCACGCATTATAATTTTTAGGGTGTATAAAATAATTTTTTGGGTTTTATTTCAAGTCTGGAGTTTAGGTTTAAGGATTTAGTGTTCAATTATTGGGTGTTAGCATTCAAATTTTAGAATTTAGTATTTATTTTCAAAGTATTTTGTTAAGTTAAAAAACTTATATTTGGTAAATGGAACAAAAATAACATTTTAATGACTAACTTATCAAATAGAATAGTATCGTAAACGGTCTATGACGAACTTATCAACTTATCAAATAGTATAGTACTGCAAAATAGAATAATATCGCAAATGTTCTAATGACAAAACTTTCATATTTGTTATCCAAATTTCTATCTATATGTCGAGTCAATAGCAAAAATTGCTTACACAAAGAGACTCGCATTAGTCTATATATTTTACATAGACTAGTGCGAACTGCAAAGTAGAATAGAAAAATAAAATGAGAGAAGGGAAGAAAAATAGCAAATAAGATGAAAGGAAGAGGAAATATATATTCTTCGAAGGAGAAGAGAAAAAGATTAAAAAAAACGTTGGGAGTATGATTAATATGATTTATTTGTGAAGTGAATTGGTATATATAACCATGTCATAAGATTTATCTTTGTCATTCTATATAAAAATAAATATGTGTCATTCTATATAGATTGACATAGAATAGAACGAAGCGTTCTTACGTAAAACCATTTATCCATAGTTTTGAGAAATTTGTGTCCGTTTTCAAAATTTAAATTATGGCATGTGCGAAAAAATCTATATTTTTTTAGTATGATCTTGGATTTGAATCGTTTTTCAAAAAGAAGATGTGAAAAAAATAAGATGGGAGAGGAGAAAAAAGTTCATCAAACAAGAAAGGAAGAAAGAGAAAGAGAGAAGAAAAAAATATGCATGTGTGTGTGAATATGTGTTAGAAATGATTTTTTCGTCATTAATACATGAAATATACAAATATCATAACCATGTATTATTATTGTCAACCACCTAACTAATAAAATTTTCATTGCTATTCTTGCTAATTTTCTTATATTTTAATAATAAGGAGAATAGAATAAAAGATGGAATCTGAAAGACTGAAACCATGAAAAATTTGCAGCCCAGAACTTTATGATGATTTCCTTCTAAGTTCTAAAAAACACAAATAATAACTTGAAAATTAGGTTAGAAAGACAAATTAAACTATAAAATATAGAATTAAAAATTAGTTATTTTAAATAAAAAGAGATGATAAAATATAGAGTAGGGCTGAGAAAAATACCAGGATCCGAAGATCCGAACCAAAAAAGCGGTTCAGATCGGGTTCGAGTCCTCTAAAATATCCTATCAGATCTTGTTTTCAGATACTTCGGGTATCGGTTCGGATCGGATATTACTCGAGAATCGAACTAGTATCCAAAATATTCGAATTCAACTAAATATATTTATCACTTTTTATATAACTTAGGTTTAACGGTTCCAAATATTCGAGTATTTCGGATATTTTCGGATAGTTTGGATAGATTCGGGTAATTTGGGTTAAGTTTTTCAGGGTATTTCGGATAGTTTGGGTTAAGTATTTTATGTTTTTCCGGGTATTTCGGATATTTCAAGTATTTTCGAGTATTTTGGATAGATTCGGATAATTTGGGTTAAAAATTTATGTTTTCCGGTTTTTTTCGGGTATTTCAGATACTTTCGGGTATGTTTGGATAAAAATTAATCGAACCGAACCATAACTGAAATTTTTTCGGTTCTCTAATCAATTATCCGAACCGATCCGAATTCAGAAGGTACCGAACCGAACCCGAACTAAAATTTAAAAATATCCGATCGGTACCAAAACCTCTAGTACCGAAATACCCGAAACCTGAAATATCCAATCCAAATCCGATATGATTATCCGAATGCCCAGCCCTAATAATAGAGTAATAACACTAAATGATCATACTTTGGTTTTTTATATGCAAGATCGACGAATGATATTTTTGTAAATATGTATTAAACTGAAAGAGAAAACAATTAAAGTGTATTTCTCATTAATTAGAATGTGAATGTACATAATGGAGTTTATATAAAAGTATATGGTTGTAACTAACTAACAAAGCTTATCCATAACTATCACTAGTACACCCCCTTAAGTCTCTGAATGTGAAGGTCGTGGAGTGAAGAGACTTGATACGGACATACGCCCAAGTAAGGAATGAAAGGGACCATCGTGCAAAGGTTTAGTGAGGATATCCGCATGCTGGTTGATGCTTGAAACATGTATAATATTGAGAAACCCAACCTTGACTTGATCATGTACCGTATGACAATCAATCTTGATGTGTTTTGTCCTCTCATGGAACACGGGATTAATAGCAAAATGCATAGCAGATTTACTATCACAAAACAACTTAGCAGTTGTATGGACTTCAATATCAAAATCTTTAAGAAATTGTTGTATCCAAATAAGCTCACATGTAGCATTAGCCATGATCCGGTATTCAGCCTCTGTGCTGCTTCAACTAACTACATGTTGTTTCTTGGACTTCCGGATTATCAAAGAAGAACCAAGGTCCACACAATATCCTGTAACAGATCTTCTGGTATCTGGATAAGTTGCCCATTTTGCATCAAAAAAGCATTGAGGCAAAGATCAGATTTTGGAGCATAAAACAAACCTTGTCCAAGATTGGCTTTGATGTACTTCAGGATTTTGTGTGCAGCCTGAAGATGCAAATCAGTAGGAGCCAAAAGAAATTGGCTCAAATGATGAACAAAAAATGTGATATCAGGTCTTGTGATGTGAGGTATAAAAGTCGACCAACCAGCTTCCTGTAAGGAGTAGCATTAGGCAGAGGAGTCCATGAGTCCTTGCTCAATTTAGTATTAGGATCCATTGGTACATCACAAGGTTTAGAAGCCAATAAACTCGTATCAGCAAGGAGATCCAATACATATTTCCTCTGAGACACATAAATACCCTCTGCATTTCGAATGATTTCCAGCCCCAAAAAACTTAAGGACCTAAATCATTGACCTTGAAATACTGATCGAGGACTTCCTTTAGAGATTGAACCTCAACATCACTGTTACTTGCAACCATGATGTCATCAACATAGACTAAGACTGCAGTAAAAATAGCACCAGTATGCTTAACAAACAACGTAGTATCAGCCTTGGATTGTTCATAACCAGCATCATGGAGAACAACAGAGAAACAGTTGTATCATTGTCTTGATGCCTATTTGAGTCCATATAAGGACTTACGAAGTCGACACACTGAATTAGGAGGAAGGGGTTGATCTCCTGGTGTATAAACCTGAGGCAAACTCATATAAATGTCCTCATCCAAATCCCAATTCAAGAAAGCATTAGTAATGTCAAGTTGTGTGAGACTTTAACCTTTGATGGAGGATAAACCAAGAAGAAGCTTGACACTAGCCAGTTTGGCAATAGGAGAAAAAGTATATGTAAACTCGACCCCTTCTTGCTGAGTGAAACTTTTGGCAACCAAGCTAGCCTTATATCTCTCAAGAGATCCATCTGAGTTGTATTTGATCTTGAAAACCCATTTACAGCCCACAACATTCTTATCAGGAGGAAGAGATTCAATAATCCAAGTGTTATTATCTTCTAGAGCCTAAAGTTCTACATTCATAGCCTCTGTCCAGTATTTAGATACTATGGCCTGCTGAAAATTATTTGGTTATGTTTCAAGAGAAAAAAGAACAATAGACTGATAGAAAGGTTTAAAATTGAGTATGAAATAACAGAAGATAAATGATAAGGATGAGAAGAAGGGAAAGTAATAAAAGGAAGATGAGTAGAAATTTTTGTTAAAGCGCAATGATAGTCAGATAAGTAACCTAATGCCTTGGCATGGCATTTTGGCCCAATAATGGGAAGCAAAATCTATCATGTATCTGTAGATTCAGTCTCTTGTGGATAAATGGGGGCACTAGAGGATGATGAGGATGTATGAGATGTGGATGCATGAGATGTAGATGCATTAGGAGAAGTGTGTGAATCAGTATGAATGGCAGGGGGCATGGAAATTACAGAGTCAAGAGCATCATGAATAAGCAAGAGTATGATTTTTTTGGGAAACAAATCCATAGTAGGTAAAGATGCAATGCGAGTTTTGAAAGGAAACAAAGATTCATGAAACACAACATTTCTATATATGCACACAGCATGCATATCTAAATCTAGAACTTTATAACCTTTGTAACCAAATGTATATCCTAGAAAAACACAAGGTTTAGGTCTAGGAGTAAAATTGTTACGATCTTTATGAAGTGTAGAGACATAGCACAAGCAACCAAAAGACCTTAAAAAGGAATTATCAGGTGATTTCTTAACAAACAGATCATATGGAGACATTTTATTCAGCAACAATGAAGGAGTTCAATTGATAAGAAAGACAGCAATGAGGATGCAATCACTCCAATAGGCTAAAGGTATGTTTGATTGGAAAAGTAATGCTCTACCAACAATTAATACGTGTTGATGTTTTCTTTCTACAACTGAATTTTGTTGGGGATTATATGCACATGAAAAATAATGCATCATACCATGATCTTTGGTGAGTTGGGAAAAAGCAAGTTAAGATGCATTGTCACTACAAATGGCTTTGATGGAAGCATGATATTGAGTATTGTGGGAGTGTAAATCCACGCCAATCGATTTTGTCGAGGATTTGTTAAGAGAGATGAAATTTCTGAGCAAAAACCACCAAAAACACAAACAGAGATCCAAATATGGTCTTTTATTAAGCTGCTTAGAAAGCTTTTTGTGTGAGAGCAAAAGTACAGAGTTTTGCTAGGTAAAATTGCGGATCCTCTTTTCTAAGGGTGTACTGAGTATATATACAAGCCAGAGTCGGCCAAACCTATTCCTAAGAGATAAGGAAGATTTCTTGTTTCTTCGGGTGTTTCCCTTTCTTAAGTCGGCTCGGCCTGCTGGGCTTCTTGTCCAGGTTCAGCCCACTCCCGTTTGTGGGCTTGTCATGAATTATTTGTTGTCTTGGGCCAGGCTTGCTTTCGTCGAAACCATTTCCTTTTGGCTCGGGTGACACCATTGTTCACGGCTCGGGTGACACCATGGTTCACGGCTCGGGTGACACCATGGTTCACGGCTCGGATGACACCATGGTTCACGGCTCGGATGACATCATGGTTCACGGCTCGGGTGACACCATGGTTCACGGCTCGGATGACACCATGGTTCACGGCTCGGGTGACACCATGGTTCACGGCTCGGGTGACATCATGGTTCACGGTTCGGGTGACACCATGGTTCACGGCTCGGGGGATACCATGGTTCACGGCTCGGATGGTGATAGATGACAATCTCGATCCTACTATCTTGACCTCAGTCCATTTGGCTTGACCCCGATCCATATTCTGAACATGATCCCGATATGTTTGTTCTGCTCTTGGTTGCGACGCCCGATCCGCCTGCTTTGTCATGGACCAGGGTACACAACCCAACCTTCTCCATGGGTCGTGACACCCGATCCAACTTATCTCGTCACAGTTAGGGGTACCCGAACCAACTCATCCGTTCACGGTTAGGGGTACCCGAACCACTCACCTTGTCATGGTTAGGGGGCACCCGAACCAACTCCTCTTGTTACGGTTAGGGGGCACCCAAACCAACTCTTTTTGTCATGGTTAGGGGTACCCAAACCAACTCATCCGTTCACGGTTAGGGGTACCTGAACCAACTCACCTTGTCATGGTTAGGGGGCACCCGAACCAACTCCTCTTGTCATAGTTAGGGGGCACCCGAACCAACTCCTTTTGTCACGGTTAGGGGTACCCGAACCAACTCTTCTGTTCACGATTAGGGGTACCCGAACCAACTCCTTTTGTCACGGTTAGGGAAACCCGAACCAACTCCTCTTGTCACCGTTAGGGGTACCCGAACCAACTCCTCTTGTCATGGTTAGGGGTATCCGAACCAACTCCTTTTGTCATGGTTAGGGGTACTCGAATCAACTCATCTTGTCACGATTAGGGGTCCCCGAACCAACTCTTCTTGTCGTGGTTAGGAGTACCCGAACCAACTCACCTTGTCATGGTTAGGGGGCACCCGAACCAACTCCTCTTGTCACGATTAGGGGGCACCCGAACCAACTCCTTTTGTCACGGTTAGGGGTACCCGTACCAATTCATCCGTTCATGGTTAGGGGTACCCGAACCAACTCACCTTGTCATGGTTAGGGGGCACCCGAACCAACTCCTCTTGTCAATTGTTAGGGGGCACCGGAACCAACTCCTTTTGTCACGGTTAGGGGTACCCGAACCACTCACCTTGTCATGGTTAGGGGGCACCCGAACCAACTCCTCTTGTCACGGTTAGGGGGCACCCAAACCAACTCTTTTTGTCATGGTTAGGGGTACCCAAACCAAGTCATCCGTTCACGGTTAGGGGTACCTGAACCAACTCACCTTGTCATGGTTACGGGGCACCCGAACCAACTCCTTTTGTCACGGTTAGGGGTACCCGAACCAACTCTTCCGTTCACGATTAGGGGTACCCGAACCAACTCCTCTTGTCACGGTTAGGGAAACCCGAACCAACTCCTCTTGTCACGGTTAGGGGTACCCGAACCAACTCCTCTTGTCACGGTTAGGGGTACCCGAACTAACTCCTCTTGTCACGGTGAGGGGTACCCGAACCAACTCCTCTTGTCATGGTGAGGGGTATCTGAACCAACTCCTTTTGTCATGGTTAGGGGTACCCAAATCAACTCATCTTGTCACGGTTAGGGGTCTCCGAACCAACTCCTCTTGTCGTGGTTAGGAGTACCCGAACCAACTCACCTTGTCATGGTTAGGGGGCACCCGAACCAACTCCTCTTGTCACGATTAGGGGGCACCCGAACCAACTCCTTTTGTCACGGTTAGGGGTACCTGTACCAATTCATCCGTTCATGGTTAGGGGTACCCGAACCAACTCACCTTTTCATGGTTAGGGAGCACCCGAACCAACTCCTCTTGTCAATGGTTAGGGGGCACCGGAACCAACTCCTTTTGTCACGGTTAGGGGTACCCGAACCAACTCCTCTTGTCACGGTTAGGGGAACCCGAACTAACTCCTCTTGTCACGGTTAGGGGTATCCGAACCAACTCCTCTTGTCACGATTAGGGGTACACGAACCAACTCCTCTTGTCACGGTTAGGGGTATCCGAACCAACTCCTCTTGTCATGGTTAGGGGTATCCAAACTAACTCCTCTTATCATGGTTAGGGGTACCCGAACCAACTCATCTTGTCACGGTTAGGGGTACAGTCGCTAATATTCTTTTATACTTAGCCATTTTTCAATCGTTGATTCTCAAGAGGTGGAATCTGACCCCAAAAAGTATGAACCAGTTTAATAAAAGTAGGAAAGATTTGAGAAACTTCACCTTTATTTGTCTACATGTAAATCCAGGTTACACGAGTGCAATCATCTATAATAGTAATGAAGTATTTAAAACCATCTACAGACTCAACAGAAAAGGACCCCAAATGTCTAAATGAACAATATCAAATGGTGAAGCAGACATATGATTATGAGAGACATATGGTTATCGTTTTTGTTTAGCTAAGGGAAAAACCTAGGTTGCATGGAAACTCCGACCGAGGTCTGTTTTCCGTTTCGAAAACATTTCGGAAATGTTTCAGAAATGGAAACTCTCGGAAACGCAAGGAAACTCTATGGAAACGCGTTTTCTAAAAATTTCAATTTGAAAATGCGATGTAAACGTTCGATTCCGTTTTGGAAACACGATGTAAACTTGTTTTTTAGAAATGTAATAAATAAATAGTTTGGAAACATAGGGATATATTTGGTATTTTATAATTTAAAAAAAACATAATTATGAAATACATATATTATGAAAGGAATTAGAGTATTTAAATTTTTTTTAACATTCTACAACAAGAATTAAAATTGCTCCATAACGAGCGAAATATTCGGTATTGTGCACACTAATCTTCGTCCTCTATCTAAAATAAGTTTTACTTACAAAAATGATCTCAATCATATGTGAGATATTGGAGGTGATCAATTTGATTCAATAGATGAGACTAATTTTGAAAGTGAAAATGATAATCTAAATATTTAACTTTGAGTATTATGATATTTATCATTAGTTAAACTATTTAATATTTATGTATAGAATTTGTGTTATTTTATTATATAATTTTTATTACTTGTGTGTGTGTATATATATATATATATATATATATATATATATATATATATATGCGTTTCTAAAACGTATCCGTTTTCTAATTGTTTTGAAAAAATCATTTCCGCGTTTCAAAATTTTTCGCTTCCGCATACCCGTTTCCGATTCCATGCAGCCTAGGGAAAAACTGGACAAGGAGAACTATCTAACAAACTAGACTTAGACATACGTATAATACTAGATAGATGTTGTAACTTGGCAAAAGATGGATGTCCCAGGCGTTGATGCCAAAGATGTCCATCAACTAGCAAGGGTCCACAAAAGTTGGTAGAGGGAGAGATAACATCAATCTCTAAGGACATCTCCAACCCACCCCTATTTTCACCTCCAAACTCTATTTTAGGGGAAAATCTTCTCCAATCCACCTCTATTTTCACCTCTAAAATAGAAAAATGCTATTTCTTCCTCTATATATAGAGTAAAGCTATTTCCCCCTCTATTTTAGAGTCAAACTTTTTTTATTTACAAAATAGTCCTTTGAATTTTTATTTATTTATTTATGATTGAAAAAAAAAAGAATTATGAGATTTAGTGAATAGTATGATAAGTTAAATAATATTTGTTAAGTATAAATAAACATGAATATTCATTAAGTATAAATAAAGTTGATATATTAAGTTATTTATAATTTAATGAATATTTATGAAGTATAAAATAAAGTATAAAATACACTAATGTTGATGGTTAAATCAAAATTTACCATGTTTTATTATTTTTATCTTATGTAATGTGATTTTATTTGAATAATAAATGTTTAATTTTTAAAAATTATGATTTAGTGAAGTTTTTACAAAAATAAAATAAATGGGGTCGATTTGTAAATTTTACAAATAAAAAGTGTTTTGTAATAAAATAAAAGGAGAATATACTTTAGAATATTCCATTTTAGAGTAAAAAATAGAGGAATACATTGGAGTGAAACTCACCTCTATCATACAGTTTTTCTATTTTAGAGTAAAAAATAGAAAAATACATTGGAGATGGTCTAAGATATAGAGATTATGTATAAAAGTGCCTCTACCAATCATCAAGCCCTGAATATGCTCCTAAATGAAACAAGAATCAAAGAAAAAATGAGCAGAACTATAATTGTTTTTAAGCAAATTGCTGACACTAGTTAAGTTAAAACAAAAAGATGGAACATGAAGAACATCATGGAGTACAAGAGGTTCAGAAAGATGCACAATGCATGTATGAGTGATGGGTTCTCTAGTGCCATTTAGTAAAGAGACTGTAACTCCAGAAGAAAAAAAAGTTACCAAACAATGCTAAGTCAGAACAAACATGTGTAGTGGCACCACTATCAATTATCCAAGCACCATCAAGGAGAGTTTTAGAAAGAGATATGAGTGTTTGGTGTTGAAAAGTAAGAGTGTTATGTTTAAAATAAAGATTAGAAGAAGGAAAATGAACATCACCAGAGGAAGATTGAGCAGCCTGAGGAAGGAACTGCAGGCTTTGAAACTTTAACATGAGACTGAAGTTAATGAATCAGAATCTGAATTTGATCTTGATTCATTTGACTAAGATCAATATTCACATCATTTGTAGCTGGAGGAGGCAAGTATGGAGCAGCCATGATGTTGGTAACAACATTAGATTGATGGGATTGTTGCATAGATGGATGACAATAGGTAACCTGAGATGTATACCTAATATTGAAGTTTAAATGTCCCTTTGGAGCAAAATCAGATTGAAGAGAGCCTTTTGGTAACTGACCATGGCTAGGATTAGAGGACTTATATCCAGGTATGTATCCATGTGGATAGCCATAAATCTTGAAACACTTTTGGACAATGTGCCCAACCAGACCACAATGAGTACATACTGGTCTTTGTTTTGGTCGAAAATTATTGTGGGTAGCAACCCAGACTGAATTGTCATGAAGATAGGCTGAATTATCAATGTTGTTGTTATAAGCAGGAAGAGCTGAAGCTTGGAAGACAACATTATTAAGGGTTGGTTTGATAGACTTTTTTGCCTTTCATTTTGAGTGACCATATTGAAAACCTCTTCAATGGATGGAATGGGTTTTAACATCAAGGTGTGTCGACGTGTAGCTTCATAAGACTCATTCAACCCCATCAAAAACTTCGTAACACGACTCCTCTGCTGTAACTTTTCCCACAAAAGGCTGCATTACACTCACACCTACCACAAGTACATACAGGAAGCTCCACATAATTCTTATATTCTTCCCACAAAGTAACCAACTAGTATAATATGTACTAACATCCAGAGAGCCTTGTTGAATATTACTTAGTCGTTGTTCAATCTTATAAAGTCTAGGAGCATCATCTTGTTTGAATCTAGACATGAGATTGTTCCAAATACTCTCAGCAGTAGACATGAAAAGCAAACTCTGACCAATCTTTTTAGATACAGAGTTCATGAGCCATGTAGCAACCATATCATTACACCTGGACCAAGATCCAACATCCTTATGATTATCAGGGGGTTTAGAGATAGTACCATCAATGAAGCCGAGCTTGTTACGAACATTGAGTGCTATTCGCACAGATCTACGCCAAACATAAAAGTCTGCACTAGAGGCAAGACGATTGGAGATGAGAACAAGTCCCGCATGATCAGTGTTGTAAAGATAAAATGGATTATCGTAGTGATCCCAAGATTGACGAGAGCAATCCAAATTTGATGGAGCTATATGGAAATTTTGAGTTGTTGATCCTATTTCGGATGATGAATATGAGAATCAACGAAGAAAGATTGCGCCGGATTTAGTATTGAAAGAGAACAACGACAATCTTAGGTCAAGAAAGGAAGAAGAATGATGAAAGAAAGATACGAAAGAAGCTCAATCACAATAATAACAACGAAATCGACAAGATGAAAGATCAATTGATCGACTGAAGCACTCATTTGGAGCTGAATCGAAGCTTGAGAGCTTCAACAATGGCGGAATCGAATATTGTTGTTAGAGGAAAAAAATGGCGGAATTTTTTTTTGCTCTGATACCATAATATCGTATTAAACTGAGAGAGAAAGCAATTAAAGTGTATTTCTCATTAATTAGAATGCAAATATACATGATGGCATTTATATACAAATATATAGTTTGTAACTAACTAACAAACTAATCTTATCCAGAACTATCACTAATAATATGGTCGTTCATGTATCGCGTATATTTTTAAAAATAATATAATTTTATGTGTTTTATTTTTAAATATCATATTATTTTATCTGATGATATGCTATTTGATATGATATCACATTCTTTTTCTAAAACATATGCATGATAAAATGTATTAATTATTTACGAAAATATCCCCAAAATTTTTTTAGTTGTAGACATTTTTAAAATAAAACAATAGATATTGGATACATAGTATAATATATGAAATATCAGACTCATAAATAATAAAAATCAATCATTCTAAATTTTTAAAATAGATTTAAAACTCAAACTTCTTCAAAAAAATTTAAAAACATTATAAATTTTAAAACTAAAACATTAAAAAAACATAAATGAGAATTAAACATCCATTTGAAATAAAAATGTTAAGTTTTAAAAGAAACACAATTCAAAAATAATTTATCCAAACACAATAAACTATGAATTTTATCTAATTATTTATCATATTAGAATTCAACATAAGTGTAACCATCTAATCAATTCAATTTACATCAAACAACAAACGTTGGTTTTATAACCATGTATTTATGAAATAAAAATTTATAAATTTAAGTTTATGTAATTGAAAATTAAAAAAAATTACATCAAAGTAAACAAAAAAAAATAATTAAATAATTAACTAATGACCGTATAAACTTGCGTAGAACCACTTAGGACCATTTAAAAACCGCTTAAAACCATCTAAAATAGTTTAATATAAAAAAGAATGTATAATTCCAACACATTATATAAAACACTGCAAATAAGTTTTAGGCTCTGCGATGTACCATGGGGTGAATATTATCTCCAAATCATATACTTTTTTTTTCTTTTTGTCAACCCAAATCGTATAAACTGAAAATCGGAGACAGCCATAAATATCATAAAGAATTAAATTTATTGAGTAGCAAAGAAATAGGCTTCCCCCACGTTTAACTTCACAATCTCCCACGACAAAAAAAAAACTTTACAATCTCCCCAAAAAAAAAAAGTAATCAGGTGGAACAGGTTTCACTCTATGATATATGCTCCTCATCCTCCATCAACCGTTGAAACTTCAACCTAATCCCATTTATATGATAATCTAACGGCTTAAAACACACAACGAGAAATTAATTATTTTTTATTAACTCCCCCCTCTAAATGCCAACCCTCGATTATATTATTTGGGTTCCCAATTTCTAGACGAAAAAATATATATTTCAGATTAATTGGAGAAAAAATGATTTACAACCGTCGATCTGAGAGAGATCACGAGTCTGATCGATAGATGGCGATTTTAAATGAGATCGAAACCGCCATTAACGAGCTTCGATGTTTCTCCTTTCTCGTTGTTCAAATCCGTTGCCGGGGATTTCTGTAAACGTATCCTGGCTCTGATGGCGAGTCGTCCCCCGGAAAGTGAGCAATCACCGGCTGCTGAAACGCCGTTGCTCGATTCGAATCAGCATCAAGAGCGACCTACACCGGAGAACAATACCGGCGGAGGAGGAGAGGACGACGACGACGACCTCGATCGAACGCTGCGATGGCTCGAGACGTTTCTGACGCTACTTGGGTTTAATCAATCGTCTATTCGAAGCCTTGTTTTGTCTTGGCTCGTCTTTGTAGCGATAGGTTTGGTGCTTCCGGTGACAGTGTTGGAGCTAGGGCATTGTTTGGGGTGTGAGAGATATCAGTACAAGAGTTTCGAGCTCAATATCGTGGTTTCTCAGGCGTGTTTGGCTGCCGTCTCTCTGCTTTGCGTTTCTCATAATTTGAGAAAACATGGGATTAGGAAGTTTTTGTTCGTCGATCAACTCAGTGGGCGAATGGGACGTCTCAAGGCTCTTTACATTCAGCAAATCTCGGTGATTCTTCCACTTTTCTTCCATTTCAGATTGAAATATTGTACTATTTCTTATTCTGCTTCTTCTATGTGCAATAACCATCAATTCTTGAATGTGTCTTGAAATTGACATCTAGATCGTGAGAACCCTCTTCAAACACTAATTTCTATGTTTTCAATAGCTAATATTACTTGCTTTTGGCATTTTCCCTAGAATTTCAAGATTCTCACTAAATTTCTTGTGCAATAGCTGAATTGGTTTTGCTTGTTGCAGAACTCTGTGAGACTGCTTGCAATTTGGTCGCTCCCATGTTTTGCACTGAAGGCTGTTCGGGAGATCATTCGGATGTTATACGTGCCTCATGACCAGCCATGGCTATCTGTTGCAATTCTCTTATCAATGATCTTGTCATGGACTTACTTAAGCACTATATTTCTAGCTGCCAGTGCCATGTTTCATTTAGTCTGCAACTTGCAAGTCATTCACTTTGAAGATTATGCAAAGCTCTTAGACGCGGAGTCCGAAATCTCCCTTTTCATCTACGAGCACATCCGTTTGCGCCATTATCTCTCCAAAATAAGCCATAGGTTCCGCATCTTTCTGCTTCTACAGTTTCTGGTTGTCACAGTTAGCCAGTTTACTACACTTTTCCAGACCACTGCGTACAGCGGGCGTATCACGTATATTAACGGTGGTGATTTTGCGGTAAGTCAACCTCTGCTGCTTCTGCTTCTTCACTGGTTATGTTCTTATTTGGTGAGGTTAAGCTTGGAACGATATGTTCAGGTCTCCGCGGTGGTCCAAGTTGTTGGAATAATTCTGTGTCTTCACGCAGCAACAAAAATATCTCATAGAGCTCAAGCCATAGCATCGGTTGCAAGTAGATGGCACGCGATAATGTCATGCTCGACTACAGATTCAACTCAGATAAGGACTTCTCCTAGTGGAGTTCACTTGGAGGCTACCACGAATCCACCCATCTCCTTTCCGATTTCCCATTCAGAAAGTGATGTAGAATCAATGGATTACTACATGAGGATGCCTACTAATAACCACTTTCCTTCATACATGTCCATGTCCTCCTATCACAAAAGACAAGCTTTCGGTGAGGATTGTTTCTGCCTTTTTTCTTCTTTCTTTTCCGCCAATCCCGCTATGGTAGCCTGATTCGATGATTGTTGCAGTGTTGTATTTGCAGATGAATCCAGGGGGGATAACGATATTCGGGTGGACAGTAGACAGGCATCTGATAAACACAATATTCTTCATTGAGCTCTCTCTAGTTACCTTCGTCCTTGGGAAGACTGTAGTTTTTAGTTCTGAATGACCAAAACAGAAGTTTGGTGTATCATACACAGCTTTTACCTTTTGCCATATAGTGAATTTTGCAATTGATAGAAGAAGAAACTTTCCATGAGCTTCTCTTAATTTGCTTACGTGAAGAGTGTATAATCCTTTATATATTAACTAGATTAGGATCCGTGTAATATGCACGGTTTTAATTATAACTTATTTATAAATGATAAAAAAGCAAAGTAAAACACATGTTGTAAGAAATATATGTTAATCTAAATATTTAGATTTTGCTTGGTTACGCACGCACACTTATTTTAAATGTTGATTAGTAACTTTTGTTCAAACTGGATTTTAACTCCACGTATTTCATCTCGCAATACAACTCATTTACTGCTTCCATCATATTAAATCCACAGTTTTACTCCATGCATCCATTGTCAATCAATAATACCTAAAATTTTAATATCAAAATAATATATGCAAGGTGATTATGTTCATATAGTTTAGGTAATTTTTATAGTTTTTTATTTGTTTTGTTCGATCAAATTCCGGGTATTGTGGATATATTTGGATAAAAATAATCAATTTAGGTATATTTTTAAAAAATTTAAATTTTTTGTTATTTTCGGAAAATTCGAGTAAAATAATAATTAAATTGAACCAAATCTGAAAAAGTCAGATAATTAGGAGTAGTTCGGGTAATTTTGAGTATTTCGGGTACTTTTTGAATATTTGTGGGTAAAAAGTTCAAAAATACCCAAGAATCCAAACTCGAACACATTTCGGGTATTAGCGGATTTCAAACCTAAACCTGAACCCGACAAAACCCGAGCCAAACCTGTTCAAAAAAAAAAATATCCGAATGGGTCTTATATCCCTAAACACGAAAACTCGAAAATCCGAATTATATGACCCGAACGGGTACACAAATGCCCAGACCTAGATAAAATCGACAAAACGACAATTATGGTTATGATTCAGAGTAAGAAGATGAAGAAGAAGATACAAACAAATTCGAGAGTTTATAGGAGCATCAAGATTTGATAGAGCAACTTAAGATGGACAAGAAGAAGAAGTACAAGCAATTGGTGTGGGATTCTGACAATTCGTGAAGAAGAAGAAGGTTGTCCTAAGATTTTGGAGTATGTAAAGTCATGGAGAATCAAAGAAGATGAGAAATTTTGCCAGGTTGATACGACTGGAGAAGTTCATCATGGGTCGGTTCATAACCTCCATAGAAATTCCAGAGAAACAATGCGAAAACTCATATCTTGAGTTTTTAGAAGTCTTATGCAGACAGTAAGTGGCTTACCGTTGGCGATTTCTCATAAAAACAAGACAGATGGCTTTTGCCTTTGATATTTACCAATGATCTTGATATGTCGGAATTCCTTCGGAATCCAATTTTTTGCGGTCAAACTCCCGCGAAAATACTGATGGATATTGAACCATTCTTATCTTGTATATGTCGGAATTCCGTTGGAAAATACCGATGGAATTCCGACGGATTGTTGTTTAGGGTTTAGGGTAACAAGTTTCGGGATATTTTTTTGCAACTAACGATTCACCGATGAGATGCTTATGGTGCTGACAGATTATTATTATTACATTGCTAATGTTTGACTCGTTTTCATACATGTAACAAGATTGATCATTAATATATGAATTTACTTGCGACTAACTATGTAACTTTAACGGATATTTTAATATTTGCATATATCCGGTAAAAATTACAAGTATCATGATCAAGAAAGTAGATATATATAAAGTGCATGCATTTGTTGATAAGTACATTACTCGATTGTATATAATCTAGCATTTTAGCAATTTTGAAACCTCAAACCATCGAAAATCCGTAGGAAAATTCGTCGGAATTCCGTAGTAAAAAAATCCGTCCGAATTCCGTCGTAAAAAAATCCGTCTGAATTCCATCGGAAAAAAATCCGTCAGGATTCCATCTGAAAAAACTGTCCATCGTAATTCCGTAGGAAAAAACTGTCCGTCGAAATTCCGTAGGAAAAAACTGTCCGTTGGAATTCCGTAGGAAAAAACTGTCCGTCGAAATTCCGTAGGAAAAAACTGTCCGTTGGAATTCCGACGGGCAGTTCACTCTTTATTTTTCCAACAAAAACACTGTTACCGTCGGAATTCCGTCGGTAAATTCCGACGGAAATTCCGACGGTAACAGTGGTTTTGTTGGAAAAATAAAGAGTGAACTGCCCGTCGGAATTTACCGACGGAATTCCGACGGACTCGAGTCCATCGGTATTTTCCGACGGATTCCAACGGGATATCGACCACTTCTATTTCCTCGGAAATCTGTCGGTATTCCGTCGGAAAATACCTACGGATTCGAGTCCGTCGGAATTTTCGTCGGAATTTCTGTCGAAATTTACCTTGTTTTTTTGTAGTGATAAGATGATTAACCCCCGAGGATGTGTTTAAGACGGATTCCGCAGGAAGAGAGGTCTCGAAGGATATCAGGGCGCTGTTTTAAGGTGTGTTTTAGGTTGCCAATGACCGTGATGGTACGAGTTTTTTTATTTTGTCTGCGTTTTCGATTTGTTGGATTTAAAATGAGAAGGATATATGAGCATTTGGTCTCGGACAATCGCAGCGACGGAAAATCAGATCCGATGCATCGTCCAGAGGCAAAGGAAGAGCACCTTGTCGTTGAGGTGAAGTGGGACATTCAAAAAGTTCGCCCCCCAAAGAATTATCGGATTTCATCACTTGTGACAAAAATGAAAGATACATTACACAGCAAAGGATACAAGGGAGAGATCGAGATTAAAGCATATGCGGGCGGAGTTCCCGAATTCCTCGCATTAAAGAGCTTAAGAAAAAAGGAGTGATATTCAAAATCGCAAACTCTAGTGCGAAAAATGCCACCGACGAGGAGATGTTAACAAGTGTCCGAAAATGGGGGAACCAAGCGAACACCACCAGCCAATCTGGTGGTGATTGCGGGTGACTGGATTTACTCGGCGGACATGAAGAAATTCCATTCCTTGGGATATAACCTTACCTTAGTTATCCAGATGATGCGGTTGTCGGGGAATACTTTGATAAGGTCAAAGTTTGCGGCTCAGGGGCCTCCTGGGGATGGTTTCTAGGACTAGTAAGAAGTGAATCTCGGATTTTCTCGCGAACTCTTATCAATTTGTTTGTCTAAATACTTATCAATTTGTTCGTGTGCAAAAAAGAAAAGGAGGAACCAAGCCTAAGAAACAAATGGTTAACCACGTGAATTGGTAATGAGATTGGTGATTAAAATTTCTGTGAATTTGTAACGAGAGTTTTTCTCCGCCATGAGATTTTATTGTAGATCGTTTTCTGATTGTCATACAAATTAAATTTTGTAAGGTAAAATATATCTGGAGACGTACTACATAATCTTGCTATTTCTAATTTATCCGATAGACTAAATCAAGTATTATGACACGGGTCAAAATCTAGTAATAAGGTTAATTGACGAGGCTTTAATTGTTTCTTACACACCTGTCTTCTTTTCTTTCCTATGAAGCCGATAGGAAGATCATGAGTTAGACGGTTAGACCATAAAACCCAAAATTATAATCCCAGTTCTATATTTAGATTTCCTGCCACTAACTACGTAATAGAACCTTTGTTACACAATCTTACGGACTCTGTTTTTGGCATTTCGAAAATGGAGCGGCACCACAACGCACAGTCCAGATTTTGGACCAGCTCTATAAGAGCAATTGGCGACTGGCCACTTTGGGAGTCTTCTTTTTGAAAACACTTGGCTACGCATTGATATCAAGGATCTACTCGATTCCTGTCCAATAACAGCATGGGCCAGGAAGCTCTACACCACCAAAACACTACAGCAAGTTGCATGCTAAACCATCGATACATGCCCAATGCAAAGTCCGGAACTTAATGATGCATTTAATCATCCATTTGATCAACTCTCTGAAAATGACCCGGACCTTGACCCGCACTTGCTTGCAGCACCATTTCTAGTGTCATGACATGTCTCTGGGCAAGAGTTACAGCTTGAATACTGCTCTTCCCGGCTAGAATCATGGTAAAATGCCAAAATCATGTATGCCCATGCACAAATGCAAGAAAAACCTTTCAAGGATCCAAGAAGCTGGCTGATTAAAAGAAGGCTCTACACAAGTCACTCGTTAACACATCCTAGTGTATGCTGTATGCTTCTTTAAAGGTTGAGACAAACAATGTCAATTTAGTTTCACTTTTTTACTGAAAACCTAACTACGTGCTTCTAGCACTTTGCAGAACAACAAAACTTCGAGTATAACCATGAAATCAGAGAACCGCGGCTAAAGCATATTTCAGAGACCTTAGGATGGCTAATTAAGTGGTGTTACCGTGTTACCCTGCCCAGAGTACCCAAGAGTTGCTTTATTTTTTGCCATGAGCTCCTAAGCGATTAAAATAGAAAAAGGAATCCACAGAACATTGTTTTCCCTACCAACCAAAGACTATAATTCTTCTACAGTTTCAGAGCAACCATCTGATCTGGCAGAAACATTTATACACAATTACAACCCTACAAGCATCAGGAGTCAGGACTATGTATTACCTTATGGAGATTCATCGGCAACCATCATTTCTTCTTCAAAGACAAGAATTGTGTCACCTCCACTTCAACACCAGTGCTTCTTGCAATCACAATGTCAATATAATATATAAAAAAAAAACCAAGGTAGATCAAGAGGATTGTATGTGAAAAGAATAGGTTCTCTCCCTTGTAGTAGTAAGAAAAGTCACTATTCAATAACACTATGCTACATACATAAGTTTCAGTAGGAAATGAGTTTTTATTGTCATGCCACACCTTGCAGAACAAGCATTGTCAGAAAGCTGCAGCACTACTAACTGACCAGCCTAGCTTGTCAACACATTAAACCTGCAAGGAATCTAGCTGGCGATAGGAGGAAAATCATCTTCACAAATCACCATGGACCCTCGAAATGAGTAAAAGAAAGTACGAATGATAGTCTGAGATACAAATGTTCCAACCTCCGCTGAAGCAGCAGCCTTCGCCTAAATGTGGTAATTCCAAGGTATCTGAGAGTATCAAGGTTGGACCACAACTGCTAATCCTCAATCAGTGAGCCACAATTCAGCCAAACAGACCACCAGACCCAAGTTCGGTTTGTGTTAATTCCTTCCTCCGTTGCTCTTCCAAGGGATCAGGGCTCTTTACCATTCTCCTACCACGCCTTGGTATAGAAGAAAAAGGTTAGAATACAGAATTAAAGTCAACCAGTTATTGTTTCAGTTTAGATAGATCTCAGCACCTGTCTTGGGCATGTTGAGCAGGGAAAGTAGGCATGAAATCTTTGGATTTTGGCAGAGGGACTTCGTGGAACCAATCATGCTTAAGAGCAGCATCAGCAGTTATTCTCTACAAAAGAAACCCCAAAAGTCAAGGAACAATCAAGGTGCAAACTGGATGAACATGCATGCCATATACATAGTCTATTACCCTCTCAGGATCGTATGTCAGGAGCTTGTTCAGCAAGTCAAACCCAGCATCGGACAGAACTGGTGAACCAGTGAATGAAGTGGCTGGGAATTTCTTACGTAATAGGTTATACCTGAAATAACAGGACAGCGGTGAGAAGAACGACATAACTATGAAAAAGGGGGAAAATCACAAATGAGCCAGACTGCCAGACCACATCACCTACAGCTAGAAAGCCGGGGAACAATATTATAGAGTTTAAGCAAATTTATACTAAGGTTATGCTTGCATTATCACTGAATATTAGAAGGGATTAAAAACACTTACTGATGCTTGACAAAGTTGACCTTGACTCCAGGCAGCTTGGAGAACCCAGGCCAAATTGATTCATTGGGAGTACCAAGGATTCTAAAAATCTGTAAATTAAAAGCAGCGGTAATTTATAAGCTGTATGTGCTCCCAGGATGGCTAGCGATCCAAGTCAAAATCAATATTTGAAATACCTTGTCAAGTTGATCAAACTCAGTCTTCCCATTGAATAATGGCGCCTTCGATAACAGTTCGGCCATGATACAGCCAAGTGACCACATGTCAATGGCTGTAGAATATTGTTTGGCTCCCAAGAGAAGTTCAGGTGCCCTGGAAAAACAAATGCAGTCATTGGGATTGGTCCTCGAGGAAGTGATTATTGCTAAAACAAGAAGGGAGAGTCAACACAAAGAACACAACAAGTCAAGAAAGTTGAAGTACAAATATTTCCTAATGTGCTCAGTTTATAATGGGCCATTGTAAGTGGCGTCCAAACAAATACCAAAAGTTAGTAATCAATAGCTAAGCGGTCACATTATGAAGACTATTCTCAAAGAGGAAAGATAAGGATCCAAGCCAGCCTCAACACTCAAGTTAGTGGTGCCATAGGAAAAAAAAAATCAGATACCATGGAACGTCATTTAGAAACAGGACTTTTATAATTATTGATCCTAATGTCCAGGGATAGAGAAGGGAGAACGGTAATGTTCAGCTATACCAGAAAGGACAAGTGGCTCATGAGGTTACACTAACAATGGCCAAAAATTACGGGAAAGTGCACTAGAATTAAAATTACAATTGCAAATGCAGAAACCACATAATTTTTTTAAACTAGATTAGGGTGAAAACGCACTTTACCTGTACCAAAGCGTAACAACCAAATGAGTATACGGCTTCAGTGGGCTGCCATATTGCCGAGCCAAACCAAAGTCGCATATCTTCAACTCACCCCGATTGTTTAAAAGCAGGTTAGATGTTTTCAAATCTCGATGAAGCACCCAGTTGTCATGAAGATACTTGACACCCTCTAAAAGCTGAAGCATTAAGCATTTAACTTCACTTTGACTAAAACGCTGCTTCATCGTCTCCATCAATGCTTTAAGATCATGTTCCATATATTCCATCACCATAAAAATGCTATCAAGACTACTACCCACGACCACCTCTTTAACATCTACTATTGATGGATGATGAAAAGAAAGAAGTATGTTAATTTCCCTAAGAGATGTCAGTGGAAAACCTTCCCTTTCTTTTTCCATCTTCACCTTCTTCAACGCCACAATTTCGCCCGTCTTCTTATCCTTGGCTCTATAAACAACACCATAAGTACCTTCATCTATCTTATTTAATCTCTCAAACTCATCAACACTTCTACAACCCTGGAGCATGTTTATACTTCTCAGTGGAGTACCAGCAGGTTCAGGTGTCTCATGCCGAACAAATTCGTCATCCGAATCTGTTTGACTAAGGCTGTCACTAGTACTTCCTCTTCTGTATTCCTCCTCATCAATTTCCATATTGTCACCCTTAACAGCATCTTTCTCCTCAAAATCATCTCTGCTTCCCGGTAAAGAATGATGCCTCCTTTCATCAGAATCAGATGATCTATAACCTTCCCTCACAAACTCCCCGACCTCAGGCGTTAGAGACTTATTGCGCAATCTCCCCTGAAAGAATTCCACAGGAAGTGGTTTCTTCCTCCTTTTATTTATTCCCACTTCTTCTACTATTTCACCTTCGTCGGTTGGAGAACTGTTGCCAGCAGCCCACCTAGAGGATGATATATGCCTCGTTGGCATGTTTTCCTCGTCTTCCAGGCGTGTTGCATCCTCTTGTTTGCCATCCTGCCCAGCATCTACCGGAGATGATTGTTCTACCACACACAAAGAAGACACATCTAACGGAGATGACAAAGTAGGCACAGAAACCGCAAGAACACCAACTTGCGCGGGATGTTGATGCATGTTACTCTCTGTAGGCAAAGAATGAGGATTGCCATCACAATTGACACTAGGTGACTGGCTTGACCTCTTATTCAGTGGTGGTGGGGGAGGAAGAAGGGTGACTTCCACAGGTTTTTCGTTTCTGCTCAAAGAACTTCTTTCATGGTCATCTCTGTCCCATACTATGGGTGAAAACTTTCTCTTCTTTTCTACAGGGCTTTGAGCTCTATTCTCTACCTGCTTCACAGCTCCATTATTTTTCACCAGTGATTCAGAGTCGACTAAATCATCCGACCCACTCTCACTAGAGAGCTCACCTGGTTCCCTATCCACAGACCTAGCTGAAAACCCGCATCTTCTGGGACCATGATCAACAAATAATTCTCTAGTACCTGGATTGTTCTTCATTGACCGACACCCACTATTAACCATTTCTCTCTCTTGAAAATCTCTATGTGTAGCTCCAGGACTAATCCTATCTCTATCGTTACCGCTATCCCCGTGTCTTAAATTACTAACCCGTCCCTTTTCGTTACCAAGAGGACCGTTCCTAGTAACATGGTCGTAATCCTCGTTTGAGTAAGCACTTTCCCGCCTGGAAAATCTAGAATTCGACTCTTTGTCTCTCAGTTCATGGTCAGGATATCTTACATTCCTCCCAGCCGCCATACAGACAGTTCCAATCTTAACTTCAGTGAGAAAAAACCCCAAAATCCTATTCGAACGAACTCCCAAATCTGCTTCTAGGCAAATCAAAAATATATGACCAAGTGACTAACCGTGTTCGAATCAGAATCGCAGAGACGAAACCTCGAGATGTCGAATACTGACCAACGCACGGAACAGACAGCTGCTCGTGATCAAATCGCTTAAATGGAAGCAGAACTTGTGATCAGAACCGCGAAACCCTAGAAATCGAAAGCGAGGGACGCGGAAACCAAGGAAGAGAGGACGAAAGGAGAAGAAAACGAAGATATAGAAAGTAAAATCGATTGTCAAAGAGTCGATAAGCTCCGATTGAGGACGTGCTACGGGTGGATATGGCTTACTGTCGAGAAGGAACCAACTCCGACGGAGAGAGAGAAAGGGAGTCTCTGGAGTCGGAGAAAGGGCGTAATCGTAAAACTAAGTTACCGATTTTTAAGGTCTCTTAGATCAATTTTAGTACTTTTCCCCCTCCATTTTATTTCTTTTACTAAAACGAGCCCCTAAATTTTGGATTTTTTGTTTTTTGATGCCAAATTTTGGAATTAATAATTTTTTTTTTTTTTTAGTTTTGAGATAGTTTAAGACTAAGATCGGTCTGATATACAAATTTAAAATACACAAAAATACATTAAAACTAACTTTATCACGATATTATCTATAATTAGAATTTTCAAGTTGAAATTTTCATTAAATTTATGAATCTAAAAAATTTCAGTTAATGAACATTATAATAATGTGGTTATTAAAAATTTGGATGAAGAATTTTTTTAAAAACAACATTTTCTTTTATTTAAATGTTATTAAAAATTCAAATCATATTCAGCTTTAAAACAAAAAATATTCAAACCGTATGAATATGAGATTGTATCAACGACTGATGCGTTTTAAGCATAAAATATGTGAGTTGATCGCATTGATTGATCGTAAATATTTGTTGATTACGGTATTAGCATGTGGGAGCTATTAGCATGTGGGGGCTATTTTACATATCTAATATTTGGGATTAGGTTTTAGGTTATGATTTTGAGACGATAATATATTCCTTCCATTTCATTATAAATATCGTTTAAAGTTTTTTTACACTTATAAAACAATTAAAATTTTATTTTACTTCTTACTAATATACTATATAATTATATCTCAATAATTAAATAAAAAAATAATTAACCCAATAACCAAAAAAAAAAACATAATTCAACAAGTAACAAAAAATTGTTCTATGTGGTACAATCACACCCACAAACAGGAGTGGGCAAAATTTCTGAACCGAACCGAATAATGTAATTTGGTTCGGATTCGGATAATCCAAATAACCTAAACGGACTCATCACTAAATTTATTTGGTATTTGGTTCGATTCGGTTTTTTACCGAATACCAAATTACCCAATTGATTAACCGATATTAGAATACATATCACTATTAGAGTTTTTTATATTTATAGTTAATTGGTTTTAGATTAATATTTATAACTTCATTGGTTTTATATTTTTGAGGTTTGCAGTTTTGACTTTTCGCTTTTTTCTAATGTTGTCGTTTTGTCTCCAACGAGCAAACCTAATGTTAGTGTTTCTGGCGAGTGAGAATAAAAAATAAAACATTTGAGAATAGAAAACACGAGGACATTTATTTATTTGAAAAGAATTTAAACGTTGGAGTTTTATTTATTTTTAAACGTTGGATTTTCTATTATGAAGGTTTGTTTTTTTAAAACAGAAAAGCAACTAAAATTTGATCAATAAAATAAACGAAAATTAATTGGGTAATTGCTTCCAAAACCCGAACAAAACCGAACCGAATCGAATTAAAAGTAAATCCCAAATGGAACTTATTTTCCTAAAACCGAAATCCGAATAACCCGAACCGAACCAAACCGATTAACCGAATGCCCACCCCTATTAACAAAATTTAGGATTTTTGGTTATTTGCTTCATTTTTTTTTTTTTGGTTATTGGGTAAATTAACCCTTAAATAAACTAATAATATTGTAGGTGTTGGGATAAAATAATCTCCTTTGAGTTAAGCGAATCGCCTGACGCCACGTATCTCACGGCTCAGTGGGGACTTTTAACATTTTTGGTGGAGTTTATCTCTCGATGAGAGCCTTAGATGAGTTTGGGCCTAAATCTACAATGGCTCAAATAGATAGGTAAAGCCATATGGACTCGACCTATACTCTGGATAGCGTATCCCGCCACCCGAGGTAATCTGGCCCTAGACTGAGTGGCTAGATGAGCTAATATCCCGTATCAACATCCGGAGACGGAGCATGGAGCTCGAGTTCTCGCATCAAGAACTCGGGCTAGGTATGGAATATCTTTTATAGGGGATAAGTTCAAATTCTTTCAAATATCTATGCTTGAATTCTCAGTCAAAAGGTAAAAGCACTTTCACCTTATGCGTGCTAGGGTAAAAAACATATGGTCCATACTTGGAGAACGATTAAAACATAAAAGAGCTGATTCCGAGAGAGCACCACATCGTCCGATCCGCCGTGTCAGACGTTGCCAACAGTACGAAGGATCAGACGCAGCATAGCAGAGCTGTATGGTCGGCCAAATGGTGCAAAAAGACAAGAAAAGTAGGTAAAAAGAACCCGAGTGTGCCCTACCGGGTCAAGCCCAGAAATCCATACCTAAACCAACTAAGGACGCGGTGCCCGTATCCAAATCCGGGCATGTAAAAATCTATAAATACTACTTTATTCTCTTAATAAGCTGATACATTGAGCTCATTTCTCTCGAGACTAAAGTTCATCCCCTTGAGTTTTAGTCTCATTCTGGCTGTTTAGGGCCATTCTCTCCGGATCTTTTTCCGGATTTTTCTTCTTTTCCGGTCGTTCTTTGACTGGAACTCTCCAAATACTCTGCTTTCCTCTTCTGTCCTACCTCTAAATTTCTTTCTCACAAATGTTCAGATTCTCCGTGGATGTTCGGCCCGGAGTCACCCCTTTCCACTCTTTTCGTTTTCCGACTTCTTCTCTCTTGCTCTCCACGTCTCCCCATGGTCTCTTCTTTTCTCTCTCCTTTAATCTCTTTTTTGATTTGAGCGTCGGAGAGCCGTCAGAAAACACCCCCAATCGTATTTTCTGAGATCTTCACGTGTTTGTTGATTGCGCAGAAACGGATTCCTTTCAGTGGTTATTTAAGAAGATTAAAAATCTCCGAAATAGTAGGGATAAAATAAGATATTTTGTCAAAAAAATTATACTGAAAATTTAAAACCACACTTATTATGAAACAAAATTTAAGTTATAAACGACAGTTAATATACTTAATATGACAGAGAGAGAGCATTTTTAAAACGGTTGGTCTCACTTTCGTAAAAATTGTTTTCATTTTCCGATGCTTTAACTCTTTTAAAAAGTTTTATATCCGACTTCATCCTATACTATTTGTGTTCATGAGCAGCTTGGTGGAATGATATGTCATTTTAAACTTCTATCAATAATGGATTTTTTTATTATTTTTTTGAGTTTTCACATATATGATGAAAACAATTAATGCTTAATTATAAATGTATTATTTTTTGTACTAAACAATTTTTCATAACTCTAAACCAATAGTAATTCAATAAAATCAATTATTTTCAATCAAAATATATTTTGAAATTTACAATTCATTATCATTAATTAATAAAAAATTACAATATATTTTTTTGTTTTGTTTTATAAAAATAGATTTTATTTTTATAAAAGAAACAAAAATCCTCTTTTGGAAACAGAATACTATTAACAAAAAAAATTAATACTCTCTCTGTTCCATTATATAAGATGTTTTAGAGTTATTTTTTTGTTCCATTTTATTTGATTTTTTCAAGTTTCTATATAAAATTTAATGTATTGTGACTATTTATATTCTGCAGTAATTTTTTTTATTGGTTGATTTATTTTTAATTAGATATTAAATGATATTTTTAATATAAAAAAACAAAACAAAAATTAATATTTATATATTTCTTAAATTCCGCGCTTTTAACTAAAAAATCTTATATAATGAACAGAGGGAGTATCATTCATCAAAATCACTAGTTACTACTACTTCACCTTGCCATCATTTCTTCATACCTATTATTGCTAAAAAGCCAACTTTTGATATACCGATAAGATCCTATATTATGGGTTTCTCAATGTGTTTATGTATCAATAGAATTTTGTTACTATTCACTTATTCAGAGACTAACTGGATAGAGCTGACCTAGTCAAACGACTCGTGGGACCTTGACTAACAGTGAGTGTCCTTGGCTCAATCTCTTTAACTCAGGCCTATCTCTCCCAAACCTTCTTTTCTATTCTCTATAGACTTCCCCAAACAAAACCGTTAAACCTTTTTCCGTTAGTTATTGCATCACTAAATCCATATACGATTACATTTTAAAGACAATAATAAGAATATAAGTAAACACAAAATAATGGCTACCAACAGAGAGAAGGAAGCTTAAAGGAGAAAGAAGAAGGCAAGTGACCGCTTCTCCTTATGTAATCAGCCCTCTCAGATGTCCTAACCGCCTTCTCGTTCAGCTTCGCCTCCGCGTTTGCCCTCCTCTCTTCCGCTATCCTCTTTGTCGCCGCCAGCTTGTTGGCCAGCTTCTCCTCCGCCCTCGCTTTCATCCTCTCCGCCTTCACCTACACACACATTCACACATTTTTTTCTTCTCAAACCTTTTGAATTATAAAGGTGTTCAATCCGACTAAACCGAAGCAATCCAAAAATCAAATGACTCTTAATTTGGTTGATAAGCTTTCACTTTTTTAGATATTTAGAAAAACCAAGAACCGAATATTTCAGTTAAAAACCGAATCCGAACCAAAACCAAAAACAAAATCGATCCACAATGTATTTGATTTTACACTAGATATTTTGTTTTTTAATTGAAAACCTGAAAATACCGAACCAAAAGTCAGATTGAACACGTGTAATTGTACCATTGGATAATCTTACCTCCATTTTCTTCATCTCCATCTCCGCCTTTCTCTTCTCATGATTCTCCCAGGCTTGTATCTTCACTTCCTCTCTCTTATACCTAATTCCACTCCGGCCAAAAACACAATCTCAACACTCTGATATATAATCAAGCCACGTCAACACCAATTAAACCAGCCATTAATTAATTAATCTTAATCACCTAGCCATGAATTTGGCGCGTTCTGCTTCATCCCAAGCCATGGCTCGAGCCTCCATAGCATTCATCGCCTTCTTACTATCCCCAAAGCTATTTATCTTCTCATTGTTACTACTCGCTATGCTTCTAGCCTCCGTCACCGTCTCCGTCGCCGTCCTCACCGCCTCGCCGCGGTGCGAAGCCCTCACCGGTGACGTCACAGGGCTTCTCCCGACCGGCGTTGTGGCTCGCACAGGCGTGGCTGTTCTAGAAGGTTCTTGGCTCCCGATCGGAGTCATCTCGGTCCCCATGTCCCTCACACAAACCGATCGAATCACAGCCGTTGGATTAATACTGTCCTTTCTCCAAACCGAACCACCCGATTCTCCACAGTCTACGTTCTTCGTCTCTACCTCCGGCCTTCCCGCCGCCGTCTCTTCGTCGTCGTATTCCACGTACTGGTCTTCTCCTTCTCTTTCCCTCTGCGAAGCCGAAGCTATAAGTCTAAGATCATCGGCGTTCGAGTTTCTCGGTTTACAGCTCCTCGAGTGGTGACCCTTCTCTCCGCCGCCTCCTCCGCCGCCGCCGCGAGCAAACCCCACGCCGGAGAGCCATTTCTGAGCATCGTCCCATTTTGACGGCGCTGGCTTCCCCATGGTGGACCGGTGATGGTTTGGTGTCCGGTTCGCACCTTTCTGAAACTCGAAACCGACGGTTCCATTTCCATTTGAAATCTCCGGCGTCGCCGGTCCTAGCCACCCTTTGTTATCTTCCACCCCTTGAGATCTCATTCTTTTCTTTTTAACAAAAAAAAAAAAAAAAAAACAGAGATCTATTTCAAGTCGTAAAAATCAGAAGCAATATAAAGTTTTATCATCCATTAGAAAGAGAGATGACTTGGAGGGATTAAAAGGATATAATGGAAGATGTGGCGAAGCAATCAAAGAGTCGTCACTCTCGTAGACCCAACTTGATGAAGTGAGAGATGATACATTAATGCCAGATGGGTTGTTGTAGAGACGAGATTATGATATTGATAGTCTTTAAAACTCCAATTTACTCTGTTTTTGTCTCTGGGAATGGCATAAAATCATTTAGCCCCACCCACAGTTTTGTGTTTGTTTTTATTTCAAGAAAAAATAGTGTAAAATGTGGTTTATAATAATGCTCAGATCTGGTTAATGCTGTAAAAATATTAATCATGTGTACGTGGGGAGAAAGTGATTCATAACAATCACCATTATAGTATTGTTAGAATGTTAATTAAATAATGCAAATGCAATGGGAACAATCACAAAACAATTAGGAGGAATCTCGGGAGAAGTGAAAGAGTTTAGGAAAAAGTTAAAAACCTTGTAATGCAGTTCCCGAGAACGGTATTTTTTAAGATACAGTTGTACTTTTTTAACGGTAACTTTAGATTATATTTAGATTTTGGTGACAGTGCCTTAGTAGATGAAGGTAGTTTCGTAGAGGTGATGACACGTGTACGGTTAAAGATCTTGGAAGGAGCGGCGAGAGATGGGTTTTGTCGGTCCGGGTTGGGGTGAAAGCGGGTCCGGGTTTGACTGACAAAGTCACGTGGTCCATGACAGGTCCCCCTTACTGCAATGTGGACCGTCTTTTGGTTTTTTATGGATTCATTATTATGGTACTTCTTTTAACTCACATTTTCTGTTTTTGTTAAGCTGCTTTTTCTAATTAATAAAATGGGTATTTGCATTTAACCAAAAATGAAATAATGGTACAGTATAAACACCGAATCATTAATATGAAAATTATTCAAATTGTAGTTTTTTTTTTTTTTTTGCGGTTTCCTATGTGTTGTAGAGGTTTCTCAAAGGGATAAAGTGCCTCCTCAAAGAAAAGAAAAGAAAAGCCTCCTATGTGTATAATCATGTTTTTGGTGTGTATTATGACGCCAGCCTTCTATGTTGTATTAAATGGAGATATCCCACTACGCTACACTTCCCATGGAAGTAATATCCCGAAGCGGTATTTGCCGGAAAAATGGGATATAGAGGGATTCTCCGAATCTGATCGTGAGAATAACACTAGACTATGTAATCCCGTCATACGGGAGCAGTCATACTCTTTTACAAGAGTTTTATTTTTTCATTCCTTTCTAGGAGTTTTAGTTTCCTCTTTTATGAGGTGTGTTATTTATCTTTTAATGAGTTTGTATTTTCCTCATGTGAGGTAGTTGTATCTTTTTGTGGGTTACTTCTCTGATTTAATATAACAAGTTGGCCGATTAAAAAAAAAAAAGTATTTGCATTGTATGTAAATTGTTTTGGATTAATGTATAAAAAAGTGAAAATAAATGTGAAACATTATTTGAAAGTTGAAAATGACTAGTTTAAAGAGAATTGAGTTTTTCATTGATTCATGTACTTAAGAAATTTTATGGATAAAAACACTATTTATGTGTGAATCCTTATAAATTTTAGAAATGATTTGCTAAATAATTATACTGTATCAATTATTTTTTTATAAACAGCATTAGTGTCAAATCCGTAAATAAGTAAAAATCATATTTTAGCACGGTTTCACCAATATGTCATTTTGGTTTGCATCTTTGTTGCTACTTTTTTAAATAATGTATTGTCAGATCAAATTTGTGTGTTATTGAGTGAAATAGCATGCGATAATCTGATTATGTAGTCATATACCAATTTATTTGTTTAGCATAATAATATTGAGTTACATTTATTTGTAATGTGTTAAATTAATTCAAAGACAGACCAAAAGATATAATTTTGCGTTAAGCGTATTTTATTATATAAAAGAGAATACACTCAAAATTATAACTCATTAGATCGTGACATGTGTCATTTTAATTAAGATGATGACACATATTAATATACTATCGTATAAAGTTAATTTTAATTTAAATAATATTTCCTTCTTATCTAAAAGTTAAAAAAAATACATCATCGCAAAAAAAAAATGTCCTAACGTAACAAAAAAAAAGTCAATGTCCTTCTGTAAAAAAAATTGTCATTAAACAAAAAGGGAAAATTTGTAAACAAAATGTCACTAAAAAGGTAAAAGGAAAATTTGTAAAAAATGTCATTAAAAAAAGGTAAAAGAGAAAATTTGTAAAAAATATCTTATTATATAAAGGAGAATGCACTCAAAATTATAACCCATTAGATCGTGACATGTGTCATTTTAATTGAGATGATGACACGTGTTAATATATTGACGTATAAAGTTAATTTTAATTTAAATAGTATTTTCTTTTTATCTAAAAGTTAAAAAAAAATACATCATTGTAAAAAAAAATGTCCTAACGTAACAAAAAAAAAAGTCAATGTCATTCTGTAAAAAAAATTGTCATTAAAAAAAAGAAAAATTTGTAAATAAAATGTCACTAAAAAGATAAAAGGAAAATTTGTAAAAAATATCATTAAAAAAAGGTAAAAGAGAAAATTTGTAAAAAATATCATTAAAAAAGAAAAAAAATTTGTTTCATGTCAATACGTTTAAAAAAAAGAAAAGAAAAAATGCCATAACTAATCGAGAAAGAAAAAAAAAAATATCATTGGAAAAATTTGTAAAAAAAAATGTCCTTAAATAAAGGTAAATGGGAAAATTTGTAAAAAAATGTTATTAAAAAAAAGTAAAAGAGAAAATTTGTAAAAAAAAAATATCATTAAAAAAGAAAATTTGTTTCATGTCAATATGTTTAGAAACAAAAAAAAGAAAAAATGTCATAACTAATCGAGAAAAAAAAAAAAAATACATCATTCAAGCAAATCATGAATTCGAGAGTTCCGCAAATCGATCAAAGCTATTTTACTTTAATTTTTCCCAACGTGAGTGTGACACGTAGGCAAAATCGTAATTCACCAGATCGTAACATGTGTTAATTTTAATTGAGATTGTGACCCGTGTCAATATATTAATATAAAAATATAATACATCATCGCAAAAAAAAAAATGTCCTAACGTAACAAAAAAAGTTAATATCCTTCTGTAAAAAAATTTGTCATTAAAAAAATGGAAAATTTGTAAACAAAATGTCACTGAAAAGGTAAAAGGAAAATTTATAAAAAATATCATTAAAAAAAGGTAAAAGAGAAAATGCAAAATCGTAATTCACCAGATCGTAATATGTGTTAATTTTAATTGAGATTGTGACACGTGTCAATATATTAATATAAAAATATAATACATCATCGTCAAAAAAAAAATATCTTAACTTAACAAAAAAAGTCAATGTCCTTCTGTAAAAAAAAATGTCATTAAAAAAAGGGAAAATTTGTAAACAAAATGTCAACTAAAAATGTAAAAGGAAAATTTGTAAAAAATGTCATTAAAAAAATAAAAAGAGAAAATTTGTAAAAAATATCATTAAAAAAAAGGAAAAATTTGTTTCATGTCAATACGTTTAAAAACAGAAAAAGGAAAAATGCCATAACTAATCGAGAAAGAAATGAAAAAAATACATCACTGAAAAAATTTGTAAAAAAAAATGTCATTTAATAAAGGTAAATGGGAAAATTTGTAAAAATGAAATTTGTTTCATGTCAATACGTTTAAAAAAAAAAAAAAAATGTCATAACTAATCGAGAAAGAAAAGAAAAAAAATACATCATTCAAACAAATCATGAATTCAAGAGTTCCACAAATCGATCAAAGTTATTTTACTTTAAATTTTTCCCAACGTGAGTGTGACACGTAGGCAAAATCGTAACTCACCAGATCGTGACATGTGTTAATTTTAATTGAGATTGTGACACGTGTCAATATATTAATATAAAAATATAAATTTTCTTTCTCTACATTATTTATTTCTTAAATCAAGGTGCAGTGTAACTAAAAGGAAATAATAGTCTAAAGAAAATAAGACATGTTATTAAAAAAAATTAAAAGGAAATAGTAAATAAAAAAGACTAAAAAAGGAAAATTAGACAAAATATTTGTAATTGTAGTGTAACTAAAATGAAATAATAGTCAAAAAAATAAAATAAAACATATTATTAAGATGTTAAAAGGGAATACTAAATTAAAAAAAAAACTAAAAAAAAGAAAATAAGACAAATTATTTCCAATTTCTAAAAGTATTAGTGCGGCATATAAAAAATTGATATTCATGAGATTACGACATGTTTTGTTAATACTTTTAAATTTATTTACTAATATATTTTGTTAATTTATTTACTAATATATTTACGGCATATAATATGTTTTGTTCCAACCGCTACCAAATGCAACGGTCCATAATTAACAAGATTTAACATATATTTCTTACATTTTCATAAATTATCTTTATGAAATTTAATCGATTACGACACGTTTTACTTTATTTTTTATCATTTATAAATAAGTTATAATTAAAATCCCGCGTATTAATACGCAGGTCCTAATCTAGTTGATTTATAAATGAATAAAGATTAGTGTTTTTTTTTTTTTTTTTTTTTTGATAAAAAGATCAAGTTATGTTGTTCCCAAAAAAACTAGTTTTAAGTTGAGTTCTCACGAAAAGAGACAATTCTACAAGACTTTGAACCATAGTTTTTTTGTTTTTTTGGTTAACAAGACTTTGAACCATAGTTGTACAGAGAGATTCCGTGTCTTCCTCCTCTACCAGTTTCCATCTGCCTTTACAATGCTCATTCACAACGGCTTTGTCTTTCGGCTATGGTGGGAGGGTTACACGAATAAGCAGAGAACACAGTTGGAGAATTAGAGTTTACCCAGCGAGGTACCGTTGACATGAATGTCTTTTATGCGGGCAGACACTAATCTTTCTGTTCTAATCCTTCTTATCTCCATCATCCTCACCAGATTAGGTACATGTTTCTCTCTGATTCTCAATTTTGTTCTGAATTTTCCTTCAAACACACTAATAAGAGTAAATGACATTTTTGTGGTCTATTGTGCTTCTTGGCCTTTATCAGGAGAATCCTTTAAGGTCATATTCCTGATGATGAGTCTTAGACTGGTGATTCCCATGTTTGTTTGAGTAAATCTATCAATTTTTTCTCAGGAGGTTGTATCGACAGAAAAAAGTTAAGAGTTCCTCCTTATAATATCACCATTAAAGGAATCACATAAGCTTAGCTTTCGTGCCACCTTCAAAGTGGCAGAGGAGACGGAAGTTAATGCTAAGATATGTGTTTAATGAGCCAAAGGAATTGGAGCAAATCAGCATTAGCTCTTCAGGGTAAAACTATGTTGATCCATACCATGGAAGTTAAAAGCAAATGAGATGAAGCTTTGTGGTGGGATATCTGCAAGATTTTGGAGAGAGGATCCATTGCTTAAGCGTTGTTTTGGATTGGACCCTACCCTGCAATTTTAACAAAGATCCACGATAGAGACAGAGCTTTTCATAAAGATGAGTTTCAAAGTATTGATCCTGCTGAATCTAAACAGCTCATGCTCGTTGCAGTTCAAGGCACAAGGCTGTTCATAGATCTGTGTAATGACGTTTCATGGTTTCCTTACAAGATCAAACCTATAAATATGTTGTCAATGATAAGAGCTGAGCAGCAAAAAAAGAAAAAGAAACTAGGGTCAATGAAACCCAGTTTCCAGAGTCCCATTTGCTTGTCATGGCTGTCTCAGCTACGCACAACACACGAAAAGGTGAGCTTTTGCTGCACGTTAGCTACTTGGCTATCAAGGTGACTAAGTACCCAGCAACTGCTGTGGCAGTTCCAAGCATTCCACCTGCAACTACCTGATGTCATGACACCAAAAGATATGTTCAGCTACTGACCAGAATCAGTCTCTTACTTTGTCTAACATGAAAACCATTCCTAAGTCCCGGTTGATCTGATCTGATTCAACTGCATTACTTAGTTACCTGTGGAGGGGTATGACCGAGAAGTTCACGCAAGGGTCTGCTTTCAGCCAACGGATGTTCTGCAGGAAGTTCATACACAATCTGATTGAGAACCTGGAAAGGAAGCAAATGAGACCCAAATCAGTGAACAAAAAACACAGCTTGTGACACGAAAAGAGAAGAAGCAAATAATTTAAAACCTCAGCTTGGCGTCCAGCATGTAATCGTACACCAGTTGCATCATACATCACCTGCAACACAAACCCCTCACTATTTAATCATTGCCTGAAACCAGAATCAAGTGATAAAAAAGGTAATTAAGTGAGCAAAAAGATACAATGGATGTGAGAATCAAGGCGATTGCGAAATGTGATCCTCCAAAGCCTTCTTGTAAACCAACAGCAAAAGCTAGAGCTGTAACTGTTGCCGAATGTGAAGAAGGCATACCACCAGACCCAACAAGCCGTTTCAGATCCCATCTCCTTTCCTTATACCTGCAAAAAACTTAATAATTACACCACACTTTTCATATCTTTCAAAAACCAATTCTACCTGATGATTGGAACAATCTTTATATAATTGGAACAATAGTTTGATCACACGCGCACGTAAACGTTACCAGGAGGTGAAGAATTTGATGAATTGTGCGATGGTGAAAGCTAGGACTGCGGAAATCAGAGGGTAATTCGTGAAAATAGAGAGATAATGGGACGAAGACGAAGACGTAGCCACCGATTCCGCCATTAGATGGTGATCGATGGATCTCGTAGGGCTTCAATCGAGCGATAGCTCTGTGCTACAAGAAGAAGACGATACAGAGACGACACGAATCCATAATTCTAACCTTTTGCGAGTGTTCCAAAGGCGTCTACCGTTCAATCACCCTTCTTCTCTTTTCTTCCGCAACAACCAACGGCCTTTCTGATTTTTATGTTCATTTCAGCTACCATTTATGTTCTTATTATTTTTCTCTTTGATAATTTCTAAATATTTTTAATAACTTTCTTCCAAATTATACAATAGAATTATTTTATTTTATAAATTCTGTTTTTTGAGTACGTGTATAGAGCTTTTTATTGAATCAAAGTTTTATCAAGAAAAGAGTTTTAAATCCGCTACCTAAATTTTAAAATTCAGAAATGAAGTGTATATTCACAAAATATACCATGCTAAATGAGAATATATATATACATACATACGTTAACTTTATTATATCTGTTAATTGATTAGTATTGAGCAGAATATGCTTCTTTGTTTGCAACTTTGCTTGGGAATATGCTTTTAGGCTTTTTTTATTTTTTTATTTTTTGTTATACGGTGCTTTTTAGACTTTAACGGAAGAAATACTCGTATTTTGGGATGGGTAACCAATTCTACCTGCATTTTATCAGAATTACTTGAATTTTTGGGTAATAACAATAAAAATTATTCGTTTGAATCAAAATAAATTTATTCAAACATGTAAGAGTTCAAATAATTTAGGATACTGAAAATTTGGTTATTTTAAAATTTTGAAAATAATTTATAAATCTTTTAAATTATTTAATATTTCGCAATATTTCTAAAAAAATTATCAATTTTTTCTCAATATTATCCATAATTATACATAAGTATTTGTTCGAATAATGTTTTTAGTTATCCGAATGATCCGACTTATTATTTTAAAAATATATTTTGGATAATAATTTTTCATATCTTAAATATACTTACCAAATATTTATTAATTGTTATTCAATTTTTTATCAGTAATAAATTTGCTGTTACGAAAAACTAGCTATTTAAGTCGTTTGTAAAAAATAATTCTAGTTTAACGTAAATTAAATAGAGAAAACAATTTTTTTTTGTTCAAAGTGATTTTTAAAAAAAATTTCTGAAAACGATCATAAAATCGAACATTTTGTATTTTTAAAATTTAAAAGTTTTTTCTTAATTTATTAGTAGATGTTTGTCTTAGAGCGAGAAGCTTTGACCAAAAAAAAAAAAAAAAAAAACTAAGGAAAATCGAACCAGCGCATCACCGTTCAGGTCAATCGTGTGACACTGGACTCTGTAATTAGGTTTTACCCAATCGTGTCCGTTTCGCAACCGCGCTAGCTCATGTTGGCGGCTCTCCGATCTCGGTGTTCTTCTCTTCCGTCTCTTTTCACATCACCCCCTTCACCGTCACTTGTTGATCAATCATGGAAGCTAGGTTTTTCAGCTACGAATCGTATCTTCGCTTCCTCTCCTTCTTTTTCTTCGGCCGCCGGTGCCTATGATATCTCAGAGGTTCTTACGGTTTCCGAAGTGGAGAAGATACTCGCCGACGTGAAAGCTGATAACGTCACGGTGATCCCCACGCACAATCATTGTTTTTGGGCCGATTTCACGATCATCGCCACCGGAAGATCGGACTGGCATTTAAGGAATATCGCTCAGGCTCTAGTTTACAGGGTACACGTTTCACCTCTCTACTTTTGCATTTTTATTCGTCCGAGACTGTTGATTCGACGGAAATCTCCAATCCTCTGATACTTTGAGTCCCCAATCAGACATTGAATTAGCCAAAATTTTGCGATAAGATGTTAGATTCTCGATGTACTGTATGGATAATGAGTACCTCTTTGTCACGGTGAAGGTGAACACTACAAAAGAAACTCCTTTTGAGAGTGATCATTGGTTTCTTACATTCTCTGGCTTTGTTCACTCATAGGCTAAGCAAAAGCAGAAAGGAGCCAAACAAGTAACTCTGCCTTCTGTGCAAGGGTACCACAGCAAGTGGATTGTCATAGACTACGGTTCGTGTTCATGCCGCTGCGTTTTGTACCTACAAGTCTTGCTTTCATACTTCATTCTTTAAGTTTCTTTGGAATTGTGCTGGTTGTGATTATCTTTCTCGGGTTGTAATTTTCCCTCCGTGTAGGAAAGTTTGTAGTCCATGCACTTGATGAGAAGGCCAGGGTTTATTTCAATTTGGAAAGCCTTTGGACTGCTGAAACATCGGATAATGATCCTTCAGATCAGGTAAACAATTCACATTTTTTTGAAGGCCTAACACAGACTTGCTCTAGAATAGATTGGTCCATATTGGTTGCTACTAATATCGGGTGATCGTGAATAAAAGCTGAAACTTTTAGCTTGGGTTTGGGTCTACAATACATCATAAAAAAAAAGGAGGTGGGAGATGGTATTAGGAAGTATGTTCATTACAGAGATGGGGGATTTAACTATGGCATGCCTCCTTGATACTACAGTGGTATGAGGATATGGCAAGGACTGTCTCTCGAGTAGTTGATTGATTGAACTAACCAATCTTTAGATCTCCACAAGATGACTACATGCTTCTCTTGCTCTTTTAGGATTAATTTTTACATATAGGATCTATAAAAGTTTGTGAGATGTTATCATATCTTTATTGAGCTTTACAATGGGCATTATTCTGTTTGTGTTCATCTGCTAATCGATCCGTTGACAATACAATTGAGTAGTCTACAAAGCGTAGGTTCGTTGATTCATTTCAACGAAACCTTTTGTTGTTGTTGTTGCAGGATCTCCAAAACGCTTTTGTAAAGGTCCGACCAAAAAACAACTCCAAAAGGAAACCAGCTAAAGTGAGTTCTTGATCCGGAAAAGCCACAGTCCGATAGACAGAACAATTCGTCATAACTCATAAACATATGATATGAGTCTCTCAATGGTATAATCCTAGACGAGTTAAGAATAGGATTTAAGCCTATTATGTATTTCTTTCCTTTTTATTTCTCTATCTATTCTTTTTCCTTTTTAATATGGAAAAGTAGCAATTTGTCTTATATACGTTCACTTTATTTATCTCTATTTATTTTCCTACTCAGGAAAGGAAAAACTATATAAATTGGCCAACTTAGAAACGAATTTATGTGTTCTTCAATCTCAACATGGTATCCTCCTCGTTGTCTTCGTCTTCCTCTTTCAGAAAATCCCAAGAGAGAACAAATTTCCTGGATTCTTTACCAGAAGAGCTTCGTGTGGAGATCTCTTCTTCTATTGCAGCCTCTTCCTTGTCAGCGGTTCGTAATCTCAGACTAGTTTCGAAATCGTTTCGACATATCTGCGATGATAAAAACGTCCTCAACCGACTTTCCCTCCATGAAATCCCTCTTTTCCCATGGTTTCACAACCCCCAAAGGTTCTCAAATTTTTTCAAGAGATGTCGAAGGAACGGAAACCCCGAAGCCTTGTACCGCAAAGGACTCATCGACTACTTTCTAGATAACCATAAACACAAAGGACTCAAATATTTAGCTGAAGCTGCAGAAAAAGGTAACACGGAAGCAAAATATGTTTATGGGCTGATCCTAATCTGTCTTGGAGACAAAACAAAACAAAAGGGTTTCAAGATCTTGTCTTCTTTGATAAAACCTTTGATGTCAAATACGATGAAGGCACTGGTGGAACTTCGGTACAAGATTAGAGAAACCATTTGGTGGCGTGGCAGACGGGCGATGAAAAAACTCAAAAGAGCATACATTCAAGAGAAGTGCGGGTGCGATGGCCGAACCAAGATGTTCCTAGTAAGGAATTGTGTTTGGCATGGATATGGTGAGGACAACGACATGAATACTTGTTCTGCTTGTGAGTTTTGCCTCTGGCATCACGAAGTCGAACTTTTTTTTGATAATATTTGAGTGAATGACCAATACTCCTGTCTTTTGATAGACGTGTTACTCTTTTCATACAAGTTCCTACTTTAGATTTCTATTTTGCGAGTCTTGAAGGAGAGACTTACTTACATCTGAAGATTACATTGCATATAATGGTAACATGGGAAGTGAGAGGGAATCAAAGGCTTTTTTTTCTAATATATGAAATAGCAGAGTTAGCCAAACATTGTAGGTTCTGTGTTTAAATAGAGATGATGGAAGCATGCATCGATTCTGGACCGCCCTTGTAGGTAAGCTCAACAAAAGTACCTGCCCCTTCTCCTTTCGCAAGCCTTCCCGGGTTTACACACACACACTTGGCCGCATCTTCCCCTTCCCCAACGGATAAAACCTGCACACCATTCAGAAAAAAACTAACTCACATCACAACTTCTTTAGCTTCTGAATTTGATGCCCCTATTAAAACATACTGACTGACCTTCACGAAGTACCTCATGTCTGATGGAAGCAAGAGAATATCCGGGATTGATGAAATCTGTAGCGCCTGAGGAGCGAGTGAGGAATCATAAGGGAGGCTCTCGGGCGGTGGATACAGAGGATAGAAGCTGTTACATAAGAATACATTTTTGAGTATTTGGTACCTATGAAAAATAGTTTGAACAAGTAAAGGCAAAAGTTACAGTGGTATACCTTCGTTGACGGAGGAGATGGCTAGCGAGTCTTGACATGCGATCAGTGGGGACTCCACTTGGATTTCTCGAAAACTCCTCCCCACTCAGCTGTTTCAGTACATCCACAGTGCAGCAACCTACCTTCACCTGAAAATCCCCAATAAATGTTATGTTGCAAAGACGAGAGAGAATATGGCATCTCAAAAGAGAATTGTTACAATGATTTTATTACCTGGTTTGCCTCGAAGGTCCCCGGGTTTGACAGACTGGTCATCTATATGTATAGGAGAAAAAGAAGAAGAGAATACAGTAAAGATACACAGAGAGTTGAGTGATGAAATAGAGACTTGTTGATGAGAAGAATCAAAGTACCTGATGTTCGAGATCAGGTATGTGAATGTCGAAAGGAGGCTGCTAACGCAAGTGTCACGTCAAAATATAGAAGAGAAATGCGTAAAAGCGAGAAGAGAGGTTTTGAGAGAAAAAGAAAAGAGCACCTGTGGGAATATGAAATCATGGTTAGCATCGCGGATGGATGGCACCAGAACCACTCGTACTTCTGAACCCATGAATTCCACATAATCTTGCAACTGAGAAACTCGAAAAAAACATAAAGATCTTTGTTTATTCAAAGGTAAGTCAGTGTTCAATATATCTATTGTCCTAATTAAGTACCTTCCTGAGGACTTCCACTTGGAATAATTCATTAAAGGTGGCATGGACAGCTCCTTTCTTAATCTCTGGATGCTCAGAATCCACAAACGGTCCAAGCTGAGTTGAGGAAAAACCCGTAAGTGAACCCCGAGACACAATCACACACACTACACATTTAGTCTACAGAAGGTCTGAATGCATTCTAGCTACTCACCAGCACAAGTAACTGTGGTGGCTTTCTTCTTGCATAGGCTAGTAGCTCATTCAGTGGCTCAAACAGCAAGTTGTCTGATGTTGTGAATGGTCCGGATGCAATTATCTGTCGAAATAAATACCTTTAAGCATCATATGGAATCCCAAACTGGAAAATTATGATGCTACCTGATTCTAAACAAACCACCCTTGGGCTTGAAAATGACAACTTAATATCTATCTATGCATGAAAACAGAACAGAGCATACATAGATACAAACTTTTCACATATCACCAATAAAAAAGGGAACACAACATACTAATTTCGAAGTCAGTAACTAAAGGAGCTCCAGTCTTTGGAGTTACAACCCTAGCTATCCAAAACAGCTTTGCGGTCTCTAAAATTCTCAACATTCTGCATTTCCCTCATCTCAGCATCTTGATCATGTGTGTGTATATATGTTTAAACGTTAAATTAGTATGGCCAGAATAAAAAGAAAGAAATGGCCAAAAAATAACAATGGCTTCCCTGAGGAAAAGAAAACATTACTGGTACAGGTTCCTTGAGATGAAGGATCGCATACTTACAAATGAAACCTCTGATATTTCACGAGATTCTCCTACAGAAGTCACGACCTCCTGATCTAAGTTTTGTTTCTTAGCAGGAGGTTGATCCACATCAGCAGCAAGTGTTAAAGGAACTGAATCCACCAGCTTGGATGCGGTGAGATAATGTCCACTAGGATTTTGTCCCTCAATGCCAACTATCTGCATCAAATCAGACCACCTCCACATGAATATTACTAGTCTTCTGTGGAAAACGCACAAAACCTAATGTTGTGAGCTTTAGGCTATCACCTGGCCTGGAAAAATTGAGAACTGATTTAGTCTGTTCAAGTCCAGTGGAACACGCTGTCCTGAAGTACGCTCGGCACTGCAATCATAGAATTTGTTGGCATTAGGATAGGGAAACTCTGGATATTCGGAATTGAGGTGCTTCGTGTCTGAAAGACAGTTACGCCATTAGCTAACTATAATCATTTATACCTATGAAGGACAACAATGTCTAGGTTCAGCATCGGTATTAAGTCATTCTGATATCCAAATTATCAAAAAGCTTATGTATCTGGACATGCAACTTTTTTATAAAACAGGATTCATTATCCTTCATGCCATTGCACAGTCGAAACAGAATGAGATAATATACAAAGAGAAGTGAAGCCATAGTTGAGTTACCTGCTCTGCAATAGAATGGACTTGTCATTCAAATGCCCCTCTCCATCACAACTAATCATTCCCACAGCAAATATACTTCTCTGGAGCAATCAGTAGCACATTGTAAGCAACTCTATACCCCAATGTTAAACTTATTTGACACCAAAGTAGTGTGTACGACCAAGGCTACCTGTGAAGCAACAGCTGGATCCACCTGTTCCTCATATAAACCCGAGGCAACAAACGCATCCCCATGCCTTATGATCCGGTTCTCGAGTGCATTAAACTTGTCCTCAGTTCTGTCATACATGAACCTGCAACCTGGTTCAGGGCCTGAGCCATTGACTTTTAGAGAACACCTGCGGCTTGTTTGAACTCTCTTAATGATCATATCATCCTCACTGTTTTCTACATCATTGCTGTTTCCATTCTCTGCATGTGCTGCCGCATTACCTATGTTGAATTTCACCACAAACTTATCGATTCGTCTCCCAAAAGGAGTCACATGTCCAACTGACTTCCCAGAAGAGTAACCGTAATCTTTTGATTTGCTTATCGAGTCAAATGGATCCGGATGCAACCGTTGAGACTTGTTTGTAGGGGTAGTGACAATCTCTTCTGTATCTTCAGGAATCCCGTCCAAAAGCCTAAATCAAAAGCAATTTGTATGTCTTAAAAAAAAAACAAAAACAAAAACTGATGCAAGAAAAGAAGAAATCTTGGTAAAGCACTTACAAGTCAACATCTCTGTTTGAGTAGATATGCAGACCAGATTCCTCTGCCATAATAGATTGTTTCTGTTGGTTCTGAAGATGCAGTAAAAACCCATCCATTTCATCCTTCTTAACAGTTTGATCAAAAAGTTGTCTGTTGATTTTTGTATCCAACCAAACACGAAAAGAAGGTTTAAGAACACATCCATTACCAGGAAGAAAGAAACTCAATTCTCTCCTTCACCAATAGCATCAACATTGGAAAGAATAAATAAAATTTCATGGGAGCGACATAGATCACTAACATAACCACTATAGCTGCTAAGCTATAACATATATTTACAATCTCTATGGGCATATCATAAAAGCATTTGGGTTTTACTATGAATCGAGCAAGATATAGATTCGTCAGATTGACGAACCAAAAGAGGAAGAGAAATGTGGATTTACCGATTGAGACGATAAAGTTCCCAACTTGAAACGAGATCAGAAGGCTTCAGACTGTAGTTTATGCAGAGAGTAACACCTGTAAACCCCAAAGACGTCAGACAAAACAAAAACTCAAAATTTCGTATAATCTGGAGAAGGACACGAGATCCGGCAAAGTGAAATTAGTGGCTTACATCTCTTAAGAATCTCATCTTCTTCCACAAGAGCAAAACCGCTACGGTTAAATTCTCTCTTTATCTCCTCATCTGTCGCCATAGCTCTCTCCCTCTCTCTCTATGCGTTTCTACAGAGAGACTTGTTGTGGCGACTGGAGACGGAAGACGTAGGGAACTGGCGGGAAAATGTCTCCTTTTGGGCGGGAGGGATATTGGCTTCTTTTAATATTTGTTTAGTGGGCTGGACTTTTAAATGGGCCTTCAAACTTTTAAACCGAGAATATATATAATTCCACAAAATCTTTAGAATGATGACATCAACTTTCTCATCATACTACCCTGTTTTTACTTTTATGCCATTAATAAAATCATTAAATTACAAGCCCTTGCCATCGAAATTTTATGACTAAAATATCCTTATTTCGAACGTATATAATTGCTATGGGTTTGGTATGTTTTTATTGTGGCCAATCTATTACCCGATTTGGGTTTTAATGTTTATTTTATTTGCCCGTTTGTTTGTGTCGGTTGTTTTAAAACCCTAGGTATTATTTTTATCGTTTTTTATAAATACGATAAAGACTACACTTATTGTTTGTTCTGTAATACCTTTTTCTTTTTGTCCTAATGATATTGTTTTATTTGTTCTTTTTTGGTAGGTTATGTCGCCGTCTTCGAGGTATTATTTTGTTCATTTTTGTGTTTATAGAACATACACTGCGCATGTTGTTAGTTTTGTTGTTTATTCATTTATTTCTTTTTATTTTTCTACTAATTATCGTTCTATTCGTTTTATATCCTTATTTCGAACGTATATAATTGCATGGGTTTGGTATGTTTTTTATTGTGGCCCATCTATTTTACCCGTTTTGGGTTTTAATGTTTATTTTATTTGTCCGTTTGTTTGTGTCGGTTGTTTTAAAACCCTAGGTATTATTTTTATCGTTTTTTATAAATACAATAAAGACTACACATATTGTTTGTTCTGTAATACCTTTTTTCTTTTGTCCTAATGATATTGTTTTTTTTGTTTTTTTTTTGTAGGTTATGTCGCCGTCTTCGAGGTATTATTTTGTTCGTTTTTGTGTTTGTAGAATATACACTGCGCATGTTGTTAGTTTTGTTGTTTATTCGTTTATTTCTTTTTATTTTTCTATTAATTATCGTTCTATTCGTTTTATAGGTTATAACCTCTTCTTAGAGGTATAATTCGTTCTTATATTTGTTGTTTATGTATATGTGTTTTGTTATCTATTATACTGTACATGTTATTTATTATATCGTGAAATCGTTATTTATTTTTTACTCATGATTATCGTTTTATTCTTTTTATAGATTTTAAACTCTTCTGTGAGGTATAATTTGTTCTTATTTATTCTTAAATTTATGTGTTTTGTTCTCTATTATACAGTTTGTGTTCTTTTTATCTTATATTCGTCTTTTTATTGTATTCATTTTATAGGTTGTAACGTTTTCATTAATTTCAAAGTAACTTATATATTATATTATTTCTAACAATAATCAGTTATTTATTTCTAACAAAAAATTATTTATTATAAAATCTTATTTATTATTATTAAATTTGGTATGTACTTTTGTTCTAATATTTATTTTAAAATTTTAAAATAATATTAATTTGTTTACATGTCTTGAATCTTTAATGACATATATTTTTAGTAATTGTGTTTTTTTTGTTAGTTATTTGATCTATTCATTTTCTTCTTCTTGCTATTGTAATGATTCTTATTTATTTTTTCTTTTTTCCAGAATTTGACCTTTTCTATAAGGTAATTTTCTAATAATATTATCTCTACATATTTTCGTTTTTTGTTGAAAGGAGTTTGTCATCTAATATTACTTCTTCTTTTATGTTTTGTCTCTTCAACAAGATATCTCCTTATAATATTTTTACCCTTTATGTTTGAAAGAAATGTGTTACATGAACCTACACTCTTTTTTCGTGTTTAACAAGGTTTCCTCTGTTTTTGAGTTTTTTATTCGATGAAGAGGTTTGTTCGGATTATGTCTATTTTGATGAATAATTCATAGTTCCGATAAAATAAATACTAAAACCCAAACAAACGGAACTATGAATTATTCCTCGAAAGAAAAGACAAAACATATTATTTTTAAAAAAAAAATCTTATTGTTTAAATTTGAACAGTAAGCTCATGTGTTTCAAATACTTTATGTAGAAATAAGAACCAAAAAATCAAATTAAAACCCATCGATCAAATTGTTCTATGAAATGATATAATGTGGAGATTTTATTACTAATAGTGGGTCACGATGAATCGAGAACTTGAATCCTTTACATCTAGCCTATGCGTTTTCTGTAAACCATCAAATGAGTTTATGTATAATTTTCAATGATTGTGTGCATGGTTAGAGTTTAGACGTTTATGGTAGGGTTTAACATCTCTAATCAAAATTTTTGATGGCATACTATTACTAAAAAAAATCAATTTATACGTGTTTGTATTTGGATTTAAGATTTGATGCTAGAGTTTAGGATTTAGGATCTATGTATTATTTTCAATATTTACGTGCATTTGTAAGGATTTAGGCTCCCGAAATAGGGTTTGGCACCTCTTATTTTTTGAAAAACAAATTGATGGTATAATGTTAATGAATAATTTTTTAATGTTCTCTTAAAAATATATATTAATAAAAAATATAAATAAATACAAATATTTGCGGTGACTAAAGATAATAAATATGTGCACTGAAAAAAGGATAACAATGATAAAAGAAAAAAATTTAAAATATCAAAATAATGAAATTGATTATCTTCAAAATGATTTTTTTTTTATCATATATACAAAATAACAATTACTTATAAAATTAGAGTGTTGATTTGTTAAATTAGATCTAAAAATTAAAAAAATGAATAATAAATTCAAAATGGTTTAAGTGGCATCATTTTTCCAAGAATCATTTTGGTGTGTATGGTTATTTTTAATAAATTGTTAATAAATTGTTTTTGAACTCTATAAGTTGGTGTGAATCATTTTGGGACAACACATAATATTCATCGATGCAAACATAAAACATTCATTTAATTGTGAATTTTTTTACAACAAAAGATATACATTTTAAAATAATACACTTTATATATTTTTTTAATAAATGTCCCAACGATTCTTTAAATCCGTCCATACCAAATTTAACATTTTAAAATGCTACAATTTTATTTTCTTAAACGAGTGGTTTTGAATGAAGAAACTGAATGTGGTTTATATGAAAATATTTAAATCTCTAGAATTTTGAGTTTTTAGTTATTTTATGGAATTGAGATTTTCGTTAGTTCTGTTTATAAATTATCCATTTCTATTTTGATTTTGTTAGTTATATTTTAGTATTTTTATTATAAAATATGGTGTTATGGTGTTTACGTAAAATTTATATATCTATATTTCTAATCTCTTTTATTAGTCAATTAGATCCATATTATTTGCAACTACGTATAAATATGAAAAGGTTATATGTTATATATCATTATACAAGATAAGGTGTCCAGTTAAGTTGGTTTTTATTATTCTAAAATTTTTTTATGTAGTATTCGATACACGATAATGTCGTGTTCGATTTTTTTTATTTAAATATGTATTTTTGAAAAATGAATACTAATGTATTTCATTAACACACTCACCTCTTGAATCAATTTACTCACCAGTGGTAACCTGACTTGGGCGTCAGAGAGTCTTTAAGAGGGAAACCCCTTCTCATCATTCCGAAGATCTTCCTGACGATATTACTTATGTATGGTCCAACGCATCTCCAGAGAATCATCGTGAATATCTCACTAGAGACAGCAACTTAGGCGGAGGACGGAAGTCCAACGTACCAGGAGCTCTCAGACTATTCCCATAAGACACTCTAAAGTTGTATGCAAGAAATCTACGACTCCGTACGGAGGACCCAAAATCTGATCCAAACAATTAGCGTTAAAGAGGGAAACACCTGACGCTCCACCGAAAGAAAAGACAAAACATATATATATATTTAAAAATTATTATTATCTAAATCTGAACAGTAAGCTCATGTGTTTCAAATACTTTATGTAAAAAAAGAACAAAAAAATCAAATTAAAACTCATCGATCGAATTGTTCTATGAAATGATATAATGTGGAGATTTTACTGCTGATAGAGGATCACGATGAATCGAGGAATTGAATCCTAGCCTATGTATTTTCTGTAAACCATCAAATGAGTCTATGTATAATTTCCAATGATTGTGTGCATGGTTAGGGTTTAGACGTTCATGCTTGGGTTTAACATCCCTGATCAAAGAATTTGATGGCATATGATTACTATAAAAAATCAATTTATACGTGTTTGCATTTGGATTTAAGATTTGATGCTAGAATTTAGGATTTATGATCTATGAATTATTTTTAATATTTACGTGCATTTATAAGGGTTTAGACTTCCATGTTAGGGTTTAGTACCCCTTATTTGTTTTTAAATAAATTGATGTTACAATGTTAATGAACAATTTTATAATGTTCTTTTCAAAAAAATATTAATAAAAAATATAAATAAATACAAACATTTGCGTTGAGTAAAGATAATAAATGTGGGCACTGGAAAAAAAGATAACAATGATAAGGAAAAAAAACTTAAAATATCAAAAATAATGAAATTGGTTATCTTCAAAAAGTTTTTTTTTTTTAATCTTATATATAAAAATAATAATTACTTATAAAATTAGAATACTGATTTTAAAAATTAGATCTAAAAATTAAAAATTGAATAATAAATTCAAAATGGTATAAGTGGCATCATTTTCCTAAGAATCATTTTGGTGTGAATGATTATTTTTTAATAAATTGTTAATAAATTATTTTTGAACTCTATAAGTTGGTGTGAATCATTTTGGGACAACACAGACATTCATCGATACGAACATAAAATATTAATTTAATTGTGAATTTTGTTTACAACAAAAGATATATATTTTAAAATAATACACTTTAGATTTTCTTTAAATCCGTCCATACAAAATTTAACACGATTCGTACTTAAGTGATTAAATAGATTGACTAATCATTTATTCTGATTGGTTAAATTAAATGACATGTTCCCTAAAATTCTATTTGAATGACAACTATGATTATTTTTGTGAATGTCTCCTTAATTAATATATATAGGATTGTATTGTTTAAACGAGTGGTTTTGAATGGAAGAAAATGAATGTGGTTTATAAAAAAATATCTTAAAGTCTCTAAGATTTTGAGTTTTTAGTTATTTTATGGAATTGAAATTTTCGTTAGTTCTATTTATAAATTATCCATTTCTATTTTATTTTTTAGTTATATTTTAGTATTTTTATTCTAAAATATGGTGTTTACGCAAAAGTTATATATCTATATTTCTAATCTCTTTTTTTTTAGTCAATTAGATCCATATTATTTGCAACTACATATAAATATGGAAGAAGTTATATGTTATATATCATTATACGAGATAAGGTCGGTTAAGTTGATTTTTATGATTCTCAAATATTTCTCCGTAGTATTAGATACACAAAAATGTCGTATTCGATTTGTTTTATTTAAATATGTATTTTTGAAAAATAAATAGATAATCAAAAAATTTATGTTTTAATTTTATTAACATACTAATGTATTTATTTTTCCGTGCAAGGCGCGGGACCCACCTAGTTCCGAGATTAAAGACATCTTTTTAACATGAGGATGAATTACGAAAAAGGCAGTAACAGATCGACGTGAACAAAAAGGCATTCGACCTTCAGTTCCTCGTGGATCCAAATCAGCGCATAAGTATCTTGTCGACTTGGCGACTCAATCTGCAAAGGAGAATCAAGAGAAACTCCCTAGCATATCGGGTAAGAAAGGTCGCAACATAAAATCTAATTAATGGCTGGATTTTTTTGGAATGTACGCGGATTCAATAAATAAATAAAAATATTCCGTAGTAAAGAGATGGATGGATGAGAATGATTTTCAGTTTGGATGCCTTCTAGAAACTAGAGTGAAGGAAACCAAATCGCATAAGATAGTTTCATCAGTATTTTAGCAATGGTCTTTTCTGTCAAACTACGAGTTTAATAGACTAGGTCGCATTTGGGTGGTGTGGAAGGATACGGTCCGGTTAACACCGGTGTTTAAGAGCGAACATATAATAACTTGCTCGGTGTTGATGGAAGGTCAAGAGGAGGAGTTCTTTTGCTCTTTCATATACGCATCGAATGATGAAGTGGAAAGGAGAGATTTATGGGAAGATCTTCGGATCCACCATAATTCTCCTATTTTTCGAAACAAAAAGTGGATAATCTTTGGTGACTTTAATGAGATCCTAGTAGGGGATGAGCACTCAAGCTACGCTAATAATCCAACAATTGCCCAAGGGACTAGAGACTTTCAGAGTTTGGTTCAGCACTGCTTGTTGACATATATGAGTTATCAAGGTCCTATGTATACATGGTGTAACAAACGCGAAGAGGGTCTGATTTGCAAGAAACTTGACAGAGTTTTGATCAGTGATGGATGGTTACAAAGTTTTCCAAGATCATACAGTGTCTTCGATTCTGGAGGATGCTCAGATCATTTACGCTGCAGAGTTGTGTTCGATACGGTGATGATACGAGTTAAAAGACCTTTTAAATTCGTGAATGCCATAGCTACGCTTCCTAGTTTAACACCTAAGGTGGAGGAATTCTGGTCCGATACCGACGACTTGTTCCACTCAACATCAGCCTTGTTCAGATTCTCAAAGAAATTGTAACCTGGTCCCATCTTGCCGATTTGGAAGAGAGCTTTTATCGACAAAAAATCAAAACTTCATTGGTTACAAACCGGGGATCAAAACACAAAAAAAAATTCATAGGACAGCCATCTCAAGACAGTTAAGGAACTCAATTCATGAGATACAAACACCAAGTGGTGAAGTGCTAAAGATGAAAGATGAAATCAAAGCTGAAGCGGAGCATTTTTTCCGGAAATTTCTATCAGCTAATCACGCTGATTTTCAGGGAATCTCAGTGGAGAGGTTGGAGTCATTATTGGATTTTAGATGCTCTACTATCGATCATCAAAATCTGGTTCGTGAAGTCACCGATGAGGAGGTACGCTCTACCCTCTTCGCAATGCCTAATAATAAATCTCTGGGCCCTGACGGATACACTTGCAAATTCTTTAAAGCAGCTTGGCAAATAATTGGAAAGGACTTCATTGTGGCAATACAATCATTCTTCATAAAGGGATTATTACCGAAAGGAATAAACTCCACAGTCTTGGCACTTATACCAAAGAGAGAGAAAGCAAGCGAAATGAAAGATTAACGCCCATCTCGTGTTGTAATGTCATCTACAAAGTTATATCAAAGATTATTGCCAATCGTGTAAAGGTACTTCTACCGAAGTTCATTGCTCTAAATCAATCCGCTTTTGTAAAAGATCGACTGTTGATAGAGAATGTATTGCTTGCGACCGAACTGGTTAAGGACTATCATAAAGATACGGTAGCCCCTCGTTGTGCAATGAAGATAGACATATTGAAGGCGTTCGACTCTGTTCAATGGGTTTTTTTTAAATTGGCTCTTAAGGCTTTGGGATATCCGAAGCAATTTATACACTAGATTATGTTGTGTATTTCAACAGCTTCGTTCTCGGTACAAGTTAACGACGAATTGGCTGGTTTTTCAGAAGTGAAAGAGGATTGAGACAAGGATGCTCTTTATCACCATATCTTTTTGTGATTAATATGCATATTCTATCCAAACTCCTAGACAAAGCAGCTTTGGAGAGGAAATTTGGGTATCATCCTAAATGCAAAAACCTCAAATTAACACATTTGTGTTTTGCATATGACCTAATGGTCTTTACTGATGGGAGATTGAGCTCAATGGAGGGTATCATACTGGTATTTGAAGATTTTGCTACCATATCCGGGTTGAACATTAGTAAGGAAAAATCAACTATGTATCTTACAGGAATTTCAACAAGAAAAATGACTCGGATTGATGACAGATTCTCATTTTGTACGGGAGAGCTTCCGGTGAGGTACCTAGGGCTGCCACTACTAACGAAAAGAATGACGAAGACAAATTATGCTCCTTTGATTGAAACTCTAAGAAGCAGAATAAGCTCATGGACGACTCGATTTCTATCATATGCTGGCAGATTACAATTGATAAAATCGGTCCTTGCAAGTGTAATCAATTTTTGGATAGCCGCATTTTGTTTACCGCAAGGATCTATCATAGAGATAGAGAGTTTATGCTCTGCATTCCTCTGGTCGGGTCCAAGATTGCATGGAAAGACGTATGCAGACCACATGATGAAGGTGAATTGGGTCTAAGGCTTATAAAGGACATTAACATGGTGTGTTGCTTGAAACTTTATTTGGAGAATCATCTCGAGAAACAAGTCCCTCTAGGTATAATGTGTAAATCTCTACTTGCTACGTTAACGTTCCTTCTGGAATATAAAGGATACAACCACAATGGGGTCATGGATGTGGAGGAAATTCCTCAAATATCGCACGATCGCAAAACCATTTCATAAGGTGGAAGTCATGAGAGGTATTGAATGCTCATTTTTGTTTGATGATTGGTTTCCACTTGGAACTTTAATGGAAGTCACAGGTTCTCGAGGCATAATAGATATGGGCATTTCTATCGAGGCTACAATGGCTTCGGTGTTACATTCTCATCGACGACGGAGACATAGACTTGATCACTTCAACAACATCCAGGATGCAATTGATTCAATGAGGGGACATAGATGTTCAACATACACGGATGTACATCTATGGATCCGTACATCTATGGCGTTCTAAGGCTGGGAAATATAAACCAAAATCCAGTTCAAAGGATACTTGAAATCAAATTCGTCTTGAGACTCAGAAAGTAAGTTGGTTAGAGGACTTTGGTTTCGACATGCCACCCCAAAATTCGGTTTTATGACTTGGCTAGCAATAAAAGATAGGCTAACAACAGGGGATCGAATGGCGTTATGGAATAAAGGAATTTCTACGGCCTGCGTCTTATGTGTACAACCGATGAAGACGAGAGATCACTTATTCTTCGAATGCCCATTCACAAAACAAATTTGGTCCTCCCTTACTCGGGGACTTCTCCAAACTGCGTTTGTATCGGACTGGAACTCGATTCTACTTGTTATATCGAATACATCAAGTCCATACATAGAGATCTTTCTTCTAAAGTATGTATTTCAATCGACTTTCTACCATGTGTGGAGAGAACGAAACTCGCGGAGACATGGAGATCTTCCATCATCAACAACAAGCATAACCACACTCATCGACAAATCAATAAGAAACAGAACCAGCTCCATTCGCAGAGATGACAATCGCTATGAGAAAGGCCTCCTCGTCTGGTTCGGAGCTTGCTCCACCAGAATTCAAACTACCTCTGCATAATTTTCATTGATGCTCTGTTTCTTATTATATGCTCTGTTTAAAAAATAAAAATAAAAATTGTTTGATCTTATCTTTCCAAATTATCAAAACAAATGATGTACTTGATGTAAAAGAGTTTTTTTATTGGAATAATTTTTACATCCTTTAAAAAAAAAAAGAATTATGAGGTAGCTCTAGTTTTCGGGGTCAGAATTAATAAAATGATGGAATAATTGGCCAAATGACAATGAAAAAAAACCAAACTAAAAATCTAGTAAAACATCCTCCACGTGGCATGATCCCACCCATCCATTTTAGGATTTTTTTGCCACTTTATTTATATATAATATATATATATATATATATATATATATATTTGACAAATTAATCCTAAAATGATTGCTTCCACATAAGTCGCAAAAATCCCAAAATGATATGCGCAATAGTCAGAACCATAGGAAACAAATCCAAACTAGACCTTTGTTTGAGACATTATTATACGAGGCATGGGGAAAAAAACCTGAACCGTACTCAATCGAATTTACCAATTCGAATCTGAATCAAATTTTCTAACAATCGAACGGTATAAAAAAGTTTATATCACATTACCCGAACCTGAATTATATGAAACCAATCGAAGTAACCAAAGAACCAAAATTCATTAAAAATTAGGACGATTCTAAAAAATAACACACTTTTAAATTTTTAATTTTTTTTTCAAAAATAGCAACACTAGTTTTTTTTTTTTCAAAAATACCACTAAAAGTTTTTGTTTTCCAAAATAGCACAAAACTAAAAATAAACTTTAAACCCTCAAAAATAAACCTTAAACCCTAAACGTTAAACCTTAAATTATAAAAAATTAAACCCTAAACCCTAAATACTAAATCCAAAAATTTAAATTATAAATCTTTAAAAATTATTTTTTTTGTGTTTGTGGTATTTTTAGAAAGAAATTTTTTTTAGGGATATTTATGGGAAAAAAAACTAGTGATGTTATTTTTGGGTCACAAATTTATTTTTATGGTATTTTAAGGAATTTCTGTAAAAATTAATACTTCTAGCTAAATCATATATATAAAGTATAGTTAAATATACCAAACAACTATAATATTAATTAAAATTAGTTAGTTATGTCGATGTTTGTTATAAGTTTTTGTTTAAAACTAAACTCGAACCAAATCGAATTTTTCCGAACCGAATTGAAATAAAGTTTTTACTTGAATGGTATCTATTTTCTATAACCCGAAAAATCTGAAGCTCGGAAAATTCGAATCGAATGTCCACTATAATTTATAGGAGGTATTATACAAAAAAAAAAAAAAAAAAATCATATTGCTGCTTCTATATGATTAAATCTTTGCGTTGACCGCGAATAGTCTGAGATTCGTTTTTTTTTTTTGCTAAAATTTTTCAAATTAAAATGCAGGAGAAAGGAAAGAATTACATGCCCAGCCATAGTGTTATGGGTCAAGCCCATTAATTGTTTATGCTAATTAGAAACCTTAGAGACTAGCCCAATACATGAGGAACCTAAAAAAACCAAGTTGAAAGTTTTTGGGAAAATAAAAGTCGTGAATCGGAGTCAGTTTTCCGATCTGATTTTCGATGAAGACAATTCTGAGATAAGGGGAGATTAGTCATGGGTCAGTTGCAAACCAGAATTGTAGTATCGCCGAAACTAAAGAAGGATTCGAGTCGCGACTGCTTGAGGCTCGATTTCGCACAAATTCGTCGATTGAGTTGGTGATGGAGTCTGCCGATTTGTAGATCTTCCGACGCAATCGATTGTTCCTTTCAGTCCAGATCAAGTAGATAGTGCACTGCCAAGCTATGTAGGTAACCAATTTCTTCTCCTTTGGTCCAGAGAGTCGCTGCATGGCTAAGAGATTGGCATTCCAATTTCTAGTCGGCTGGATTTGACATCTTTGGCATGTTTTATTCCAGATCTTCCAAGAAAAAGTGCAATCAAAGTAAAGACCACCTTTACTTAGGAGAATAGAGACCACGTTTACTTTTTCTTTATATTTTTTACTGGACGGAATTAGTGGATGATCTTGTTTATCAAATCCTGGTCGAGTGTTATGAGAAGTCTGATAGAATCTAACAGCTGAAAAATGCTTAGCGGTTGCGTTAAGCTTGGACAAGTCGAAAAGCTGAGTACTGAGTTTTCTAAGTACTAAAGAAAAGAAAGAAAAGAGGTAATACAGACACAACATCTACAATTGGATTAAAAAGGCGTTATATAGAAAGTATCAAAAAAATTTGAGAGAGAAGATGCTTAGCGGTTGCTTTAAGCTCATACTATAATGATAAGTCTGTTTGAATCTAAGTGAAAATACGCTTACCGGTTCTGTAAATGTTTTTTTTTTAAGTATTCTATTGAAATTCAAGATAACTATTACAAAGTTATGATTTTTTTTGGATCATACAATTGGTTAAGTAGTCTAGAGTAAAAGAGATTAAATTTACACTTAGGTCTGCGCATTCGGGTATTCAGTTTGGTTCGGTTCGATTCACTTTGTTTACGGATAGTTCAGATAAAGGATTTAGGATCCATATAGGAACACAATAACATTTGGTTCGGATCGGTTCAGGTAGGTCTCGGTTCGGGTAGTAAAACTGAGCACCGGCCAAGAACCGAAAAATATCCGGGTTCGGATCGGGTAATTTATTCAAACCATCCGAACTATCCGAAATTTATCCGAACTACCAGAACTATTCGAAATACCTAAAAGAATAATTAAAATTGGTTTAATTTTAATGAAATTTGGTTCAATTTTGCAAAATAAAATTGTTTATTTTTGACAAATATAACTAAGGACATTCAGATATCTGATTATTTAGGGTATTTTTATTATTTCGTGTCTAAACATATCTAATATCTTCGGGTTTATAATTATAATTTTGGGTTTTTTGGTTAGTTCAAATCTAAATATAGCTAATATTTTTGGGTATATAATTGTATTTCAGGTAGTTCGGGTACCCATTTGGGTTTCGGTTCGGTTCAGATTCGGTTCGGATATCCGATATGTTTAAAAAAAAGAACCATTCAGGTATTTATGACTATCCGGTTCAATTTCGTTCCTCTTAATTCGGTTCGGTTCAATTCCTTCGGTTCCGAATATTTTGCCCATGCCTACTTACACTTAGTCTAATTGTGAAAATACATAAACTTAAGAGATGAGGAAGAGCAGTAGACGAATTATCCCACTAGAGATTATTTGTTGATATTTTCACGATCACGACCACGGCTTCAGACTTCTTAAATGTTCTAAGGATATAGAGTATTGCATATAGAGAATATCAATAATTTTTGGAGTGGGAGACCAAATCAAACAAATTGTTTTTACAGAAAGTTTTCTGCAAAAGAATGTTTGTGGTCTCTTTAAATGCGAATAATTACGTTATTAATTTGAAATGTTAGTTTCTTACGTGTGATACTCACGTTTAATTTCACGAGGTCAATTACAAAGATATCTTTAATGAATAGAATAAATTCCGGCAATATGCAATTGTTAATATTTTCTAGTTAAATTTCATTTTCCTTGCTCAATTCTCTCTTTATGAACAAAGAGTTTGTGAAATCATTTTCTATTTTTCTCCAACTGAAAAATTGATCGGTACACAGTTTATATATACATTTGTGTTAACCATGTAAACCAAATCACAAATTAATCTAAAGTAGACTACTAAACCAGCCTATACATGTTGATATTCCCCCTCAAGATGAAGGTGGTGCATAAATATTATGAACACCCATTTTTCTCATGTTTTTCCGAAATGGAGTAGGATCAAGGGTCTTAGTCAAAACTTCAGCAAGCTGATTATCAGTCATGACGAACATGGTTTTGATGATACCATCTTCTATGGCTTTCCTCATCTTATGACAATAACATTCTATATGTTTGGTCCTCTCATGGAAGACAGAGTTGCTTGCAATATGTAATGCAGTTGTGTTGTCACAGTAGAGATAAGCTGGAGGAGAAAAAGGAATCCTGAGATCCTTCAAAAGCTGACTGATCCAAATTAGCTCCTTTGTTGCCATACACATTGCTCTATATTCTGCTTCTGCAGAGCTCAAAGATACCATATGCTGCTTTTTGGATTTCCAAGATACTAAGGAGTCACCAATGAACATGGCTTAACCTGTGACAGACCTTCTGATATTCGGACAAGCATCCCAATCTGAGTAAGAGAATCCTCTAAGATCAAAATTAGCCTCTGTGCCATAGAACAGACTTTGACCAATGGATCCTTTCAAGTAAAGGACTTTGTGTATAGCCTGAAGATGTGAGTCTCTTGGTGCAGAAGAATACTGAGCCACCTTGGACATAACAAAAGCAATGTCAGGCCTAGTGAATCAAATACTGAAGTTTACCCACTAATTTCTTGTATTGCTTTGCATCTGTTAAAATAACACCATCATCTTTAACTAGCTTCTGATTAGGATCCATCGGTATAAAAGATGGCTTACAATCATAAAACCCAGTGGAAGTCAACAAATCCAACACATATTTTCTCCGAATAAGAGAAATTTCAGCATCTGATCTTGCAATCTCAATTCCAAGAAAGAATTTAGGAGGACCAAGATCTCTTAACTGGAAAGCAGAGCTAAGCTGAGCTGAGCTTTCAGCTCTACCACTGTAGCATCATCTGTACTTGCAATCAGAATATCATCCACATAAACCACAACTACCAAAACCTTCCCATCCAATCCTTTGACAAAGAGTGTATGATCTCCATGTCACTTCTCAAAACCAAACTGAACTAGTGTGGTGGAGAATTTGATGAACCACTATCGAGAAGCCTTTTTAAGTCCATAGATGGATTTATGAAGCTTACAAACAGCATATGGTGCCACCAATTCTCCCTGAATCTCAGCATAACCTGGTGGAAACTTCATGTAGATTTCTTCATCAAGATCTCCATTTAAAAAGTAATTAGAAATATATAATTGATGCAGGGACCATTTCATCTTAGGTGCAAGAGAAATAAGTATCTTGACTGTAGCCATTTTTACAACAGGAGAAAAAGTATCAATGAAGTAATCCCTTCTTGTTGTGTATAGCCTTTAGCTACCACTCTTGCCTTATACCTCTTAATGCTTCCATCAGCATGGTATTTGATAGTAAATACCCACTTACAACCCACTGCTACTTTACCAGGAGGTAAAGTGGTAATACTCTAAGTTTCAGTTCGAACAAAAGCACCAATCTCCTTTCCCATAGCATCAATCCATACCTTGTCTGTCTTAGCCTCTGAATATTTTTGTGGGATAGGTGTATTTGAGATGATATTAATGAAAACACGGAAAGGTTCAGATAGATATGAAAAAGAAATGTAATTAGACATAGGGTAAGGAGTAGTTTTAATAGGAATATTATTATAACAATGAAAATCCTGCAAATGGATGGCAACTTGTGTTGTCTGGTTGATTTAAGCTCAGAAGGAACAGAAACCAAAGAGGATGACTCATCAAAATGAAGATGAGTATCAGAAGATGATAGCACAGGTGGCTGATGTTCGTCAATGGGTGCATGTGAAGAAATATGAGGAAAGAAATGTTTTGCATCTTCTGAGATAGTAGAAGATACAAAAAGAAAAATATCCTCATAAAATATGACATGTATAGAAATAGAAACTGAGTGTATCTCTATATCTAACAGCTTGTAACCTTTGTACCCAACGTGATATCCTATGAAGATACAAGCCCTAGCTCTAGGATCAAACTTAATTCTAGACTTAGGAGATGTAGAACAGTAACAAAGACACCCAAAAGCTTTAAGAGAATGATAATGTGGAGCCTTACAGGTTAATCTTTCAAATGGGGACTTATTATCAATAACAGGAGAAGGTAATCTATTGATCAAGAAAGCAGCTATAATATACAATCACCCCAATACTCTAAAGGTAATTCAGATTGAAATAGAAGAGCCTTAGCTACATTCAGCAAGTGCTGATGTTTTCTCTCTACTACAGAATTTTGTTCAGGTGTTTTAGAACATGAATGATATGATTTGATGTCTTTATTCAAATAAAGATCAGTTTATTTTAGTTCATGTGCATTATCAGATCTAATTGAACAAACTTTAGTATTAAACTGAGTTTCAATCATTTCTATAAAGCCATGAACACATGCAAAACATCAAATTTTTGTTTAAGCATATAAATCTATGTGGTTCTACTAAAATCATCTACTATTGTCAAGAAATATTTGAATCCATCTACTGTTGGGACAGGAAAAGGACCCAAGTATCAATGTGAACCAATTCAAACGGTTTCTCACATAAATGATTTTGAGATTTAAACGGTAAATGTTTTTGTTTAGACAAATAACAAATAGAACAATAATAAATAGAACAATGATCTGATGATTTGTTACGTTTATGCTTAGGTAACAGTAAAACATCTGATAATGAATCAATCTTAGTCATAGAAGGAAGACTACTAAACCAGCCTATATATATAATATGCATATAAAAATAGACATTTTCTTTCCTTAATTATCTCTTTTCTAATATTTAAATATCATAGATATATATAATAATTTACATATAAAAATCAAAAGAAAATACACATCGTACGAAAATGCAGATGATTGAAAAAAAACAATTTATTTTTACTGAATTCTCCTATTCAAGATTTAAATTACAAAATTCCATACAAGAAGTTTCGTCCAACCATTACCGAGAATGATGATGAATATTGATATATAGCAATTTTTTTTAAGGCAGTTTTTACAGTTATAGTTTTAGAGATGAAGACGAGGATTCATTTGGTTTGGATATGATTTAGATTACATTTATATATATTTTTAGAGTTTTATACGAATGTTATTCTTAAGTTTTTTTCATGGAAATTGATGTTATAATGAAAGGGAGGAAATTGGTAACTTAAAGCTTTTCAACCAAAGAAAGTAAAGCTTTAGTTGTCTCCCAACTAACGTCAAATATTATTTCGGTGAAGCAAACGACAAAATATATAAATTGTAATGTTTGTAATATTAATGATGTGACTTTCAGGATTCTAAAACCAAGAAACCTATCGGAAGAAAAGAAGTCAAGAATGGACTATACTGCCTTGATTCTTCCTCTATAGCGACTATCTCGATGGTTGATTGTTATAGTCACTTGCCGTGGCACAACAGTACTACCATTACTTGGAAGGTGAAAGCATGAGGATGTTTGAGTCATGGTTTGTTAACAACAAGGTCGATTTGATCATGCCATATACATGTTTATGTGAGATCTGAACGTATACCATCAAGTATAATATCACTTATGGCTGGCTTGGGCTCTTATGTGAAAAATCATAATGCTCCAGTTTACATCATAACCGGAGATGGAGAAAATATTCTGCAGAATCGCAAATAGGTAACAAAAATAGTATTTTTAAAATTATTTTATCGTTGTTTTGGTAATATGAAACTAAGATCTTTTGTTGTGGGTTTGCTCTGTTTATGCACTTTACTGATCCGCAACCGAGTTACTCAGCGTATAGGGAGGCGAGTTTTGGTCACGCGCTTTTGGAGATCATGAATAGGAGAGAAAGAGGACGAGGTGAGAGAGATAGTTCCAAAGAGAGGGAGAAAGAGAAGAAGACGAGAGAAAAAAAGTTGTGGTGAGACGAAAAAAAAGTTTCAGCTAGAGAAGGAAAAAATTGGCGAGAGAGAGAGAGTACCGTCCGTAATTACAATGTGAATCAAAAAACATTATGCATTAAGTTTTCAAGCATACTAGGTCCTTAATAGTTTAATGAATTATTTAATATTTTAATTATATGTTTCGTATAAACTTATATCTATATAATGCCTTACCAATTAATCTGACCATTAGTTCAATATAAATTCCAAATCAAATATCCATCGTTTATATTTAACTTCAACAAAAATAATAAAATTTTAAAATTAAATGATATAACATTTAACAATTCTTCAAATATAAATGTTTCAGTATTGTTCATGATCACTCATAGTGCGAGAAAATCACCTAATTGAATGTTATATGTGAGATTAACTATTATTTGTCGGTGTTTTTGTGAATATTTAATGAGCATGTTAAACATATTTAATATTTGTATGTTTACTATGTTTGGTGGTATTATTCGTAAGAGAACATTTTTTTTACGTCAAAATAATATGTATTTTTTTTATCCCAATATCAACTCAAATACTAGATCAATTAACTGTAAAATAATAAATATTTTGAATTGTATCAAATTTTATTTAAAATTATATATATTTGGATCATTAACACCAACCAGTGAACAAATGGCTGGATAAAAGTATGAGACTCATTTGACTACTTGGGTTTTTAAAATAAAATAGTCGTGACGACATTAGTTTGATGGAATACAATAAAATTAGATTAAAAGAGATTGAAAGAAAACATTTACTAAGAATTCCATATGTCTATAAATATATATATATATATATATATATATATATATATATACACACATATGGAATATATATATACATATGTATGCATATATAAATATTGAATAAGAGAGGTATAAAAAGTGGTACAAATGAATTTGTTAAAACTTTAGTATCTTAGCTTTATAATATAAATGTTAACATAATTAAACAATAATAATTAAAAAGCAACAGAGTTGTTTTTCAAGAGAAGAATTTGTATCCTTTGGTGGAGATAATGATGGTTCTGAGGCCACCAATGGGAGCTACGATCGTCAATATAACACCTACTACTATGCAGAACTGCAATTTTCACACAAGCAAATAACAACTTATTGTCATCTTTAACCCAAAAAAACACACGCACACATATATAGTAGAAAATGATGAGTAAGAGGAAGATACCCAATTAATAGACCAAGATAATCCATACTTCTTTGGTTTCTTGAGAACAAGCCACATGATGCATGGTAGCTATTCAAAGGAAAAAATAAAAGGGACGTAATCAAGTAATTTATTAAGGTTTTCTTCAAAATAACTGAATATTCTTAATTTGTGTATCGAATGACTTACATAGTAAGTTGTTGGGGCGAAGGCGAATCCTCCAAAAAAACCGAGTAATCCACCGAAAAATGGGATGCATATGGCAACGAACATCGTGAAACCTGATCCATCAAGTCCAATGTTATAAATCTATATGTTAAGAGTATTGAATTCAATATGAAATAAAAAGACTTACCAACATATAGAGTGCGAGTGATAAAGCGGAGTTTAAAGCAAGGAGGGAACATCATCTTCTTTACCAAAAAGGTTTCAAGCATGTCAAAGACCGGCATTGCGTATATCTGATAGCTTCCGATGACATGGACAACCACGAAAGCGTTAGCCATGACGATAAGCCATGTGGGTTTCTGCAACGTCATGAGAATATTGTCGTCCACGTTGTTTCCAAAAACATAGTAGCAAACGAATGCAACGGGGAAGTAGCATATGGCGACCACAATGTAGGCAACTACCACTCCTCTCCACATTGGGATCTTAGATGGTTTCTCAGGAGTTGAAGGAATAGTAGCTTGGATCTCTAACACAACGTTGTGTCCTGCATACGCAAATGCCACATCTCCCAATGCATTCAAGAAGTTGAATACTTTTCCGGAGCTTGTCGTGGCTCTAAACGAGTAGTCTACATCTGATTGAACCCCTTTTTTCACCGAGGCTGCCCAAGCGATTGTCGAATAGCTGCATGCATTGCAACCATATCCATATTAAAATCTCACATTAACAAAACTTAAGTAGTAAACATGCAATATATACAAATCCACTCATTGTCAATTGATTTTGAATTAGATAAATGCGGATTTTAACATAGTATCAGAATTAGTCCGAAATCTTAAACTGAATACGATTTTAGATCAATGGATGAAAATTCATAAATTATGAATCCTCCTCAGTTTTGATTATTTGACGAAATTCTCATTATTGTGTATGAATTTGGACCTACCTCAAGGACATAACGGCGGCGGCGAGGGAGACAACAGACATGGAGTTAAAATTAGGAAGGTGAGAGAGAACAAAGTGTATAGAAGAGAAGATCATGATCCAATAGGTAGTTCTTATGTCTTTGCAATCGGTGCAAAGAAGGTCATGGATTTTTTTCAATGACTTCCCTCCTGTCACCATGTACACAATGTTCACACCTACTTCAACGATCAGCTGTTGTGGCACCACAATCCACAATCCGAGCTTCTCCCCAAATGCGTGTTGACCCAGCTCGTGGTACCTGTCAAACCTCTTCCCTGGAACCATCTCGTGCATCTCCACCATTTGCCATAATGTGTAAAACGTTATCAGCCATGACATTATCATTATTGTCACTCCAGGTCCCCTACCATCAAAAATTATAAACCAGTCATTGTTAGAACATTACATGTCTATAATGAACGTATAATCACAAGCGTGCTTGAGATAACTAGACATATTGAAAGAGGTTTGGTCTATATACCATCCGAGGTTGGACATGGCATAGGGCAAACTGAGTACTCCAGCACCGACCATGGCTGTGACATTGTGAAACGCAGAATACCACCATTTGGCGTTCCTAGAGGATGTTATTGGCAACCAATCGTCCACGTTAATCTTCTGCTTTTTGGACCCATCCTTGCTTGGTGACAACTGATTTTCCCCCATATTAGTATGGCTTCTTTAATTCTTCTGATTATTTTTTTTAAGAACGATATAGAAACTAAGATGGAGAGAAAAAAGTAACACACAAAGATATTGTGAGAGAGCAAGACAATCTTTTTTCAAGGTGGTGAAGGAGAGGCACGACACCAATGTTTTTAGATCTGTGCCTTGCAATAATAAAAACTGATACTTTTCAATTTATTTATACAAATTAATTCCACTATTTGTGGGTTGTTACCTCACGACAGGTTAATTCGTTTTCTTGTTTGACAAAAAAATCATGAGCTGGAGAAACCATTCATGGGAATGTTAAGGTGTATGTTTTCTCTAATTACGGTTATACCACTTGGTTCTTTGTATCTTCCTCTTTTTTTGGCGTGTTAAGGTGTATGTAAAAAGTGTTTTGCTATTAGTACCAAATATTGGTTATTGTGTTTTTCTTTTGTTTATATCTAGTTATTTGTTTATAACTGTTATATATATCGAATCGCTAATTTAGGGGTGGATATTATAACTTCCTGTTTTTATCAACAACAAAAAAACATGTTTCACAATTCATAATTCATCGGTTTTGTTTATGAGTAATTGCAACTCATACCGAAAAAAAAAAAAATTAAGGAAACCAAGAAATTGCATTTTAAAATACCGTGAGCCTCAATCAATAATAAGTAGTGTAAACAGCGTGAAGCATGCTATTTATAAAGATAAACGTTTACAAACTTAACAACATGTTATTTTACCCAAAAAAGAACTTAATAACATGTTATTTTATTTTATAACACGTATAATTACATTCGACAATGCACTGTAGATGTCAGTTTTGAAATCACATTTGACGACTAGACTTTTAGTTTTTTGTCTATTTCGAAAATGTATTCTCAAACAAGCGAGGAGTATTTTGGTCATTTCTTTCTTTCTCTTTCTGTTTATGCAAATAAAATATGTCATTAGTATTGCCTTAAAAAAATTTCAATATTTTGGTATCTTCCTAGTTAACTCTTTATTCTTGATAGATCCCAAATTTACAGTAGGGACACATATTGTAAAGAAAATTATAGAAAAATATAAATTAATACCGAAAATACACGAATGTAGAAATGAGTTGTTGTTCGGAGGCGAGACACTTTTTTCTTAATTATTTAAATGTCCGTAGTGTGACGATTTGGATGCATTCCAGAATCCCAGAATATAATCACACGATTAATTATTGCACAAATAGAAGCTAATGAACCAAAAATCTTTGTTGTATTCTCAGATACAACAAACCAAGAGAAGAAGAAGAAGATTGTTCTGTTGTTATTATTATTGTTCGAATGAAAAATTGTATGTAGGAGAAGCTTGACGATAAATGCGCGGGTATTTTTTTATATTTGTTTTTAATAGTAAAAATATAAAAAAAAATTAATTAATTGTTTTTTTATCGTGAAAAAATATTTTTTTATAAAAAAATGAATCTAGTCTGCACAATTTTTTTTTGTTTTACTTTGAATGAATGATTTCATTCTGAAATTATATATTTGTAGCAAATTTTAAACTATGTGAAACAGAAGTAAAAATCATGAAACGAATAAAATTCATCTAAAACCAAGAAATTGAATAATGATGTTTTATTTAATTATTATTATTAAACTTCAATATTAAACGGTGGGTTTGAGAAAAGGATATAACGGCAGAGAAACCTTCACTCTCTTCTTTCTCTACAATCTTTCATAGAGAGAAAGCTCAGTTTTGTTTCCGATTATAATCGGATTTTGGTTTCCGGTTCAGATCGGATATGTTTATCCGATTTCGCTCAGATTTCTCTTTCCCGTTTTCATTCCGATTATGTTTGGATTTTGTTGTTTAGTTTTCTCTTTGATCCTTCCTCTTTGTTGATTCATGTCTATTCCCGATAGCTTCTTGTGAAAGATTCTTTATCCATCGATTGCATGATTCTCTTCTCCAATGAGAGTAAATCTTCATCTCCCATTGATTGGGCCTTTAGATTAGGTTTGTACGAAGTTTCAGTATGGGATTGAATATTGTGAGATTGGAAAATTTCGTGGGATTTGAAGCAAAATCAATAGAGGCTATGTTGCCAAAACTTATTGGTTTAATTGCAAATTCGTGTATTTCAACATAATCATTTAAAAATAAATAAGACCAAACAACGTTTGTTAATTGTTATTATCGGTAATACAAACCAATAAATAAATAAAATATTTGTATATAGTAAGTTATTTTGAGAAACAAATGGATCCTACAAAAATAACCTAGAAAATATAAAGTCATAAATTAAAGAAATTTTTGAAAATAAAATTGCAAAATTGTAAGATACCCACATATTATTAAATAATTACTAATCGATTATGTGTTCGTCTAATTGAAGCTTTTTTTTAATGGTTTGAACTCACCGGCCAAAGCATGATTCTAAAAGCTCTGATCGAATAAAAGTCATAAAATTATAGACAATCAGTTTTGGTAACACATTGGAGAAACAAAAGGGCAGATATAAATTTTTTAATTCAAGACAAACAAATTCAAACTTAAATTTTGTTGTTCGTCCTTACTATTTAGGAGCTAAGCAAGGAAGATATCCCATTATAACACAAATATCTCCCATTCGTAGATGAAGAGAGAGATACTGTCCTTGGTTACGTATCTTTGAAGGTAATGGCACATGTTTTGGAAATATTACGTAGCGTCAAAGTTCTGTAGATCCGAAGGAAGCTTCTTAAAGAGGCTTCAGTCGTGGCCACAGAGAAGTAGTCCAACAAATAGAGACAGAAATTAAACACTATTAGCTGAATGTTGTCAAACAAGCAAACCAATGAGCATGAATTCTTTGAGGTGAAGCGTGAAGTAGAGTCCTCTTCTCTTCTGAAGGTTTAGTCATTTCATGTGTCGATGACAAAGACATAACTATATGGGCACCATCTTCTAACAGACACCAGCGAATTCACTGTAAAAAACAAAGACAAAGGGTTGTTTTAGTATAAGTCGAGCTAAAAACATTGGAGAAATCAATGCCACATGTTTACTATTTTTCTTTCTTTCATATCAAATTTAAAATACAATTTTTTGTTTACCTTTCGTTTCCCCAAATGATGTTGAACTTCAATACATGAACAACCAAAGAATGTGTTAGATTACATCAAGAAAGAGAGAGAGAGACAGAAGGATATTACAATCAGATTCCAAATCTACTGCGGTTGGTACCAAGAAGACAATGATACCCCCAAAGAATCTACTGTCTGATCGACTTTTCGTTAACCGGACATTATAATCTTGGTTTAGAGAACTGAAACAAACCAGTCATTCCCCTATCGATTGATGGGAATGTGGGGATCTTACCCAAGGCCAAATTCAAGCAAGGACATGGGTGATTGAATAGCATTTATAAACTTTACCTACAGAAGAAGAAGTAAATCATCGTTTGTGATTGTCAAAAGTGTGGTCCAGATAAAAACAGCAATGACAACTTCATGGAGGAAGATACCTCTATCAAACTTATGACTCCATTATGAATCACAACTTGGCTATTCGAGGTCGATTTCCAAAGTATTTTTTTACCAATTTTTAAGGAAAAACCAGAGACTCTACTATTTCTGTTTCTCTTCAAGAATTTCTTTTTAATTTTGCTGAGACGTTTTTTTCATATTTTGCATATATTATTATCATTACACATGAATATTAAACTCAAAAACTTTTTTCTATATAGTTATACATTTAAAAAAAAAATCATATCCATTTCTGTAAACATCTTTACAAACATATAAAACCAAAATTAAAATTGATAATTCACAAAAATATCTTATAAGTTAAGTTTTTAATTAAAAACTATAAACAAAAAACTAAACAAATTACCATTCAATTTTTTTTTAAGAAACTACTGCAAAAACCAAAAACTAAGAATTCATCAAAAAAGTTTTACCATTGGAGTTTTTTTGTTGTATAGCGAGTGAAAGTGTATCATTCCCGTTGAACTATACAAAGTGTACATCAGACAACATAAAGCCAAAATCAAGAATGGTAAAAGTGTTGTACATACCGCTCCTGCATTCCAAGATACGAATGTTGGGTCCATTCTTGATTGCAGAACCTCCACAGTGTCAATGATTGCGTGTTGAACTCAGCAAAGGAGAAAAACGTTACATCACTGAACAAACTGTTTGTTCGATGTAAATATAAGAACGCTGTGAATTGTGGTTATTAAGAAACAAACAAACCTTTCCTCCACGACCGAGACAAGACCTTTAGTCAAACCAACCTTGGAAAAAAGCAAATCGAGGGAGCGTTCCAGAATAACACATTTCAGGCATGAAAGAGTTTCATGGCGAAACTCGACTGTTTGAAAGAAAAAAGCTTTTTAGGAACTTACCAATTGTATGCTGGAGAGTAGCTTTTGCTGATGGTCTATGTGTCCTGCAATCCAAAAGAAGAAGAAGAAGATGGTTTTTGTTAGGTTTCGGCTCGCCTTGTAATAGTAAGCAGAGAGAATTCATAACAACATATACCAGCAGAGAGAATACTGCTTGTAATGGCTTCAGCGAGACCAATCTCGTCTTCTTTCTTGGGTCTCAAAGGGGAAACTGCAAACTATCCCATACTGATAATCCCATATTACTACCACCTTCAAAGTCCATATTTCATGTTTCCTCCAACATATTCTCGTGGTCTTGGAACCTAAAAACAATATGCAAATGAGTATCTCTCCGGTGCAAAACTAAACCGAATAAGAGGATATACAAAGAATTGACTCTGACCATGTACGATGTGGCTGGGGAAAGACTTGAGGATCAAGAAGGTTAGGATCAAACAGACCCATCGGTGGAACCTGAAATAACCGTAGGAAAGATTTCCAAGACTAAAAGCATAAGAGAGCATTAAAAGATTAATGTCTTGATCAAGAGAATAAAACCAGGAAGATAATCCAACTTACTCTAATATCGCAATATGACTGCCTAAGTTGATTGAGCATCAGCATATTGATGGCCTTTTCCAAAACGTCTGGTGGCCAATTTTGGTAATGCCTGTGAATCCATATATCCTGAAAATTATTTGTCGATGAAGAAATTGCAACGTTGCTCACCTCATAGAAATAGTAAGAGAAACTATAAATGTATCCTTACCTCTCCTCCAAAAGGTAAAATTTTGTCAGTATTTGGCAATGAGACTCCGTCCTACAAATGTTCCCGGGACAAGAAGAATAAAAGACTACAAGTTTCTCTCAGTGTGAGCTATATGAAGTTCCTCTAATAAAATCCATTACCATGTAGCGATTAAGTCCTCACAAACATGGAAACTAGAAGTATCAAAAAAGTAGTCAGAAAATTTGCTTCCACAAAGAGTACAGGAAAAAGAAATATTGGAACTATATAATATATACCTGCTCTTTTGAGATATTGTTATACCAGAATCATCTTCCTATACCTGCGCTAAGTCTCACTTGTTTAAGCAGAAGTTTCTACAGAAATCCAACAAAAATTCAATGCGTGCCAAGTGAGTAAGAGGGCTAAGGGAAATTGAAGTTGAAGAAGAAAGAATTAGAATGGCACCTGATGTGGCAGGCAAACTATGTTGGTCTTCATACACATTATTCCAAGTAAAGACTATCTTTCTTCGTGTTAGTAGTCGGTTGATTGTATTATTCCAAGTAAAGACTGTATCTTTCTTCGTGTTAGTAATGGCACCTGATGTGGCAGGCAAACTATGTGATCAACTTACCATTCGTAGATAATTCTTTTTGGCTTTTTTAACGGTGATTTTTTTCTCTATCTGGAGCTCGCATTAGGAATCAATTATATCTTCTATATATTAATTGAGAAGATATAAGTGCAAAAAATTATATGTGTCAATCAAAGAGAATTCAATGGACATATCAATTAAATTAATCAATCAAAATATCCTAATTAATTCTAAATGTGTCAAGGTGGAAATTTCTACATATTCTCATTAATTTTTTTAACACAAACTCACAAATACATGTGTTACAAATATAAACCCAACTAAAAAGTAACATTTTAATATTTTTAAAGATTATATAACATAATATTTTAACGATGAATTATTTACCGATGTCAATTTAAATTTACTTTATAAAAATTGTATTAATGTCCATTTAAATACCATATCTAAAAATATGATTGATCATACCATTATTTTCTTTAATATCGCTTAATTATATCCATATTACTTTAATTAAAATTGAATTTTTGTTATAAATGTACAACTTTATAAATATAACATTTTTACAAAAAATACGCTAGGTTGATCGCGCAACTTTATAATATATATATATATATATATATATATATATATATATAAGAACACTGTTCTGTTTGCTATCAGTCAAACTATTGAACCTTATAAAACTATCAACCATATGTCCAAGTTGTCAATATTGGCGAAATCCAAATAGTTCATACAAAATAAATTGAAAAAAATTAATGCGAAAATAATCAGTTTTCGTATTTTTATTATTTTATTATTTTTGATTTTAAAAGATTTTTACATACTAATGCATTATTTTTTGGTTTTTGTGAACTCAAATAAGTTTGAGAAAACTCATCATCTCAAATGTATTCGATTTATACCCAAAATGCTTACATCCAAGCCAAATATCATGCATATTAAATTTTATAAGGTAATATATATATATATAGAAGATGTACTATATAATTTTGCTATTTCTAATTTCTCCGTTATATTAAAAAAATTCATAATGTTTTTTTTCAAATATTCTAATCTCACGTTTGATGCGGATCAAAATAGTTACAAATATAAGTTAAGACTTATGAATTACATGTGATCACTATTGGAAGACCAGATTTAAGTCTTTGACTTGAAAAAGTCGGAAAAAATTAAGGAAAGAGAACTGGATATATTTTATCAGTGTCTGATATTAGGGGAATTGGCATGTATAACCAAAAAAAAAAAAAAAAAAATATATATATATATATATATATATATATAAACTAATCAATTTTTCTTTTTTTCTTTTTATCTTTCTCTAAAATTTTGGTTAGATTGTAAATTGTAATTTTTTAGTTATTGTTGCAAATCACCATATATTTTAAGAGGCTCCAAACATTTATTTTAACTATTGTCTTGATGTTTATCTTCTTATTTTTTTAGTGAATGAACCTCATCGAACCTGACTCAATTACTTGTGATGGGTGTTCCCGATGGTAAAGTTGAACTTGTGGGTTTCGAAGATTCACTGTAGTAGACCAAAGTTTTTGTTTACCTTATAGCTGGATGGGGTGCCCAATCTGGGGTTTTGATCGGTTTCGATTCGGTTTGTTCGGGTTTCGGATTATTCGGTAAAAAAAAATAGTTACCAAACAATAATCATGCATATCTATATCGGTTCGGTTCAATTTGGATTCACTCGGTTTTCGGGTTGTTCGGTTTAAACCCGAACAAAATATAATTATGATATTTAATTTAAACTTGTATAAATACGAGTTTTGGTTGAACTTTTAACTTTGTAAGTAATTAAATCATACGAAAATGATAAATTAAAGAAGACTAATATATAATAACTAACTCTGGAAAAAAAGTTTAACTTTCAAAAGAATTTTTGTTTAGATAGAAACACATCTCTATTCGTCAGAATATCGTCGAAAAATATAGAAATATAAACTTTTATTAGAGGAAAAAAGGTTTAGGTTTATTGTGACATATATATATATATATAGCAAAAATAATTAAATGGACTAGATTTTGTTTTTTTGTTAGGCTCATGGACATTGTGCACAAATATTTATTAATTATATATAATATATAATATATATTATACATACTATATGTGATTATTCGGGTTACTCGGATAAGTCGGGTATTATCCGAACCAAACCAAAATCCGACGGGTTCTTAAAAACTATACCCAAACAGTTATTTATGATACCCGATATCCAACCATATTACTCTATTTCGGTTCGCATCGGTTCGGATTTATTGGATTTTAATTAGCTTCTGCTTCTTCCATCATAACCCGACCTAGATAATCCCGCCGTTTTTGTTTTCTCCCATAATCTTGCCAAATGTTTCATCCTCCAGTTTTGATAAGAAATACGATATTGAGATTCTACGATTGCAAGCAAGGGTCGAGTTTTTACATGAAATATCTTAGAAAGATCAAGTACTTCCTCGGATAGAAGTTGCGCAAAGACTGATGGGCATTTTCTTTTAACAAAAATATGTCCTGAATATTGTTGCAGAGACGAGACTTTTTGGTTGTAAACCTGTCACGATTCTAATAGAGCAAATCATAAATTGCTCTTTGGTGCGGGTCTGATGTATAAGGATCTCGACAACTTCAAAAAGTTGGTTGGCTCCTTGGTATACCACACTATAACATGACCTTAATTATGTTATGTTGTTCATGGTTTTTCCCAAGCGATACACGTCCCGCGAGAAACAAGGATGCTATAGTCAGAGTTGTACGGTACATTAAAGGTTGTCCTTGTCAAAATATTTTGCTAAAAAGAGGATGATTATTTGAGTGTAAAAACTTATTGCAATGCCTTGGGCACGTGAAAAAATTCGCCGATCTATATACGTGTATGTGGTGCATCTAGGAGGACCGCCGATCTCATGGAAGAAAAAAAATGCAAAAACGGTATCTCAATCCTCCGCATAAGCAGAGTATATAGAACTATAAAATTAGCTACGTGGGAGCTCATTTGGGTTAAAGAGTTATTGATGGAATTTGGTGTTAGACATGATGGCTCGAGGAGCTATTATGTGACAGTCAAGTAGCAATACATATTGCAGTTAACCGCGTATTTTACGAAAAGACAAAGCACATTAAAGTTAAATGTCACAAATTTCAGAAACGCAGTTCAATGTATCTCCACACGATACATATGTACAAACGAGCAATTTGCAGATGTTTTGACAAAAAAACTTGTGTGTTCTACTTTGGATTACTTGTTTTTCAAATTAAACATTTGTAACTTACACGTACTAATTGAGGATAAATGTTAAGGTTCTACATGGTTGTAGAAGCTTTGGGTATATATTGTTGAGAAAGTATGTTTAAAACAAACATAGAATCTAGATTGGGGTTATCATGTATGTGTATATAAGAACAAGTTTCTCCAAATTCTTTCCAAGTTTACAGTATCAGTATGTATATTAAAATATATTTTATAATATATTTACCGGATAAAGATTCTTATATATTATCCAGATTCAAATATAACCGTTCTAAATATTCAGATTTTCATAGCAAATTAGATCAGATCTCAAATCTCTAATAATAGCTTAAGTCCCTACTAATCAGTAATTTCTATCATTATCCCATGCAAAATTAATGGGGTGTTGGTCTAATGGTAACACAAGGAGGTTGATATTCTTTGTGTCTCTGGTTTAATTTCCATTGGGACGGATTAGGGGTGTCAAAATGAGCCATTAGCTCATGAGTTGTCGGATTTACACGAGTCCGAACTATATTTTTAGGCTCATTTAATAAACGAGTTAAGTGATCGAATTTAATTGAGTTGGCGAGTTATGCGAGCCAGGTCTAATGAGTCGTGAACTTGCTCACGAACAAATTTTTTTTTTTAAGATTTAAAATATTATTTATATATTGTAAATATATATGAGATATTCATATACCATATTCTCTTTTAACTAAAGCAAAAAATAGAAATAATCCATTATACTTATATTTTTGTTTTACATTTTGATTTTTGACTTTCAAGTGGAATAGATTCAGCAACCATTTGGATGATCATTGAATTATTTTATTTTAGTTTTTATTATTAGACATTGAATTTAATTTAGTATTCGATAACAATATTATTGGGATTTGTTTTTAATATTTAACATTTAAAGTTAATTTTAGATTTTATAATAGTTTAAAATTTTAATTATTTTATTTTTATATTTATTTCGTAATAACTCGCGAGCTAACTCAATTGAGATCACGATCTAAATAATCTGAATTCAAGCTTATGAATATAAGCTTATATAATAAATGAGTTGAGCCGAGCTGAACCATGAAATAGTCGAGCTCATCATGAGCTGAACTGAGCCGAGTGAGCTGACTCAGATTAACATCCTTAGGACGGATGATTATTTTTTAAATCGGAATATCTAAAATATGAATCAAGATACCATGAGATATTATAAGTCGAAGCAGAGTCGGTCCTGGCTACAAGCGGGCCAAGCTTGGGCTTGTGGCCGCTCTGACAATATCATTATTTTGGCTGCTAAATCATTGAAAGGGCCATTAGCACTGCTGGGTAGTGTATAGTATATTAGGAAAGAGGTCATGGATTTGAACCACATTAGTATTTTTTTTTTATAAAATAAATCAATAATTGGGTGGCCAAATAATTTTTTTAGCTTGTGGTCGTTTCTGGTCGAAGGTTCAGAACTCTCACGATTTAATAAAAAAAAAAAAATATATATATATATCCCATGCAAAATTTGGAGAGTCAAGACGTGAGAGCCGAGAGAAAGAGTCCACGAAAGGATAATTTTTTTTTAGTCAAAGCGCTGAGCTGACGAATCGGGGAAAAACAAGAAAACGGTCCATCGTCGTCGCCTACAATTAATTTTCTTCTTCATTTCTTCGTATTTACGCTTTCTTAGGGTTACTTTCGTCTCTTCTATTGGCTCATAGTTTTCATAGCTTCCTCATTCAGCCATGGCTTCTTCAAGATGGATCAGGCCCGAGGTACCGATCTCATTCTACCTCTTTCTTACGACTGTGCGTTACTTAATTTTAAGCGTCACCTAATCGATTTGGTTCTTACTTAGTTGGGGTTTCCTTAGCTAATCGACGGGGTAATTTCGGTGTAAAATTTCTTTAAGAGACGAGAGATTCAAGCCTCTGATCTCTCTGGTTTGTGCGATTTTGGGATATGACCCCGAAGAATTAGGGTTTTGCGGCAGATCTAGTCTCCGGTCTATAAGAATAGAGTTAGTGGATGTGTTATTCCTCGAAAACACACATGGATTTTCTATACGAGATAGCAAACATTTCGTAACTCTGCAGCCATTTGATGATCCGGAAATTTTGAGATAGAAGCATGCATGGGTCAGTGTCAATTGATCTAATGATCAGAAACATGAATGAGTAAATATTTGTTTGTGTGACTTTTCAGGTGTATCCTCTGTTTGCTGCTGTGGGAGTTGCGGTTGGAATTTGCGGAATGCAGCTTGTTAGGAACATCTCCACTAACCCTGAAGTCAGGTATATCGCTCCCTGTGACTAATCTATGAGGTCTCTTGATGATGGTTCTCTACAACATCTGTTCATGACATGTTTACCTATGTACATTGTACAAGTGTTTTTTCCTCTTTTCTGTATCAAAGATCCAATTTTTAGGTGATTTTTATCCTTATTTGTGTATGAAAGATGCAAGATTTGATATGGGTGAATAATATATGGTATGATCAGGGTGACAAAGGAGAATCGGACGGCTGGTGTGCTTGAGAACTTCGCAGAAGGAGAGAGGCATGCGGAGCACGGTCTGAGGAAGTTTGTGCGTAACAAAGCTCCTCAGATCATGCCATCTATCAACGCCTTCTTCTCCGACCCCAAGTACTGATCTATATCACAAAAATGGAGAGTTATATCATGTTAAAATTTGGGAATAAAAACATTAGTGGTGTGCTCTTTTCTTATATATGTGTTTCCTCTGTTGCTTGGTTTGTATGAAACCATCACTTGAAACATCTTTATGAAGATTATGAAGAATTGCTGATCAATAATGTTACATCTCATTGTTTTTCCCTAGCATTTATCTCAATCTAATGTGTGTTTACTTGTTAAAAGTACATCTAAACGAAACAAAACTTGTTTCATCTGAGAAAATTGTTAATATATATCCTCCTGAGTTTTTTTAATTGAGATCAGTTAATATACAATTGGCAGACATCATGACTAAAAGATTTAAATCCAAAGATGGGCAGAACTCCATCTTGGTGGGGAGGGATTTTTTAGGGGTTATATCGGCTTTTAACTATATTTGTATTTAAGGATAGTTTAGTCTTATATTTTGTACATCATTAAGTCTAACTTGTATAAATAAATGTGTTGCCTATTGACTTGTGAATCAATAACAAAAAACCTTAATACGTTAGAGGTTTCTCACGGTTTTGTTTTGTTAGTTCCACTTAGGGCTGGGATTTTGACCCGAACCGGTTGAACCGAACCGAGCCGAACCGAGATTTTCGGTTCGGTTTCAGTTCTTTTGGCTGAACCAATCGGTACAAATTTCAACTGGGTTCGGTTATCCGATAATTTTCTGTTCGGTTTGGATCGAACCGATCGGTTTCTTGGGTAATTATTTTTTTCCTAAAATAACTGGATTATACCAAAATTAGATCCGTTTTAACCAAAATTAGACCGTTTTTACCAATATCCGATTTTTACCGAACCGAATTACCCGAATTTAACCGATAATATCCGAATTTAACCGATTTTAACCGAATTTCAAAAAAAAAAAAAACAAAATTCGAGTATTTTCGGTTATGAAACTCAAAACCAAAATTAACCGATAACCGAACCGAACCGAACCGAATTATCATTCGGTTAATTTCGGTAACCCTCTAGAAATACTTCGGTTAACCGATAACTGAAAAAACCGTCTTGGTTTCGTTCGGTTAACCGATAACCGAAAAAACCGTCTCGGTTTGGTTCGGTTAACCGAAGTCGCAGGCCCGGTTCCACTCTTATACTAATTTTCTAGCGATATCATTTATTTATCACCCTTGTATAACATAACCTTTAAAAAAAAAAAGGGATTTTATTCTACTATATTCATTTTTTTTTTGTCAGCAAGACAGGAGCTAGAACATAAAGACGACGAGAATGCACCATACAACATCTCATTCCTTAATTTTATGTCTGACTGCTTCAAGATAATTAAAACTTTTGAACAGACGCTATCAAACCAAGCTAATGTTCTGATTTGCATAGCTCTTCAAGGATTCCTGATCATACTTACTCGATTAAATCTTGCATGGCTCCAAGGATTTCTGATGATCCTAGGGTTTACTGGTATAGGATTAGCCAAATCAATGTATACGATGTCATCATGCACTATATTTAAAGAACAATATCATCACTCAACTATAATATGTTTAAACTTATGTATGTATAATGTACAAAACATATATACACAAACGGGAATAACTCTAGTGATATATACTATAACTTATACTAGAAGTTGCGAAACTCTTATCTAGAAGTGATGACATTCGAAAATGAAAGAAAGTTAAATGTTTATCATATTTTTTGATCAACTATATCTTATATATAGCAATCCTTGTATGATTAGCTTTCTGAATATTATGATTGAATTTTGTAACTCTAAACCACATTCCTTAGGAAATTCGTAGGAAATTTTCCCACGGATTTCCGACGGAATATGCATGCCGTCGGAAATCCGTGGGAAATTTTCTACGGATTTCTTAGGGAATATGGTTTGCGAGTATATTTGCTGTTGTTTTCTTTGCATGCCGTCGCAAATCCGTGGGAAATTTCCAATGGATTTCCCACGGCAATTATTTTTAAACAAAAATATTAATCCGTTGGAAATCTGTGGGAAATTTTCCATGGATTTCCTAGGGTTTACTGGTATAGGATTAGCCAAATCAATGTATACGATGTCAGCATGCACTATACTTAAAGAACAATATCATCACTCAACTATAATATGTTAAAACTTATGTATGTGTAATGTACAAAACATATATACACAAACGGGAATAACTCTAGTGATATATACTATAACTTAAACTAAAAGTTGCGAAACTCTTATCTAGAAGTGATGACATTCTAAAATAAAAGAAAGTTAAATGTTTATCATATTTTTTGATCAACTATATCTTATATATAGCAATCCTTGTAGGATTAGCTTTCTGAATATTATGATTGAATTTTGTAACTCTAAACCACATTCCCTAGGAAATTCGTAGAAAATTTTCCCACGGATTTCCAACGGAATATGCAAGCCGTTGGAAATTCGTGGGAAATTTCCGATGGATTTCTTAGGGAATATGGTTTGCGAGTATATTTGCTATTGTTTTCTTTGCATGCCGTCGCAAATCCGTGGGAAATTTCCCACGGCAATTATTTTTAAACAAAAATATTAATCCGTTGGAAATCCGTGGGAAATTTCCCATGGATTTCCTAGGGTTTACTGGTATAGGATTAGCCAAATCAATGTATATGATGTCAGCATGCACTATACTTAAAGAACAATATCATCACTCAACTATAATATGTTAAAACTTATGTATGTGTAATGTACAAAACATATATACACAAACGGGAATAACTCTAGTGATATATACTATAACTTAAATTAGAAGTTGCGAAACTCTTATCTAGAAGTGATAACATTCTACAATGAAAAAAAGTTAAATGTTTATCATATTTTTTGATCAACTATATCTTATATATAGCAATCCTTGTAGGATTATCTTTCTGAATATTATGATTGAATTTTGTAACTCTAAACCACATTCCCTAGGAAATTCATAGGAAATTTTCATATTCCGTCGGAAATCCGTGGGAAATTTTCGACAAATTTCTTAGGGAATATGGTTTGCGAGTATATTTGCTGTTTTTTTCTTTGCATGCCGTCGCAAATCCGTGGGAAATTTCCAACGGATTTCCCACGGCAATTATTTTTAAACAAAAATATTAATCCGTTGGAAATCCGTGGGAAATTTCCCATGGATTTCCTAGGGTTTACTGGTATAGGATTAGCCAAATCAATGTATACGATGTCAGCATGCACTATACTTAAAGAACAATATCATCACTCAACTATAATATGTTAAAACTTATGTATGTGTAATGTACAAAACATATATACACAAACGGGAATAACTCTAGTGATATATACTATAACTTAAATTAGAAGTTGCGAAACTCTTATCTAGAAGTGATAACATTCTACAATGAAAAAAAGTTAAATGTTTATCATATTTTTTGATCAACTATATCTTATATATAGCAATCCTTGTAGGATTAGCTTTCTGAATATTATGATTGAATTTTGTAACTCTAAACCTCATTCCCTAGGAAATTCGTAGGAAATTTTGCCCCGGATTTCCGACGGAATATGCAAGCCATCGGAAATCCGTGGGAAATTTTCGACGGATTTCTTAGGGAATATGGTTTGCGAGTATATTTGCTGTTTTTTTCTTTGCATGCCGTCGCAAATCCGTGGGAAATTTCCAACGGATTTCCCACGGCAATTATTTTTAAACAAAAATATTAATCCGTTGGAAATCCGAGGGAAATTTCCCATGGATTTCCTAGGGTTTACTGGTATAGGATTAGCCAAATCAATGTATACGATGTCAGCATGCACTATACTTAAAGAACAATATCATCACTCAACTATAATATGTTAAAACTTATGTATGTGTAATGTACAAAACATATATACACAAACGGGAATAACTCTAGTGATATATACTATAACTTAAATTAGAAGTTGCGAAACTCTTATCTAGAAGTGATAACATTCTACAATGAAAAAAAGTTAAATGTTTATCATATTTTTTGATCAACTATATCTTATATATAGCAATCCTTGTAGGATTATCTTTCTGAATATTATGATTGAATTTTGTAACTCTAAACCACATTCCCTAGGAAATTCGTAGGAAATTTTCATATTCCGTCGGAAATTTCCTACGGATTTCTTAGGGAATAAGGTTTGTGAGTATATTTGCTATTGTTTTCATTGCATGCCGTCGCAAATATGTGGGAAATTTCCAACGGATTTCCCACGGCAATTATTTTTAAACAAAAATATTAATCAGTTGGAAATCCGTGGGAAATTTCCCATGGATTTCCTAGGGTTTACTGGTATAGGATTAGCCAAATCAATGTATACGATGTCAGCATGCACTATACTTAAAGAATAATATCATCACTCAACTATAATATGTTAAAACTTATGTATGTGTAATGTACAAAACATATATACACAAACGGGAATAACTCTAGTGATATATACTATAACTTAAACTAGAAGTTGCGAAACTCTTATCTAGAAGTGATGACATTCTAAAATGAAAGTTTATCATATTTTTTGATCAACTATATCTTATATATAGCAATCTTTGTAGGATTAGCTTTCTGAATATTATGATTGAATTTTGTAACTCTAAACCACATTCCCTAGGAAATTCGTAGGAAATTTTCCCACGGATTTCCAAGGGAATATGCAAGCCGTCGGAAATCCGTGGGAAATTTCCTACGGATTTCTTAGGGAATATGGTTTGCGAGTATATTTGTTATTGTTTTCTTTGCATGCCATCGCAAATCTGTGGGAAATTTCCAACGGATTTCCCACGGCAATTATTTTTAAACAAAAATATTAATCCGTTGGAAATCCGTGGGAAATTTCCCAAGGATTTCCTAGGGTTTACTGGTATAGGATTAGCCAAATCAATGTATACGATGTCAGCATGTACTATACTTGAAGAACAATATCATCACTCAACTATAATATTTTAAAACTTATGTATGTGTAATGTACAAAACATATATACACAAACGGGAATAACTCTAGTGATATATACTACAACTTAAACTAGAAGTTGCGAAACTCTTATCTAGAAGTGATGACATTCTACAATGAAAGAAAGTTAAATGTTTATCATATTTTTTGATCAACTATATCTTATATATAGCAATCCTTGTAGAATTAGCTTTCTGAATATTATGATTGAATTTTGTAACTCTAAACCACATCCCTAGGAAATTCGTAGAAAATTTTCCCACGGATTTCCAACGGAGTATGCAAGCCATCGGAAATCCGTGGGAAATTTCCTACGGATTTCTTAGGGAATATGGTTTGCGAGTATATTTGCTATTGTTTTCTTTGCATGCCGTCGCAAATCCCTGGGAAATTTCCCACGGCAATTATTTTTAAACAAAAATATTAATCCGTTGGAAATCCGTGGAAAATTTCCCATGGATTTCCTAGGGTTTACTGGTATAGGATTAGCCAAATCAATGTATACGATGTCAGCATGCACTATACTTAAAGAACAATATCATGACTCAACTATAATATGTTAAAACTTATGTATGTGTAATGTACAAAACATATATACACAAACGGGAATAAATCTAGTGATATATACTATAATTTAAACTTGAAGTTGCGAAACTCTTCTCTAGAAGTGATGACATTCTAAAATGAAAGAAAAGTTAAATGTTTATCATATTTTTTGATCAACTATATCTTATATATAGCAATCCTTGTAGGATTAGCTTTCTGAATATTATGATTGAATTTTGTAACTCTAAACCACATTCCCTAGGAAATTCGTAGGAAAATTTCCGACGGAATATGCAAGCCGTCGGAAATCCGTGGGAAATTTCATACAGATTTCTTAGGGAATATGGTTTGCGAATATATTTGCTATTTTTTTACTTCCGATTTCCGACGGATTCAAATTTCCACGGAATTTTGACCTTTTTCTGTGGGAAAATTCCCACCGATTTCTGACGGCTGAAAAGCCATGGGAAATCGGTCCGAAATCCGTCAGAATTCGGTCTGAATTTTCCGACGGATAAAAATCCGTCCGAGATGCCGTCTGAAATTACCTTGTTTTCTTGTAGTGTGCTCCTCAAGTTCACGTGCACGATGTCAATGTAAAATCACCTAAGACATTTGCCATAGCCATTGCTAAACCTCAATGTATGACCCACGCGACAACCCTCTCTCATGTTCCCTTCTACAAGTTGCTACCATGCGATGAAGAGATATTGTCCCGGCACCTAATCGATCTCCCTCCGCAGTAGCAAAACTGCGCAACGACATATCTCAGATTCGGCCGCATGATCGAAAATTAGTGTTGGCTCTTCTTTTTTTCTACTATATTCGTTTGGCCGGTTGAAGCTACTACGATCTGCTACTGCGGCCAAATGTTGTTCGTTTGCCTATTGAACCAAACGCGGTTTTAAATTATGCGTCTTGTTGCAGCGACAAGACGCGCGACAGCAAACGAACAACATTTGGTCGATGCGACTAAAACTTTTCTTTTCATAAAAAATTAAACTAATTAAAACTAAATAAAATAAATTTAAATTTAAATTTAAAAATAAAATTAAATAAATTTAAATTATAATAATATTTATTTTTCTAAAAAAAAAATTATAATAATTTAATTTATTTTTAAAAAAATTAAATTAAAAAAATTTAAAATAATAATAAATAAATTTTATTAAATTTTAAAAATTATTTCACATGAAATTATTTTTTTTTTGAAAAATATAATTTTTGTTCTTCATCAATAATATATTTATTCATCAATAATTTTATAATTTTTGCGTTTGGTTTGATTACTATTTATATTAATGATTTTTGATGTTAATGAAATGAAAAAGTTCTTATTGAAGAATAAATATGTATAAACTATATTTTCTCATTTACAATTTTTTTTAAATATATTTTTTCTTTTTTTAAAATATATAATCTTATAAATTATAAAAAAAATTAGCGGTTAGTCGCATCGACTGGTCTCAAAACGTAACAAACAACTCATCGACCAGTCGCAGCAATCAATCATGCAACAGCATAACGAACAACAAGTAGCGATACCTGATCGCAGTTGCGAGTCACAGTCATTAGAAGCAGTCGCCGCGACACGCCAAAAGAACAGGCCTTATATTCATCTACATAAAATATATTATATACTAGATTTAGGAGCCACGTATACGCGGATTTGTAATAAATATTTTATAACCCGTGAAATAAACGAAAAGCGAAAAGGTGAAAAAATAAATTTAATCACCTGCGAAAGAAAATAAAATAAGATTGGAAATGCAAACGCAAAACTACGAAAAAATTCCTAACAACTATTTATTTTGAATCTCCCATTTTCTATTATTTGGTTTCCAATTAATTTTTTTTCATATTTGTCTATGTTTCAGAGATTTTTAATAATTTTAAACAACCATTAGGGGCTCCTGCGCAATCAACAAATACGTGAATGCCTCAGAAAACACGATTGGGGGGTGTTTTCCGACGGCTCTCCGACGTCCAAGTCAGAAAAGAGAGCAAAAGAGAGAGAGAAAAGAAGAGACCACGGGGAGACGTGGACAGCAAGAGAGAAAAGTCGGAAAACAAAAAGAGTGAAAGGGAGTGACTTCGGGCCGAATAAGAGATGGTTTACGGAGAATCTTAACGTTTGTGAGAAAGAAATTTAGAGGTAGTAAAATGGAAATATCGGAATAGAAGAGAAATCCGGGAAAAGATCCGGAGAGAATGACCCTAAACAGCCAGAATGAGACTAAAACTCAAGGGGATGGGCTTTACTCTCGAGATAAATGGGCTCAATGTATCAGCTTTTAGCCAAAAAGATCGGATCCTTTTTATGAAGGGAATATAGTATTTATAGACTTTTACCTGTCCGGGCCTAGATACCGGGCTCCGTGTCCTTAGTTGGGTCGGGTCGGGTCTGGATTTCCAGGCTTGACCTGGTACGGCACACTCGAGTGCTTTTCACCTACTTTTCTTATCTTCTTGCACCACTTGGCCGACCATACGGCTTGGCTATACTGCGTTTGATCCTTCGTACCGTTGGCAGCGTCTGACACGACGGATCGGACGCCGGGGTCCTCCCTCGAATTCAGCTCCTTTATGTTTTAATCCTTCTCCAAGTATGGACCACCTGTTTTTATCCTACCACGCATAAGGTGAAAGTGCTTTTACCCTCAGACTGAGAATTCAAGCATAGATATTTGAAAGAATTTGAACTTAACGCCCTATGTTCATACCTAACCCGAGTTCTTGATACGAGAACTTGGGATCCGTGCTCCATCTCCGGGTGTTGATACGGGGTATTAGCTCATCTAGCAACTCAATTCTGGGTCCAGATTACCCTGGGTGGCGGGATACGCTATCCGGGGTATAGGTCATGCCCATATGGCTTTACTTATCTATTGGGGTCATTGTAGATTCAGGCTCAAATTCCTCTAAGGCTCTCATCGAGAAATAAGCTCCACCAAAGATGTTAAGGGTCCCACCGAGTCGTGGGATACGTGGCATCATGCGATTCGCTTAACTCAAAAAAGATTATTTTATCCCCAACAGTCTATATATTTATTTGTTCATAGTACTCTTATTTGAATTGAATTTACTTTTTATTATTAAAGTACTCATATTTCTACTTTTCCTTAAATCTTGACCAATTAGTTTGTTTTATTCCTATTTGAATTAGTTTTACCTTTATCATCAATTTATTATATAAAGTTGAACGCGTTCAACGTGAACACGACACGTAGACAAAATTATAATTCACCAGATCGTGACATGTGTAATTGTTAATTTAGATTGTAACACATATTAATATAATAATATGATTTTTTTAATTAATTAGATCATGAAAAAACAATCTAAAGTAATAATTGAAAATAAAACTAGTAAATATTTTAAATATGGAAATTTCAATTTATAGGTAGATTGTGACACGTGTCAATATAATAATATGAAAATTTCTTATGTTAATTAAGTAGATCATATAAAGAAATAAAATAAAATCCTGAAGCAAAAATTAAAATTTAAAATAATTATTATTTTAAAAGTGGAAATTTTAGTTTTTAAATTAGTAAATATAAACAAGAAGTGTAAAAGAATAGTAAAATAGAAATTTATTTTCAAAGGCAAAATATTTCTATTTCAATATTTTAAAGTAAAAAAGTAATAATACATGTTCTATATAATTTTTAATATAGTATATGCATTACCATTAGAATAGAAATTTCATATTCTTGAATGATATTTTTTTATGTGTGTTTATATTTAATACTTACATAATTGACAATGTTTTGATTTGAAATTAGTTGATGCAATATAATATTTTCATTCAAGTTTTATCAACACTAAAATAGTACTATGAATGCCTAACATTAATTCTTTAAACAAAGAATAATAGTTTTCTTTTTGTGCTCGGGTTTTGATATTAATGTTAAAATAATGATTACATACAAAATTTTAAGTCACTAAAATTTTTAAATATCTACATAATTTAATATATTTTTATATCTATGAGTTATATAATTTCGAATCCAATTACAAATGTTATAATTATACGGTTAATCAGAATCTTAATATTTACAGTAATATTTGTCTAATCCGCGTATCACACAGATCCTAATCTAGTATTTTATAATTTAATACGCAGATTTATAATTTAATATTTTATAACCCGTAAAAAAACTAAAAGCAAAATAAAGTGAAAAACAAAATAAAATCACCCATAAAAATAAATAAAAAATTTGAGAACGCAGACGCGAAACTAGTCCTGGGCGTTCGGGTACCCGGATCCGTTCCGATCAGGTCTTTCCGATTTTTGGATTTTCGGGTATAGAGATATAGGAACATTTCGGGTATTTATAACATTCGGATCGGGTTCGGTTCGGTTTCTTTCGGGTTCGGATCGGGTCCGACTACTCAGAATAGGAACCGTTCGGATATTTTTCACCCGAAATACTGAAAATTACCCGAAAAAATTCGGGTTTAGTTCGGTTCAATTATGTTTTACCCGAATTTTCCGAAAATACCCCAAAAATAACCAAAAAATGTAAAAATATCCTAATTAATTTATGTTTTGGATACTTCGGATACCCGTTCGGTTCTCGGTTCGATTCTGGGTCGGGGTCATTTCCTATCAAAAACCCGAATGGGGCTTAATGGCTCGTTATTTCGGATATCGGTTTCAGTTCAGATAGTACTCGAGAACCGAACTCAGAACCGAACATATAAAAGCTTCATGAACATTTCAATTAAAATTTGAACTTGTTTTGAATGTATGAATGCATGGACTTGTTTTCTTTCTTTCTTACTATTTTGTTGGTTTCAAAAGTCAAAACATACGTAGAAACATAATTTTAAGTTATTTTTTGTTGTTGTTATTTTGTTTAATTTCGGGTTAATGAGTACTTCAGATTGGTTTCAGATATTTTCTTCAGTTTCGGGTGAAAATATCTGAACCGATCAGTATCCATGGTTACTTCGGAAAAAAATAACTGATCCGAGTATCATATTCCAAACAAATTACCGGAATCGAATCCGATGTGAATCAAACTGAACCCGAGCCGAAAAAAATAAACCCGAATGGGATTTATAGCCTTGCTATCGAAAATCCAAAAACCCGAAAAACCCGAATCAAATCCGAACGCCGAGGCCTACTCTGGTCGGGTAAGAGATTGTGTTGGGCTTAACGAATAAGATCCATGGGCCTTGCACTAGATGACCATCTTGATTGAATCACAAAACGACATCGTTATAATTGGTCTATACCCGAAAAGACGCTATTACTTCCTCTCTTATCGCTTCTGTGTTCCGATGGAGTGAAAAATTACAAACTGACTAAACCCTTATAGAAACCGCTCTTGTCTTTTCTAATGTGATTGATTTGTTGATGATGAGGCAAGTTCAAGTATCGTCAACTGGATCCATTTCTTCTATCTCCGCTTCCTCCGCTCGGAATGTCGGAGTTCTCTACCTGAAATGTGGTTCTGGTAATTTCATCGAACATCTTGTGTGCTTCAGATATATATGTTTTTTTCAATTTTCGCTTTGTGGATAAATGGATTCTTTAGGAGGGATTATGAACGAGGATCGCGAGCGTTGTTGGATTTTCATAATAATTCTCGCGAAATCAATTTGGATGAAGTCGTGGGTTTAATGGGCAAAATCGAAACGCAAATCACAGACTTATAACTTACTTCTTCCTTTCAGTTCGCTGCTTGTCGTTTAACTTTGAGATTATGGCGTTTTTCTGTGTTTAGTTGATTTCCTCGGTGATTTTGTTCCTTTCGTATGTCTTGTCTTGTTTTTTTTTTGGGTTAGTTTCTGATGCTTTTGAAGTTCAAAGATTGGTTTTTTTTCCATCTTATCAGAAGGGTTAGGCTTCGATTATCAAACATTCTTGTATTGAGAAGTAGGGCCATAACTCTGCTAAGAGATTGCAAGTAGTTGCATTAAAAAAAACCTTCAGTATATGTTTGTTTTGCAAGATGATTTCTCTAACCTTTGTAACAGTCTGCGGATTTTGTAGAGTCTTGAAGCCGAATAAAGTTGCTTTCAACAGAATGATTCTTTCAGCTATGAGGGCTTGCTCAATTTCTGGGTTCCATACTCTTCGCCCTAAATCAAGCGCTTCAGTTTCTTCGAGGAAAAGGTTTAGCAACAGAAGTTCACAGTCTTTTTCTTCCACTGCCTCACCACTCATCTCTCAAACCTCTTCACTCGTTCTTTATCCCCGTTCATCACTAGTTGTGTCAAGCCATCTCTCCCCATCCGATATCCCTCAGAAATCAGAAGAATGGTTTGCGTTACGGAAAGACAAGTTAACCACAAGTACATTCAGTACAGCGCTCGGATTTTGGAAAAAAAACCGGCGTTCTGAGCTCTGGCATGAGAAGGTATATGACTCAGACTCACGAGTCGTGGATGATTCTGCACAGTTTGCAATGAACTGGGGTGTACAGATGGAATCTGCTGCGATAGATAGGTACAAAAGAATAATGGGCTGTGAGGTCGGCTCAATGGGATTTGCTCTTCACTCCCAAGAGCAGTTTCACTGGCTTGGTGCTTCCCCAGATGGAATTCTTGATTGCGGTATTCTAGAAGTGAAATGCCCATATAACAAAGGGAAAACCGATACTGTATTACCGTGGTCCAAAGTGCCATTCTATTACATGCCTCAGTTGCAGGGTCAAATGGAGATAATGGACCGGGAATGGGTGGACTTGTACTGCTGGACACGGAATGGGAGCACCGTTTTCCGTGTGATGAGAGACCGAAGCTATTGGAGAATAATACATGAGGTATTAAAGGAGTTCTGGTGGGAGAATGTGATTCCCGCAAGGGAGGCTTTGTTGTTAGGGAAGAAGGATGAGGAGGTGAAAGCTTATGAGCCAACATCTACGCATAAGCGAACCGGGCTTGCCATCGCCAAAAGCATAAGTTTGGCTGCAGAATCAAAACTAGTATGCAGAGAAATCGCTGATCATGTCGAGTTCTTTAGATGAATTTTGAGATTCTCTTAGTATCTTTTGATTCATAAGCTGATTCATCTGAACAGATCATGTTGTATATTGATGAAACTGGTGAAATCATGGAACACTATTAAATCAGATAAATCAAATTATATTCTAGACTATCTGGAGATCAGAGAGTTCTACATCTATTGCCTGTAATTAATTGGATGTGAAATGCTTTCATTGTAAAGATAGGTGGAAACAGTTAAGAGCCAAGATGGCCTAATTTTCAGACGGAAGAAAAAGAAAAGGACAAAAGATTTGATTCTTTGTGCCAACCAAGCAGTTGACCAAAAACAGAGAGGAATGTAGGAAGTTAGGAGTTGGTTACCAATAATAACCAGAAGAAAAACTGAAAACTAATAGAGTCAAACCAAGGGCAATGAACAAGAACAAGAAAGCTAAAAATAAGTAATTAAAGATGTTCCTCTAAGATAATGTTTCTTTGATTCTGAAAAATCTGCAAGAAGAGAAGATGGATTCAGGGCTATCGTGGGCTGATCAATGGGATTATACAAACCCTGACCCTCCTCCGAGTTCGACGAAAGAGGATGAGAGCAAAAAGAAGAAGAAGAAGAAAGAAGATGGAAGCAAAAGCAGTCTTGGGAAGACCATACTTGGTTTCAAATGGATGAAAGATCTCCGCAAGAAATCTGAAAAGTGATTAGTAGAGAGATTAACCAAACCACCGTTTCATTGTTGCATATCCCTTTGATTATTGTTATTCTTTTGTGATTAATCGATTCTTTCTCTTCTTCTCGCTTTTACTATTAGGCTTTCATCTTGATTTAATAAACACCAATGCAAAAGAATTCAGACAAATGCAAATAAGAAATTAACCAAAATCTTAAATGGGTCAAGACAACTAAAACTTGATAAAATCCAAAAAGAAAAAGAACAATGGAAATCTAGCTCTTCTGTTGTGATATTAAGTAGTTCTTTTTTTTTTTGTTCTCAGAAAAGACCCAATAATCTTTTAAGGGGTTGTTTTGTTCATCTCCTAGACTTCTTTTTTGAGGCCTTGGAGGAAGAAGGCTTGGAATGATCAGCGGCTGCACTCTTAGTGGTCGCCGGGTTTGACTTTGAAGTAGAAGGAGCTGCTTCTTGTTTATCTTGCTTGGTCACTGCACCCTGCGAGCCACGGATTTGAGCTGCTCGCTTGTCCTTCCTCTTGGGTCTGTAACTTGACCTTTCCCTTCTGGGAAGCCACCTTTCAGGGTCCGGGGGTGGACCCGGGTTTGCCGGATCGAATCCTTTGGGATACTTTGGCTTTCTCTTCCTCTTCCTCTTTGCCTTCTCTTTGTTCTTCACTTCTTCCTGCATCGATGAACCAGCAGCAGCACCTTCCATGGGTTTTGCACCAGAGGTCTTTTCTAGGTTATCCACATCAACAGCCTTCAATCCGGGTAACGGCTTTAGCTGTTTCTCGTAAGTTTCTGCTTTCTCGACATTGACACGAGCAAGTGTAGTCACAAGACCAACCAAAGCATCTGTGCTTCTATGGTTTTTCACAATCTCCTCGTATAGCCATGAAGCCTCCTCTTCTTGACCATGCCTGAGCTTGAAGGAAGCAGCCTCTGGCATCAATATGCTAAGCTTATTGTCCTCAGTCATCGAATTCGACCACCACTTAATTGCTGAGTCAAGAACAGCAGCAGCACCGTCATTGTCCCCAGCGCGCTCTTTGAGGGCGACAATGGTGGCAACAGTTGCAGGCAAATGCTGGATATCAGGTATTTTGGACAGGGACTCTGCTGCCACATGAGGATGACTGGCAGAAGCAGCAATTTGTGCCCTGGCCAAGAGAATCAACTTAGACTTTTCCGGAAACTTTTCAGCACACTGTCCCAGAAGCTCTTCAGCTTTTGCAGCCTTGTTCTCTCTCACCAAAACAGCAGCTTGAAGCAATATAGGAATAACACTCTCAGGAAACAGGCCCGGCAGTGCAGCACAAAGTTCTCGTGCCTGAGGTAAAAGATTCTCTTAACTGGTCAAGCAAAGTATGCAAAGAAGACAAAAGAGAGGAATAAACAAGATTTCAAGTTAAAAGGACCTGATCCATCTTATTTGCATGGAGGAGCAGAAGGACACGATTGCCATATATAGCCTCCTTGTGTTTCTGTGAAAGCTTCGCATCAAGTGCTTGAGTAAGCTGAAAAGTTTGGGAGTCTTTTTCTTTTAGCCGATCAAGCTTCCTCAAGCCATCAGAAACATCTTTGGAACCTTTCAAGGCAATAAGGTTATTCACAGCAACAGCAAGTGATGATTCATCAGCCAGATTTCGTTTAATGATGTCTACATACGAGCTGGTGGATTCTTGATTTTGTCCAAGAACCTGATGAAGAGAAAAAGTACGTTACAAGCGACTGGAAGATATCCTGACAGGAGGTTAAAGAAAATACGAGCAGCATAAATATACCTGTTGGACATATGCTAATTGGACAGAAATCGGGGCCAGCTCAATCTCAATATCCTCATCAGCAAAATTGTCATCCGTGAGGGTTTCCTGACCAATTCTGTCTCAAAGTAACAGTATATTTATCGGCTGTGAGTACATTGTACAAGACTTGGTGAATCAGTAGTCAAATGATTAATGTACTTCCAGTATGATAAAGATACAGAAGAAAGAAAATCATGTATACTAGATTGATGTGATTATCAAAATGGGAAAATGATTAAACAGTCGGCAGTGATGATAAGACAAGAAGGAATTGAGACCAAAAAGTAAGGTTAAGTGTTAACAACTAATTTACCGAATTACTGACCCTGTTTAGTACAGCTAGTCCTAAACATATATAATTGCATTAAATCTAGATGAGTTTCAAGAGGAACAGCTAAAAAAAGTGGCAGCCCTCTTAACAAATACTAGTAGGAACAATTGCCTAGAAGACATAATTAATGAATAATCCTACGAAATTATGGCTCAAATTTCTCAGGAAAAGAGATATTGTATACTGTGATATACCTCCTGGCAGTCAGCAATAGTTGTTCTGCGTCAGCGTAGTTGTTGTTTTCAATCAAAGAGCAAGCAGTGTTATACGCCAACTCAAAACTACTAGTTGGTTTGATCCTCAAAGCCTCCAATGCTCCTTGCACTTGAGAAGCTTTTCCAGCTGAAACCAACCCTGCGACGAGATTGATCTCTAGCGTTTCAATCTTGGACTTCTGCAGTTTTTGATACACATCCACGCAAGCATCTGCTTTTCCCAGACGGTACAGAATCTGAGCCTCCAAAAGCAAAGTCTCGGAATCTCTCTCTCGACCTTTTAAACACACAAAAGCCTCGTCTAACTTGTTTTGACGGTATAAGCAATAAGCCTATTAAGAGAGCAAGCAATTCAGAGAGAAACCATTAGTCCCAACCCAAGAGCTCACAACAACATTCATTTCCAGCAAACTAGATGAGCATTACAATAAAAAAACAGATAAGATCGATTTGATGCAAAACTAGTCTACAAAAACTGACCTTTTGAAAGCCCAGATCGATTGGAACCTTGTGAGACGACTGAATAACGGAGACAGCATCATCGATCTTATCGTCTTTTATCAAAGACACAACTTTGCATCGGATCGCATCCTCATCGGTAGGTACGATCGACAAAACTGAAACAAAATTCACGGTTTCAATTTCACCAAATAAAATCTTCCGCATAAGAAAAAATTATAGACGAGGGAGGTAGAAATCTGAAACCTTGATCAGCGACCTTAACGGCTTGATCATATTCAGATCGCTGAATGTGCCTATTAAGAGAAGTGAAGAGATCTTCGATTGCAGGAGGAGGCTGAGAAGTCGGGGTTTTGGGTTTTTCTTTCGATTTAGGAGCCATGGCTTCGGGGAAAATCAAACACCGGAGAAGAAATCGGGATCCCAGCTACAGATTTTCGCTAAGGGTTTGCATTCGTCTTCAACGTATGGGGGATGACTGCTTAAGATTTGCCCAAGATAAAACTGATGGGCTTCAAATGGGCCTATGGCATGATCCAATCATTTGAGTTTTTTTTTTCGAAAACGGCCAATTCCTACTCGTACACAGTTTTTGTACAAATGATTTGTGCAATACATATCTATACTCTAATATATTTTCAAAATTCATACCCAAACTTTGATATTTTGATTTTTACATAATTTAACTGTAATTCCGTTAGTCAATCCGTTATTATTTTCATACGTAGATGCTGAGTCAATATATATATATAAATCTATCAACCAAAACGATGTCGTTTTGTATAAAAAAAACTCAAAACGACGTCATTTTAATTGAAACAATCTAAAAAAAAACAATCCCAAAATGACGTCGTTTTGAGAAAGCATATCATCTTCTTTCTCTTTCACGCTTCTCGAATCTTTTTACCAAGAAAACATAACTCATTTTATCGACCATGACCATAGCAAGCCGTCAGAGCACCCGTGATCAGATCAAATCATCATCTTTCAGCACTGACGAAGGCGGCATTTCGCTTTGTTTTTCTGCGGGTATCCCTCGTGGCAAAGGCAAGGAACTTGTGTCGATCGGATTGCTAGCCACATATTGTATGATGAATCCAAGAAGCCTAGGGTTATCATTCCTTTTCCCCTCTGAAACTCAGGATTTGACTATGGTACACGAATCTTCAAACTTTAGCTTTTTTTATGTTCCTTTCGTTGTTCTTGTGAGAAATTGAATTGGAAGATTTGTATTGTATATGTAGCTGAGAGAAAGGAGATGTTAAATTGGGTTAAAAAATTCGATGAAGAAGACGTAGCTTTAGTTTTTTTTCAGATTGGTTTTAACCAAAACGACGTCGTTTTGGTCAAAAAAAAATTTGATACAAAACGACGTCGTTTTGGTCGATACTTTAAAAAAAAAAAGTATAATGACTTAGCATCCACGTATGAAAATAATAACAGAGTGACTAACAGAATTACGGTCAAAGTATATAAAAGACAAAATACCAAAGTTTGGGTATGAATTTTGAAAATATGTTGGAGTATAGGTATGTATTCGCACACGTCCTTCGTATAGGAACGGAATGGAACCGTGTACAACAGTTGAGGTAGGAATTGACCGTATTCCTCTTTTTGCGGCGCTTATTATGAAACTAGAAAAGATATGAAATTATTATTTGAAAACCAAGCAGATAAACTCATGGTCTGCAAATTTTTTTTACAAGGCAGGGAAAGAAAGGCTCATTAAATTAATGGTCCAAGCCCTTCCGACATATGTAATGTCGTGTTTCTTTTTCCAAAAACTATTCGCTCTAAATTGAGTAATACTATTGCAAACTTCTGGTGGGAGCTTTAAGATAGATAGCAAAAGCATCCATTGGCTGGCTTGGGACAAATTATGTACCCAACTAGCTAATGGCGGACTTGGATTCCGGACCTTGGAAAAGTTTAACTTGGCCCTACTTGCAAAAAAAAAACTATGGAGATTGATAAGATATTTGAACTCTTTGATGAGTCATGTGCTATGGGGGGATATTTCAAATATTCTAACCCTTTGAAAGTGCAAGAGTCTAATCGGTCCTTATATGGCTGGAGAAGTATTATGGCAGCAAAACCTCTGCTAATCTCGGGTCTCCGAAAAACAATAGGATCATGCTTTAATACTCGGGTATGGAGTAAACCATGGGTCCCAGATGTTCTGGCCCGCCCACCTAAAGGGGTGCTTGTCAAGAGAGATCCCCTACTATATGTTAATGCCTTGATCGATTATGAGACTAAACTATGGAAGGTGAAGAAAATCCATGAGCTCTTTTCTCTGGAAGAAATCCCCTCATCTTAGGGATACGACAAAGCCAAAACTTCTCCATGGATGGTTATAGCTAGTCGTTCACTTAGTCCAGCAAATATACTGTTAAATCAGGTTACCGAGCCGCGAGAGATCTCTTTCATCTTGCTTCTGACTCTCCTGTTCAGGGACCAGATTTCACGACACTATTGGCACAAGCATGGAGACTCAAAACTATACGCAGCTAAAACACTTTGTGTGACAATGTATTTCGGGATGCATGGCTACCTATCAAAGATTGTCCTATAGATACATTGGGCGCAAAACAGAATGCCCGCGATGCGGAGCAGAAGAAGAAACTATTAACCACTTTTTCTTCGAATGCCCACCATCCCGCCAAATAAGGTCTTATCGACTATTCCTTCAACCCCATGTATCTTCCCTTCGGCGTCTTTTTTTGTCAATGTCGACTACTTATTTTGGTGGGCAAAGGAGTTAAGGGCTGAAGAGCACCATCTACTAATAATCACGTGGTTGTTGTGGTACATTTGGAAAGCCCGAAATAACAAAGTTTTTGATAATTAGAGCATATCCCCACAAGACACAATCAGCCTTACTACACAGGAAGAAGAGGCGTGGATGAAGGCTAATACGAAGGAGGAAGTTGCTATGGAGCCTCAAGAGCTTCCATAAAACGAGGGGGGGGGGCGCACCACCCCCCCCACAGATGGTTGTATGTTATCTTGATGGGTTGTGGCATGCGTCCGACCTTATTAGTGGGCATGGCTGGTTAGCGACAAGAGAAGGCAACACCCTACATATAGGGACGAAAGGTTCCCGCATGATTTTATCCCCTCTACATGCCAAACTGGATATGCTAATTTGGGCTATGCAGTGCATGATCTCTGACTAGTGCCTTATTCGCCACATATTGTACGGACTTGGTGGTTACCAATCCTCTAGAGTGTCTTACCTTTGAAGCGGAACTCGACGACTTTCATAGCCTCAAGTCTTCTTTTTCTTATTTTAGTAATTTGCATATCCCTAGATGTTACAATGTATGTGCTGATCGTCTTACTAAATAAGCACGAGTACGAAGAGTCATTTTCTCCCATATGTAAGCGCATTGGTCTCTAATTGGCTCTCCCAATAGGAGGGCTCAATACCGATTTCTTAATAAAATGGTGTTTTTGTTGTAAAAAATAAACCAAGCAGATAAAATATATACGAAAAGTCTTGTTAGAATGCATATATTTTTTTAAACGACTGTGATACATAAATAAAATACTAAAATAAAGATAGAACTGAAGAAAAAAATACAAGAATACATGAACCAATATGTACTCAGATTGGTATCAAACCTCTCATAGATTATGAAGCCTCTTCAATGATTCTTCTATTTTTTTTTTTCTAGGAGGCTCTGGGATCCAAGCGAAGTGGAGATACATGTTCTAAGGGATTACAGAAAATGTGACGAAGTTTTTGTTCCTCCAAAACTTCTTTTACTAGTTAGGTGCTCGGGCCTACTGATTTATTGGGCACTCCAAAAAGAATGATGGTCTATCAGCATTTTCGGATATTGTTCCGCTAACGAAACATCTACATATCATTTATTGATCGATATGCTCTTGATAGCCGAAAAACTACCCCTAATTGTTTCCTTTAATTATCCCAATCATAGTTTTTTTTAACACATGAATTCTTTTATGAAAATGGTTTCTTTAAAACAACTTAAATATATACGTTCATAACTTATTAAAAAAAAAAGGGTAAACTCACTCAAAAAACATTTATATATTGGGAAATTATGAGATATACCTATTAAATGAAGTAAAATTAGGTGAATCACCATCCAATTCAAAAAATTAGAAAAGCATGAATTGGTGTGAGAAAAATATTGGTTATACCCATTTCCTCAAGCGCACATAATTAACTCTTTTCCTCCGACGATTGGAACTCTCTCCCTCCGACGGTCGGATCTCTGCAATTCTTTTTTTCAACGGTTATCTTTATCATCCTCTCGTCAGTTTTTTCTCTCGCCATTTCGCAGGAACACTCACAAATTTTCTCTCTCTCTCCCTCTTGCTGACACTATCGCCGGATTTCTTTTCCTCTTCACTCGACCGAACTATTGCCGGATTTCTCTCCCTCTCCCACTTGCCGGATTTCTCTCTCGTCGTTTCTCTCTTCCTTTTATACTCTCCGATTTCTCTCTCTTTTTCTGGTCATATCTCTCTCCCTCTTACACTTGCCAAATCTCTTTCTTTCTCTGTCTTGCCAAATCTCTTTCTAACTCTCCAATATCTCTCTCTTACTCTGGCCATATCTCTCTCCCTCTTACACTTGCCAAATCTCTTTTTTTTCTCCTTCTCTTCGGATCTCTCTTTCTTTTATACTCTCTAATTTCTCTCTCTTTTTAGGGCCATATCTCTCTCTCTTTCTAACTCGATGATCCCCTTTCTCTCTCCATCTCGCCGGATCTCTTTCTAACTCGATGATCCCCTTTCTCTCTTTCTCGCTTACATTTTCCTCGGATTTTTCATCAGACCTCTCACCAGAACACCACCAGAACTCTCATCCTAAAATATATAGCGGAGGATAAAATCGTCCTCGCAACTTATATAAATAACTAGATAAAGGACCCGCATATATGCGGGTTTGTAATCTAACATTTTATAACCTGTAAAAAAAGTTAATCGATTAAAAGTATAAATCAAAATTAAACCACCCATAAAAATAAATTAAATAAAATTAAGAACGCTGATGCAAAACCACTAATTCAGAAGTCTAACATTTATTTATTTACTTTGATTATTTTATTATTTGATTTTCAATTAAATTTTATCACATACTTTCAAATTATTAGTTTTCCTATTCTATTTGAATTAATATTACTTTTTAATTCATTTTTAAAATCTTGATGAATTTATTATCATGTTTTAGTTGAATTATTTTAACTCCTTTAATATTTTATAAACCGCATAAAAGTGGAAAAAAAAATCATATCATCCGTAAAAATAAATAAAATAAGATTGAAGACGTCGATGTGAAATTACTCATAAAAAAGCCTACAAATTATTTATTGATTTTGATTCTCCTACTTTTTTTTTATATTAACTGAATTTTCAAAAAAAAAATTCCACATATTTCTAAATTATTAGTTTTTCCTATTCCTATTTAAATTATGTTTACTTTTTATTACGTAACTACTCATATAACTTTTTTTTTAACTCTTGACAAATCGATTTACGTATTTTTATTTGAATTAGACTTACTTACATTTTTTAATCATATTTGAATTTTATTTTTTTCACTTATGAATCAAGTATTATCTTTTTTCCAATGAAAAACTAATTATATGTGTTTCATCAATTGGTTTCTTACTTTTTATAATTTTCACAACATGAGAAACTTTCAAAATAATTTCCTTCTCATAAATCAATTTTAAAATATTTAGGATGTCTACGTAGTGGTAAGTCTTTAAAAAAAGCACAATACAATGTATATTTTTTTAGTCTGATTTCAAAATATAATGATATTATATATTTTTTAAATGGAAAAATTTATTTTGACATGTGGCTAAAGTTAATTGGAAACAAAAAATTTAGAAGGGGTTATTGAAAATTTAAATTGTTTGGTGGAAAGACCGAGAGAGTACAAAATTGTTTAAATAAAGGTGAAATATTATAATCCTTAAAGATTTGGGTATGTAAACCTAATTTTATTCAAAAGATTTTTACACGTGTATTTAATATTCTAATGAGAAAACGTGTTTGATTTTTTTGTAATAACTATTTCTATTTAAAATCAAAATATATGTAACTGTGTATATATGTAGCTTTTTTTTTTTTATGAATTACTAAAATAAACTAATTGAAAAATGTTGAGATATATTGTTTTTATCGAATAAGAGAGTAATCGATGGTTTTTTATAATAAAAAAAGCTGAAATAAAATTTGTGGAAGAGATTATTGAATTTTGAAATTTTTTGGTGAAAAAATGGAGAGAGCACAAAAGCTTGTTATATAAAGGCAAAATATTATAATTTTTGAAGATTTGGGTATGTAAACCTAAGTCTATCTGAACTCAAAATATTTTTACACATATATTAATTAATATTCTAATGAGAAAATTTTGAAATCTAATTCATCTTAATAAACGTAAAGGATATGTAAACCTAATTCTATTCAAACTCAAAAGATTTTTACATGTGTATTTAGTATTCTAATGAGAAAAAGTGTTTGATTTTTTGCCTTATCTATTTCTATTAAAAATCAAAATATATGTAAACGTGTATATATGTAACTTATCTACTAATTTTTTTTATGAATTATTAATTAGAAGCTAATTAGAAAATGTTGATATATGTTGTTCTTTATAATCTAATTGATAAATACAAATATATAAGAATTTTTTTAAATAAGTTTTGTTTGACACGTGGCAAAATCTAATTGAAATTTTTTAACACATGTCAAAATCTGATTGATCGGCTGACATGTGTCACGATCGTGTTAATTACGAAGTTTGACGCATCAAACTTTATATAATAAGATATATAGCGGAGGGTAAAATCGTCCTCACAACTTATATAAATGTCAACTAATTAATTTTCACACTTATATAATCACATATTTAATTTAAAATTAACATATTTTTATTTCTCTACATATTACGAATACATGCTTAGTTTATTAAATAAAAAAGGGTATTAAAACTTTTTAGTTTACTAAATAAAATATATTACAATTGAAAATAATAAAAAATTTATTCCAAAAATAAAAATTAAATACTATATTTCTAAATATATTGGAATTAAATAAAAGACGAGGTTCAAGGAAATTATCATAAATATATATAACGTGTCCACACACACAGATTTTTCCGTCCGTCTCTCACTTTCAGCCTTGGGGACATCAGCGAGCGAGGGACACTACACTGAGCTTTTCCCTCCCAATCGCAATTTTTTTCTCGAGAGAGAAAATAGCAGAAGAAAATGTCAGAAAACGATGGAAAGGACAAGAAAATGGAAGGATCTAACCCTAAGAAGCTCAAACTTGTAACCTTAACCGGAGCGGCTGGGCTGCTAGGACTCGCCGTCAGTTTCGCCATCTTCGCTTACAAGTCTCACAAGGAAAAATCCAAGAAGAAAGGTACTCTTTCGTCTTCTTTTCAGTTTCTCTTGGCTTGATTCCGCCTGTATCTCACAATGCCGTATTGATTATTTTGTTTGAAATTTAGGTCTTCCTGGGTGTGATACTGTTTGTGTTAAACTATCGGCGAGAGAGATTCTCGACTTAGCTGACGAAATCATTTCTAAGTCCACGAGAGTTCATGATGCTGTTGCCTTGGTTCCTCTAAATAAGGTATTTTAAATTACTGGAAAGTGGAAACAAGCCAGATTGATATGGAAAATATGTTTTTTGAGTTGATCTTCCTATCTTTGTTAATGCCTGTAGCTCTCTTATGAGAACGTTGTATTGCCGCTGGCAGAACTGGAAGCAAGACAACTCTCGCTTATACAATGTTGTGTGTTTCCTAAGATGTTATCTCCCCAGGATAATGTTCGTAGAGCCAGTGCTGAAGCCGAGCAGAAAATCGACGCTCATATCCTGTCCTGCAGGTGTTTCTGGATTCCTTTTGTTTATTCGACTGTCTTCTTCACTAGGCTTGGAAAATGATGAGCATGAAATGGTTTTGAATTTCTGAACCCCTTTATTAATTCATATGAAACTGAAGATCATATCTTTGTGCAAGCTTATCAGAAAACGTGAAGATGTTTACCGGATTGTCAAAATTTATGCTGCAAAGGGAGAATCGAATGCCCCAGAAGCCAAATGCTACCTACAGTGTCTGGTAAGGAAAATTGAATCGTGTGCTCCTTGATATATTGCTCTGAAGGTTTTCACTGTCTCAGACATTAGTACTATATCATACAATCAAGGAGTTAAACCTCTCCTAAACGTATAACATTCCTGCTGCTAATGCAATGTAGTGCCTTAAGGCCCTTAACCAAAACAAATCATTCTAACAACTGATATTAGAATACCATATTTGTGTAAATATGTCCTCCTTAGCGTAGTAGTAATCATTTCTAATTTCTCCTTCACAATTCTAGAAATTGTTGGTCCATGACTTTGTATTATTGATATTCACTTAATTTTCATTACTTGTGCTGTAGAAAGTGATTGACCAGCCTCAAATATGTCCCCTTGCGAATGAGAATCAATACTTGTTTCTTTTACGTATGTATAGCGTCTTTTGAGGTATTCTTATCCTCATGGACTATCAAATAGCACTCTTTAAGGGTTGGACCAGAGGGTTTTGCATTCATGAGCTTCTTTCAGTTGCTCTAGAAGAAAGCGGTTGGAATAATGAGCTTCCTGTCAAATCTCATTTGCAAGAGTTGCTTGCAGACTTCTGTTGCCTTTACTAAGCTATGTGAGTTGAACGAAATTATTGATTTCTGTTTATCAGTGACAGGTTAGAGACTTCGAGGACAATGGTCTGAACCTTACTGCAAGAAAAAGAGAGGAAGTGGAGAGACTGAGAGATGAAATTGATGAGCTAAGCTTGCGATATGTTCAGAATTTAAATGAAGATAGTTCATGTCTGTTTTTTACTGAGGCTGAGCTTGCTGGTTTGCCATTAGAATTTCTTCAGGTGTTTATCCTAATTAGCTTACTCTGTCACATGCAAATCTGTGGCCTTTTCTGTCTTGGATATGACTTTTTCTGAACTATTTCTCATTTCTGCAATTTATCATGCAGAGTTTGGAAAAAACTCAAAATAAAGAATTTAAGCTCACCTTGGAAAGTCGTCACGTGGCAGCTATTCTAGAGTTGTGCAAGGTAAGAATTGCCATTTACCTTTTTTGATTGCCATGCCACAGAAAAGGTGGCAGTTACAGTTACTTGCCAGTTCTTGATACTGCCTTTTTTTGTAACAAGGAACATTTCGACATCTCTCTATGTGTCTAGGTCAATGCATTAGAATCTGTCTTTGAAAATTTGTCTTTTGTTTTAAACTTTGCAGATGGCCAAGACAAGGAAGACAGTGGCTATGGCATATGGAAAGAGATGTGGAGATGCCAATATTCCGGTGTTACAAAAATTGGTACTTGTGTGTCTATTCTAGAAACCCTTGACAGAAGCCTGCAGCACACTTCAATCAGTTGACTTCATACTATTCTCGTCTCTGTAGGTTCAGTCGCGCCATAAATTAGCTCGCTTACTTGGTTATGCACACTTCGCAGATTATGCACTTGATCGTAGGATGTCAAAGACATCAACGAGGGTTTGTAAAAGATCCTTTAAGTGATTAGTTTATCATTCTTCATTATCTCGTTTGTACTTACGCCCGTTTTGTGTCCAGGTGATCAGGTTCCTGGAGGACATCTCTTCCAGTTTAACTGAATTGGCTATTAGAGAGTTTTCCATTTTAGAAGACTTGAAGGTAGAATATAATGTTGGTATTTCATGTAATAGGTGATGCCTTTCTCAATACGTAACTTCCCGGGTTCTAATATCAGAGGAAAGAAGAAGGGGAGCTTCCGTTTGGCGTAGAAGATCTTTTATATTATATAAAGAGGGCAGAGGAGTTGCAGTTTGATCTTGATTTTGGGGATATCCGACAATATTTTCCTGTCAGTTTGGTCCTTCCTGGGATCTTTAAAATATGTCAAGACCTTTTTGGTGAGTTGAGAGTCTGTACTCTTAAATCTTTTGGGGTCTTAATAATTTTTTTGCTTTGCTTATGTGGCTCGACGATATTTACTATTTATTTATTTCATCTTTGTCATGGCTTGCTGACCAGTCTTATGATTTCCGATTTCCATGCAGGAATAAAAATTGAGGAGGTTACTGAAATTGATGTTTGGTATTATGACGTGCGAGCTTTTGCCGTCTTTGACTCCGGGTCTGGAAAGCTTTTGGGTTATTTCTATCTTGACATATTTACAAGGTCCATTAGCAACCTTTGCTCATCCTCCTCTTCGCTTTCATAGCCTCCATTTTTTTTTAGTTGTGAGAATAATTTTGTTGGACAGGGAAGGGAAATTTAGTCACAGCTGTGTGGTGGCTCTTCAGAACAACGCACTGTTCTCCAATGGTGCCTGTCAGGTGACAATCGTACATCCATGTCGGACCCTTATGTGAAAGTGTCATGCAGTTCAAAATATAAATCGATACTGGGATCTTGTGTGGATGTATTTTAACATGTTTGTATTTTATTCTGTTTCTGTCTCCAGATTCCTGTGGCGTTGCTTATTGCACAGTTTGCAAAGGATGGTGGCGGTGAAGCTGTGCCATTGGGCTTCTCTGAGGTGGTTAATCTTTTTCATGAGTTTGGCCATGTGGTACGTGAATGAGATTGGTTAATTGGAACAGTAGAATAAATTCTGTTGCATATCTTTTGTATATATCAAAGGATGTTATGAGCTGATGTTCCTTGCTATCCATTGGTAAATAGGTTCAACATATCTGCAATCGCGCTTCATTTGCTAGACTCTCGGGACTACGTGTTGACCCTGACTTTCGGGAGATCCCTTCTCAATTATTGGAAAACTGGCAAGTAAAGTGATAGTTGTTTTATTGTTTCTGTATTAACACAAATCCTTACAGATGGAGTATGATCCTGCTATCTCTAGGTGTTACGAGAGTTTCACCTTGAAGTTAATATCAGGTTATCGTCAGGTGAGTGCTTTTCACGGCAAAATTGTTGACAATGTTCTCTGGTCGACTAGTTATGATAATTTGGTTCAACTTTGGATTTATTCCTGTTTCCCTTTTAGACTGTGACTTATTTATTTAATTCATTGGACTCGCAGGATATCACCAAGCCACTTGTGGATGAAGTCTGCAAAACACTCAAACGTTGGCGATATTCTTTCTCTGCACTTAAGTCGCTTCAGGAGATATTATACTGTGAGACATCTCTCTGCACATGTCTTTCGGTTGTCTTTTTTTTTTTTTAAATACCATCAAATTGACTTTTAATAGGCTACCGTCAAAAGTTGTCTTGATGATTATATACCTTTTCAGTTTGATTTATTGTAGTTTATTCACTGAAATATCAATTTCCTCACAATTGTTAGGACAAATAGTTTGTTAGTAAGATCAGTAGATTGTGTTTCTTATTATGCGTTAGAGGAAGTGGAAGTATACTAAGAGGCGTATTAGCGGTGTAAGAAGCTCGTGATAAGGTAAAATGTGGCATTGACTAATGATGCTTGATGATCAGGTCTATTTGATCAAAAGATATATTCGGACAATGATGTTGACTTTCTCCAGCTAATCAGGAGTCTTCATCCAAAGGTAAAAGCAGAAACTCTCAAAGCATACTGGTTTATTTACGGTGGGTAAATCGTCTTTGTATGTAGTCTCTCTCTCTCTCTCTCTCTCTAGGTAATGATAGGGCTACCAGTGGTGGAAGGAACAAACCCTGCTTCATGTTTCCCACGTGCTGTAATTGGCTCAGAAGCAACATGTTACAGCCGTATATGGAGTGAGGTATGATGGATTTGCACTGTGTTAATCCGCGCTGATTGCTCTTTCCATGATTTTAATCTGAGAATCCGCTTATTTTCACAGGCATTTGCTGCTGATATATATGCTTCAAAATTTGGGGATGAGCATCCGAATCTGTATACGGGCATGCAGTTCAGAGACAAAGTAAACAATAATGAGAAGCGTATTTGTTTATTTCTTAATTCAGTAGTCTGTGACTGTGAGTGTAACAACAGCTTTCTTCTTAGGTGTTGGCCCCGGGAGGAGGCAAAGAAGCCATGGAACTTCTCACCAATTTTCTTGGAAGGGAACCATCATCACAAGCTTTCATCGATTGCCGGACAAAATATAGTTTGTGATATCTGCACCTAACATTAGGATCTTCAAATGCTGTTTTTGCAAGCTGAATATCTTTGTTGCGGCGATTATTGATTTTTTTTGTTGATGAGTTGAGAGGACCGAACAGTTTAGTTGGCAATTTAGTTGGAATCATTCATTTTTGTCCAGTCCCAAATCACCGACCAAAAAAACGAACTATATCATATAGGGATCAAAATGGTGAATGTTTATAAGTTGGTTTTTATGATCTGAGAGGACGGGTTTAGTTGATTTCGCTGATTTAGACCTATGTTTGGTTGACTGATAACTCTGTTTAGACCTCCGGTCTTCTCTCTATAAACCAGAAATCCCCAAATGTTGAACTATATATGAACACTAAATCAACAATACCATTGTTGGGGTATTGTTGTGGAGAGACAAATTTCGGAAGTTGGAGGCAAAAAGAACAAAAATTACGTGATCCACAAATAATAAATAAAACTAAAAAGTAGAAAAAGAATTACTAAACCAAGAATGTTTTGAAATCCCAAAACCTTTAAGAGGATGAAATACTAAACCAAGTATGTTCTGAAATCCCAAATGTATTTTGGGTAAGGAAAAAAAACATGTTGAAATTCTTTAAGAAAAGGATTCAATGAGAAAAATATTCCAACTAAAGGTAGGCTTATTCAAATGAATCAAGAACTTTGAAAACGTTGAAAAAAAAATCCAAATCACGTTGGAATTGTTCAACTATTTATGTAAGATAATCAAAAAGAAAAAGAAAGATGACTACCTGTTTAGTAATTAATTATAAACTTTTAAATAATGTTATACAATAAATAAGATATTCAATGCCTAATAAAAGAGATTTATTAAAAATATTATATGACGTTTGTACATTTAAAATTTGATATGAAAAGTGGATTTTGGCAAATTCAAATAGCTGAAAAAGATAAATATAAGAGAACATTTACTTTGTATTTTGGGCATTATGAATGAAACGTCATGTTTTTCGGTTTAAAAAATGCATCTTTTGAATTTCAAAATATTATGAATGAAAGTTTTAACCATTATCCTACATTTTCTATAGTATATATATATATATATATATACTAGAAAAAAGACCCGTAAGACCCGTATATACGCGGGTTTGTAATCTAATATTTTATAATCCATAAAAAAGTTAATCAATTAAAAGTAGAAATCAAATCGATTTACGTATTTTTATTTGAATTAGACTTACTCACATTTTTTAATCATATTTGAATTTTTCTTTTTCACTTATGAATCAAGTATTATCTTTCTTCTAATAAAAAACGAATTATATGTGTTTCATCACTTGGTTTCTTACTTTTTATAATTTTTACAACATGAGAAACTTTAAAAATAATTTTCTTCTCATACATCAATTTTACAATATTTAGGATGTCTACGTAGTGGTAAGTCTTTAAAAAAACCACAATACAATGTACATTTTTTAAGTCTGATTTCAAAATATAATGATATTAGATTTTTTTTAAATGGAAAAATTTATTTTAACATGTGGTTAAAATTAATTGGAAACAAAATTTAGAAAAGATTATTGAAAATTTAAATTGCTTGGTGGAAAGATCGAGAGAATACAAAATTGTTTAAATAAAGGTGAAATATTATAATCCTTAAAGATTTGGGTATGTAAACCTAATTATATTCAAAAGATTTTTACACGTGTATTTAATATTCTAAAAAGAAAATATGTTTGATTTTTTTGTCATATCTATTTCTATTTAAAATCAAAATATATGTAAACGTGTATATATGTAGCTTATTTACTTTTTTATGACTTACTAAAATAAGCTAATTGGAAAATATTGAGATATGTTGTTTTTATCGAATAATAGAGTAATCGATGGTTTTTTATACTAAAAATGCTGAAAAAAAATTTGTGAAAGAGATTATTGAAGTTTGAAATTTTTTGGTGAGAAGATTGAGAGAACACAAAAACTTGTTATATAAAGGGAAAATATTATAATTTTTGAAGATTTTGGTATGTAACCTAAGTCTATTTGAGCTCAAAAATTTTTTACACGTGAATTAATTAATATTCTAATGAGACAATTTTGAAACATAATTCATCTTAATAAACGTAAAGAAAAAGAGGGAAAAAATAATGTTTGTACGAAAAAAAACAAAATCGAGACATATAATAAAGTCAATATTTAAAAGAATAGACAATGTTTATCAACTAATTATTTTAATGAATTATTTTTTCGAAACTATTTTTTTTTTTAATAATCTACTTGATAAATACAAATATATAAGTTTAAAAAGAAATAAGATTTGTATGACACATGTCAAAATCTAATTGGAAAAAATTACATGTGTTAAAATCTAATCTTATTTATTAGAAACTTTTTTTTTGATATATGTTGATTTTTATAATCTACTTGATAAATACAAATATATAAGTTTAAAAAGAAATAAGATTTGTATGACACATGTCAAAATCTAATTGGAAAAAATTATATGTGTCAAAATCTGATCGACCGACTGACACGTGTCACGATCGTGTTAATTACGAAGTTTGACGCATCAAGCTTTATATAATAAGATATATATATATATATATGATGTATTAATATTTTCAAAATCTATTGACAAACATTTTAAATATTTATATACTTTTTAATATCGTTAAAAACATGGACTAATAGTATATGCAAAAAGATGCAAATATTTATTAAAAAAAAGATTTCTAGGACATAATATTTATCAAGGAACTATATCACCTATATATTTTTCTTTGTCAGCAGCATAATAAACTTACTTACCACGGTTCAGTTATCTAAACCGGCGGTGATGAGTTTACAAAAGAAACATCAACATTAACTACTCGTGCACAATTCGCTAGCCTATCGGCCTTAGAATTTATGGTGCGCGGGATAAGCGATAAAGAGAAGAACAAAAACTTCTCCTTTAGCTTCATCAGTTCTTCAAGGTGGATTCCAAACGCCGACCACTCCGTCGGTGCAGACATCATCTTCACCAAATCAGAATAGTCTGTTGCGAAGGCTACCTCCGTCTTCTGCTGGGCATTCAAACATTGCATCGCCCAAATAAGCGCTTCAAGCTCCGAATGTAGGGGTGAAAGACTCCTTCTCAGATTTCGGGCTCCCATCATGATCTTTGTGTCTTCGTCCTGAAAAACATACCATCTGAGACCCGAGTACTTATCCGACTCTTTCCAAGAACCATCAGTATAACATTTCAACCCTCTATAGTCTGGAGATCCAGTTAGTTGATTCCCATTGTACGATATGGAAATCGATATCTCAGATTGAGCCGTCTGCCAAACCAGAGCCTCCGTTTCCGCATTCCGTAGAACAAGATGTTGATCCACATCCAAACCTCTAAATGCCTTATCATTCCTTATTTTCCAAATGTACCATAATATCCATGGGAACCTCTGATCTTGGTGACCCGGAGGCACCCGCCAAAACAAGAAGTCCATATTAGTAAAAACTGAAGTGTCGGGAAAACGCCAGTAGCCGTAGGGATTGTGGAAAAAGCCGATGTTTGTAATGGTGGAGGGCATTCAAACAGAGCATGACTTATCGTTTCTTCCATTCCACAACGAACACATTGTGTATCACACCTTATTCCTCTATTCTTCAGATTCACCGTAACTGATAAAAATCAAGTAAGAACTTGCAGGACATTGAATTATCCAGGACTGCGCTTGCAATGTCCAAACCGATGGGCCAAAACTTTAATTTCGATCTAAAACCCTGCTAGCTTGTTCAATCTGATATCCCGATTTGACCGTATATTTTCCAGATTTCGTATAATGCCCAATCCAGAGAGTCCGGTCTGAGAATATCCCCTACCGGTATACTCCGTATGATTTTTACATCTTTTGGAATGATAACCGCATTTATCAAATCTATGTTCTAGGTCCTTGTCTAAAAATATCACCTATATTTAGGTCTATAGAATTTGCATATAAATTTTCGGATGAAATAAAAGAAAAAACAAAACTACAACGATTTTTAGGATGTTTAAACTCAATATAAGATTTTTTACCTAATATATGAAAAATTATTCAACCATTATTTCAGAGATTGCCGAAGAATCTTGTACCATGGTCTAGTTTGCATACTAGTATAGTCCAAGATATTAAGAAAAGAGTCACAAAATTACTATGTTTAGTTGTACCACATCCTGATACATTTATGATAGTCGAAACCGATGCATAAGAATTAGGTTATGGGATCCTTAAACAAAAATTATCAGAATCTACCTAAGAGTCTATAGTCCATTTTTATTTAGGAGTTTGGCTAGGACCCCAAAATAATTATTCTACAGTTAAAAAAAAAAGATTTATCTATCGTAAACAGTATTTCTAAATTTCAAGTTGACTTAGTTAAAAAAAAAACTTTATTACGTGTTGACTGCAAATTTGCAAAAAAGATTTTACAAAAGACGTTAAAATGGCAAGCTATTTTATCTGTTTTTTTTTTGTATTTTGATATACAATATATATTGTTGGGGATAAAATAATATTTTTTGGGTTAAGCGAATCACCTGAAAGCACGTATCCCACGGCGCGGTGGAAACGTTTAACTCCCTTGGTGGAGTTTATTTATACCTCGACAAGAGCCCTCAGAAGAGTTTGGGCCTGAATCTACAATGGCCCAAACATACGGGTGAGGTCACTTGGGCCTGGCCCCATCCTGGGAAGCGTACCCCACTATTCGGGGCGATCAGGGTCTTGAACTGAGTGAACATACGTACAAGTATCTCTCTTCCCGACACCCGGAGATGGAGCACGACGCCCGAGTGCATAAGGTCAGGTGCAGCATAACGATTAAAGCATAAAAGGAACTGATTCCGAGGGAGCACCCCGGTGTCTGACCGACCGTGTCAGATACTGCCACCAGTGCATAAGGTCAGGTGCAGCATAACAGAGCCGTATGGTCGGCCAAGTGGTGCAAGAAGACGAGGAAATTAGGTAAAAAGCACTCGAGCACACCGTACCGGTCAAACCCGGAAGTCCAGACCCGACCCAGCCAAGGACGCAGAACCCGATATCCGAGCACACCGTCTCTCTTTTTTATTTTCCGACTTCCTTCTTTTCACTCTCCACGTCTCTTCGTGGTCATTTCTCTTCTTTCCTTATTTGCTATTTTCTGACTTAAGCGTCGGAGAGCCGTCGGAAAATACCCCACCCATCATTTTTTCCGAGGCCTTCACATATTTGTTATTGCGCAGGAGCGGGTCCTCCAGTGGTTGTTTAAGAGGACAAAAATTCTCCGAAACAATTTGGTGCTAGAAGGAGGGGGATAAACGCTCTACTAAAATCGACAAACACGTCCAGGTCTCACTTCGCACCTCAGATCTTAATGGAAGATCCCGAAAGCGCGACTATGGACGGAGTGGGGGAATGCCCACGACAATCAAAATCAAAGACCGGCCGGAAACAAAATATAGCGCATCGATGCCCAGCAAAGCTATAACTCCTGACATTGCCGGGTCGTCAACAAAAGAGTCCTCAATCCTGCGAGTGATCGAAAGAAGTACTGGGGGCAAAAAACGTGGAGAGAGGTGAGCGGAAAGACTCGATTGGCCAATCTCCATTTCGAGTCCAGATGCCGGATCCCCGGATGATGGTCCTCCTCCAAGGGCGAGGCATACCCCAGGTAAGGTATTCGACGTCAGCAATTCACCCGTTGGAAGTGCAGGACATAGGAGAACTTATGGAGGAGGTCTTAGAAAAGAGACTAAGAACAAGGGAAAAGACAGAGAAGAACTAACTAAACTCAGAACTACGAGCGTACTGGGAAGACGCGAGAAAAGAAAATCGAAGAAAAGAAGAGGAGAAGAGATGTGGAGTACCAAGTCACGCAGAACGTCTGCTCGAAACAAATCCCTCTCGATGTAACAAAAAATCTGCGTGCGCGGATAGCCTGGGGGGTTTAGGAACCCGACAGGCAACAACTTCCCTGATCAAGATGAGTGGCTCAGCGTGATAACACATGCGGTGAGACATCTTATATGGAATCAAGATCAACAGGGAAAGATGCCAGCATGTCAGCCAATGGAATAGGTCAAAACATAGTCAAAACAAATGAAAAATGTGCACTAGAAGCGTGAGCAAGAAAACCATAATGAGAGGGTACGAACGCAGAAGCTCTGCAAAAGGAGTAAATCACCACAAAGGAAATGAGATACATTGGATCGTCCCTCGATCTTGCTTAAAAAGATGATGAGACAAAAGGATAAAGCAAAAACGAAGGCTAATTCAAACGGCGCCTCTTGGGAAGATCGGACGGGGTCCCTTCAGAGACTTTTCGACCGGGAGTTGTGTCGTCCGAAGCTGACGATGTTTCCGGATCACCACAGTTATCCAACAGCCAGCGTGTGTGCAGGGAAATAGATGTCCTTACCGAATAAGTGGCAACGAGGGATTTTAGACGAGACACCTCCACCTCGAGAGAACCGATGAGATCCCAAAACTTGGAACATTGGGGGGTATGAGACGATAAGAGAGGTGGTCTCGGAGCCACCCGGGTAAGAAAAGTGATCGGAGCAGGGTCCCCGGGAAGGATGAATAGTCATCAAAACTTCCTGAAGACGGTCTCAGAACATTAGCCTCATGCGACGGGGCAGAAAAAGAATAGAGAAGCAAGGAACCGACCTGAGGAGGATCGGGAACGAAGGAGGAAATGGATCCTACAAACCGGGTATGGTTAACCGAAGAGTAAACTGTCATCAATTCAGGAACCCCACTCCCAAACTTGAGATATCGCCGTGCGAGAGGGACTCGAAGTCCAGGATTGACTTGAAGCCACATTGAGACGATGAAGAGGAGGGAACCTAGGAATAAATATACACACACTTAGAAAGCAGCAACTCCCCAAAAAGGAGTTTCGAAGACAAAGAACCATGGCCAACAAATACCAGGGAGAGAGGAGCTGAAAGATGGATCAATAGCTAGAGAGCTCGCATTCACATCGTCGGAATGAAAAAGAAATTTGGTAGATAGGAATACAGTAGGGAAGCGAAAGAAGACCAAGGGAAAGCTCACCCTGGGAGACGTCGAGACATGGATGAATCCTGGAAATCAACACAAGTGGAGGCATAAGGGATAGTACAATCAAGCGCCAAAGAGAATAAAAAAGGCACGTACCAACAGGATCCCCAAATCGGAAGGAGCAATCAAGCTCAGGGCATCTAATGAAGAAATAGGAAGTATCTTCCTCAGAGGGATCCAACCAGTCAGGGACCACTAGAGGAGAATCCATCCCAGCCTGAAGTCTCATTTCAAAGACACGGGATCCAACATGGGACGCTATCAGCTCAAAAGCGCTCCTTATCATCGGGCTCGTAACACGAACGCCATGTCTCATGCTCTCCACCAGGTCTTCGGACTCAGGCTATCTTAACCTCTGCGGGAGTTCTCATGCTTCCGCCAGGTCTCCGGACTCAGGTTATCGCAACCTCCGAGGGAGATCTCGAGTCCTCCCAGGTCTCCAAACTCAGGCAAAGGCCTTCAGGAATATCGTGCCCCCAGGTCTTCGGACTCAGGCTCAGGCCTTCAGGGATCTCGTTCCATCAGGTTTTCGGACCTGGGTTCCAGCCCATAAGGTCATGAGTGCATGATAATACGACTGCATTCATGATTCGACAATGGGAGGAAAATCTTAAGCGCATGATCGTACGACTGCGTTTAAGGTTGGAATCCCGGAGAAACACTGGTACTTATAAGAAAGATATTTCATCAGTCGCCCGAGCCCTCGACTCGGGCTCGAACAACGGAGAGGGAAATTGTTGGAGATAAAATAATCCCTTTTGTGTTAATTGAATCGCCTGAAACCACATATCATACGGCACGGTGGAAACGTTTAAATTTCTTGGTGGAGTTTATACCTTGACAAGAGCCCTCAGAGGAGTTTGGACCTGAATCTACAATGGCCCAAACATACATGTCAGGTCACTTGGGCCTGGCCCCATCCCGGGAAGCGTACCCCGCTATTCGGGATAATCAGGGTCCAGAACAGAGTGACCAGACGTACATGTATCTCTTTTCCCAACACCCGGAGATGGAGCACGACGCCCGAGTTCTCGTATCAGAAACTCGGGCTAGATATGAAATATCTTCCTTAGGCGCTAAATTCAAATTCTTATGATCTTTCATATTTCAGTTCTTGGTCAAAGGGTAAAAAACATTTACTTTATGTGTGCAAGGGTGAAAGCAGGTGGTCTACACTCAGGGAACGATTAAAGCATAAAAGGAACTGATTCTGAGGGAGCACCCGGCGTCTGACCCGCCATGTCAGACGCTGCCACCAGTGCAGAAGGTCAGGTGCAGCGTAGCAGAGCCATATGATCGGCCAAGTGGTGCAAGAAGACGAGGAAAGTAGATAAAAAGCACTCGAGCACACCGTATCGGGTCAACCCCGGAAGTCCAGACCCGGCCCAGCCAAGGACGCAGAACCTGGTATACGAGTCCGGGCAGGTAAATGTCTATAAATTACTACTCTATCTCCTTCATAAAAGGGGACCGAATCTCTGAGCTAAAAATCACAGACACTCAGCCTATCTTTTCGAGACTAAGGCCCATTCCCTTGAGTTTCAGTCTCTTTTCCGGTTGTTTAAGACCATTCTTTCCGATCTCATATCGAATTTCTCTTCTTCTCTAGCCGTTCCTTGGCCGGAATACTACTCAACATTCTCTCTCTCTCTCTTTAGCCTTACCACCAAATTTCTTCCACCAAACTCTTAGAGATACTCCGGAGACCACCCCTTTCGGCCCGGAGCCATCCATTCTCTCTCTCTCTCTCTTTCATTTTCCGACTTCCTTCCTTTCGCTCTCCACCTCTCCTCGTGGTCCTTTCTCTTCCTTCCTTATTTGCTATTTTCTAACTTGAGCGTCGGAGAGCCGTCGAAAAACACCCCCATCGTGTTTTCCGAGGCCTTCACGTGTTTATTGATTGTGTAGGAGCGGATCCCCTCAATGGTTGTTTAAGAGAGTAACTTGTTAGAAAAATTGGGTTTACCTACATAAACTACCAGAAGGATTTCTTACATGTCTTTTACCTAAGGACCTATGACCATTCTTAGTTCTTCTCTTTCGAATTTCACTGTCCTAAGATAATATCAGGATAGTTCTATGAATGGTGACACTGGTTTGGACCATATGACCAAATTTATCCTCCTCAAATACCAAAAGTATTCTTACCCTACTATACCAAACACGAAAAATACCAACTCATAGGCCCATTACCAAAAATATCTTTCCACATTGACATGGGAATACCATGGATACTATCTTGGCACTTTAACCTCATACCCTTTTTATCTAACATGTCAATACTCATTAGTCCGAGAATATCAGGTAAACTGGTGGGACAAATACAATTTGACCGATGTTCTGTTACCAACTTAGAAAAATGGATATAAACCCATCAACAAATTAAGCAATGTAGTGGTAGTCTCCCGAGCACTATCACCTATTCAAACCAAAAACTCACACTCTCTGAAACCAAAATCACATAGTCCAATATAATCAACAACTTCATCCTCGGGTTCGAAGAAAAATAAGGAGAAAAAAAATCAAGAAAAACTTGGAGGCTATTGCTTTGCAAATATCCTCCTCTTCCGACGAAGATGAGATTATACAAGAAATACACGGAACGAAAATCCATATGGCGGACCATTATTCCAAAATCCATTCGAAAACTAAAAGAAAAATATGTATATACATATATCTATATATGTATGTATATAAGAAAGAAAAAAAATGAAAAAAGGAAAAGAAAAAATGAAAAGAAATGAAAAATGAAAAAAAAAAAAAAAATGAAAAATGAAAAAAAATGAAAAGAAAAAAAAAAACTTTGTATGCAATATTTCTTACTTTACAAGACAAAATTTTGAAGTTTTAAAACTATACAAAAAGAAAATCATCAATTACATTAAAAAAGACAAAGTCATCAATTACGGCACCACAAAGTCATCAAGTAAACAATACGAGAACAAAATCATCAATAAAGCGATCAACCACATGAATATTTTAGTACTCAAGATAAGATCATCGACTCGTGCATTTCTGGACAAAATGATCAAGATTACTCCGCGCACATAATTTCAAGATGATAAACACATCATCATTTATCGAAGACAAGTTCTTATCAACTCCTTTGTTTAGATAGAAGTAAAAACTCTTGTCAAAAGTAGAGCGAATTTTAGTGAAACATCACTTACAAATTTCCTACACTTTTACATATTCTTTTTGCTTTTCATTATGATATTTTCAGACTTAGTATTTTCAAGTATTTCAATCAAACTTGATAAAGTAAATTTTGATCATACTATTTTCTTTACCATTCTTTCTTTTCTTTTTCATTTTTAAACTTTATAATTTTAGTTTTACAAATCTTACAATTATATTCTAAATATACAACCTAAATCCGAAATCGGAATGACAAAATGATATGAGAAGAGAATTTGGGTTTAGTTTAGTGGCCAACACGGACAATTAGGTGGTTCAAGCTGGTACATAGAAAATAAAATAAAAAGTGTTTGATTAAGGGGTTGATTGGTAGCATTTGACAACAATCACAGAAACCGTTCTATACTGCTCTGTACCATTTTATATCGTTTGGAACCGCTCTAAATCAAAAGATCTTTCCCACGAGCATTTGCACTTGCAGGCGGTTGCTGGTGGTTGAAAAAAATTATTTAAAAAAAAATTATCTTAAATAATAAACTAAAATTTACAAAAAAAAATTATTTAAAAAAATTTACTTTTTATATCGAATATTATTATATAAAATTATATACACTTGATATATATTTTAATTAAACTAAAATAAACTTGTAGTTATAAAAAAGTTATTGTAAAAATATTATTTAATTATTCTATGATTTGTTTAAAATATATAATTTAAATTTTTATAATAATATATTTTTAATTTCAATTTTAATTTTAATAATTATAAAAAATATTATTGTATATATAAAAAATGTTCCAAACATTTTAAAAAAATATTTAATTATTCTATGATTTATTTAAAATATATAATTTTAATTTTTAATAATAATATATTTTTTATTTTTATATAAATTATATATTATGTGTATTTTGGTTTTATGTAAATCCGTTATCGTATACATAAACGTCTCGCAAACGCATTCGTTTTCAGCCGCTTTACCAGTCGTATAAATTGTCCAATAACGCTAGAAACCGTTATCACCCGCTTCCGCGAACTTTTGCAAACTTCCGCGACCACATTCGCACTCGCTGTGTTTCGACCGGTCAGGTCTAAGTGGCTAAATGACTTCCCGGTATACAGTTTTGGTTTGATTAAACCAAGTAGGACACGTGTCACGCTCAGTGGATAAGGTACGATCCAGGAAATCATCATCATCCCCAAAACTCCCGTTGCACACAACTTGAGAGGGGAAATCCAGTGCTTTAATGGAGGTTAGTATGTCTCTTAACGCGTTGGCTCGGCTTCCCCTGAAGAACACGGGAAGATTCGAAGAGGTTGGTTTAGCTAGACACTCGCTGTTCACCTCGAGAACGGCATGCCGAGAATCGGTGCAGCGGCGGATGGTTTTTGTGGTGGAGGCGAAGGGGAAGAAAGGTATGGCGGCGCGTCAGTATCAACGTACGCCTCCTCCTATGCCTAAGATTGAAGACGATGGAAACCCTAGATTCGTTATCTTCATTCGTATGGCCAATGTTCGTCTCTCTCTCTCTCTCTCTAACTCATCGCCTCTTTGGTTGCTTTCTTGGTTAAAGTAGAATATAGTTTCTCTCATTTTTTCGACTTGCAAAGTTGTAATTTCTCTCATGGTTGTGGATTGCAATTGTGTTAGTTTCGTCTACTGGCTTTGTTTTAACTCTCTTTGTAATAACATGAACAGGTGTATCTTTGGTATCCTTTGAGCATAATAGCCGGCGGTACCACTGCCAAGATCATGGTTGCTGCAAAAGATAACCTCTTGGGGAAGTATATCTACAAAGACACCATTGCAAGAAACATTGCTGCTGTCATTTACAGAGTAAATATGACAAGCTTGCTTATTATTTTTGCTGATTCCGCTTTCCAAATATGTCATGTGGTTTCTGATTCTTCTCATCTTCAATTCAACAGGATGAGAAGGAGATACAAAAGACTGCAATAAAGCAGCATCGTGTCTTGCGTTCAGCTACAGAGTTTCGATATGGCTACAAACTTGTTGTAAGGCTCTGGAAACCTTTGTCATCAGCTCTTCGTTTTGTTTTGTTAACCTCTGAAGTCTTTGGAGGACAGATTCCGTGAGACCATATGAAAAGTTGCTTGGCTGCTTTCACTTATTATGGCTGCGTTATACATTCAGGAAAACGGAAACATGAGAGCTGCACTTAGTACCTCCGATGTTATCGAGGTGAGTATACAACCACTTCTTGAGATTAGCTCTCAAACTCCAGACAGTGAGACCAAAATTTGTAGTCCTATATGTTTTCTCTGAAACATTTAAGTTTTGTCCCGACCAATCACAGCTCCCAACCCAAGACCAGCTTAAAACAGTATTCGACAAAGTGAAAGACTTTTTTGGGGATGCAAAAGAGTCATTCGGGAAGATATCATCGCTGAATCCTGGGGCAGACGGAGAAAGTGAAGAAAGCCCGGATGAGAAAGCCAAGTAAGTGTAAATGGGTACCGAATGTTTTTGTCTTCATTTTCAGTACAACTTTGGTGTCTTTTCACCAAAATGATATGATATTAATTTCCAGGGTCCAAGGCTGAACGATTGACACTTGATGGGCTGATTTTGGTGTCTCAACCGTCTTGGTGTGGGCTGCAGAAGGTCACTGGATACGACGAGATGCCCACTATTTTGTGCACATTTTCTTTATACATCTCTCAGAGAAACAGCTTCTCTTAAATCTCTTGTAACATATAACTTATTGTATCTGTAGATTTGTTGAAAGAAAGAGCCGTTGTTACAGCTTGCGAGTTCCACTTTTCTTAGACATTAATCAAATAATAGTAGTCGAAAATTGGAAAACTTTTCTCACTGTACATTTCTAAGAAATCCTTAGCTAGAACTGTGGACGAGATATTCAAAAGCTCTGTGAAGGCGGCAGTAAGGGAGAACAGAGACCATTTGCAGAGATAAAATAGAACCGCCCTGATCGCACCAGTAGGTAAAAAACTCTAGCTATGCGTAGTACTGATGACATCCAATTTTCTGAACATTGCATTACGGTGTAGCTTTGTATTTATCTCTTATGATTGAATTATAGAGCTTAGTCACGTAACCAATCGATTGCCTGCATAGGGTTCACTTGGTAACAGATGTTAGATAGTTCAAAACTCTGTAGTCTCCCATATAGGAAAAACGTTTTCCTAACACTTAATGGTATGTCTGCTCTGAATTTGGTGAACTCCCTCGCATTCTTTGATCTTAAGGTAATGGAACAGGTTCCCAAGTACAGCTAAAAGTGTCCAGCAGATGATAGAGAAGAATGCCCCATGTGCAGGAGTACAAGATTAGTTTTTTGCCATGCCTGGGATGTGAAGGTGTGGAATGAGGAGAAAATGCTAAGTTTGCCAACAGATACTATGTGTAGAGATCTTGTCCTCAAGACACGACAAGTCAAGTATTTTACTTCCAGGAGCAGATACACGTGAAAGGGAAACCAATGTGACAGTGTGAAGATCTTAAGCGACAGTATTAAACATGTGTTTCTTATCATTGTCATCCAACTGTTTGGTGTAATTAGCCTATGACACTCATGGATTATTGTACATGCATTCGATCATGGAAGGTTCTTGGGAAAGCAAGATTATTTTCAGGTATACCCACAAAATCTTTCTGCATTACACCCACCAATATATGAAAAGAAGTTAATGGAACAAGGTCAAGATATGAATAAGCCTTGGTCTACCATGAAGGAATACTCGTCTGGGTCGGGCAGCCTCTCATTTCCAAACCAAAGGTGGGGTGGGAGCTCAGATAGGAGTGATGGGCTACTACTGTAATCTTGAAACTGTAGGAGTCCGGTGTTTGCAAGAAAACGCTCGCCCTGAAGCCAACTCAAGTCTAAGTCAGTGTCTAGAGAAACAGGATGATGTGATTCTGGGAGTTCCCAGTTCAAGCTTCTCAGAATCGACTCTGTATTGTTGGTTAAATTTGAACTGAAATCCTGCAGCTTCATGCAGGAGATGGCAGAGGGAGCGGACAAGTCCAAATCTTGGAGGGTCACGGTAGGGCTCTTGTCTTGCGGCATTAGAAACTCATCCGCATTCACACAAGTGCCTCCTGCTGAAGTCTCATAAGAAGGCTTCATTTCCTCTTCCATGAGAGACGGTGCAGAATTTGCAAAATAACAACTTTGACTTGGCAATGGTTGTTGCTGGAGAAAGCTGTTCTCATACAGAATGGGAGGCTTCGATTCAAGTGCCTCTGGAACATCACTCCAAGGAAGCAAAGAGTCAAACGCACTGGAGGAAAGGGGAGGATCAAATCCTATACGCGTCTTTTTTGCTTTTGGAGGCATATGAACATCGCTGTTGGGGTCGGACACAGATGCTGAAGCAAGTGGATTTGGATCAGTCTCTGCTGCTTTATGGAGCAGAGAATTGCCCCCAGAGAATGCATAGCTGCTCTTGCCAGGGCTTTGGTGGCCTGAATTCACTTCGGCATCTTTTGGAGGTGAATCCACATTCTTTGCTCCACCAGAAAAACACTTTAGCTCCTCTCCTTTCTCTAATCTGCTCAGGTAAAGCCTGTATTTCTACAAAAACAAAGACAAAAAGTGACGAAAAGCCTTAATCTACACTTCATTTCCCCTTTTGACTAATGAAAAGGTAAAGTTTTACCTGCAGGTGGCTTGCAACATTTTCCCTAGTGAGCCATGGAACATTCATGAGGTCCAATATCTTCTTGGGACCAGCTTCTGCCAAAACACAAGAGACCGGGAAAAATCACGGCTCTATGAAGACATGATAAAGGGAGCTAGGGAAGGGGGAGAAACCGAACTCGCCCAACGTACTTACTGTGATCGCATCCGATCTGGTTAACCGCGTTGACAAACTTCTGGTGAAGCTCAACAGACCAAACCACTCTGGCTTTCTTGGAGGAAGACGGGTCGCTCTCGTCCTGAAGAAGCTTCTTCTCAAAGTCAAAGTCTTTCCTCTTTTTCCCAAAAGAAACATCTTCACCTCCTCCAAGAAAATGTGCTTCATCGTTTCGGGTGATCCAGTCAGCTCCTCCTTCATAACAACCCTCGATGTCTCTCACTTCTTGAAGCTTCTTTCTCAGAACATGTTGCCATATGATCTTCAGCTCCTTCATTCTTATCGGCTTCAACAGGTAATCGCACGCTCCGTGCTGCACTCCTTTCATCACTCTGCTGGTTTCACCGTCCACCGACATCACTGAAACGCAACACAAATTTAAAAACCTTTTTCTTGATTCATTACTCGAGATTTAGTAAATATTTCTTGTTTTGCTTGACAAGAAATCTCTCACTTATGACAGGGAGGTCCAACTCAAGGCCAACATGCTCAAGGAGCTTGAAGCCATCCATGTCAGGCATGTTCACGTCGCTGATCACGATGTCATATCCGTCTTTACGCTCCCGCAGCAACTTGAGAGCCTCTCTAGCTAACCCACAGGTAGTGACTGCAACAGAGTTAAGGAAATTAAGGAGAAATCTCAGGTAGATTTGGAATATATCCAACTGCTTTGAGGAATGAGTCCAAAAACATAGATAAAGAAGAAAGAGACCTTCGTAAGAGCACTTCTTGAGCATTTTCTCGAGAATCTTGAGCCAGGTTGGGTCGTCGTCGACCACAAGAACTCGGAGACCGACGGGAGAGAAGCCTTTCTCCATTGTTCGCCGGCAAAAGAAAGAGAGAGAGAGAGATAGAAAGTGGTGTGTGAGTGAGTCTTGTTTTTTTTTGGAAAGGAGAAAAAGTGGTGGGAGTGGGTTTTCGTTTGCGTTTTATTGTGAAAAGACACTGCCAGAATATTTGGCGCCGTTTAGATAACGGTCACTGTGGCGCACGTTAGCCTTTCCCTCCCGTCCGGGGACTCTCTCTCCTCTCTTTTTTTATCTCTCTCTGTTTAAATTTTAAAACGAGGCTTAATCATAATTTATCTTTAATTTTGATGGATTACTTTCGGAGAAGGCATTTTGTTCGGTCTAAGTTCACTCGAGAAAAATAAAAAAAGTTTTTGTTCTCTCTCTCTATAGATTTGTAAGTTGACGTATTTCACTGCTCAATATTCTTCCAATAATGTAGCTCTTCAAATTGTTCTTAAAATATTGACATGATAATATTAGGGATTATATCACTTTTATAATAATAATTGATATATATATATATATATATCAATTAACTATCTTTATACCCTTTTTGTATATACTATATACGTAAATATTGAGTTTTTTCTTATAATTTTATATCTCTAATTAGATCATGGATTTCTTCAGCTATAGTTGTATTTAGAATGCATCATTATGTAATAACAATCTAATACAGAAAGATATAACTATATCATATATGCGACACATACAATATAAAATCCTTGACTATTAAGACTTCAAATGTTTGATCCTTGACTCTTAAGACTTCAAATGTTTGACCTCTATATAGAAAAATTAGTAGAAAGACAAAAGAATAAAAGGAAAATGGTACACAGCTTGTCATGCACAACCTTTTTTATGGACCAGGACGTGGCTTAGCTTATGGAGACTTGACAAACCACAACAGATACTTCCTCATTCATTATCCTTTTTTTCCTTTTACAATTATATATTTAAGACAGCTAACTAATTGCACAACCTTTTTAGCCATGATCAGAAAAAGAAAACGCATTATAAATTTATAATCAGTGTTATTATTTGGGAGTTTGTGGATATGCACAGTGCACTGGCCATGAATATGTTGATGGGATTAGGGACGAGGTTTGCACGTGACCCGCATTTCAAGTAAAAATGGCTCACTTCACTTTCATGATGACTATTTCGTTACTGTCCAAATTTTGTTTGTTAGTTTGTGTTTGTGTATAGTATATTGCGTATGATAAATTATTAAGATATAGAATGAGAAACAAGGTCTACTATCTAATTATGCAAAAACATTGTATAAATGTCTCGAACAATCCATTTACAGAGGTGATTCAATGATTGAAGATTTATTTTATCAATTAAAATGAAAGTCAGAATTGTTTTACCGTGATTTTAATAATGATCGGATACTGTAAATATTTTAAATAGCAAAAGTATTCGGATATTTTACACATTTATAATGCTTCACTAATTTATTTCCTTTCATCAAAACGTAACTCGAGTTACTTTGTCTACATTTTCATATATACTACTTGTTATTTTGCATATGATTTGTACATATATCTGAAGACTAATACGTTAATAGTCTCAATTATACTTGATGAGAAAAAAACCAGAAACGACTTAAAATTAATGTTGATAAATAAAGAAAAAAGCAAAAATGGTGGAGTTCGACTATAAAAAAATCCAAATAATAGAATGGAGTGACTTTTTGTTGTTGTTGTTATAGAGTGTGTATACGTTTTTACATAGAGTATTTGGTTTTTAATTAGTTGTGCATTAATTTAGTGTGCCTATAACGAAATCTACGGATTTCACAAAACGTAGAAGACGTACGTATTTGTTAGGGGAGCTCTACGTCTACTTAATATAAAATATGACATGCGTTTTGTGTTTTTACTTGTGTCTGCGCTTGTGCATATATTCGTCTTTAGGTTAAATGGAATATAAATGTATATAGAATAGATATAGAGGTTATTATAATAATGCGCCACAAAAGATGCACTAAGGTTGGATTAGACCCACACACCCAAAAAAAAAAAAATGCTGGTAGAGTCATTTCCCCAATCACCTGCCGACATCTCACACTTGTTGTGGTCAAATTGTAAATCCCTAATTTGCAGAATGTCTCCATTCTATTGGCTCGTGTCGTCCACGCGGTGCTTTGGAAACACTAATCATCAATTATGTGCATGTAAATCAATGCTTAATGCTTTAGCCCTCTAATTATTGGGTGTTAATTATAAGTATAAAACCACTACCAATGAACATTAATCATCCCTTTAAGTGAAGTTTCTCAGTACTTTATTCACCATTTTTAATGTTTGATACTATAGTAATTATAATAATTGAGTAATTAAAAAAGTATAATAATTGCAAACCAATGAGTGTGTGTGTTAGTGTACCGTACCCTATTAAACGGGTTACATGCACCATTATGACATTAGAATTTATGTACCGGCCAACAATATATATATATATATATATATATATATATATATATATATATATATGTTATGATAAAGATAAATATATTATATTTGTACGATTACAATATTAATAAATTAAATGAATTTGTTAATGCATTTGTCTACGTGTTTACAATATACCAAAATAGAAAGAAGAGATACTATTTACATTTGAAATTTGTATATGAGATTTGAAAACATAAACATAATATTTTGAAGAAATAGTCCAAAATAATACATTTTTTAACTTTAATGTCAAACGGGGTACACTCGTAGGGAAAATTGTAGAACTAGTACATTTTTTTTGGAAATACCAGCGCTACCCCTTAAGATCAGCAGAGTTAACGCGGACCGGTGGCACACTGTCTGCATGTTGACATTGGCAACGCAAGTAAATGTAGACTACGCAGAGTACAAGTAGAGAGAGAAAAGAGTATGCGCAGTCTCTGCTTTTACTTGCAGAAGAAAAACAAAGCGTTCTCAGTCTCTGCCGTTGGAAGCAGAGTATACGCAAACACTGTTTATATTCTACTTGTATTATGCAAAAATTTGGTATACACTGCTGTGCTTTTTTACAGTTAGGGTTTCGCAAACCAAACCACCTAACGGTAGACCAAAGCCAGACTGGTATCAGACTTTAGGATAATTCATTACAAAAAGAGCTGAACATTGACTCCTTCCAATTAGCTTTGCACTTATGTTTCTTCATAATAAAACATAAACTCCCGACAAAAAAAAACAAACAAACATAAACTCATAAACAGTTTTATTAGAAGTGATCAGAGTTGTAATCTTGAAGGGGTGGAAGAAACAACACAAAAGTGTCTCGTCCTCATCCATGAAGCGCTATGCGAGCGTGTTATTAGGGAAATGGGCCGAAAGTGAGTGAGTATTGGTTAGGCCCAACCATGAAGTAGACATATCCATGTCCATTCGCTTCATCCTCAATGAACTTCACCGTGGCAAGGAAATGCATGGTTGGCGCGGGGTAGGTCAAGTAGTCCATATATCCTCCAACTCCTTCAAGTGCTTGAACCCTTCTTGTGTCCACTCCTCAAAATCGCAGGTGCCTTGAAAAGAATGGTGACTGATTCTTGTTGAAGTGCTCGTGGTTGTGAAATAATCCCTAATTTTAGTTATGTTCTAAAATAATTTTGAAAATAGTAGCGCTACCCCTTAAGGTCACCAACGGCAGAAGACAATCACCAGTAGTGCATTAACCGATATAAGATGAAACCAGATAACTCGAGAAACTCGGTGAAAACAAATGTTAATCGAAGTTTTTGAAGAGTTTTGAGTGGTTTAGGGTTTCGCAGACTGTATGCCGATGTAGCGCAGCATTTTTGAAGAGTTTCAACCAAAAAAAAAAGGTGGCGCTGACTTAACTGTACGACAAAAGGGGGCGCCATCTTAATTAGGTAATATTAGTTTAAAAATATTTCCACAATATATATTCGGGCCTCAAAGCAGTTGTTTCAGGCCCATGAAGCCCATAAAGCTTGGAAAACACAACATTGACTCTTCTTCTACTTTCCCTCGGCAACCCTAGAGCAGAGGAGCGTATCTTCAATTTTGTCGATCTCTTTCTTCATTTTCTTCATTTCTCCGATAATTCTCCGATCTCTTCATTTTTCCGATATTTCTCCTTCGAATATATCATGTATATGAATGATTACGAGATGGATTTTTCTGCCATTATTTTTTCCAAAGGAAACGAGCCAGATCCAAATACCAGAATAAACTACAGTTCAAAGTTCAATCATCTTTCACTGGTGGAAAGTGTAGTGTGTGAGGAAGTGTGGGATTATGTCCGCAAGTCACAGCTAGGAGTTATTTGTAAGTTTGAGAAGTTGGGTTTCGGATGGAGTGCGAAATTAGTGCATCACCATCTTATTTGCAAACAATTGGAGTGTGAAAGCCATTTGAGTTGTGGTTTTTGATCGCGGGGCAGCCAGCACGGTTCTCGCTCTTCGAGTTTGAAGAGATCACATGTCTTAACTGTAATGAAATTACACAGTTGGATGGGTTGGAATCTTCTGAAGCTAATCACCAAACCTGGAATCGCTTTCGGGGTCTTATCAAAATACGCCGTCCTAGCCCTTGTATTGAGGACATAGTGAAATTGTGTATGAAGCATGGTGGAGATATAAGCAAATCTTGGTCCAGGGAAGATAAAATTAGGCTTAGTTACCTAGCTATTCTGTCTAACGGTCTGTTGGGTGTTGATCGGCGTACAGAAATTCCCCTTAACCTAGCTAGGTTGGTGATAGATTTGGCAACTTTCGAAGGGTATCCCTGGGGGAGGGTTGCTTACAAAGATCTTGTTGAGAAGGTTAAGTTAGTAACTAAAGAGAAGATATGGCAAGACTCTTATGTTTTGAAGGGGTTCGTGCAAGTTCTACAGGTCTGGGCGTATGCTTATGTGCCCAAAGTGGGAGAAAATTTGGGAACACCTATAGCTTTTGAAGGTACACATCTGCTAAGATACAAGGGAAAAGTTGGCAGACCCGATATGGAGAAGATCTTCTCGAGTGAAGAGGTATGTATATCTTTGGCATAGTTTGTAAAATGTAGAGTTTTGGCAGAGTAAGCCACAGTGGCAGCGTCTGCAAAAAGACTCTGCCACAAGTTTACATATTCCCATCGCTAGACTTCTGGCTGACATTTATGTAACCATGTGTTGTTTTGTAGGTGGTTGTAACTACTATGTGTGAGAGATCCCGGGCAGAAATCTATCCACGTTGGAAAGGTAACGACGTAATAGATGTCAAACTTGATAATCTCATCAAATACATTCTCTCTGGCCAGCCATTGTCGGACATCAAATGGAGGGTCTCAAAAGCGCCGCCAGTTCCAGAAAACCGCACTGGAAAAAAAAGGAAAGTTGATAATGAAGGAAAGAGAGGAAAAGGGAAAAAGAGGAAGGGAATTGAAGAGCGAGATGGGGAAAAGAGGAAGAGGAAGAGGAAGCGGAAGAGAATTGAAGAAGAAGAAGAAGAAGAAGATGACGGACAGTATGTCATGAAACCGAAGTTCTCTGTAGCTAAAATCCTATCTACTGGTTCAACAGATTTCGTCGACATCATTGAATTTGTCCTGGATAAACAGCAGACCAAGTTTGACGCAGTTGTAGCTAGAATTGAAAACGCCAGACTTGAGCAGCAACGAGTAAATTTGGAACAGCAACGAACCAGCATGGAACAACATACTGTTTTGGGTGAAACCTTAAACAAGTTGGCACAGGTCGTTGCAAAGCGGATGGAGAGGATGACTTGTTTCGAGCAAGATACTCGCTTCTCTAACAACAAACTAAAACCTGACAGTCGCATGGTATGTCCAACTCAGCAATTGTTAAAATAAAAGCACTGGCATGATATGCGATATCATGCTCTATCAGATGTGGTAAAACAATAGAGGGGCAAGGCATACTCTGCTTGCCTAGGTTGTATAATTCATTTATGTGAGACATGTAATTATTACGGCAGACTAATAATGGCATTCAATTCTATTCATCATTGGCATCCCTTAATATCCTATACGGCAGAGTATGCCCTTAAGGTGTAAGAGGTTGAAGCTGAGTTCATGTAACAGTCATTACTTTGAAATTTTGCAGAATGACGAAGAAGAGACGACGGTGGATAACAAAGAAGATGGCAAAGACAACGAAGGAGAAGGAATCAAGGTTGTTGCCTCTGGCTCCTTTTCAAATGAGAAAGTAAGAGATGACAAAGAAAAAGTAACTGATAATGGCATCGAGGCAGAGGATGCCAAACAAGAACAAGTAGGAGATGATGCAAAAATAGATTGCAGTGAAAAGGCAGATGGCATCGAGGCAAAGGATGCCAAATAAGAACATCTTCAAGATATATTCCATGGGGGAAAAATATACAAATGTGAAAAGGCAGAGGATGCCAAAGAAGAACATCTTCAAGATGATGGTAGAGTTGGAGATGTTGAAAAAAGTGATGGGAGTGAAAAGGCAGAGGATGCCAAAGAAGAACATCTTCAAGATGATGGTAGAGTTGGAGATGTTGAAAAAAGTGATGGGAGTGAAAAGGCAGAGGATGCCAAAGAAGAACATCTTCAAGATGATGGTAGAGTTGGAGATGTTGAAAAAATTGATGGGAGTGAAAAGGCAGAAGATTCCAAAGAAGAAAAAGGAGATAATGATCCCAAAGCATGCCTTCAGGCAGAGGATGCCACTCCCGCATATGAAAGCAATGTCTGCATTAAGGATGCCGCTGCAGCAGATGAAACTAATGTCTGCATTAAGGATCCCATTATGGCATTGATAACCAACGTCTGCATGGAGACAGTTGCTTCGACTGCTGAAGATGGTAAAGGCTCAGTGTTTGACACTGAAATCATTGAAGAAAGAGGAAGAGGAAGAGGAAGAGGAAGAGGAAGAGGAAGAGGGAGAGGGAGAGGAAAAGGAAACTCCCAGCCAGTTAATATCATTGAACCATCAGTGGATTCAGTCCACCCAACTACATCTCAAATCGAAATATACGAAAGCTCCAAAAATCTTCGCCAGACCAACAAGCTAACAACAAGGAGGAGTGAAAGGTTAAGCAAATCGACTGCGCTTCCTGTTGTACCTAGCAACAACGCAAAACCAGTGGCCCAGAAATCTGCTTACGAAATTGTATTTGGAGATGTTGACAAAACACTGGTGGATAAGATGAACGTATTCAGAGCCGATGAGTAAGTACACACAGTCTAACTTGATCTTGCAGTCTAACTTGAATGTTGATTTTCTTCGACAGAACAAATATTTATCCATTTGGAGGGAAAACAACGGCCCGTGAATTCTTCAACTTACTTTTGAAGCCTAGGGAATGGTTACACGATATGGTAAGTACATTCTTCCTCGTCAACAGTGGATCTGGCAAAAGTGTTTATTTCATGTTTAGCTGGCAGACCGTTGTTGTTGTGTGTCTAGTAGACTCTGCTTTGGTGCCTAACATTTGTCCTTCTTTTATTATCAGCACCTTGACGCAGCACTGAACTTGTATAGACTAAGACTAAAGAGAAATCCTAGTTCTTTCAAGAGTCCGCGGATTGCTATATTGGATGCAGCATTTCAAATGCTTTGGAAGAATAGGTACGCCGAGTGGCTTGAGCTTGAAAGATGGCCTGATGGTACTTACGAGAATGTACACGGTATTCTTCCAGCTTATGCCGCAACAAATTTGGCCTGGGGCAAAGACGTTGATACGTTATATTTCGTTCTACACGTGAGCTCGAATCATTGGGTTGGGACGGTCATATCATTGGTTGACCGGGTTGTCTACATATATGATTCCTTAAATACTCCAGAATCAGATATTGTGGCAGCGGCGAGGGCTTTTGCTGAAATGGTTCCTGCCGCAATTCATATGTTCTTTCCTTAAGACTACGATCAAGCAGCTTTTACAATCACAATTGTAAAAGACGTTCCCAAAATGCGTCCACTAGTAGGTGATTGTGGAGTATACGCACTCAAATACATTGAGTGTCACATGTTAGGATTGCCGCTATCAGCAAGAGAACTGTGTAATGCCAAAATGATGACCTGGAGGACGAAGCTCGCTGCAGAGGTGTTGGATGAGACATCTTCGTATACCGATCAATGCATGTGTGATGAGTCAATTATTGCAAGTATCTACGATCTCTACGACGTTCAAATTTAATTGCATGGTTAGTAAATATATGTATATAGTAAATAGGGAGATTTGTTCTAGTAAATATTACATTAACCAAACTCTGCGGCATACAAGCAGAATTTAATTTTTTCCTTCCTTAGTAGAAGAGAACTTATTCTGCTTATTCTTCGTTTACACGCATCATCATAAACTACGCTGATAGATTGTAAACCGAGAATACGCAGCACCTGCTCATACTCTGCATCTGCTTTGCTTACACTCAGCATAAACATGGGCAGAATAAGTTCTCTTCTACTAAGGATGAAAAACATAAACTCTGCGGTGTACACGCATAATTTAAGTTTTTCCTTCCTTAGTAGAAGAGAACTTATTCTGCCCATGTTTGTGCTGAGTGTAAGCAAAGCAGATGCAGAGTTTCATTGAAGTTGGAATATCTAGCGTCATCACTCTTGTAATTAATTTTAAGTGGATTTCGTCAACCACTCTTGTATTTATGAAGTGGATCCACTCTTGTATTTCGTAACTCGGTCCAATCTTGTATTTATGACGTGGGTTATCTTCAACACTTCTTCTTTATTTGCAGAGCACATATAGCCGACTTTTAATGGAGCCATCTGTAGCCTCTGTCTTCAATCCGATGAACAATAATGAATCTTCCGCGAGTTCAAAAACTGTATTTGAACGATCCGGATTGAAGATTCCTTCAGTTTTACTAATGAACCATAACCCGAGATGTTTTCAGCAATCCACGGAGTTCATAACTAAGGTAAAGGTGTTGCATGTTTTTCAAGAGTTTTCTATTGCTGTTCCTTATGTATCTATAATTTATTTTATGCAGCTTAACGAGAAGTACCGGTGAGCAATCAAGACTCACGAGAAAATCTTGAAGAAACAGGCTAAACTTCACAAGAAACAGAAGAGAATCGAGAAGATTATAAAACGGCTCGAGGCCATCCTTCAGAATGGGAACAGCTTGGATTTGACAAAATATCCCCTATCCCAGAAATTATCCGCCAGGTATTTCACAATGATCAAGACGAATAAGAACATGTACGAGTTTTTGCTCGAATTGTTTTGTAATAAATTTAGAAAAGGAATATGAAGAATCATCCCATTTTCCAGCAGAGAAGTTGATGTTTATTATAAATGCAGAGTTGATGTCAAAAAAAAAAAAAAAATTATAAATGCAGAGAAGAAGAAGTAGTAAACGCAGACCTAGGTCCAAAATCTGCCTAAAATATGCTCCATACCTAGGTCCTCTGCTTCGCATACTTTTTCGGTACTCTGCTTCTATATTTGAGTCTATTTGTACTCTGCACCCAAATCTGGCCGTAGTTTGCATCCAAAAGGAGATGTAGTTTGAAAGTTTTGAATACACACAGAAACACAAGTCGAAGAAAAGAGTACAAACAACAAATCCAAGAAAAGATAAACAACATCAAATAAACTAAATATTGTTGAAATTTTAAGAAAAGTAAAATAATTAGGATAACAAGAGTTCTACATAACTTTAGTCCTCCATAAACGAAAGACCAAGTTTTAACCAATCAATACGAGGAACTGTAATTCCTCTCAGCTCCTCCTCAGCAATCATTTCTTTCTCTGCTAACTGCTGCCACCTAGCATCCATGACCACTTGTTCTTCATGCATCATCTTCTCCAATATAGAGCGTTTACCGGCAATTCTTTCCAACTTGAGTTTGATGCGGTGAGCTTCGTCCTTCGCTCTCATTTGAGATCGAACCAGCAGAAGAATTGCCCTCAGGCGATCCTTTCCTTCCTTTTCCGCCTCCATAACTGCATCATTCTGCTTCTCTTCTGCTTCCAACTCCAAGTCTGACATTGGTGCTTTTCTTTTCTTCGAATGATCTGCGGCCATGATGTCTTGAATATGTGCCTGTAAAAGAGTAAAATGCAGAGAATGTGTTGAGGGTTCTTCTTTCTTTTATAGACAAGAGGGATAAAGCAAAACCACGTACGACAGTTTTTTTCGCTTAGCTGTCATTTCAACGGTCCACCTTCCCATCATTTCAGCGGTCCACCTTTCCATCATTTAACCCGTTATTTCGTAGAGTATATGCAGAGAAGGTGCCTAAGTAGAGTACTATTAAATTTATTGCAGAATATAAACAGAGTAGTCGCAATCACTGCCATTCCTTACTTAACGTGTTCGATCATGTATGATCGACACGTGGCGTATGTCGTATTGTAGTAGAACAATTAACAATGTACCTTGTTTCTCGTGTTCAATAATGCGATGATCGACACGTAGCCCTTGGAATGGAGCAGCATCATCTCAGAGGCGTCCAGTAATAGCTGCAGAGAATGACTAATTAGGGCTTCCATACCGATACGGTTTTCCTTCAACGAGTATAAAAGATCTCTTCTTTATTTGGGTGTAAAAACTAAGATAATTTATCCTTTCCTCCATCAGTCTCATACAAACAAAACAAAGATAATCCAAAAGCTACAGAACGCAAGCGTATCTTTTATTCTTCTTTTCTACCCATCAGTCTCACCAATCTTCTTTGAATCCGATGTCTGCCTTTTCCTCATCTTCTTCTTCCTCTGGCGGGAGCGAACCCAACGGTGTGATTCCTGCTCTGCCAAGGAATTCGGATTGGTTCAAATATCCAGAGGTACAAGATGTGCCCGGGATTCCTCCGGTAGGCTATATCACCGTCTATTGGTCTTTCTTTCGGGCAGGTTTCCGCCATCGCCTGTCTTTTTTGATGATGGAGTTTTGTAAAGAACTTCGGATTGCACCCAGCCAGTTTAATGCCCGCTCATGGGGGTTGATAAACGCCCTCCAAATACTGTCGGACTTATCTGGAATCACTGTTTCTAGTGCTATGATTTTTGGGGCTTTTGAGGTTAGGAGTATAGACCCCTGGTCTAATAGATATAAACTTGTTCTTTGTGACGGTTGCAGATCTCCAGTTGAACTTCCCCTCTAAATTGAGGGTGGTGATGATGACAAGATTCACTACTTCTTTGTTCGTCATTCCGGTCCTGACGGACTTCCCCGCTTGTGGTCTGATTCAGGTAATTTCCATCTTACAAAAAATTCATTAGACTCTGGCGAATTGATCAAGCTAACTCTTTTAACATGCGTTTTCTCTCTGTTGCGCTTCATCAGTTCTAACAAAGCAGAACCATCGCACATATCCCGATTTTCCTAATGCCCTTTTTTTGATTCCACTCCCTTACCGGCGCCCTGAGTTTCTTCTCTCCGACGCCGCAGTTGACGGGAGTTCTCTTCGGGCGGATATCGACGAAGCAGAGGTCCGTCCAGGTAGCCTGGATCGCCTTAGGCTTACTTGGCAAAACGTGTATCCGTCTCGCATCACTAATGTTCATTGTCCTCGTTGCGAGGAGTTGGAGTTTGAGGGAGAAGCCCTACGTGCTAAAATATGTGGTTTGGAGACCCGGCTTCGGAATGTGGAGAGGGCTGTGGATTCGGTTAGGGTTGTGGCAACAATTTTGACCCAACAGTCAAGGTTCTTGGATCGTATAAGTCGCGAGTTTGGATCGGCCGACGTTGGCTGCGATGTTCTTGGGAGTTCTAGAGGGATGAAGCGCGACCGTTCCCCGGACACTTCGTAGAATATCACCTGTTTTTTATCTATTTAGTTTTGTAATTGTCACATTTATCTATTTATTTTTGCTATTGATCTGCCCTTGGTTTGCTATTGATCTGCCATTGGTTTGCGACTAAATAATGATGACGTGGCGAGATATGCCAAATGGATATAAATGTTATTAATACTACACCTATACATTGTCCTTTGATTCTTCTGTTATATAACAAATGCGTGCTTTTTTACCGTTTATTTTCGGCAGTATCAGCACGTATTTGCCACGAGATTGATAATATTTAAAAATTCAAAGATATTTGATTTTTCAATTTTTCCCCTAAACCGTAGAATTCAAATAGACTTTTCCCAGCCTCTTCTGTAAAATGCTAAGTAAAAGCAAACTCACCACATAAATCTGCAGTTTATGCAGCATATTTTTACTGCAAGTTAAATCAAATATAACATCTACTGCAACTCAACTTTGATACAAGATGCTACCATTCGGACCCATCAGCTGATAGAGCGTCCAGCAAAATGGGCCCCAGAAAGGAGTACGCAGATTAAAAATAGATGTTTGCGATTATCGACAAGTCCTAGACAGAGTAAGAGCAGTATATGAAGTTTGCTCGTACTCTGCTGTCTTGAAGTTTGAATGTTATACTATAATTTTCTACTAATTCAATAAGTTTATTGGGTTGCTGCTAAAAACTTATTTATAAAAGTAGTTCTACGTCGAATCAAAAGTAATTGGCGCAACCCGATCTTGCCATTGATGGCTGCAGAGTATGGCCGTGTACGAGTGCATGATGTGATGTGAGTTGATATTGCTTTGACTCTTAACATTTTTAATAGAACCGTGAAAAGTAAGTTTCATTTTTACTATATATTCACAATCGTAAATGTTTTTGAGACAATAAAAATACTAGTGGTTTTTGGGAAGTTTAATATAAGGTTAGGATAAATGCAGAGACAAAGCAGTACTACGCGTAGAGAATTAGCATCGTCTGTTCGTACTCTGCAGTAGGGAAGTTTGAAATATTTTCCTATAACTTATCTAAAATATTATTTCAGAATAACGGTAATTATACGTTATTGTTTGTTTTACCAATTAAATGCAGAGTAAGTAAATGCATGACACTGGGCATTCTAACAAACGGTTGTTAATGTTATGGTACATTCAGCTATGATCTGCGTAAAATGTGCCGTAATCTGCTTTACACCATATTTGCATAACATTTGCAGTGAACATAAAAGAATACGCAAAACAAAAATAGAGGTCTGTTCTTCTTCTTCTGTCGTAGGCAGAGTAAGAGCAAAGTAAATACTAACATTATTTAATAAGCAGATTATAAATAGAGAAAGAGCAGAGAAAGAGCAGAGAAAGCGCAGAGAAAGCGTAGTATATTAGTTTCTCGTACTCTGCTGTGGTGAAGTTTGAAATATTATACTATAACTTTTCAAAATATCTCCAATGACCAATTCAATAAGTTTATTGAGTTGCGTCTAAAAAGTTATTTTTAAAAGTAGTACTACGTCGAATCAAAAGTTATTGTCATATCAATTAAAGAAGTCCGCTCTTCCTCTGCTAGAGTGTCCATCAATATGGGCCCCATAATAAAGAATCGTAGAAACTAGCAAATAAGTCCCCTTTTACCAATTAAATGCAGAGTAAGTTAATGCATGACACTGCACATTCTAACAATTACGGCAATGCCTTGTTTCTCGTATTGCATCATGCGATTATCGACACGTGGCTCTTTAACATTTTTTGGAACCGTAAAACGTCAGTTTTGATTATTTACCGTTCTTCAATCCAATCGTTTCTTCAAAACTTCTCAGGCTCCAACACTTTTCTCCAAACATTTCAGGCTCAAAACTTTTCTTCCAAACTTTTCTCTAAAACTTACAGTCTAAAGAAATGGCTCATTTAGATATGGTTCTAGACTTGTCACTCATGAAGAATGGTGGAAGAATCTTGGTTCAAGTCGTAAGAGAATTTGGAGAGCACTATGCACGCTTTCAACCTGAAAGACACTTGCTTCTCACTGATTATCACGCCGTAAGAAATGCATGCTTTGATGTCCTTATGTGGTCTCTTAGGAATACATGATTTTGTTTAATTTTTAGAGGAATAGATACAATCCTTGGTTTTATGGTTTAGGGTGTTCGGATCTCTGCAACCATTCGAAATCATCTGTTATCAAATTTTGAAGACGTGGTTGAAGGGGAATGGTATTTGATTAGGGATTTTGAAGTGACGACGAGGCCGGGTCAGTGGAAACTAACACACCATGAGTTCCATATCTTCTTCCATGAAGAATCGATCATTAAAAAGGTAGCACGAATCTGTGGTAATCATATGGTGTCATTTTCTCCATTTCGCAGAGTTCTAAACGGCTCATTGCATAAGAAGATTAGTGTTGGTAAGTATTGATGGAATATTAGTTGTTTGATTTTCCATTTCACGTCAGATTTCTTAATCTATATTCATGTTGCTATATAACACAGTTGATTTGCTTGGTGCTATTGTGAAAGTCAAGAAATTTGAAATTTATCAAGGCTTCACAGATAACGTTTACGTTGTCCCTGGTCACAAAGTTCTACACTTCACATTGAGGAATTTTAGGTAAGTTAATTATGTTTATAGTTTAGGATGTCTTTTGAGAACGAAGTACTATAAATTCATCTTTGTGAGCTGCAGCGGCGAAAATATCAATTGTATTGCGAAGGGAACATTTGCTGATGAATTTGAGTACTTCTGGCGACTTCAGCCAATTGGGAAGGTCATATTCTGCATGCTACGAAATTGGAATATGGACAATTTTGGAGGTAGTATTACTATTTCATTCAACCATAGAGAACTATTGCAACATATATGAGTAGATGACTCTTTGGCATTGCAGGTGAGATACGTGTCTCGGCTCTCTACCCATTCTCTGAACTCCTCATAAATCTAGCAATTCCTGCCGTTGAAGAAGCAATCCAGCAACTAAGGGTTGTTAAGACCGGTGGTTTCTCAATGGTTGAAGATGTATACATTGATGACCCTATTCGTCGTACCAATACCACCTAGAATAAACCTCGTCAACTGTGTTGTTTAATGTTATTTCACTCGATCTTTTGAGACTCGGAGTAACACTTTTGTATGTCTCGTTATAATAGCTCAGTAATTTATGTATACTTTTATTTTGTTTAGTTAGACCTTTTTGGATGAAAATAAGTTGAGAAGATGCAGTTTATGCGCAGTGTTAGCGATGTAGATGCAGCCTAAATGCAGAGTCCGCCCATCATCTGCTCTCAGATGCAGAGTACAAGCAGATACTGCGCATTCGCTCAAAATAACCAAAAACCGAATTGATCCGCGAGTTCAAATAAAACACTTATAGCAAACCAGTCTTCAGAAGATAATAAAGCAAACATAGAAAAGACACTAAAGAACACACAGATGCAGCCTAAATGCAGAGTCCGCCCATCATCTGCTCTCAGATGCAGAGTACAAGCAGATACTGCGCATTCGCTCAAAATAACCAATAACCGAATTGATCCGCGAGTTCAAAATGAAACACTTATAGCAAACCAGTCTTCAGAAGATAATAAAGTAAACATAGAAAAGACACTAAAGAACACACAGATGCAGCCTAAATGCAGAGTCCGCCCATCATCTGCTCTCAGATGCAGAGTACAAGCAGATACTGCGCATTCGCTCAAAATAACCAATAACCGAATTGATCCGCGAGTTCAAAATGAAACACTTATAGCAAACCAGTCTTCAGAAGATAATAAAGCAAACATAGAAAAGACACTAAAGAATACACAGGTGAGACATCTCCTTTCTTTGCCTCCACCACCTCACTCTGATCCCATGGCATACTTCTCCGTCCAGCTTCGCGCAGTTGACTCGAACCTGGATTTGTCAGTCTTGTAAATATGGGCTACCTCCGGCAGAAAAGGATCATCTAGGATTGGGTCAGTCATCAGCGCGCAAATTGACATCAAAACCTAATTCCATAAAAAAAATTCATCCCATTAACACACATGTTTGGCTGAAGTATTTTTTTCGACAAAACTTTGTTAAATCTGAAAAAAATTCCAAACCTGGGACATGGTTAAAGTAGGAGACCATTTTTCCCTCAAGATATCATAGTCAATCGCTCCTTTTGCGTTGATGTTTGGGTGGTAAATCTTTGTTTTGAAAGCCACCTGCATGCAAAGACAAAGAGAATATCAATTAAAAGCAAGATGATCAAGAGTGAAGTTTCATCCTGCAACAAATAAAATTTAACTGAAAAAGCAAAAAACAAACCATTGGCACCTTTATCGGATAATCCGGAGGAAAATGGATGGTAAGCAAGAAAATCCCTCCGGCATAGGGACTGTCGAAGGGTCCATCGATAGCTGCTTCCCATTCGTAAACACAATCACCAACGGGACCTAAAACATATAAGACTCAACTCAGACATTTAATCTAAATAATACTACATCCGTAAAGTTCCTATTATCATCCGTAAATAATACTACCTCAAACTGCATAAAAGACTTGGGAGTTCTAGATTTTATACCTGCCCTGATGAACTGTGTAGGAACATCCTTCTGGATCCGATTAAGTTCCATTTTAATTCGCCTTACACTATAACCCATGGTCACAAACTTGGTAAGAGAGACGAAGATGATGAATGTTGCGTCTTTGGTAAACAAATAGATGTAGAGACAAACAGACACGACTTTCTCCTATATGAACACGAAGCGTTACTCTAGGGTTTTGGCAGACTAGAGAATGTGTTTTCAACTACTGCAATAAACTCATTGATGTATACTTTTTAAATGAGTTGTCATTCATCTCCTCATGTGTAAAAAAATGACTTGTCCTTTATTCTTATGGGTGTTCGCGCCATTTATTGCGCGGCAAATTTACGCGCTTTCTCTGCCATTTCTTATTAAATTGAGTTGTCTTTTCCAAGGCAGAGTATCTTATGTTATGATAGTTGACCGGTTGCACAGTAATCATCCCTGTAAATTGAGTTTTATTTTCCAAGATAATTTAAAGGAAGATCGACCCCTTTCATATCTTTTCTTATCTATAAAAATAGTAGATTGTTTACGAACAGAGTGCCTGTTAATTATTTTCAAAATCCAAATACCGCATCACATCGTAGGTTAACATGCAAATACCAGAGCTCCCTCGGACATAATCTCTGTCATTGCACGAAAACTTGGCCGCCTCACCTTGTGGAGAGTCGGACACATGCTCTGAATAGGGCGGATCGGTAGAGATGTAGTGTACAGTGATGAAGTCCTCAAGGAACTTAATATCCACGATCTATGTGAAGACACAGATAAAATTTTCCTAGACGGGGCGAATCGCAGCTTTTTTGTAAGATGCTTAAACGCCGGAAACCCAACTGCTATTTATTATGAGGCTGCAAGACTCGTGACCGCAGAACAAGACATCAGCGCAGCCATGGAGCTTTTGGACCGGCTTGTCCCTTTCAGTGCTAACGCAACTTATCTCTGTGGAATGTTGTGTGTATGTGCTGGACGTACGAAAAAGGCTGCACAACTTCTCAAATTATGTGTCGACGTAGACGCTGAAGACGATTTTGATAAACTCACCAGGCTTGGGGAGGAGGTTCTGGATGCGGTTGTAGCTTTCTATCCACCCATGAACCATTCTTTTACATCAACGTGGCAATACCCTGACTGTCCAGATTTGTCTTTTCCAAATTGTGCCACTGAGCACGAATATCAACCTGGATGCGAAAACTGCTACCTGTATTGGTTCGCAAGATAGCTTTGCCGCATTATATAGGAGATTTGAACTATTTCTTCTAATTTTATTTGTTTCTGTATTTATAAATCCTTCAAAAGTTATGATTCCGTAATTCAAGATGTGGATTTTAATTGAATAACATGTTTTACCCTCGGATTTGTTGAGCATATATATTTTTTGAATGAAACTAAAAGTAAAATCTATAGTAGAGCACAGGAAGATTAATAGCAGGTTACTGGATGATTCATGCAGATATCAGACGCAGACTTCGCGATACTTGATGCAGATGCAGACTCTGCAATAACAGATGCAGACTCTGCGATACCAGATGCACACTCTGCGATACCAGATGCACACTCTGCGATACCGACTAATTTATGATACCCACATCAAACTAAAAGACTAACATAAAACAACGGAGCACCATAAATAAGGACAAATAAATAAAGTTATAAACCAAGATTTGTTTCCTTATTTAAATAAACTTGAAGCCAGAGTGAAGCCAGAGTGAAGCCAGAGTAAAGCCAGAGTGAAGCCAGAGTCAAGCCAGAGTCAAGAAAATGGGCATATTTTTCGATTGTGTCCTGCATTATGGCATTTTGAGCACCTGTGATGAATTTTTGGGCTACTCTGGAAAAGACTCTTTTTCATCTGTGGGGGTGGAGTACTCTGCCAAAGTTTAGCTTTCTTATTTGGTGTTTGAGTAGTCGGAGAATTACGAGATCGTTTCCTTCTCACCTTTGGGGATGGAGTAGTGGGTGAAATATTATCGCTGAATGGAGTACTCTGCATCATTTTCTTCGTAACGGATGGAGTCCTCTGCTTCGTTTGATTCGTTGTGGATTGAGTCCTCTGCTTCGTTTTTTGCTTTGTGGATGGAGTACTCTGCGAAGGTTCTGTTTTTTTCTTTTTCCATTGATTACGCTTGAACCGCTTAGCCTTTTCAATAGCAGAAAGGTATCTCTTTGCCTTCGGTCTACCGGAAGGTACTCTTATGACTGGTGGCAGACATTGTTCACTAATTACGTGTGGTGGTAGAATCAAATCTTTCTCTACAGGTTTTATAGGTTCTGAGTACGTTGAATACAAGTAGCCCTTTGTGAAATGATCATCCACCAGGGTAGCTTCATCAGTTTTCCGACTTAATGCTGCTTTAATCGCGTGCTCGCAGGGAATCTTCTCGACATCATATTGTTTACAAGTACAAAGTCTCTGCAATCATAAATTTCATAAATTTTAAAAAGGAATCGAACTCAGAGCAGATAAACAAGGCAAACGTTTCCTGAGACTGGCAGACTTGCTCAGGATACGTTTCCTGAAACTGGCAGTGATAAATAGCAAAAAAAAACTTACATACCTTCTGTAGATCAACCACACAATCATAATCTCCACCTGTAACATGGCTACAATTTGAATCAGTATGATGAACATTCAAAATTTCCAAGCTACCGTGTCTTTCATGCAGTAACTTTTCAACGTTTGGGGGGAAATTTGTTTTTAATGAGGCAGCTTTGTCTCGCCTTTCCACAAACCACCTTGACAACAACTTTCTAATAGCCTCCACGAAATGTTTAACAGGAAATGATCTGTCTTCCTTAAGCGCGGCATTAATAGATTCTGCAATGTTGCTCGTCATTATACCAAATCTATCTCCTGGAAAATGTGCCAAGCCCATAATCGAAATTCCGCCTCTTCCAAGTAAATTGCTAATTCACTATTCTGACGACGAATCACACCAAACAATTTTTCAAAATCTACCAGTCGATATGCATATGCAGCACAACACACCAAACTGAGCATTGCGTTCTATTTGAACTTTAAGATGAGGTTATTTTTGAGGTGATAGTAACATACTCCCCTATCAGCTGCGGGAAAAACCTTCTCAATGGCCTTTGCGATTGATGGATGACGGTCAGAAATAATGGCCAAATTTTTATCATCAAGTATCACACCACGCAAATGTGTAAAAAACCATTCCCATGAAGCATCATTCTCTGAGTCTACAATCCCAAAAGCTATAGAAAATATACTCGAATCTGCATCTTGACCTGCAGCTACCAGCATAACACCTCTGTACTTTCCAGTTAGATGTGCTCCATCTACCACAACAACCCTCCTCAAGAACTCAAATCCTTTGATGGAAGCACCAAAAGCAATGAACAAATACTTAAACCTTTGTTGAGCATCACGTTCAAGCTTTGTAATCGTACCTGGATTGGCCTGCTCTATTTTGTATAGATAGGAAGGTAAGTCCTGGTAACCCCTCTCAAAAGTGCCTCTGACCAGCTCTCGTGCATATGCCAACGCTTTATGCGCCTTTGTATAGTCTATGTCAAGACAATGTAGTGACTTAATACAGTTCATTACATGGTTAGGCGTGATTCCTTTAAGATCATTACCACCACTAAACCTATCAACATACATCTTTCCAATAAATTTTGCATTAACCTGTCATTGACGAGAATACCTACAGACAGCAGAGCATGTATGAGCTTCATTATATATCCGAACGAGAAATTCTGGAGATTCAGATGAAACTGACAGAGTCGACGCACGAATCCTCCAAGAACAATTAGGAACAAAACATTTCGCGATAAATAGTTTCTTCCTCGACGTGGCGATTTTGAAATCAAACTTCTCGATGACTGCAATCTTGCGTAATTGCATAATTAATGCTTCCTTGTCATCAAATATTTTGCCAACCTTAATGGATCCAGATTTCTTCATTGGTAATGGCTTCGTAGGCGTCTCATCGAATATATCGCAGAATAAAGGCGGCATCTGCTGTTTCTTCGCATACTGTCGGCAGTCTCTGCTGTTGTTCGGTGGTGGCATCATATGCTCGTCTTTAACATTACCAACACCATCAAAATTCACACCACCATCCTCTTTGATATCACAAGCTTCATCTTTACCAGCAGCTTCTGCTTTAATTCCATCGTTTCTTTTCCATGACACGCAAAGCCGGATAACCTCTTTTTTCGCCATTGTGATCAAGTTTGCAAGTTGCCTATCGTTATTCAAGAAGATAGGAGGTGTGTCGCTAGGCATTTTCTCCATGATATGTGTAGGCAACTTATAAGAAATCTCGCCTGCATTCATCTGCGTTTCCAAGTTGTAATCTTCACAAACAATGCGGAAAAATTCCTCATACTTGATTTGGTCTTCAACCGCAAACAACTTGCTTCCTTTGCTTGAATCAACGTCGAAATCCCAACCCATTTTTACCTTTCATTGTCCAAAAACAGTCAACAAATGCAACATTATCTGCAAAAAAGAGAATGTTCAAAAGATCTGGAACACACTATCTTAGAAGATTTTTCGCAGAGCTCTACACTTTGGCAGGGTCTTTTAGAAATAGCTCTGCCAAAGACGTACTAGAGCTCTAGACGCAGTTTAGAAGATGGTGGTTTAGATAACTAGTGTAATGTTTTGAAGTGTTACCTGTGTTCGTTCTTCCCGAAAATATGCTCGCCTTCAACCCCTAGAATATCTTTAGATGTAAACGAAGATCGTCTTTCCGAAGAATGTACGTACTTTCGTTCAAAATCGAAGTCTGTTAACAATCTTATACTTGGATTTCACTTCCGTCTCTTTGAAAATATGAAATCTCCCTTTGAGGGTGAAATCGAAATAGTAGATCTAGGTTAAAGGTGGAGAGGTTGAAAAGGTTTATAGCAAACTCAATAAAGTAAGAAGTAATGGCATTCTTGTTATTATTTTGAAAAGAGAGGAGTACTTCAAAATTCGACTGTTTATACAATTTAGTTCAAGCCATGCCCTGCGAACAGTATGCTATAGTGGGTCGAGCAATATCTGCCTTATGTCTACAAAAAAGCACACACAACATCTGCTTTAAGTCTACAAAAAAAGCACACACAATATCTGCCTTAAGGCTACCACAACTGACACACTATATCTGCTTTAAGGCTACACAGTTAGCAGAGGTTAAGAAGAGTCTGTCCAGCCTTAGCCTTAAGGCTACACAATCAACACACTATATCTGCCTTAAGACTACAGAATTAGCAGAGTTTAAGCAGCGTCTGTCCAGCTTTAGCCTTAAAGCTACACAATTCACACACTATATCTGCCTTAAGGCTACATAATTAGCAGAGTTTGTCCAGCCTTAGCCTTAAGGTTACACAATTCACGCAGACTCTGCCAAGCGTAAGGGTATTTTCGACATTTTCAAAAAAAGTATACTAGTTCTACAATTTTCCCTACGAAAGTACCCCGTTGGACATTAAAGTTAGAAAATGCACCATATCAGCAATTGTCCCTAATATTTTCATATGCTAACGTAGTATTATTTTTCGTTTGAAACAGCCATGCCCATCAAAACATTTTTAGTACAGTGAATTAGGTAAATAACAAAAATATTATTTTTAAAATGACAAAGTAAGTTGTTATTGAAAAATAACACGCATTGGTAAAAATTTGGGATGAATTTTAGCGTGTTATTTTACTAAATGTATTTTTATAGATATATTTTTGGTAATTCTCGTGAATGGATATGTTAATATATACCTCACAAAATAATATAGAACTTTAAAATAATAACTCAAACATTTATATGACAGAAATATAAATTCATTTGGTAAATTAGATCTTTATATTAAAAAGAACATGATACGGACAAAAATCATGCTTCTATTACATTTAGATGCAATGAGTAAACCTGTCTAAAAAATATATTTGATAAATTAGATATTCACGTAGAAAATAATATGTTATGGAAAAAAAAGTTCGTGTCTCGTAGCAGTAAAATGACAGGGATAAAATCATCAAAAATGATCAAAATTAATTTTTATTCGCTAGAGTCATAAATAACTTTGTTATTTACTTAAATCCTGACTTTTCCATAGTAAATATTATTTTTAGTATTAATTAATAGATTTAAATAAATTAAAATGGTTCAGAAATCCAAATCGGATAACAAAATTTACATTAATAGTATTATGCATATAAGTTCTACCACTTCGTGTTAGTATGTCCGCTTTGGAATTGTTAATGCGTGGGATTAACAAAGAGATAAAAAAGTAAACAACTCATTACTCTTCTCGAACCCTTCTAAATGTACTGAGAATGCATGTTATTCTGCCGGTGTAGACACCATCTTCACTAACACTGAACAGTCTGTTTCAAAAGCTACCGAAGTCTTCTTTTGTGCGATCATACAATGCATGGCCATATAAGTGCTTTTAGTTCAGAATATAGCGGAGAAAGACTTTTGCGGAGGTTTTGTGCTCTCAAAGTTGTTCCGGTTACCCCGTCTTTGAAGCAATACCAAACTAGACCTGAAAATCTATCGATTTCCTTCTAGGAGCCATCTATATGGCAACGATATCCTGTGTATTCCAAATTTGTTGAGGAGACCAGGCTATGTTGATGTTCTGTTGTGTCTTCATCAGTTTGTTTTGCAATTTTTAAAATCTCTCTCGAATCTCTATCCAAGTTTTTGTAAACCTTATCATTTATGGCTTTCTAAATATACCAAATAATCCATGGATAGATACATAAATGTATCTCTTTTGGGAATCTCCAGAAAAGATAATCAAAATTTGAAAAGACCGAAGTCATTGAAAAAACTCATGGGATCGCTTAGACGTGAACAAGAGTCCAAACTTGAACCGCTAGTGGACATTCGAAGAGAACATGATGAAATGTGTTTACATATGTTTTTTTGGTAAGGGAAGGGGAGACAATGTCTCCCACAATTTATTCATAACATAAAATTAAACACAAACTTGTCGTGAAAACGCAGTTCCACGCACATCATCCGCTAAAATCAAATCAACAACACTTGGAACATACTCAAATAAATAAAAGCCTAAAGGAAGGGAAAATGCATAGTTAGCCAATCCATCCGCCAGACGATTAGCCTCCCTATACACATGAGAAATCCGGACATTCCAGTCCCTTGATATGAAGCCATGGTACAAGCGTACCAGGAAAGACAATGGATGAGCATCACTGATCCCTGTCTTGAGAAAACCAACTACCACTTCCGAGTCCACCTCCAACCGAGTAACCCTCCTCTCCCAGGCTATATACAACCCATAGTACACTCCCCATAATTTTGCCAAAGGGGCTGAGCAAATCCCTATATTTAGCGAGAACCCTCCTTTCCAACCAGCTGTCCCATCTCGCAATACACCACTATCTGTTGCCATCCCTAGATTCCCGCGTGAAGCCCCATCCATATTCATTTTCATCCACCCATTCCTTGGCAAGATCCATGCTATCATCCGTTCCACTCTCCCATTCTTCACTCGTGAAACTTTTAGAGCCGCATTAGCCTCCAACACCTCTTTAGCTAGGTCCTTGACAAATTTTACTCTGTCCCGACATTTACCATTTGTACCAAACACGTTACTACACCTCCACTTCCATCCCCACCAACTTGTCATTCCGAACAAGGTCGACCATGAGTCGGTTTCCCCACTCAGATTCTCATACAACCATTCTAGTAATGACTTTGTGAAGAATGATTGTAACTTCCCCGCCGGAACAACTCGCCTCCATATTCCGGCCATAGCCGGACAATCTCGCAATATATGTAAAATGGTCTCCTCACCCCCCCCCTTGCATACCGTACAGATTTCTGAGTCACTAGGATGCCGTCTAAGCCTCTCCAAGTTTGATATAATAGTTTGGTTCCCTACCAACCACAAGAAGACCTTCACTCTCTCAGGTACCACAACACTCCACACGCGAGACCAAAACTTCTTCATATTCGGCCATGGAGAACTGTCACAAGTTAACATTGAGTGTGCTGACTTGACGGTAAAACACCCATCAGAGCTCTCACCCCCAGGACAATCGATCTTTTGCCCCTGTAACATTATCTAACACCACAGCTCCCAGACGTAGAAGTATCTCATCCGTGACATAGGGTCCTATTCTCCCCCATGCCCAGCCTGTTCCATCACACCATAGTTCACTTACCTTCTCATCCGCTCTTCCCTCTGGTACCTCTTCTTCCACCAAATCCATAAGAGGTTTGTTTACTAACCACTTATCTTTCCAGAAGCGTATACATCTGCCATTCCCTAGCACTCAGCTATGACCCTTTAGCACTGCTTCACTCATCCCAATACCCACACTCCGCCATGTTGATGACCAATTGCTTTTAGGCACTGGCCATGAGTATTATGTGTATCTCACACCTTATACTTACTCCTCAGTACTCATGCCCATAAACTAGTCCGATCTTGCAACAATCTCCAGCCCACTTTTGCTAATAGCGCTTTATTCATGTCTATTGCTTTTCTAATACCAATCCCACCCTCTTTATTTGGCACACATACTCTCTTCCAGGCTATAAGTTGTTGTTTCCTCTTTTCTCTAGTACTTCCCCATAAAAAAAAGCGGGAAACCTTATCCAATTCATCCAATGTGGCTAGTGGCATTGATATTACACTCATAGTATGTATGGGTATTGACGCTAGCACTGCCTTAGTGAAAGTCAATCTACCTGCGAAACTCATACACCTACTCTTCCATCCGGCAAGTCTAGAGGAGACTCTTTCCAAGACCTCTCCAAAAGTCTCTTTGTTCACACGCTTCTGTAGTATCGGCATTCCCAAGTATTGCCCCAATTCCGTCGTGGACTTAATGCCACTCTCATCACTAATCAGTTTCTTCAACTCCCTTGAAATATTCTTCGAGAAGAAAATTTTTGATTTCTCTAAACTCACCTTCTGACCTAAAGCAACACAAAAGTTTTTAAGCATTTTCCGTATCACCCGTATCTGAGCAACAGAAGCTTCAAAAAAAATATCAGGTCATCCGCGAAGCATATATGTGATAGAAGGGGTCCTCCGCGTGCCAAGCAAATCGGTTTCCACTCCTTCCCAGCAATAGCTTTTTCGATCAGGTGACATAAGCGTTCGAGACATAGGATAAACAAATAGGGTGACAACGGGTCACCTTGTCGCAGTCCTCTCATAGGCTTGAAAGGTGATGTCCTCTCCCCATTCCATAACACGGTCATTGCAGACCCCGTTACACACTGCATAATCCATATCACCCAAATATCCGAAAACCGCTGCGATGAGTGTATCCTCTAGAAAATCCCATATGATGCGATTATATGCCTTCTCCAGATCCAGCTTCAACAACATCCACCCTTTGCGTCCTTTCTTTCGCTTCATGGAGTGAACAGCTTCCTGCACCACCATTATATTGTCCGTGCTCAACCTCCCTGGTATAAAACTCGACTGAGCCGGTCTGATTAAGTTAGACATCAATGATTTAAGCCTCAACACCATCACTTTAGTCACCACTTTAAACAAGACGTTACAGAGACTAATAGGCTTGAATTGAGTAATTTGTTCTGGTTTTCCCACTTTAGGGATCAACACAAGAAAAGCATCATTCGTCCCCGGGGGCAACTCTCCTGTTTCAAAGAACTCGAGCACAAAATTTATCACTGATTCCATCCTAGCACTGCTGATAGAAAACTGGTTGGTACCCATCCGGTCCCGGAGCCTTAAACTTGCCCATACTACGTAGAGCCACTTCTACTTCAGCCGCTATAAAGGGTTTGCTCATTGACCTTTTGTCATCCCATGTCAAGCGCTGGAACCCTTCCCGCGGTAGCTTCTCCACCACTTGATCAATATCATCCATAGAATAAAGCCGTTTGTAATAAGCCATTGCTAGTTGTTCAAATTCCTGTGAAACCATCTCCCCTCATTATCCTTTAAAGCCTCAATTCGATTCCTCCGTCTTTTAATGACAGTTGATGTATGGAAGAAGCTCGTATTTCGATCCCCGAGAATGATCCACTTTTCACGAGACTTCTGGAGCCAAATGGTCTCTTCCTGTTCAAGTACTTTATCCAACTCTTGTAGTAATGCTTCTTCCTTTTGCAAAAACTCATCCGTTTGTGTATGATCCAATGAGTCATGTATCGCTTTGATCTCCGTTAACAATCCCTCCTTTTTTTTTTAACATCACCAAACACCTCCCTATTCCATTTCTTCAATGTCCTGCGAAGTGTGGATAGAGCTTCCGGTGTAGTCATATCCCTTCTCCATGAAGATGATAACAGTTCCTTAAAGCTTGTATGACTTAACCACGCCGCTTCAAATCTAAATGTCTTCGGCTCGGGTCACTCCCCACCACAGGGCATAGTTGCACATACATAGGCGCATGATCAGAGGCCAAGAAAGGAAGATGTGTGACCACTGCTTCCTGCCATTTTAATCGAGTATGTGCACAACACAACACACGATCCAATCGCTTCGCCACAAAGTTCTGTTTTACTTTCCCTCTCTTCTATGTAAACTTGTTGCCTCGAAACCCCATATCAATCAGAGATTCGTTGTTAATCCATTCTCCAAAAGCCAAAGAATCCACATATAATACCCCATTTCTTCCAGTTTTTTCATCCAACCCGACAATCATGTTAAAATCCCCACCAATTAGCAAAGGTCCATCAACACCTTGTATAGCATTATGAAGCTCCCCCCATAGACCGCCTCTTCTGCTTACTGTCGGTACTGCATATACAATAATCAAGTGTAGGGATTCATCACCATTCTCCACCTTTACGTGTATCAATTGATCCGAAGTCACTACAATAGCCACATTCCCAATCTCCGATCTCCACAACAACCACAACCCACCTTGCTGTCCTACGGCATCAACTCGGAAGGAGTTATCAAAGCCCAGTCCGTGACAAATTCGGCTCGCCCTATCCCATGCGGCATGAGTCTCAAACAGAGCCAGTATATCCGTACTAATTTTCTTCAACATATAGCGAATCGAACGTCAAAAATTGGATTTATTCGCCCCCAGCAATTCCAAAGTAGACAATTCATTCTTACTCCACAAAACAATCTAAGAATCACCGGGGAGGACTGTTATGCTCGTGCCCGATTCATTCCACCATCCGATGAATCGTCCTGCATAATCACCACTCTCTGCGTCTCTTCATCATCCGCTCCAGGCCTTATAACGACCGCCAATTCACCCTCAATCATTTCCAATCCAGGGTTCTCCTTCCTTCCGCCACTGCTTCCCGTGAAAACCCCACCTGGTCATCCGATGCTTTCCGTCTCAACTCTCAGTCGTTTACCATTCGCTAGCAATGGGTTCTCTTCCCCAATCGGGCCGAACACTAAACCCCGAACTAGCCTATTAGATTTAATTTGTTTTATCTTCGGCCCATTCTGCTCCATCTTTTTATTATTATGGGCCTTTCCATCCTTCGGCCCATCTCTCACCAAACCCTTGCCTTTTTCTGAGCCCACACCAGGTCGTGTATCCATGCCTTGCTGAACACCCTTCCCTTTGTGAACCCCAAGCGAAAATATTCTTTTTTCTTATTTGCACATGATCGAATCCTATCTTCCCTTCTTTCAGGGATAATCTCATCTACCTCTAACTCCCCGAATCTGTTGGAAATGTCAATATTCCCAATATTTTTTTGTGAGATCTCCCGGAGATTCCTTCCTAATTTGCCTCCTGACCCTCCCGCCGCAAAGGCAACTCCACTCTGCGGTAGTCCTTGTTTTCTCCCTGGTCGACGTACCTCCGTAAAGCCATCATTTATTTGTGAGCCCGGTACAACCAATCTCTCCGTCTGTGAGACCGGTACAGCTGATCTCTCCACCTGTGATCTCGGTACACCCACTCTCTCAGTTTGTGACACCGAAACCCCCTCGGACATGCATGAACCAATTGCCCGTACAAACCAAAACTTGAGCAAATGGTATTCAAACCCTCATACGATACAAAGTATTTTCACCATTGATCATCACCGTCCCCTTCAAAGGCTTCCTTAGATCCACCTCCACACAGATCCTCGCAAAGCGAACCCTCTCAAAGTTCAAAGTGGTCATGTCTACTTTCATCGGTCTTCCCAGCCCGCGGGCAATACTCATTAAGATTGACTTATGGTAGAAGTTAACAGGGATATTTGACAACCTAATCCATACCGGCGTCGTAACTATCTCATCCTTCAGTGGATCAAACTCCGATGACCAATCTTGCACCATAAGGTAGCTCCCGAACGCCCTCCATGGACCCCCCCCCCCCCCCGTCAATGCTGCCAAATACTCCTCCTCTGCCTCAAATCGAACCATGAAGAATTATCGTGGAAGGTCCATCACATACATCTCCCCTCGAGGTTTCCACATCTCCCAGAGCCTCCTACTTAGGACTGAAATTGAAATATTCCTTTCCAAAACCTTCACAATCATACAATTCTTCCAAAGACCATTCATGGTGTCCAATACCTCTCTCCCTATTGTGATTACTGGCTCTCCATCCTCACCATCCGGGAATTCCAGACTCAATCTCTCCTCCACAAACGCATCATCTAAAACTGTCTCCGGCGACAACCTCCCACCCACGTTACTTCCCACTACCTTCGTCACCCATGATGCAGCAGCATCCGGCGGATCTCCCATCACTTTCTTCATCCATGACCTGAGATCATCCGGAGGATCCCCTGGAGGCCGATCTTTCACTCTGATATCCTCCATAGTAGCATCTTGATCTCCCCCACTCGAAACCCTAATATTCGTCATTGGAATTTGTCCCGGTGTAACTTATTGTGTTACTATATGTGTTTACATATGTTTGTCATATTTGTTATATTTACTATGACAAGTTATATGTATAATCTTTGTAAAATTACTATAATGTACTAATACGAGAGATCAACTCTAAAATAAAATATTAAAACCTATATATATATATATATGTCAGAATAAATGTTATTTTTATGATATTATTCATATTTGCAATATTTTTTGAAGAGAATACTAATGTTATTTTAAAAAATGAAGTGTTCCCTATACTAACTAGAGAAGAAAAACAAAATCTAGAATCTTACTTGGAAGCAATACGATCTATAATAAACATTTAATTTTTATTTCAAGTATGTAAAAAACCTAAAATAACAACTTCTGTAAAATGGAAGAAACATTGTTTGTTATATAAAAAAGAAAAAAGCACTTCTATTAATTTAGTAAAAGTGATGTCATTAAATGCATAACATTAAGTTTATTTTATTGGAACGTAAAACATATCACTTAAAATAAACCACTAAAGAATTATTTTTACAACTAAAAAAATAAATTAAACATCACTTAGTAGGGAAGAGCAAATATAAAATTGAAAATGAAATAAAAATAAATTAATTAAACATCACTTAGTAGGCAACGCAGTTTAATATTTTTTTTTGTTTTTATTAAAATTGCAGTTTGTTAGGAATAGTATATTGGAAATTGTGATGGAAGATAAGTAGTAGTATATAAGAGATATGTGACAATCTATTTATTGCCAATTAGTTTTAAGTTGGAAGTCCATAATCTTAACATGGTACCAACGCTAGTTTATCGAGCCAAGTAAGGTGGTCCAAGAAGGGTTTATTATCGATCCTAAAGTGGGGTTCGGTTCGAGATGGGACGGAAGAGCCATCATTTCGAAGGAACGTGTTAGAAATCTCATATCAAAAATTATGATGGAATCTAAATAGTATATGAGAAATATGGGTCAATCTACTCATTATCAATTGATTTTGAATTGAAAGCCCGTAATCTTAATACATTTTTAATATAGTTTTAATATAGTTATGTTAACAAAAAGTTAATGTGAGCGCTAATTAAAGCTATACGTCTCAAACGCAATGAAAGTTGGCAAGAAACTTATCCCAATATCAGTATATTAACAAATGTGCAACGAATAAAAGCATCGAAATTTCTGTAACGTGCCTTTGCACTAATTATAACTAATCTACCCTCTTCCATTTTAATTACACCCTATGATTCATTGAACCATTAGCCCTACCGATCTATTCTAAGATATTCTACGATATTTTAACCTCACGTACCTATTTTCGATGCTATAAACAAATGGGAAATCTACAATAAGTAGTAGTTATTTAACGACTAATTGTGTATCTAATCGTAGATAACAAATGGCTAAGGCTTATTTTGGAACGAGGACTTGGTTCATTTATGGAATGACTTTCCTGGAGCCAATGATAAGCACATTATAAAAAGTCTCCACAATCATTTGGTTGCCACACCACCATGGAGGGGAAGAAAAACATGCAACCTGCACATGATACCTTTTGTTATTTTGCTTTATATATAAACTTTGGATTTTATAAAATTTATAATGATGATAAATAATTAAGTTCAAACACAAACTTTTGATTCTAAAATTTAATTTGAAAATAAAAACTGATCTTTTCATAATATTTTAATTATGGTTAAAAAAAAAAAAAATCACACATATATATAGACGTCGAAAAGAGTATACTAATTACTAGTAACTAAACTATACCAAACATACTAATGATAAGTTATTGCGATAAACTCATATTTGTTTTGTTACTCATTTATCGGTTTCGAGACAATTCTCTGTGTGCTCTCTCAAACAGAGTCTGATTAACCAAGAAGATTATATTATGTTTTTTTTTTGGTCAGAAGAAGATTATATTTAATTACGAAGTCGTTTTCCGCTTAAAAATGATAAAAAAAAAATGGAGTGGCTAAAAGGTGAAACTTTTGAGAGGTAGGGGAGAGAATGAACTATACATTCAAACAAACATACAAAATTCAAAATGATTCTAAATTTTTATTATTATTATATTTATAAGTATTAGAAAAAGTAACTAAATGGAAAATGCCCACTAACAAAGTACTTTATCACACAAGCAGAAATTAAAAAATATTTACCAAAAGAAAAAGGCTTATATGTGTATGATTGGTGTCCAACAAATTAGAAGGATTAAGATGAACTTCGCCCTTCTTATCTTTTTTTGGTCACTCTCTCTTTCTTCTTATTCTTATTTTAATCAAATTATTTTTCTTAAAATATTTGGTTTCTACAAACACCTTTATATATATGTATAATATAATATAATAAAATGTGTGTATAAATTATTAAAACCCCTCCTACGATACTTCAGGTTATTTGATTTTCACCAATTTATTCTTTCTTCAACTTTTTCCATTCTTTAATAGATTGGTATAGATACCTGATATTGATGTTTAACTCATTTTACTATTTAATACTAGAGAAAATATCTAGAAAGCTCAATGCTCATCTAATTGTGCAAAAATTATGAACAGGTTCTATAGAAAAAAAAAAAAAAAAACTATTTAAGACCATAAACCAATGTGGCTCGAAAAAGTATACATTGAGATGTCCTTCCAAAAACATTACATTAACTCTTGATATTTAACATTTTATCTAATATCTTTGTTGATTTAGCACAAAAAACAATCTTTTTGTTGATAAGCTAAAATATTAAGAAAATGTGAGTATGTGATTATAATAAACATGTTTGTGTACTCTATCCCAAGTTTTTATTTATGTCTATGTTTCATTTTTCTAAGAAAAACATACTAATATCTTACTAGAAATATGTAGCGTGTAATATATTAAATTTCAGTCGATATTATTTGATTTGAGGTGGCTAATCAAACATAAACAATAAATTTAAAAGTACAACTTTGTCCATTGTCGAGTCCATATTGTCAATAATCCTTTTAAAAAGTAATGGTAAGTTCAAATGTAAATGTGAAAATACATAAATTTGAGTTTTTATTTAAAAAAGGGTATAATTTATTTATCTTATTAATATTTTCTGTGATAAAATTTCTAAAATACTACATTTATCTTTTATTTTTCAAAAATACCATCAAAATCCAAAAAAATCTAAAACCTTCCACAAACTTTAGGTTTATAATTTTTTCTTAAAGCTTTAAAATAAATACTAAATGATTTAAGAACTTTTTCTAAACCTAAAGTTTGTGGTATTAATTTTTTATTTTTTATTTTAAAGTTGTGGTGTATTTAAAACATATTTTTATCGTATTTAGTATATATATATATATATATAATATTTTTTGCTCAACATCTTAGTAATATTAATTTTTGAATAATATTTAGAATAGTGGTTGTGCGCGCACATATATATTTTGACAAGTGACACTGATTTTAATTCACACACACATAACTTCATTCGATCTTTACCTTTTCCGTAGCTTTTCATTTAACAACAATATTGATATTTTGGATTAAATCTCCACTTTACTCTATTTGTTAACTTTAAGGAAGATGCTGAATGTTGCAATTGTGCAATTTGTTAATAGCATATGCGGAATTTTTTTTATACACAAAACATTAATTTTAAAATTAGAATACACAAAAACATTAATTTTAAAATTAGAAAAATTTATCATATCTATCTTTTAATCCTAATTTTGTTGTCGTCAGCAAAACAAAAAAAGCCTTATTTTGTTTGTTTAAGACACATTTGTTATCACCAATGATGCCATTTATCACTCAAAAATGACGGACAAAAAAATAGTTTTTTTGCTCTAAAATAGAAACTAATACCCGTCATTAAAATAAAATTTGGTTGATAAAAGTTTCCTTGTAGTAAACTACTCATGGAGATGAATTTTTATTTTCTCGATTTGGAGTCCAAGCGAAAAATAGAAAATAAGATATGATGAGCCTAGATGGTAAAATATGGGCCTTTTAGTTATGAAATATAGGCCTATACTAGAAGCTATTTGTAATTGGGCTTATAACAAAACCGCAAGGAAAACGCAGCCCAATGGATTTTAAAGAGACAACAAAGAAAAAAAGACATACAGTTTATTAGTTGTAATAACTTGAATTAAAGTTTCCAGAAAATTGTGTGCGACACTCACTACTTTTACAAAAAGCAAGAAGTAGCCAAAGGAGAGAAAAAGGTGAAACCGATGCCTTTAATTTCCGGAATGAAGAAAAAAGAAAAAGCTAAATCCGAATATCAAATAAAGAAAGACAAATTCTCTGTGACCATTGCAGAGACTCGACTTTTTATAGCAAAAGCAAAAACACATTGGTGTCTTTTGCTTCACTGCATTCTCATCGTCACACAATTTTCCTTCTTTTCTCGTGACCCTTCTCAAAGCGAAAAGATTTTTTATTTATTTATAGAAATTTAAGAGCATCGATGTGTGTGTGATCTTCAATGGGTCTATGCTCAGCTCAACTTGCTGTAACATGCTTGCTCATAGTAGTAGTACCTCTTGTTCTGTCCCAAGTTACAGGTACACTCTGCCCATAATCTGTTTGTTTAAATGCTCCAAAGAGTCTTCTTTTTTGTGGAAACTCTTCTTCTTGATGTGTTTTAGAACATGTATTGATTGTGCAATCACAAAGCTTTTATCTTTAGGATTTTCTTTAATAAACATGGGTTTCCTCAAATTCTCCAATTCTACACTGTTTTTGGGTAAAAAATGTCCACTTTATGGGATTTAAGAGTAGGGGAAAGCTGTAACTAGTGGGAAATGAATGTAATTTTGATGAATGACTATATTTGCAGAGTTTACAAGTATAGATTGTGGTGGCTCAAGTAACTACACGGACCCGACAACTGGACTAGGATGGGTTTCAGATTCAGAGATCATCAAACACGGCAAGCCAGTAACTTTGGCCAGTACCAACTGGAACTCGATGCAATACCGTAGGAGAAGAGATTTTCCAACGGATAACAAGAAATATTGTTACAGACTCAGCACCAAAGAGAGAAGGCGATACATTGTCAGAACTACATTTCTCTACGGTAGCTTGGGTAATGAAGAAGCCTACCCAAAGTTTCAACTCTACTTAGATGCAACGAAATGGGCTACAGTGACTATTCAGGAGGTCTCTAGGGTTTATGTTGAGGAGTTGATCGTAAGGGCAACTTCAGGTTATGTAGATGTGTGTGTGTGCTGTGCTATCACCGGCTCTCCTTTCATGTCCACTCTCGAGCTACGCCCGTTGAACCTTTCGATGTATGCCACTGATTACGAGGATAATTTCTTCTTGAAGGTTGCTGCCAGAGTGAATTTCGGTGCTCCAAGCATGGATGCCTTGAGGTAAAACCCTATTACAACTCTTCTTTCTTTTACATTGTTCACAAGAATATTTTACAAGCATCGAAAAATGCTGAAAGACTTTCTCTTTTAGGTACCCAGATGATCCATATGACAGAATCTGGGAGTCAGATATTAATAAACGGCCAAACTATCTTGTTGGTGTGGCTCCTGGAACGACAAGAATCAATACATCAAAGAATATAAATACGTTGACTAGAGAGTATCCGCCTATGAAAGTCATGCAAACAGCAGTAGTTGGCACACAAGGACTGATCAGCTATAGATTAAACCTGGAAGACTTCCCTGCCAATGCTCGGGCATACGCTTACTTTGCTGAAATCGAAGACCTTGGTGCTAACGAAACCCGGAAATTTAAGTTGGTGCAACCATACTTTCCTGATTATAGTAATGCAGTGGTGAATATTGCTGAGAATGCCAATGGGAGCTATACTCTCTATGAACCTAGCTACATGAATGTGACTTTAGATTTTGTTTTGTCCTTCTCATTTGGGAAGACAAAGGATTCTACACGAGGGCCACTCCTAAATGCAATTGAAATTAGCAAGTATCTACAAATATCCGTGAAAACTGATAGAAGTGACGGTGAGTACTAGAGGCTAATACTGCCTTGCAAAATTATTCTCTAATACTGATTTGCTGAAAAATGCAAGTCAAAATTTGTTGAAAAAGAGCTTACAGAAGTTATCTAATTCTGCAGTGTCTGTTCTTGATGCAATTCGTTCGATGGCCCCTGATAGCGATTGGGCCAATGAAGGAGGAGACCCTTGTATCCCAGTTCTTTGGTCGTGGGTAAACTGTAGCTCAACCTCACCACCTAGAGTCACGAAAATGTAAGATCTATAAAACAATTTTTACATAAGTAAACATAGTTTGTGAAATGGTATTCTTAAGAGTCAAGACGATTGCCGTTGACCCCATTGTGTGCATCTTACAACAGTGTTCTATCAAGAAAAAATCTGAGAGGTGAGATTCTGGCTGGGATCAATTATATGGAGGCATTGGCAGAGTTGTGAGTTGTTCGATGCTGCATTAGAGATATTTTCTTGGATTAGTCTCTCTCTGTCATTTTTTACTTGAGTAAACTTGCTCTTGTATAGGTGGCTGGACGGTAATGGTTTGACTGGAATCCTTCCAGACTTGAGCAAACTTGTCAACCTGAAAATCATGTAAGCTTGCTAATCTTGACCAGTATTTCTCCTATAGTTGAAGGCACTCGATACCAGAAAGCTTTACTTAGCCTCATCTCCTCTGCAGGCATCTAGAAAACAACCAAATTAGTGGCTCACTCCCATCATACCTTGTCCATCTGCCTAACCTACAAGAACTGTATGTAATCAGAAACTTTGTGAAGTGTTTTGGTTGCTTTAGCGATTGGCTTATACTGATACCTCGGCTGCAATTATCCGCTTTATTTTCTGGCAGGTTTATAGAAAATAACTCCTTCAAAGGAACGATTCCTTCAGCACTGTTAAAGGGGAAAGTTTTGTTCAAGTGAGTATGCTACAAGTTGATTTTTCGGATACAAAAGCTCACAGCTTTTCAGCATTTGCACGGAAAGATAAATTTACCCTTTTGTCAACAGATTGAGTTCAACACGACTGTTGGAACTTTTTAGTGTATACATGCGGGAAATGAAATAACCAAAGTTTAAAATTTGCAATTTATTGATGGAGTTTCCTCTTGAAGTGCTAATACGCAGCATTAACATGTTTTTCTCCAGATATGATAATAATCCTGAGCTTCAGAATGAGGCACAGCGAAAGCACTTTAGGCTGATACTGGGGATATCAATAGCCACTGTCGTAATTCTATTGCTGCTAGTTGGAGGAAGTCTTGTTTTACTTTGTGCCCTTCGGAAGACGAAAAGAGCTGATAAAGGTATATCAAGTAGCTGTTATCAGGTTTCCCCCAGTGTAGGACTCTCTGTCTTACTCATGTTTCTTCAGGTGATTCCACGGGGACTAAGAAAAAAGGTTTGGTAGCTTATTCAGCTGTGCGGGGCGGACACTTATTAGATGAAGGTGTAGCATATTTCATATCGCTTCCTGTGCTCGAAGAGGCCACCGATAATTTTTCCAAGAGAGTTGGAAAAGGAAGTTTTGGGTCTGTCTACTATGGTAGGATGAAAGATGGGAAAGAAGTTGCAGTTAAGATAACGGCAGATCCTTCTAGCCACTTGAACAGACAATTTGTGACTGAGGTATTAACTGTTTCGAATCTATTAACTTACTGCAAATGCTGATTTTGGCTTTCTGGTGCCCAAAACTTTCTTAATTAGACGATTTAATTGGAACAAACGTGCAGGTTGCTCTATTATCAAGAATTCACCACAGGAACTTGGTTCCTTTGATTGGATATTGTGAAGAAGCGGATCGGCGTATATTGGTTTACGAATATATGCACAATGGAACCTTGGGAGATCACTTACACGGTTTTTACCAATTTTCCAGATATTTCTCCTGCCTAAGTTTGGCTTTTCGTTTTGTGAATGACTCAAAAAATCAATTCCTGACAGGTTCAAGCGACTACAAGCCATTAGACTGGCCAACTCGGCTACAAATTGCACAAGACGCTGCCAAAGGTTTGAAGCAAATTTTCAAAGATTATATTCTTTAGCGTGGCTATAATTTGAATCCGTTGAACAGACGAAACTTCAGATTATTATTACAGGTCTTGAATACTTGCATACTGGCTGCAATCCTAGTATCATTCATAGGGATGTGAAGTCAAGCAATATTCTCCTGGACATTAACATGAGAGCCAAAGTGTCTGACTTTGGACTCTCGAAGCAGACAGAAGAAGACTTGACTCACGTATCCAGTGTCGCAAAAGGGACCGTTGGATACCTTGATCCAGAGTAAGGCCAACAATCTAACCTCAGAGAAATAAAGTCTTCCCTCTTTTATGAACTTCGACTGATATGGCATCGTTTTGACAGGTACTATGCTAGTCAGCAGCTGACTGAGAAGAGCGATGTCTACAGTTTTGGCGTTGTTCTCTTTGAATTACTCTCCGGAAAGAAACCAGTCTCAGCAGAAGATTTTGGTCCTGAACTGAATATAGTTCACTGGGTAAACACCTCTACATCTTCTGTACATTCGAAAGTTTTCATCTTTCACAGTTTAAAGCACTACATCAACAACATCAAGATTGACAAACAACAAATCCCCTCCCTTTTGCTTTTCTTGTTCACCAACAGGCAAGATCACTGATCCGTAAAGGAGACGTATATGGGATCATAGATCCATGTATATTAGGCAACGTGAAGATCGAATCAATCTGGAGAGTTGCAGAGGTCGCAAACCAATGCGTTGAGCAGCGTGGGCATTGCAGGCCAAGGATGCAGGAAGTGATAGTGGCGATACAAGACGCGGTCAGGATCCAGAGAGGAAACGAGAACGGGATGAAGTCATCGAGTTCAAGCGGCTCAAAGGCGCAATCATCTCGTAAGACCTTGCTTACTAGCTTCCTCGAGATAGAGAGCCCTGACATATCAAGAAACAGCCTAGCTCCAGTTGCTAGGTGAGTCCTCTTTAAGCTCGAGCTCTCATGTTTGTATACTTCACTCTTTGGACTTACCATCGTCACATATATGACATCATATACGTATTGAATGTGTGTATGTTATGTAGTGTGTATTTAATGTATCGACACACTTGGGACATTAACTCCGTAGATGATGTAGTGGACAAAAAAATGGGAATAGGTAGATAGCACCAAATCATAATTTAATTTGATCAGATAACTTCTTATGATTATTCATTTAGTAAATAATATTTTATATTTTTGACGAAAATACTTTTGAATTGACAGAAGTTATAGGTCATTTTGCTCATGTGCGTACAAAGTATTGTCGATAGATATTATTTATCAAAGTATTGTCGAGGGATATTATTTATCATGAGTGATGTAAAACAAAATTTGTTGAAATTGTCGAAATCTTGTGAAAGTTTTCGGAACCTTCCACATGTTTTCAATTTTTAGTTTCTAAAAACTTTGAAAAGTTGTTTTTTTATAACATACATTGTCCCATACATCTTTTCAAGCATAACCAAACATTTATTTTTTGGGTAAGAATGGAACAATACAATTGTCAACCACTTGGTCACAAAACTTAAAATGTTTTCGAAGTCAAGCATACAATTGTCAAGCATAAGTAACCATACAATTGTTAAAACTAGAATGATACATATGCATAACCTCACTACGAACAAAGTCAACCACTTGGTCATAAAAAGTTGTTTATTTCAAACTCAAACTTCATGATGTCTAAAGTTGTTCTTTTCCCACCTATTTCGTTTATTTTAATCGCTTATTCGGCGTTCACCGTTTAAATATTTCCATTTATATTACAAATAGTGTTTTCAATTTGAATAAATCGATTTTATTAAAACTAAATCAAAATAATCGATCTGAAAATCGATTATAATTTAACATGGTTTAAATGGAATTTTTTCTTTTTATATTCAAAAAATTGAATTCAAATCCAAACTAAACTAAAAAAATCGATTTAAAATCGAATTTCTTAAAAAACAAAATATATTTGACGAAAATCTGAACCGAAACCAAACATGTAATGTGTATATGGAAATATTGAAATTGTCATTAGTCTACACCTAGTGTACCTCATGTAATCGTTATATATATATTGTATTTCTCTTTTGTAATAAAATTAACTTAGCATATCATGTACATGGTACATGTGTCTCTGTCAATATAACCTACACGTTGTGGAAACGCCTAGACCGATTGATATATAGTGGTTTTCTTGGAACTATTTTAGTTTCGCTTCATCCCCTCCTCTCGACAACCACAACTATTGCTCAGATCTGGGAGACGCTCTCATCCACATACGCGAAGCCCAGCCGCGGTCACATCAAGCAGTTGAAACAACAACTAAAACAATGGACAAAAGGTACAAAGTCCATCAACAAATATTTTCAAGGATTCACAACTCGTTTTGATCAGCTGGCACTATTGGGAAAGCTCTTGATCATGAGGATTAAATCGAATACATCTTAGAAGGACTTCCGGATGATTACAAAACAGTCATCGATCAGATTGAAGCCCGAGATTCGCCACCTTCTCTTACTGAGATTCATGAGAAACTATTGAATCACGAAGTGAAACTCCAATAAGTAGTTCTCTCGTCTCCATCGGTTTCCATCTCAGCCAACGTAGTCACTTACAGAAGCAATGGCAACAACAATCGTCCTCCCAACGTCTATCGCTCTGGTTATCAAGGACATAATCAACACACTCCAAACTGGCAACAACAAAAGAATAACCAAAGACAAGATATGTCATCTCCACGAGGATATCAGGGACGTTGTCAGATTTGTGGTATTCACGGACATAGTGCCAAACGCTGCTCTTAGTTACAACTTTCGGGCCGATTATTCACTCCAAATCAGCCGTTGCAATCTGGTTTCTCTGCACCATGGCAACCAAGGGCTACCATCGCTGTTGCACCATCATACAATGCAAAGAATTGGCTTCTTACAGCGGTGCTGCAAATCATCTCACGACAGATTTGAACAACATATCCTTCCATCAGCCGTATAATGGTGGAGATGAAGTCACAATTGATGATGGCTCTAGTCTTCCTATCTCGTAAACTGGTTCTACCTCTCTCTATACCTCTCTCGATCCCTTAACTTAAAAGATGTTCTTTATGTTCCTAATCTTCACACAAACCTTATTTATGTGTACCATCTATGTAACACTAACCAAGTTTCTGTGGAATTCTTTCCTGCACATTTCCAGGTGAGGGATCTCAACACGGGGGTCCGATTACTCAAAGGCAGAACTAAGCATGGACTATACGAGTGGCCAGTTGATTCCACTACCCCTACAACCTTCTATGCCTCACCAATTCCCAAAACTTCCCTTTATTTATGGCATGCGAGATTGGGTCACCCATCTATTCCCGTTTTAAAATATATTGTTTCTCAATTTTCTTTGCCGATTTCTCATTCAATTCAAAAATCATTTTCTTGTCCTGATTGTCTGGTCCATAAGAGTCATAAACTACCATTCTCTTCCAACACAATCACCTCAACCAAGCCGCTTGAATACTTGTATACAAATGTATGGACCTCTCATCTTATATATGTAGACAATTTCAAGTATTATCTTGTCATTGTTGACCACTATACCCGATACACCTGGCTTTACCCACTCAAATAGACATCCCAAGTTCGTTAAACATTTATAGCGTTCAAAGACTTGGTGGATAATTGATTCCAGAGCAAAATTGGTACTCTATATTCAGACAATGGTGGGGAATTTATAGCCCTCCGACAGTTTTTTCTAGTCAATGGTATCTCACACTTGACGACACCACCACACACCCCATAACATAACGATATCTCCGAGCGTAAGCACATTCACATCGTCGAAATAGGGCTGACTTTGCTTGGTCAAGCATCGGTGCCTAAGAGCTACTGGCTTTACGCCTTCAACTTAGCCATATATCTCATCAATCGGCTGCCAACACCAGTGCTCAACAATGCCTCTCCGTATGCAAAGTTGTTCGGTCAATCACCAAACTACCTGAAACTACGAGTCTTCGGTTGTATGTGCTCTCCTTGGCTTCGACCAGTGTCGTGTGTGTTTGTGGGATACTCATTGATGCAGAGTGCCTATCTATGTCTGGATACTGCTACGGGTCGTCTCTATACATCAAGATATGTCCAATTTTTGGAATCGACATTTCCATTTACTCAATCAAACTCAATATCCACCAAGCCATCGTATTCAAATCCACATGACCATCCTACCAATTCAAATCCAACCCCCATTTTGGTGTCTTCTTCACCACTCGTATTAGCTCCAATAATTGTGCCTCCGTGCCGGACTTCTCACCTGCCACCGCCGATCATCAGTTCTCCGGTGGAAAATGCTGCAGTTGGATCGACAAGTGCTCGTTCCACGAGCAACACAGAAACAGGTCAGTCTGATACATAGAGGACCACAAAATAAACAACCCAAATTTTACTTCTTCTCAACCAAACTCCATCTCTACTTCACCAGGCCCAAGCCCAATAACCACAAGCCCAAACACTAACTAATCAACATCCACCTCATCATCACCACCACAACAACCGATCTCAGAACCAAATTCACCTCCATCACCTGTGCTTGAAAACCCGAATCCTCCACCACTGCCTGAGAATCCGATTCCTCCAACATTAATTAATATCCACTCGATGCGAACCCGTGCCAAAAACCAAATCAGTAAGCCTAACACCAAGTTTTCCCTCATCGCTAGCCTCAAATAGAACAACAAACTCGAACCCACAACCGTGAACCAGGCCTTGCGAGATCCAAACTATAGACAAGTAGTGACAAACGAGTTTAATGCGGTTGTTTGGAATGATACGTATGATCTAGTTCCACCGGAACAACATCAAAATGTTATTAATACGAAGTATATTTTTACTCTTAAATTTCTTCCGAATGGTGATATTGACAGGTATAAAGCTAGATTGGTCACGCGAGGATTCACTCAACAATACAAACTTGATTACGCATAAACTTTCAGTCTAGTTATAAAAACCATAACGCTCCGATTGGTACTTGATGTTGCAGTAAGCCGATCGTGGTTAATCCGATAGCTCGATGTGAACAATGCATTCCTTCAAAGTACACTAACGGATGAAGTATATGTCTCACAACCACCAGAATTCATTGACAAAGACCATCCTCACCATGTGTGTCGCTTGAAGAAAGTACTTTATGGTCTGAAACAAGCACCTCGTGCTTGGTATCAGGAGCTCAAAACGTTTTTGCTTACTCTTGGCTTCCAAAATTTAGTTGCGGACACCTCCCTATTCATCTATAATCAAGGTTCTGATATGGTCTACATATTGGTGTATGTGGACGACATCGTTGTCACATGCAGCAATCCTCGCCTAATCACGAGCCTTGTCTCTACTCTTGCCAATCGCTTCTCACTCAAAGATCATGGTGAACTTAGCTATTTCCTCGGAATTGAAGCAACTCGCACCTCCAAAGGTCTTCATTTGATGCAAAGAAAATACGTCATTGATCTTTAATCAAAAATAAATATGCTCGATGCCAGACCGATCTCCACTCCGATGTCTCCAACGCCCAGGTTATCTCTGTTCTCCGGATCTCCTCTTGATAATCCTTCTGAGTACCGCTCCATTGTAAGCAGCCTTCAATACTTGGCATTCACCAGATCCGACATAGCGTATGCCGTCAATCGCTAGTCGCAATTTATGCATCTCCCTACTGATCATTGGCAAGCAGTCAAACGTCTCCCCCGCTATTTGGCAGGAACCGCATCACATGGTATTTACTTCCGCTCTGATTCTCCTCTTTCATTACATGCGTTCTTCGATGCGGATTGGGCGGGAGACACAGATGAATTTGTATCAACAAATGAGTATGTGATTTACCTTGGAACTACACCAATCTAATGGTCTTCTAAGAAACAGAAGGGTGTGGCTCCCTCCTCCACTGAAGTGGAATACAGAGACGTCGCAAATACAACTTCCGAACTCAAATGGGTATGTTCACTTCTGTCCGAACTCGCCATCAGCTTACCGTCTCCACCTGTCATTTATTGTGATAATGTTGGAGCGACTTATCTCTGCGCAAGCCCGATATTTCATTCCCGTATGAAACATATCGCACTTGACTACTATTTTGTGCGAGATCATATCCAATCCAGAGCTCTCCGTGTGGTTCATGTCTCTACAAAAGATCAAGTCGCTGATGCCCTTACCAAGCCATTGACTCGCTCACGATTTGTGGAACTAAATGGCAAGATTGATGTCACTCAAGTGCTTCCGTCTTAAGGGAGCGTGTAATGTATATATGAAAAGGTTGAAATTGTTATTAGTTTAGACCTAGTGTACCTCATGTAATCGCTATATATTGTACTTCTCTCTTGTAATAAGATTAACTTAGCATATCATCTACAAAATCATTTATATTACATGATGTTTTAGTTTTTTATTTTGAATATTAATCTATAAACCAAAAACAAAAGAAAAAAAATCGAAAAACCAGAACTAAATTCGGGATTGAACATCCCTAATTGCAAGTCACCATGCGAGCTTGGATTTGTCATTTTTGGTATGTAAATAGATATGTCAACATCGTAGGTGCCAACTTTCCGTATATATTCACATGAATGAAATTTAAGAAAGAAAATAAAAGAAACAAAAGAAAATGAGATAAGGTGAGAGAGTAGTTAATTCCGGTGGTTTTCTGCTCATCTACTTCTATCCACCTCCGTCCCTTCCGCCGTATTCAATTCTTCTTCCCCACTTTCCCTTAAAAACCCTAACTTCCTCATTTCCTGACCCAAAAAGTGAGCGAAAACCCATTTCTTCGATCTTCTTTCTCATGGAGATCTGTACTTACTTCAAATCCCAGCCCACCTGGTTCCTCGTTCTCTTCGCTCTCGGCTCCATCTCCATCTTCAAATTCATCTTCTCTCTCCTCAGAGCTTTCTACGTCTACTTCCTCCGACCCGCCAAGAATCTGCGGCGATACGGATCCTGGGCAATCGTCACCGGACCCACCGACGGTATCGGTAAAGCTTTCGCCTTTCAGTTAGCCCAGAAAGGGCTTAACCTCGTTCTCGTCGCTCGTAATCCGGATAAGCTGAAAGATGTCTCGGAATCGATCAGATCCAAGTACAGTAATACCCAGATCTTGACCGTGGTGATGGATTTCTCCGGAGATATCGATGAAGGTGTGAGGCGGATCAAGGAGACCATCGAGGGTTTGGAGATTGGTATTCTAATCAACAACGCTGGGATGTCGTACCCTTACGCTAAGTACTTTCACGAGGTTGATGAAGAATTAATCAATAACCTAATCAAAATCAACGTTCAAGGAACAACGAAAGTGACTCAGGCTGTGTTGCACAATATGCTTAAGAGGAAGCGAGGTGCCATTATCAATATGGGATCTGGTGCTGCAGCTCTTATCCCTTCGTATCCTTTCTACTCTGTTTATGCCGCTGCCAAAACGTAAGGATTCCTTGCTTTGTTTGTTTGTTTGTTAACTGATGCTTCGAGTGGTTTAAGCAGTGACATTGTTGGTTTTGTTCTCAGGTACGTGGATCAATTCACAAGGTGTCTCCATGTTGAGTACAAGAAAAGTGGGATTGATGTTCAATGCCAGGTGAGCTTTCCTGAATCATTGCTGCCTCATTTTGTCTCCTTGGATTGATTTTGCTTGGAAGAAAATGAGATTTGGAAATTGTTAAGAAAGTAGATGGTATTGCTTTCAAGTGTATCTTTGTAAGAACAGAAGTAGGATTAAGCAATGAGTAAAAACTAACCTTATCTCTGTAAGACCAAAAAATGGTACTGCCGAGGGATCATAGGTTAAGTTAGGATAGTAGTTCCTGGCTTATCAAAGTTAATCTTTGGCCCCATTTAAAAAAAAAAAAATGAAGCAGTGACATACATAAGTTTTTTTCTGACAACCAAGACAAGATAATGTGTGAAATGCTATTTCTTGAATCCCTAGAAGACGCAATGGTTGTTTCTTGAATCCCTAGAAGATGTGATGCTGTATTTGTCATGGTTTTCTTTCTCTATTTCTGTTTATTTAGTCGACCTAGAAGGTTGATGGTTTTTGTTCAAAGCTTCTTTTAGTTTTAAGCTAACTTGTTTTTGCAAATGAGGAACTATTGCAGCACATATATCTTTGTTACTTCTATGATATGAGATCTCGTTTCTGACTATTGATTGAGGCCGTTTATGTGAAAGAAGGTCTAAAACTAGAAAACTATGGAATCTGTATCGTGACCTTAGATGATTAAATGTTTTCAGATGTAGAATCCTTACGCCAAAATATTATATTTCAACTGCTAATAATCTGTGGCACTTTCTATGTATGTTATAGTTGGGTGTGGGACTTTTGGTTTCTTCATTATATGGCTGATTGGGTGACTGCTTTCATAGGTTCCCTTGTATGTTGCGACTAAGATGACATCAATAAGAAGAGCATCCTTCTTAGTGGCATCACCAGAGGGTTATGCAAAGGCAGCACTGCGGTTTGTAGGCTATGAAGCACGCTGCACACCGTACTGGCCTCATGCTCTCATGGGTGCAGTTGTCTCTGCAATGCCCGAGACTGTTTTCGAATCGTTTAACATTAAGAGGTGCCTCCAGATCCGGAAGAAGGGGCTGCTTAAAGACTCCAGGAAAAAGGAATGAAGCTTTGAGGGTTTAAGTTACTGCAAGATTTTTCTTCTTCTGCAGTTGGTTTCTTGAAAGTTTCTGTTCTGAAATCTTTGCAAGACTTGTAAGCTTTTAGTTTCCGATATTCCCAAAGATTGTGTTTCCTTATTTTAAAATTGAAAACTCTAACGTACACGAATCATCGATATCCTCTGTTTTTTTATTTATTTAAATAAAGTTGAACGTTGAAAGAAAGAATAAATTGGAGAGCATTTTAATGTGTTTTGGTTTTGGTTTTGCTTTGCGAGCCTCGCGTATAAAACCACAAATATATGCGACGCGAATATAACCGTTCCGCGAGTGATTTGCGACGGTCGCAGATATGGTCAACAACTTTGAAATCTTAAATCTTAAATACTAGAAACTTTGCCCAAATTTGCAACGGTTCATTGCAATTTCCTCGCCAAGTTTTCTTATTTCTTTCCCAACTTGCGGTTTTAAAAAGGTTTCATTGAAATTTTAAAAATTTCGCTTATTTTGCGAAGGAATTACGACAGTTCACGTAATTACGTCGCAAATCTTTCCTATTTTCCGGAGGATATGCTCAATGAATGGCCATTCGACCCTATCATACGCTTTGCTCATATCTGTTTTAACTGCCATGAATTTATTCTTGTACGTCTTATTTGTTCGCAACCCGTGAAACATCTCCTGAACAATTAAAATATTATCCGTAATTAGACGACCGGCCACAAAAGCCGATTTTGTTTCCAATACAAGATCCGGAAGTACGATTTTCAGCCTTTGACATAAAACTTTTGATATAATCTTATACTCCACATTACATAGACTAATAGGTCGTAATTCTATCATCCTAGTGGGTCTGTCTGTCTTAGGAATTAAGCAAATATTTGTCATATTTAACCTGGGATCAAAGGTTCCTGTCCGTAGGAACTCGTTGACTAAATTGAGGATATCATCTTTGATAATATGCCAAGACCGTTGAAAAAACAATGCAGCCATCCTATCCGATCATGGTGCATTTTCCGGATGCATCATAAATAACGCTCTTTTTACCTCTTCTTCTGTTTCCATCGCCATTAGCACCTCATTATCTGATTTGTAATCAGCGATAAATCTTTTTTTTAAACTTTCTCAAATTCCGTTGGTGAGATAGTTTGAAAAATTTGTCAAAATAATTAACCACAATCTGTTCCACCTCCTCCTCAGAGCTGACCCATCCGCCTTATGTATTATATAATCCAATAATCTGATTACGTGTCCGTTTTTGTCTTGTCTGGGCTTGGAAGAATTTGGAGTTGGTATCTCCTACCTGAAACCATGTCGTCCGAATTTTTTGGTGCCAATACTCTTCCTCATCCTTATAAGTTTTCTTTAGCCTTTTTGTAAGTTCAAACAATTCCTCGGGAGTCCGGTTATCATCATTCTAACACTCCTCTACCGCTATTTGCAACTCTGAGTTTTTTTCTTTATCGTACGGGAGGTTGTCCTTGCGCCATCGCGAGATCTCTCGGCGACAGCCATCTATCTTGTCTACGATGTTTTCATCCTCCCAACCTCTCGTATTGCCCCATCCCATAGTTATTGCTTCCATTAATCCTTCTTGACCGATCCATCTCTTATCAAACCAAAATGGTCGTGTCCGCCGAGGGATTTTATTTTCTACTGTGGCGAGAATAGGCCTATGATCCGACCCAATCATGGCCAAATACTCCACCAAGGAGTGGATAAAGATAGCATGCCAATCTTCATTGGCTAATGCCCGGTATAGCCGATACCATATAAGTTTTGAATTACGTCTTTCCCTCCATGATAACTTATTGCCTAAGCACGGAAACTCAAGCATGCCGCAATTTTGAATCATAGTATTAAAAGGTTGGAAAGAGGAGGCATTTCGTAGCGTTTTGCCTTTTTCTCATGATTACCCGTTAGTTAATTTAAATCGCCAATTATCATCCAAGGTTCGAAACGGGTAAGTGTCATCCGAGTTAATCTTTTCCACACGTATTCTCTCTTTTTAGGAACCGGGTCTCCGTAAATAAAGGATAAAAGACTTTGTTTCCATTAATAACCGCATCAACATCAATGATTCTATTATTTGCAAATAAAATTGAAACATTGAAGTCATTATTATAAAAAAGTGCAAGTCCTCCACTTGCAACGCACGGGTCCACAGTGTACAACTTATTATAACCAAGATGAAATTGAAAGTTTTGCATAAAAACAAAATCTTGTTTTGTTTCCGAAAGAAAATGAAAGTCTGGCTTCTGCTTATTCCATAAATTCCGTAAATAACTAATAGTTAGGCGATTGCCTAAGCCTTGACAATTCCAGCTTAAAATCCGCATTAATCAATATCAGGTTTTGGTGGAAGCGAGCCTCCATGTATACCCGTGACCTTCCTTGGCTTCCCCGAATATAATCCGTCACCGATTTGAAACTCCTTCGTCCCATTCTTCTTTCTTGGTGAGACAAGGGCTTGTTCCAATCTCTTCTTCGAACTTATCCCATTTAGAACCACATTATCCTTTGAAATCTTCTTCTTTTCCGTTGGTGCTACAGCGTTTGCCACATAATCACCCGTCAGATTGCCTTTCATTACCATATCACCGGTTCTTGTTTCGTCTGTCTCCATACCCAATACAGACCCATTATGGGCCTGTTCACCATTTGTTTCGCTTCCCCCAATGGGCCTTGTCTGGGTCGCAATCATCTCCTCCATTTGGGCTGAAGCATCTTCCTTCGCTGGTTCTCTTCTCCCTCTGTATCGTGGTTCTGAAACAGAACATCATCCTCCCTTATTTTCTAATTTTTTTTATTATAAATTAAAAATTTCCTAATTTTTCTTCGCAACAAACATATAACTGGGATGTTAAGACAAACACGACAGTTCGTGACGAGTTCGAGGCCAAGGGAATAACACGTATGTGCAATTAGGTGGAAGTCGAAGTGGAGGAAGAAGAGCAACAACGCAATGTCTCGATGGTCGATCTGAAAGTGTGGGACGATCTCGTTCGATATTGGCTTGACCCAAAATCAGAGGAGAGGAGTTACAACAATCGGACGGCGCGATATTATGATCTCGATGGCCATGGGTCCATAAGCATCTTTCCGGGTAGTTTTAATTATTTAAATTTCAATTAAAAATTAAATTAAATTTTTAATTTTTTTTTTTAGGTTGTGAAGACCGGCGAATCACATTCGGATTTTGTAGTTGTGTTTGAAGAGACCCATCGGAAACCGATGAATTTTTTTGTCGACAAACGGTCGGAGAAGTTCCACCAAGAGGTCACGTCGAAGATTTAGGAGCATCTAATTTAGAATTCCGACAATGATGGTATGGACAGTTCGGTCCAATATGACGGATTGACACCTTACAACAAAAACAAGATTTTTTGCGACATATATATATTCCTGTTCGGAATCGCGCTAGGCGTGAGTCGGGCTTTCGGTCCCGGCCTAGCGATTTTTGCAAAATCGGATATAAATCGGGAAGTATTCGAGAAATAATTTTTTTTTGTATAATTAATATTTTATTAAATATTTTTATACAAAATACATAAAAATTTAAAGTTCATATACATAGATTTTCTAAAGATGCATATACATAGATTTTTTTAAGATACATCAAAATTAATCATTGGCCCTTATGACCTATTAAACTAAATATCCCACCACACAACAAAAGAAGAACCATACTTGAACAAATATTGAGAGCCCATTAAGTAAGACATAACTCCAACCACGTGTCCACATCGTGGAAACATCTGGATCGAAGCATTATCTTGATAGAACCTAAAAGCTTCCTCGCCTCCTACGATGAAAGCTTGCAGTTTCCGATCATTCCTCCGAAACCCAACATCATTTCTTTTTTTCTTAACCACCGGCGAATTTAAACAGATCGAAACTTCACCGGAAACTAAAACCAGGATAAAATTCGATTGAATCAGAAATCGATTCTAGAACTCTTGCTCTAAACCTCTAAATTTTCGTTTTCATCTTCTTCTTCATTTTCGTTTTTTCTTTCACTTTCTCTGTTCTCTTCATCAAACTTATAAATTTCGCCGCCGACGACGAAGACCGGTTCTTATCGCCGCCGTCTCGTTGTTCAGAAACACAAACGCGTCTTTTCCATCGCTGTTGCTTCTTAAAACGAGATCTCTAAACCTCCATAGCTTCCAAAACCCAGTCGAATTGCTTTTCAAAATCCGGCGGATTTGCTTATTAATCACCATTTTTGTTAAACTGTGGTAAACGCGGTGAAAACTCGGTCTTTCGCCGAATGTCTCCGATCAGCCCCATCTTGCCACGGTGACCCACCGCCGACCGGTTTTTCGGCCGCCGAATCGCCAACTCGGCCGAGTTTTCGAGTAAGGATATATATATATATATATATATATATAAAATTATATATCAATTTATTATATTATTTTAATATCTTTTTATTATATAAAGCAAGATGAATGCGACACATAGGCAAAATTATAACTTTTCAGATCATGACACGTGTTAATTTTAATTTATATTGTTACATATGCCAAAACTAAATAATCTAAAAATAGAAGTTTTTTTCTATAAATTAGTTATTTTTTAGATCTAATTGTTGTGTATCTAAATAAAAATAGTAAGATAAAAAAAGAAATAAGACATATTATTAAATAATTAAAAAAATAGTAAATATAAACTATAAAAAACATTATTTCATGTTGTACAACAAAAACATATTATTTCTAATTTTTAAAGGTACTAAAAACTTAATGGGATTTGAAATTTTATTATTATTTAAAGTTAAAATAAAAGGTAAAAAAATTTCTTAAAAAATTAAAACTAAACATAACGAAGATATAAATTTATAATTTAAATTTGATGATTAATTGTAAAATATATGTGATCATCAATATCTATATTACAGATCAATAATATTGAAAATATATTTAAAATAATTAAATAAATAGTAAAATTGACTAAAATAGAAAATTAAATTTAAATTTGATAATTAATCAAAAATCATGTATGACCAATATTTTTTTACTTTGTTTGTTCGTTTTATAGAAGTAAATAAAATTCTATTTTAAAGAAGTAGGTAAATGGTATATTTCAGTAAAATAGAAAATTTGAATTTATTATGATAGTTGATTCCATAAAATAAAATAAAATGTTATGAACATGCGTAACTTTACAAAATGCATCCAACTTTATATAATAAGATATATATCATAAGATGATATTTATAATTATTTTTTGTTTTATATTTTTTAATAGTTCATACAATAATGTATTTGTATGTTATTTTTTATATATATATATATATTTATGTGCTTAAACGTTTTGGTGTAAATGTACATAGATGTGCGGTTTATTTTTACTAAGTTTAATCGGTTTCCAACAACAAGTATTTTACTTTACTTTTTATCATATATAAATAAATTATTATTAAACTCTGCATATCACGTGGATCTTAATCTAGTACTCTCTGTTATGATATTTAAAGGTTTTGCATACAGATTAATAAATCATTTAATTTTTTAGTTTTACAAAATAAAACATGTTTTATTATCAATTCCAAAAAAATTCAACCAATAATAAAACAATTTGCAGATTTAAACAGTTAAAATAACAAAAATATTATTAATTTTGCATAGAAATTTGAAAAAAAAAAAACTCTGAGGAGTATGTTATATAATAATATTATCAAAGCCACAAAGGGCCAAATGGTATAAGTGGATTCAAAGACCTATAACCCATTACAATATAATTTGAAAGCCCAAATCAAGCCCACTAGAAAACTTCAGATAAGGTTAATTATGAAACCAACATGTGTCTCCTACGTGCCTTCGTTATTGAGTTACAGAGTTGACACATCGCCGACTTCGACAATCGCCGGCGAGGAGCTCCAAAGTTAGAGAAGTCGCCGGAAAATCTTCATAGCACATAACTCACTTTCTTCAAAAACCCACTTGACTATTCCTTCCTCTGAAATCAGAAATCCGAACAGAGCCAATACTAGAATAAAACCTGTATACCTTTACTAAGATAGGCTTCGACCATCTCAACACCTCACGACCTTAACAAGGTCCATTAAATTAGATCCAATGGGAGATTAATTCTCCGCCAAAAGAAGGTGATACCAAGATATGGAAGGAAAACAAAAGTGGTTCCAGCGGATCTTAAAATCAGCACCATCTTGATCGGATCTGCAGAGGAGATAAACTCTAAATCCGAACAAGTCGAAACTTTTATTCGTTAAACGAAAAGAAAATCCGATAATAATCGGAGAGAATCCGATTGAAATCGGAGGAATATACAAAAGGGGAAGAGCATTTCTCTCTGAAAGATTTAGGAGAGAGAAGAGAGAGCTCTTTGTTATATAATAATATACTACGTAACTTGTCCGTGCGAGGATATGAATTATTTTTCATAACATGTTTAATTTTAATATTGATGGTATTATACATTATGAATAATGTGTAAGAAAAAAAAGAAATGTTTTATATAACTAACTTAATGAACAAAGAACATAAGTCTGGTTAAATAAGTTCAAATAAGTCTGGTTAAATAAGTTTAAATGAAAAAAAATCAAATTTTAAAAGTTAATGAAGATTTTGAAACACTTCTTTGTAGACGACATTTATTGTTTTCTTATGAACTTTCTCTTCTTTGTCGATTATTAGAATTTTCAATCTAGACCATAAATTTTTTACTCTCGATAGTGCAACATACAAGAATCCTAAAATTGGTGATGTAGTATCATTTGTTATCATGTGTATCATATTTTTTTAAACAATAAAATCATAACTTAAATTGTTGTCGTTATTGGTTTGCCAAAAAAAAAAAAAAAATTGTTGTCGTTATCAGTGTAAATCATGTTTTTAATATATATTTGCATCATGAATAAAATTTAAAAAATGAAAACCATTTAAATTTTATCATGAATTAAATTTAAGGTGTCTCTTCTCTCTTCCTTATTTCTTTCAGAGAGAGAGAGAGAGGTGATTTCCGATTCATCGGAAATCTTTTCCGGCGAGTCCGGATCTCTTGCTGTGATATATTCCGGCATGTCTGGATGTTAGTTTTCCAACTATGTTCGGATTCGGTTCTTTTCGATTTTGATCGGATTCGGATCTATAGTTTTAGGATATCTTCTCTCCTTCCTTTATGGGTTTATGTTTAATCCGATGACCCTTTGGTCGGACCTTTATCACCACTCCATGAACCTCTTTTCCTAATAGAATCAATCTTTATCTCACAAAGATTGGGCCGATAGGAATTAGATGAAGTATCTAGGATGGGATTGAGTTCGTGTTTTTGGGAATTGTTGAGGAAATTTCGGAGGGGCGTGTTTGTCGACGGTTTCTTTCTTCTCCTTCAAGATTCTCTGCAAGTTATTCTGGTGGTTTTGGATTTCTGGTCAAGATGTCACGGTAAAAAGATGTGTGGAGGGAGATGTGAAGGTGACAATCGAAGGCGGTAGGGTCGGAAGTGCTCAACACGTGTTAACCCTAGTCTCAACACGTGTAGCCACGTATTTCTTTCTTATAAATCGTTATCTCTTGATTGGGCATAACGAATGGGCTTTAATAAAATGTATAATGGGCTTTCGATTGTACCTTGTATTGACCTTTTGGCTTTGAATTAAATGAATCATGGTCGATAAAAATTTTTTTTAAAAAAATTTAAGGAATAAAATCATGTTTTATATCCGAATTATAATTTAATAAATTAACATATAAATTATATGTTATTCTTCGTGATATTTAATGTTTATCTTATTAAACAACCAAACCAAATAAATTAAAGTTGCAAAAAACAATCTTGTGTATCGGAAAGAAGAAGGCAAATAAAATAAAATAGAATAAATAATTTTATTAAAATAATTTAAAATACATAAAAGAAAAACCATAAATCCAAAGCAAACAATAAAATATCTCTTCTAAATTTATTGAAAATGTCAGAACTAATCATTTTTAAGCTTCTTCGTAACAGAGCTCTGATCTTCAACTGAACTTTCGATAATATTTTTTCTTTTTCTTTTGGAAAAAAATCTTTAGTTAAGTGGTTACTGCAGTATTAGACATTTCGATACTCTATTTAATAACCGCATAACATTAGATATTCATTAATTAATGGTTTAATATTATCTGGTTCGTGTTTCAAACTTTTCGATCATATCTTCATTGTCACAAAGTAGTTCTACATATGGTGAATTAATACGATTTTGATTATCAACTACTATAGGAATTTTGAAGAGATTTTTTTTGCCAATAAGGTTGGTTAGAGATGCAGATAGGTAGAGGGGATGCATCTTCCTTTAAAAAAAAGATAGTCAGTCACGAATTTTCATGGGATTAAACATAAATTTATAATTAAGAAGTCATGAATTAACTAACGTATATATTGGTACTTAAAAAAAATACCTCAACAACTTCCTTAGCAAGCTCATCAGCGGTTTTCTTAAGGAGTTTCTTAGCCATTGCCCACATGGCTGTGGTCGAGTGGTTGGTGAGACTTGGGAATGTGCTAAAACACTCCTCTGGGGTTTGAGCCTCCCTCGAAACAAAAATCATATCCATGTGGGATGTCTGGATTTGGGTTTCGGCCCAAGTATTTTACATGGTAGTCTGGTAACAGGCGATCCGGCTACTCCCTGGCATTAGTCGGAAAGAATTCCAAACTTGGGTTAGGCAGTGTGGTGGCCCTTCAGGAAGAAGTCCACTTTGTAGCACTTCGGTGCGTTCCTACCGGGGCTGACCGGATTAGCCGATAGGGTATATCAAAAAAAAAAGAAGGTTCTTAGCCATTTCGTCCAAAATCAAAAATTTTGCTTCAGCTTCTGATTCATCGGAGACACGTAAAACCAAGTAATATCTACAACATGAAATATATAATAATTATTAACAAGTAAAATTTCAAAACGAAATTTGATAATTTTATGCAAATCACTTGTCATGAATAAAAATATACAATATAATATTAAGAGTCATATTAAATGATCTTAAAAAAATAAATCACCTTGTAATAACATCTTCAACATCATCGCATTTTTTACAGTTGTAGAGAAATTTTCTATCCAGATCATTAAAGTCTTCGCCATATTTTTGAACTTTCTTGTTGCATTTTTTGCAAGAGAAATAATACCAATTCTTTGCAACATCAATAGATTCAACTGTGGCACATGTAACACATTTCCCGGCCTAATAAAAGTTGATATTTGTATTAGTCGATAATATGATTTTTTTAATACGTATAATATATAGACAATCAATTGAAAACTATTTTGTACCTCATTTGATGCAATAATTCCGTTTATAGCCCTCCTCACATTTTTTTACAAAGAACTCATCCAAGTAATCAATGGAAGAACCAAATGATCATTGACCGTTGTCATTATGCGTAATAAGTTGATTGTTATTTGGTAACCTGCAATAAATAATTTATAAAAAGTAATAAACTTAAAATTATTGCAAGTAAAATTATTAGTTTTAATAATATTTACTCATAAATTAAATTGATTAGAATAAGTACTACACACATAAATCTGAACTTATCCGCTTTCTCAGTTTTTGGATTGAATTCGATTTGCGTGACATTAAATGCGTTAGATAGGCTGAAGATACGTACAATATAATCATAGTGGACAAAGTACATTTTGGTGTTAACAATAGTAACACTATAAATAAATTTATTTGTTAGTTGTATTTTTTTAAAGTTACATTTCCACTTTTTGATGCATACAAATCTAAGAATGCATACAACAGTTTTAGTGTTGTTTTGTTCAGTGTAGTCAATGACTTTTGTAGCATATTTTTTCCATATTGTACAGGTCAAACGGACGTCACTACTTATTTTAATGTAATATAAAAAGTATGAATATCAAATCCAAAAATGCATACAACAGTTTTAGTGTTGTTTTGTTCAGTGTACTCAATGACCTTTGTAGCATATTTTTCCCATATTGTACAGGTCAAATGGACGTCACCACTTATTTTAATATAATATAAAAAATATGAATATCAAATCCACAATATATTTTAATATATATATATATATATATTACTATATATATATTACTTACAGTACATCTCGTAGAATGATTTTGACCTTTGTGCTTGTGGTATTCTTTCTTTGATTTTATCTTCTCGATAGGTCCAACATTCATTATTTGACGAATAACATATGTATTGGGATTATAAATATCAAAATAAATAAAAATAATAAAAGGGTGAAATTAAAAAATGAAGGAGTTTAATTAGTAGTGATGACATTTACCAATCGAGATATCTTTGTTTAGATATCCATCCATAATGTATTGAACGTCAGTGAAATATTTTTACGGAATGTATTTTGGAGATTCATCAACCAGTTTGATGATTGTTGTTCGAATAACTAATATCTTGTAAGGGAGTGGGCTGGACCTATAGTCGCCACAATAGTCTTTAAGTTGAAAAGCTTTGAATGTTACTGAATCACCTTTTTTGAGTTCTTGAAGCACATTATGATGCTTTTTAAGCATATCTTCTTCAATGGTTGCATAGATTCTTGTGCTCTGTATGCAAAGAGTAAAAATTGTTAAAAAAATTATTTTAATTTTGTCCAAAAAAACATTTTTTTTTAACAAAGATCAGGTATTAGATGCAGCAAGGCCTAATCAATATTTTATTCATACATTATATCATTTACATCATACGAGAAAGATGGGATTACCCGACCTAAAATGTGTATGCTTATTACAGATCTTGCAATAGTTTTATGTTCGATTAAGAAAATACAAATAATGTATTAGCCTTGTATATTTAGAAATTTTAGGTTAATATAGTTTCAAGTGAACTCGTCCGAAAGATTTTTTCACAAAAATCTTGGATGTTGAGTTTGATTGTTTTTAATTTTTAATTATTAGCTAATTTATAAGATCAGGAAGATTCGAAACTCTCACGGTTTATAAAAAAAAAAAAAAATTGTGAGACCACGAAATTGTTATTGATTTGTTTCCATGTCTAATAGTTCTTGATTTTTCACATAACAAATAAATTTTGAGAAGCGGGATTTTATACATTTAAAAAATTAAAAAAGAGATATTTTAGAATATCTCATATGATTTAAGAACAAGCTTTCATGTTTCCTCAGCAGCTTCAACAATCTCTCTCTGTCTCTCTCTAGTGCCTTTCTCGAGCATCGAACCTATCAAGCGTTGCAAGACGAGCTACAAGAGCTGGGCACCATCTTCTCAGCATGTAATCTATTTACCCGAATGTTGATCCTTTTGGCCAACAGTTTATCTATACAAAATAAAAGATGATCTGGCTTCTAATTAGCCACAATGTTCAAAGTTTAGAGGAAATAGTAAAAAATGAATCAGGTAAATGACGAAAAATGAAAAGTATTTAGGTAACTAAAGAAATGACCACTTTATTGATTAATATAGTTGGAATTTGAGTCTGTTAGTGGTCATGTTTATTACGTTATGAACCATTACAATACTCTCAATGCGTTTTTTTTTGTCTTTCTCTATTATTATTTAAAGTGGGAAATATTAAAAAAAAAAAACTGGAAATCTCTTTATATAAACCATATTTATTTATTGGAATATCTTAAATCATTATTTAAAAAGTGCCCTTTTAGCTTTGAATTGTTTCTGATATTCTTTGGTGGTTGACGCCTCATTTTTTTGAAAATTTTGTAGTTGATGTTGAGTCTAATTGTAGGTTTTCTGCGAAAGAGATTGCGTTAAATTATTTTTATAATTTTATAATATTTTTTCCAATCTTTGAAATAATATTAACTATTAGTAGCTATATCATGCCACAAAGCTAACCACACATTGAGTTCCTATTTAAAAATTGTAACCATGGTTAGGTTGCTTGGAAAAACTAATAATAGATGTTGAATTTATAGGATATAGTTTTATAGGACTTATGCAAGAACCCTTGCATAAGTAGGCGGACTACTGTTGGTTGTGTTGATTTTAGATTGTTTAGGTGCGAGCTTTGAATGAAACGAATCTTACCCATGACATCTGTGTCAATTAATGAACATATTAATTTTTTCCCAATATTGATCTATTATTTTTTCTCAAGTGTTAAAATATACCTGAAAGTTCTTGGTTGTATTAGCTAAGCTTCGTAAGAAATTATAACTGTGTAGCATGAATTTTTACCGTGGTATCTTTGGTGTTAACTCGGCCACCTCAATGATTGTGGCAGTGTTCGTAAAGCTGATGAAAAATGGATGAGTAGTTTGCTTGAATTTCTCTTTCGAGAGCTTCACATAAAACCCGCTAATAGCGTAGAGATCGGAAACACAAGTTCGATTAAACTGCTAACTCGGTGTTAATGGTACTTAAAATCAAATATGTTCAAAAGAATTAAGATTAAATTAGTACACTAACACAAAAAAATTAGAAATTCAATCTAATATATATGAAATAATTTAAATAAATATGAATAAATTGCAACTAACATTAAATTAAAATTTTTCAGAATTAATACATTTTAAAAATTAACAATTTAATCCACTTAAATGCAAAGACAATTCTTATGCAATTTGAATCACACGATTAATTGCATAAAAAATCAAACTAATTTTCTAGAAGATGACAACCACAAAAGCAATTTAACTTATAATATTGCCAAATATCAAATATTAATTTTTTTAACAGAAAAATTCGAGAAAAATCTGCAAAATAATTAGAATAAATTGCAGAAATAGAGCGGTGAATTATATCCCGCTGTAGAGAAGTAGACATTTAAAACGTTAGGCATAATAGAGAAGTTTATGTTTTTTGTTTGTCTTATTATATATTAATTGAATTAAAGTGTTATCGCATCTGACATTCTCGTCTAATAATAAAAATGCTATTCCAATGATTTCACCATTCTCCCAAACATTACGTGGTTCCCAAAGACGTAGCAATCTGCCAATGATAGGGTGAACTGAATAACTGATATATCATGGTTTTTACCGGTTTTCAACCATGATATTCGTTGTTTTATCGAGTCTTTTCTGTGTTTTTAGAGTCTTTTCAGGATTAGAACACGTTTGGATGGAATATAAGGCATAGTAGCAAAAAATGAAGCAAATGAGCAGAAAATGGGTCAGATCGATCGATCTACACATGGATCGATCGATCCAACCTCAAGCCATTCCACCGTAGCCTTTTGGATCGACCATTGAATGCCAGATTGATCATTCTAGACTGGATCGATCGATCCAGACCAATTCCAGCCAGAAAAAAAGAAATTTAGTTTTCTTTATTTTATTGGGTTTTGCCTTTTATTTCCTATATATTCTAGTTTTGAGTCATTGTTTAGGCTACACACTTTTACACACAATATTATACCACTTTTATTTTCTATTCAGACTTTTGGTTTTTGGAGTTTGTAAGCTTTGGGGAGAAGAATCTCTGACTCTACATATTTGAGAAGATTTCTTAACCCCTTTGGATTTCTATTTATTTGATCATGAGTTTTTCTTCATCTCCTTCTTGTTTCTCTGTTTCTATGTCTGAGTAGTTTCATAGTTAGGTTTAGGGTTTCAAGAAAATTTATGAATCATTGAATCATATATAGATAGGGATTCATCAGCTTATCTTCACCTATCGTTGAACTCATTGCTTAGATTAAATTGATCACTTAATCTCTGATTTAGAGTTTAATCTTTTCATCAAAAGTGTTATAGATTGCTTGATAGAACATAGGTGAGTAAATTGTCCTTAGGCAACGAAAACTGATGTTAAGACAATTTGTGAACATATCAAACCTGCTCGTTAATGCTTGTTTAGAATTCTAAGATCAAACGACAGTTTAGATTCTTAGATTGCTAGATAAAGTAGTTAATACCACGACGGTGGATTGGTTATACATTCATGTTTGAGTTTAAGACTGCGCTTATTGTTCCCTGAATAATTGTCTCGTTCATAATCTCTGAATTCCTGCGAATTGTCCTTGACCTAACGCTTGTTTTAATTGATTTTACATCGCTTTTAATTTGCTATTTAATTTTATCGTTGCTACCAACAACCATCATATTGCCATCTTACCTTAGTTTCATTCATAAGATTCGTAGTGTGATACTTAGTTCTCGTGGATTCGATCCCTAAATACTACTTCGTTTTCTGTGCACTTGCAGTGATATTTTATGGTTAAAACTCTGTGTATCAAGTTTTTGGCGCCGTTGCCGGAGACCAATTGCGTTACCTTCAAATATGAGATTGAAATTTAGTCTAAGACACTAACTTTTTTTAATTTATTTTTGTATAGTTTCTTATAGTGATGGCCATGGATTACAATGATTGGCCACAAGAGGAGGAAGACATAGTTGAAGAACACATTCAAGATGAGCCATATGTGGAGCCACCATTTGATGAGAGCGTGCTTAACCCAAAACAGAAAGTGAAGAAGAGCTTTACAAAGAAAATTCAACCTTGACAAGGAGTGACTTAACGGCTATGATCCGGTTGAACTTCATATCACACCGGGAGTCACTTGAAGGAAGGGAGCTCACGTCTTATGAGATAATGGTAGCTCATGCACTTGAAGAGGTAATAGATTGGGTTCCACCATGCAACCTAGAAGGTACATGCGATTCAACCTTTGAATTTTATAATAATGAGGATAGTCACATGCCTTGCAGTGAAGATGTAGCTTCTAGTTTGCATACTCTCAAGCTCATTGATGATTGTTATGATTTAATATGTGAGACTCAAAGACTAGATACTCTAAGAGTAGAAAAGCTTGCTAGGGATTATCATGAAGTATGTTTTGACATCAATTATCTGTGTGCTTTAAGTGTTCATGATCTCGAGTTTAAGTTTTCAATGCTAGAGGAATCTAAATCGTTTCTTGAAAAATCTTACCTAGGAGATGTGCTTGATATAGATAATCTCTTGAATGAGATAGAGGACCCTGAGGTTGAGATATATTCTAGGAATGAGAATATTGTGTTATACATGATTGATGGGGATGAAGTTAACTGTTTTCTGATAAACTCGTTTAAACTTGAAGTTGACTTTATCTTTCCATTAAATGCATTTGATTATCATGAGCATCTAACCAAGGAAGATTCCAAGATATATGCTACATCTGTAGTAAAGTCCCTTGACGAGAGTCTTATCTCTTTACCGTGGATGTGTCCTCTTGCATATTTTGTTCATTTTCCTCATAGGAGAAGGACCAAAGGTTCATTGGCCCAGCCTTTTGATTCTCATGATTAACCTATGTGTTCATAAGTCAAGCTAAAGACTTAAAACAAGCGCTTGGTGGGAGGCAACCCACCGGTAAGTGTACATACTTAGTTTTTCGTTTGACTTCTAATTTTTAGTTTCGGTTTTCACCGTTTCAGAAAATAATAATAATCATAATTTGGCAGATCGATCGATCCAAGTGGGCACCAAAACTCCGTAAGTTTTCAGATCGATCGATCCGGGCCAAGATACGTTTTTCTGCAAAAAAAAAGATTCTTTTATTTTATTTTCATCTTTTGAGTCTGTTTTGCTTTTCTCTTGATTTATTTTTACACTGAGACGATGTAAAGTAAGTCTGGGGGAGGTTGTTTATCGTTTACTAACTCTATTTTCTTTCTTTTGTTTTCTCCTTGAGTCAGTTTGTCGGTTTATTGAGTCAAATCTGTTGGAAACTATGATATTTTTCTTGATTTATTGTGTGACTATTTCATCTGAGTGACCATTACTGCAGAATCAGTTCAGATCCGACTAATAAAAAATCCAAAGGCTGACCAGTTAACTAGAGACATCCATATTTTCAGTAGAATCCACTAAGCCCGAGCTAATTTCTGAGCTCTTCCTTTACCTCATGGATGTGACTGGTGTTCATAGGGCTTGACTCCTCGTTCATAACCTGAAAAATGCATCATGTGTGAAAAGTGATGGTACTTCTCTCCCTTATTCTAAGTTAAATAAAAGCAGAAAAGATGAAAAGATTTTTTTTCGAGTAAAGGGTTAGGAAAATTTCCAGCGATCTCATTATTTTACTTTGAAAGGAATGATCACACAAAGATTGGAAGCGAGGTTAGAAAAATTTCCCGTGATACCATTATTCGCTTACATATTTGATATAAAAAAGAGAAGAAAAGAAGAAAAGAGGATGAGAACAGAATAAGTCTGGGGAGAGAAAGAGTACCAAGGTTTATATGGATAGTTTGTCATGGTATTGTACGGGAATGAGTTTAAAAAATTCTTGGCATTGAGATCATCGATGAGACCCAGCGATGAAAGGCTTATGGATAATGTTGCAAAATCGTGGGTTGAATCTGAGAGGCTACGAATGTCTGCGGAGAAGTACATGGTGGTTCTATTTGGATTGGTCTTACAGTATGTGGATTATGAGATGAATGGTCATTACAACGCTCTAAAGAAAGAGAAGGTGAGTTTCTGCGTTTTCAAACTTCTTTCACAAACTAAGTTCTTTGTTTTCCTTGAGGACAAGCAAATGCTAAGTCTGGGGGAGTTTATATATCATGGTTTTTACCGGTTTCAAACCATGATATTCGTTGTTTTATCGAGTCTTTTCTGTGTTTTTAGAGTCTTTTCAGGATTAGAACACGTTTGGATGGAATATAAGGCATAGTAGCAAAGAATGAAGCAAATGAGCAGAAAATGGGTCAGATCGATCGATCTACACATGGATCGATCGATCCAACCTCAAGCCATTCCACCGTAGCCTTTTGGATCGACCATTGAATGCCAGATTGATCATTCTAGACTGGATCGATCGATCCAGACCAATTCCAGCCAGAAAAAAAGAAATTTAGTTTTCTTTATTTTATTGGGTTTTGCCTTTTATTTCCTATATATTCTAGTTTTGAGTCATTGTTTAGGCTACACACTTTTACACACAATATTATACCACTTTTATTTTCTATTCAGACTTTTGGTTTTTGGAGTTTGTAAGCTTTGGGGAGAAGAATCTCTGACTCTACATATTTGAGAAGATTTATGAACCCCTTTGGATTTCTATTTATTTGATCATGAGTTTTTCTTCATCTCCTTCTTGTTTCGCTGCTTCCATGTCTGAGTAGTTTTATAGTTATGTTTAGGGTTTCAAGAAAATTTATGAATCATTGAATCAGACATAGATAGGGATTTATTATCTTGTCTTCACCTATCGTTGAACTCATTGCTTAAATTAAATTGATCACTTAATATCTGATTTAGGGTTTAATATATTCATCAAAAGTATTATAGATTGCTTGGTAGAACATAGGTGAGCAAATTTTCCTTAGCCAACGAAAGCTGATGTTAAGAAAACTTGATGCTTGTTTAGAATTCTAAGATCAAACGACAGTTTAGATTCTTAGGTTGCTAAATAAAATAGTTAATACCACGACAGTGGATTGGTTATACATTCATGTTTGAGTTTAAGACTGCGCTTATTGTTCCCTGAATAATTGTCTGGTTCATGATCTCTGAATTCCTGCGAATTGCCCTTGACCTAACACTTGTTTTAATTGATTTTACATCGCTTTTAATTTGCTATTTCATTTTATCGTTGCTACCAACAAACATCATATTGCCATCTTAGCTTAGTTTCATTAATAAGATTCGTAGTGTGATATTTGGTTCTCGTGGATTCGATCCCTAAATACTACTTCGTTTACTGTGCACTTGCAGTGATATTTTAGGGTTAAAAATCTGTGTATCAATAACCAACTTGTAATTGATCAAGTATTTTGTAAAAAGGGAACTTGCTCTTCCCAGCAACATCTGCCACATATAGATTCACACATTTATTTATTTGGTATATTTTGTTTTTGTTAAAACTGTTTTTTAAAACATCATAGTCGGGAACATAATTCTAGGAACTCAAATTACTATAATATGGGCAAACTGATATTTGTATAGTGAAATACATAAATTAATCGATAATACAACAATACAGATATAAGAATTAGGAAGAAGAACGGATTTGCAGAGGCAAAATATGATCTTTATCCTTAATTTTGAAAACTCCTCGTAGTGTGACGGTTGTGTGGCGTTCCGAATCCCATGATACAACTGCAAATCGATTCAGTTTTGCACAACTCAAGAACAAAATCTAACAAACACTTTTTATGTATTGTACTCTCATGGAGAAAAATCAAAAGAGAAAACGAAAGAGAGGAAGTGTAAGAGATTGCTGTTTCTTGTCCATTAATGAGATTGAAGAAAACCAATGCTTTATAATAAGCCATTAATGACAATATTAATCTCTAAATTAATTGTCCAAAATTAAAAGTGCCATTTATTTTTTTATTTTTTATTTTGACCAAGTTTAGATATTTTGTAGTGATCAATTACAAAACCAAAATTTGATGCAAAATATAGGTTATTGGACCGAAGGCCCATTTATCCGAAACCGTACCTAAACCCGAACCTAAGCCCGAGTCCAACTTGGCTCAGCTTGGCGCGCGCGCATGGTTTAGTAAGGTTTTTAACCTTGTTAGGACTTCTCCATAATATATGTTATGCCCATTTCGTGCCTTTCAAGCAACAAACTTAGGACAACCATTTCTCATTCAAACAAACTGCAATTTAGGACAAGCATGTCTTAAAATTGAGTTCCAACAATCCCCCATATGAATAGAAATGTTTCTAAACAAATGAAGACTCGATAGAAAGACTTTTGAGAGTATAAGCGAAAAATCCACTGTATATGAGTTGGTAGCATTTTGCAGCCTTGAACCAATCATTATTAATAGCTATCGGATTTACTCGACCAAGAGGTGAACATGATGTCTTGAACCACCCAGACTCTGATGTAAACCGAGACAATAACTATAACACAGCTTCATTTTCTCACAGAACTAGTTTCTCTATTGTGTTCATTGTGGCCTTGAACATGCATGGTTATCGTGAGTGAATTTAGAGAATATAGCCTTTCATTCATTCTCCTAGAAACGGCCTCATTTAACGCTCACTATGTGATATTCTATTTGCCTTTGTTTTATGAAGTATCATGTAGTACTCCACGAACATATCAAAGCTATGGTTTATATCATTAAAAGTAACGCTTATCCCTTTTACACAGAAAATACTGTACATCATCTTAGAAATTGGGTAGAGATTGAAGTCTCATAGTACTTTTAGTAGAATCAGTTTGACTTAGTTTTCCCCTTGAACCTATTCCCTGGGATCTCCAGTCATGTAGGTAGGATTTCCATCAAACATCCTCTTAAGTCATAGGCTTTAAACCCATTCCTCTTGATGATTTTACAATTTGATCTCGTGACACACCTTTCCTTTAATAAATGGATCCTAGGTTGTCCGATGAGATATAATCTATTGAGATTACTCCATTTGAGATCAATTGTCTAATGGTTTGACGTCATCGTCTTTAAAGACATGACTACCCATTATACATAAAATTCAGTGCCCGAGCTATAGTCGATTGACTATCACAGTGTACACGTAATGCTCACACTAGTTTTTCCACACTTGTGGACTATTAGTTTCTGGAAGGCGATAACCAATTAATATAATTGTATCCTTCCAAAAAACTATTGGTATTTTATCTTAATGCAATCCATACCTTTTAGTATATTGCACGTAGCTCAATACTCTAGTTATGAATTTCCAGTATGTTACAACATGGATTACGCATGTAGCGACTTAGTATATGGACTGAGTCCGCCGATCGGTTAAGTACTTTAGACTTCCGATCAAACTTGAGTAGACCTTAAATCTTCCAAGTATCATTTTAGCATAATGAGCTTGATATGATTATTACTTTGGAATGTCGTGTGATGATAATTTATAAAACCACTTCCATTCAACCCAAGTTTTACATGTCAAACTTCACACTAAGAACAATCTTAGTTTGTTCGACCATGTATTTGTTGCTTCAAACAAGGTGATTTACATATAAACAGAGCAAAATGTATCCGTGCGGAGTACTTTTGATGTATATAAACTTATCACATTCATTGATGGTAAAACTATTTGACAATGTCAAATATTTCAGGCTACTGTTTCAGAGTTTTTGTAAGCCCAAACAGAGACTTCACAAGTCTATAGACTTTGTGTCTTTTCGACTAAGACATAGTTTTTCGACTAAAAGCCATTTACACCTTAGGACTATACGTCCTTGTGACACATCGATTATCTCCCATATATGGTTTTTCATAATGGAGTCTATCTCACTAATGAGGTTTTCCTTCCACGAAGAATTATCTAATTTAGACATGGCTTTAGTGAAAGTTACGGTGAATTCTCTTGGAGAAAGACCATTACAAATCTTTACAAAACATTTACAGATACTTTTGCATCATCTGACAATGTGCTAAAAGTACTTGCCTCAATTACAGAGGTGATAAAGTATTTTTTTTTCTCACGAGTTCGTTTTGGATTTTGTTAATCCTTACACCGAAACACGTGTTCCAAGAAAGATGCATTTCTTGATTTTATGATTGTATTTACATGGATATCCGGTACGTCTGATTTATAAACCAGAAACCAATAAACAATTTTTTATGTGAATATCCAATAAAATACAATATGCCATTTGTGATCTGAATGCAACCTTTTTAGGAGGTAGCACTGTGACTTTTGCGAGGCACCCTCACACTTTCAGGTATTTGTACGAATGTACTTTACCTTTTTAAAAGTTCATATGGCATTTTGTCAATGACTTTATGTGGTAAGCAACGCTTCCCCCAATATTTCTTGAGATAACTTAAAATCATGGATCTTTGCATTCATCATCTCTTTAAGAGTTCAGAATTTTTGTTCCATAATTCTAATAGTTTCAAGTTAATAAGGAGCAATTTTTGTTTTCCGATGAATAATGCCATTTTTGTAAGGAATGCATTTAATGTTCATCAAAACTCGCCTCCTTTATCATATATATCCATTTTTATGGATTTTCCAAGTTGGTTTTGAATTTCCATCTTGTATGCTTTGAATTTTTTCAAGTGCATGTTCTTGCTTCTTAGCAAGTATATATCTATTAAAATAGATATTGATGGTGGTAGCAGTATAATGCCACCATTCCATTCGATTGTTCCCAACCTGGTTGACTTTTGAAACTACAATACATGTGTTTGTTTTAGTCAGATTGGTCTGGAATTTTTCCATTGTCTTTGCATGGTGAATCATGGTACTACATTCATTAGCATTGCTATGACATACGTAAGCCTTTTGACCACCCATAATGCCACAATTGTAACATTTTTTTCTATTGAACTTCTTTTAAGCATTATGCTTTATGAAGCTACTGGAGGTTTTAATAGAAACTTTATGTTTCTCTTTGTGCTTGTGTTCACATATGTGAACAGCATATGCTTTGCGGTTTGTAGTCTCAATACGCTGCCTGACAATCAAGTCTTCAAGGCTCTCAGCCTTTCGCTTATGCCAGAGATAATCAAGTTCCATCAAATTTGTCTAGTATTAGTCTTATGTTTACAACAGTAGGCACTAACATGACAATCTGATAAAATCAGAATTTGGCACAGTCATATGTGGCAGACCACTACCAAACTAAATTTGGTGCGTCGACTCACTAGACTTGTAACCATAACACCTCCACCGCTATCTGTGTAAATAGGATCTGACAATTCCGATAAATATCAGAGATGTAGTCCGTATAACACACAAGGTCATAAGTGGTAGACCATTCTCAATTTGAGTTGTCCACTCACCATACCCGTTGTCATCTTTGTTAGAAAATTTTTGGAGATCGGAAACACATGTCCGATTAAGCTGCTAACTCAGTGTTAATTGTACTTAAAATCAAATATGTTCAAAAGAATCAAGATTAAATTAGTACACTAACATAAAAAATTAGAAGTTCAATATAATATATATGAAGCAATTTAAACAAGTATGAATAAATTGCAAAAAATAATTAAAAATAAAATTTCCAGAATTAATAAATTCAGAAATTAAATATTGCAAATTTCTAGAATTGATAAATTCAGAAATTAAATATTGCAATAACCAATATGCAGAGAGTTCTCTTTTTTCAGTTCGATCAATGATTAGAACGAAGGATGAACACCTGTTCTTATGAAATATTAACAATATTAGAATTGTTAGTCCCAAACATGAACGATTTTAAAGAGTTTTAACACAGAAAAATTCTAGAAAAATCTGCAAAATAATTCGAATAAATTGCAGAAAATCAAAGAATTAATCTAATATAATTCAACAATTAATTGAAAAATTGTTGAATTATTAAAAAATGACCGAGAATAATCTGATAGAAAAGGATTGATTATCGATCACAATAAACTCTCTGATTCCTGTTTTCATGACAAAAACACTCACAAAAAATCAATTTTCGTTAGTGCAATAGTGCAAAAACGAAAATTTTCAGAATTAAGATTGTAGGAACTCAAATTACTACAATATGGGCAAACTGATATGTGTAAAGTGAAATACATAAATTAATCGATAATACAACAATATCGATACAAGAATTAGGAAGAAGAATGGATTTGCAGAGGCAAGATATGATCTTTATCCTTAATTCTGAAAACTCCCCGCAGTGTGACGGTTGTGTGGCATTCCGAATTCCAGGATACAACTGCAATCGATTCAGTTTTGCACAACTCAAAAACAGAATCTAACGAACGCTTTTTCTGTGTTGTACTTTCATGGAGAAAAATCAAAAGAGAAAAAGAAAGAGAGGAAGTGTAAGAGATTATTGTTTCTTATCCATGAATGAGATTGAAGAACACCAATGCTTTATAATAAGCCATAAGTTTCCAATATGTAACTCTCTCAAAGAGCATTAGTGGAGATTTTTACTATGGTCATTAAGGACAATATTAATCTCTAAATTAATTGTCCAAAATTAAGAGTGCCATTTATTTTATTTTTTATTTTGACCAAGTTTAGATATTTGTAGTAATCAAATACAAAACCAAAACTTGAAGCAAAATATAGGTTATTGGACCGAAGGCCCATTTATCCGAAACCGCACCTAAACCCGAACCTAAGCCCGAGTCCAACTTGGCTCAGCTTTGCACGCGCGCATGGTTTAGTATGGGTTCACTCTTCTTTACAATTGTCCTAAGGTTTTTAATCTTGTTAGGACTTCTCCATAATATATGCTATGCCCATTTCGTGTCTTTCAAGCAACAAACTTAGGACAAATATTTCTCATTCAAACAAACTGCAATTTTGACATATGAGTATACTCTATTATTTTATGTCTTAAAATTGAGTTCCAACAATAATAGGTGAGAAACAAAATTCTGAATTTTAAATGTTAACACTGCACACAGTTTTTTGATGTAAAGTACAAAATTTAGTTGTGTACCCGTACTGTACTGTGAGAGACTGATTTAGCCGTTGTGCATCGTTTTGTTTTTCTCGTTGCTATAGTTTGCCGTCTTTTTGTCATTGTCCTCTTAGTGACCCTACAATCTGGAAAAAATAATATTTTAGAAATTTGATTGAGAGAGACAGTATATAATGTTCTACAATGTGGGGATATATTATAGGGTAAAAACTATAATAACCCAAAAATCTCCATTTATTACTTAACTAACCCCAAAATTTGAAAAATTACTAGAATATTTTTCATACCCAAAGTATCCTTATAACACTTGTTAGGAAAAACCTAATTACAAAAGTGCCATTACTTTTTAGTCTATCGAGACACTTATTTACAGAACTGCCACCACGGTTTTGTTGGAATATAATAATTAATTTCTTTGATGTAGAGTTATTTCGTGTGTGGTAGATTTATATTCGCGATTTAATGACTAGGTGTTATTGTAGATTTATTTTGTACGTTGCAGATATATTGACAAAGTAAACATCGTGTGTATTAGACTTAAAAGTGTTTGCAGGTTTTTGAAGAAATTTTCCTACGGTGTAGATTTGTTTTGCAGATTTTTGTTGGGTGGTTGCAGATTTATTATGTACGTTGCAGATATTTTAACACGGTACGAATCATGCCTAGTAGACTTACATATGTTAGCAGGTTTATTATGTGGGATGTAGATTTATCAGGAATGACGGTAGATTTGCGTAAGGTATTTAGTTTGTTGGAGGTGTAGTAGATTTATTTTGTACGTTGCAGATATTTTGACAAAGCAATGATCGTGTGTAGTAGACTTAAAAGTGGTTGCAGGTTTTTGAGGAAATCGTCATACGGTGTAGATTTATTTTGTAATTTTTTGTTAGAAGTTGCAGATTTATTTTGTACGCTGCAGATATTTTGCCACGGTACGAATCGTGCCTTTTAGACTTACATAGGTTTACAGGCTTATTATGTGGAATATAGATTTATCAGGAATGACGGTAGATTTATGTAAGGTATTTAGTTGGTTGGAGGTGTAGTAGATTTATGCTGTAGATTTGTTTTGTACGTTGCAGATATTTTGACAAAGGAATGATCGTGTGTAGTAGACTTAAAAGTGTTTGTAGGTTTTTGAGGAAGTCGTCTTACTGTGCATATTTGTTTTGTAGAATTTTTTTAGAAACTGCAGATTTATTATGTAAGTTGCAGATATTTTGACACGGTACGAATCGTGTCTAGTAGACTTACAGATGTTTACAGGTTTATTAGGTGGGATGTAGATTTATTAGAAATGACGGTAGATTTGTGTACATTATTTACTTGGTTGGAGGTGTAGTAGATTTATTTTGTAGATTTATTATGTACGTTACAGATATTTTGATAAAGTAAGAATCGTATGTAGTAGACTTAAAAGTGTTTGTAGGTTTTTTGAGGAAGTCGTCTTACTGTGCAGATTTATTTTGTAGATTTTTGTTAGAAGCTGCATATTTATTATGTAAGTTGCAGATATTTTGACACGGTACGAATCGTGTCTAATAGACTTACAGATATTTGCAGGTTTATTAGGTGGGATGTAGATTTATTAGAAATGACGGTAGATTTGTGTACGGTATTTACTTGGTTGGAGGTGTAGTAGATTTATTTTGTAGATTTATTATGTACGTTGCAGATATTTTTTCAAAGTAAAACTCGTATTCGTCTTACTGTGTAGAATTTTGTTAGAAGCTGCAGACTTACAGATATTTTCAGGTTTATTAGGTCCGATGTAGAGTTATTAGAAATGACGGTAGATTTGTGTACGGTGTTTAGTTGTTTGGAGATTAATTTTGTAGATTTATTATGTACGTTGCAGATATTTTACAAAGTACGAATCGTGTCTAGTAGACTTAAAGATGTTTGCATGTTTTTGAGGAAGTTGTCATACTGTGCAGATTTGTTTTGTAGATTTTTTTTTACAAGTTGCAGAATTATTATATATGTTGAAAATATTTTGACAAAATACGATTCGGGTCTAGTAGACTGACAGATGTTTGCAGGTTTTTGAGGTTGTTGTCATATTGTGCAGATTTTTTTCGTAGATTTTTGTTTACAAGCTGCAAATTTTTTGGTTTAAACTAGATTGGTTATGCAAATTTAGTGAAAGTGGTTGTATAGGGTTATTTTCGACGAGAGTAGTTTGGTTGAGTTATTAGGTGCGGTGTATAGTTATTAGAAATTATGGTAGATGTGGGTATGGTTTTTAGTTATTTGGAGGTATAGTAGATTAATTTCGTAGATTTATTATGTACGTTGCATATATTCTGATAAAGTACAAAGTGTGTGTAGTAGACTTAAATATGTTTGCAGATTTTTGAGGCTGTCGTCATACTGTGTAGATTTGTCTCGTAGATTTTTGTTTACAAGCTACATATTTGACTAGGTACGAATCATACCTAGTAAACTTAAAAATTTGTGCAGGTTTTTGCGGTTGTCATCACACTATACAAATTTATCTCGTAGATTTTTGTTTACATTCTGCAGGTTTATTGGTTGTGCAGATGTATTACGCAGATTTATTAGACCTAATTTTATGTCACATTTAATGACGCTGCAACCACCCTTATCCTCTTCGTCCATGATCTCTTCTTATCTAGTTCGATCTTTTTACCTGCATCGATCTAGAAAAAAAAATCTTATACCTCCACTATCATCGAGTATCATCGATGTTTTATGTGAGAGTAGTTTAATAGATTTTATTTTGCAGATTTATTTAGTACGTTGCAGATTTTTTAGTTAGTATGATTCGTGCGTAGTAGACTTATATAAGTTTTGAGTTCCAGAGACTGTCCACCGACGTTGCAGATTTTTCTGGTAGATTTATCTCAAGATGCTGTAGATTTATTGGTTTCCAGGAGTGTGGTTACGGTAAATTTAGCAAAATATGGTAGATTGGTTATCAGTGTTTAGTTATTAGGCGGTATGGTAGATTTATTTTGTATGTTAAAGATATTTTGATATCGTACGAATCGTGAGTGGTAGACTTATAAAAGTTTTGAGTTTCAAAAGTTGTCCTCCAACACTGCATTTATATTGGTAGATTTATCTTAAGACGCTGTAGATTTATTGGTTTTCATGAGTGTAGTTATGGCGTATTTAGCAAAGGAAATTAGTTATTTGTAGAAGTGTAAGGAAGCCTTCGTTCGGCTATGTGTGATATTGAAGGAAGAAGAAAAGGATGTGTGGAGATAGGAGGTCGAATAAGAGTTGTTTAATGGAGTACAGAATTATTTTGTAGATTCATTATGTAAGTTGCAGATTTTTTGAATCCTATGTTATGAACTTGCACGTGCTTGTGGACTTGTTATTACTTGTATGATTGATTTGTTTAAATAACAATGATTGTTGACTGATTCGTAGTGTCATAGTAGACTTATTACAATAACAATTCGAAAGGATCATCAATACTCAAACAAGCATGAATCTAAAATAAGATAATGCCAGCAAGAGCATCGACTTCTTCTGTTTCTATGGGGTTTTTATAAATTTGCTAAAGCGTTCGGAAGTCCCAGCTATCACACAAACCATAAAAATTAATTTAACAAGTAGAAGAAGTAGAGTTAATGATCATTCATAAACAACCCAAGAAAGCTAGTGTCTTTTCAAAATCATCACGGATAAAAATCATCAAGAAGACATGGAGAAGGAGAAGCTTGGCACCTACCGAAGAGAGACTTGTCCTCTGAAGATCTCGTCGGAAGAAGAGAAGCCTCCCGACGCACCAAGACTCGACAAACCACAGCTATAGAGCACGCTAAAGGAGGCTAATTAAACCCACAAGGAAAACCCCAACCAGAGCCGAGACCATCGGAGAATCTTCAAGCCGAAACATTCGCTGTCCTTAGGCAAAGAGGAGAACGGGAAGAAGATGCGACGGCGAACCACCACCATGAGGAGCTTTCACTGCCGATCCACAAAACTTCTGAGACAACACACAACAGCCACAAGTATGATAGATGCTCAAAGACAAGGAGAAAAAACGGTCAAGGAGGAGCCGAGAAAGAGATAAGGAGGAAAGAAGAAATAACCGAAGAGAAGAAGAAGTAGTGGAGTTCCCTCTCGTGGTGGCGGTGAGAAAATCCGGCCACCGGAGAGGGAGATCTAAAATCTTCAGCCGTCGGAGATAGGGCCAACGCGAGGAGAAAAAAGGGAACAACGATTGGGCTTCTTATTTTTCTGTTTTTTCCCTTTTTTTTTTATCTATCTATTATGGGTTTCTGGATATTTTTTCCCGGTTTTATATAAAATAAAATTTTACTCAAAATTTATATGTAAATGGCACATCTTGTAATTTTATGTTACAATCATGGGATTTAGGTCTTTTACTCACTTTTAAAAAACAATAGGTTAGTTTAGTAATAAAGCAAAACTTTAGGTCCATTCTAAATAATTTCCTTCTATTATATGAAAAGTGTCAATAAAATATATTATACATACCTGTTGAGGAGCTGGCGTCGGGTGCATAATTTGTGTATACGGTGTGAGGTTCAACAAATAGTGATGTATGATTCATTTGAATTTTGTCTATATAATTAGTATGATGAAAAAATGATGTGGGTAATGACCTTCTTATAGATTATTTGCCATCGGTTTTTTTTTTTTGTGATGTTTTGAATTTTTGAAAACATTATTGAATACATTTAGTGAGAATTAATGATTAAATGTAAATAACATTAATGAATAAACAAATTTGAATTCAAATTTTTGAAAATTTATTCTCCCATAAAAGTGAAGAATGGAAATTCAAATCCAGTGTTTAATGGCCAAAATAATCATGGTCATGGACATTTGGTTGTTTAAATTGATTTTTGTTTTTTAAGTCTTGTATTGTTTTTTGTCATGTGTCAAATTACTATTTGTTTGGTTTGGTTTTGTTTATGGCAAAACAAACCGTTTAAAATTTGTCAAAAACAAAATAACATTGAAAAATAAATAATGGGAAACCAGTTTGAGGTAGACGGAGGAAACCATACCTTGGGCTTCAAATGTATATTTCAATTGTAGATTAGGAGTTGTGTCGAACTATATACCCTTGCTTTCGTTTTTAACCACTTTAGATGGCAATTCCTATGCGGCTACTCCTGGTTGCAGAAGCAAAGACAACAAAGCAGGGAACAATTAATTATAAAAACAATACTAACCTGTAGGACTCTCATCACCATACTGGTAATCAAGTAAATTTTAGGAGTTAAAAATTACGACACATATCTTCGTATGAATATTGTCTAAATGCGTTCGGTAGCGGTGAAATATTTATGAGTGTAATATTTATTCGCACAAATTGGAACAATATCATCCACATATATATATATATATATATATATATATATATATATTTATATATGTATTTGATAGTACAATTTGAAAGAGATAACACTTAATTTTGTAATGTAAAGTAAACACATATAAGGATATTTGGTTTTCCATCCGAGCCAAAAGGATACGTTGTACTCATGTTTCACAATTTGGTTGCAATAATAATTTGACCTTCAGAAGTACCTACCATATAGTTAGTATTATCTTATCAGCTGACTTTGATTTATTTCAAACTAAAATTCCTAATTCTTATTATGGGGTCGAAACTCGTACAACTAAATTTGGTTAGGAAAGATAAGGGATTCAAAAGCTTCTATGAAAAAAAATACAAGAACAGATATCGAAAGATGGTATTTTTATTAAAACTGTTTGGAAAGCTGTTGCAGAGAAAATAACAAGTGTTTTGCTAGATCAAATTGTCCTCCTCTTTTTTCAAAGGGGTACATGTCTATTTATATAAAAATAAGTCAGCTAGATCTCTTCCTAAACGATAAAGGAAAACTTCCTTATTCTTCGGAATTTCTTTTCTTCTCTGGTTTGTCTAAGTCGATTCGGGTGTAGGCTTATTACTTCGACTTGCTAACTTGGCCCACCAAACTCTGGTGGCTCGTTGCCTCGGCCCAAAAAGATGTTGGGCTTACTGTTTCGCTGGGTTACCAGAGATCCGGCTCGTCGCTTCTTTGTCTTGTCTGGATCTTTATCTGTTTAGCTTGTCACCTGTTTGGATTGTCGCCAACATTTTAGCGCGTCGCCGTTATATTAGCGCATCGCCGGTGTTTTGGCTCGTCGCCACAATGTTGGCTCGTCACCGTTATTTTGGCGCGCCACTAGGTGTTTTGGCTCGTCGGCCATCTTTTGGCTCGTCACCGTTATTTTGGCGCGCGACCAGGTGTTTTGGCTCGTCACCAAAATGTTGGCTCGTCGCCCATACTTTGGCTCGTCACCGTTATTTTGGCTCGTCACCGTTATTTTGGTGCGCCGCAGGTGTTTTGGCTCGTCGCCAAAATGTTGGCTTATCACTGTCTTTTGGCTCATCGCCGACATGTTGGCTTGTCACCGTTTATTGGTTCGTCGCCGACATTTTGGCTCGTCACCGTTTGTTGGTTCGTCGCGTACCACCGAAGTTGGTTCGGCCCATCCACGCTCCCACCGAGTTTGGCTAGGCCCAACATCTTTACTTAGCCATTTTCGGTGGTCAATCTCATGAGGTGGAAATTGACCCCAACAGTAAGCCCCCCAGCTCGCCAGAGTCAGTGATGATGATGACGAGGTGAAAGTTGGTCATCTCTGAGATTGTCCTCCGAAACTTCTCTTATGCTGCCGAACCATTTCGGTGGAAATATTTGCCGAACCATTTTGGCTCGCCGTACTGTCGCTGTGAGACAACATGTGCCGAGGTGTTTGTTACTGAGCCACACTGGCATGCTATGTTGCCGAGCCATCTTTGATCCGCTGCCGAACTGTTCAGGTTTGCGTTATCGCCAAACCACTTCGTTATTTGTATTACCGAGCCGTTTTGGCTCATCATGTCAATGAGTAGTTCAGGCTGTCGTGCTGCCGAGCCAGTTTTGGTTCGACATTATTGTAGAATTATCTCGGCAGCCGACGTTACCGTGCTGTCTGGGTTGTCTGACTGCCGAGCCGTCTTTGGTTCGGCATTATTGTAGAATTGTCTTGGCAGCCGACGTTACCGTGTTGTCTGGGTTGTCTGGCTGCCGAGCCATCTTTGGTTCAGCATTATTGTAGAATTGTCTTGGCAGCCGACGTTACCGTGCTATCTGGGTTATCTGGCTACTGAGCCAGCTTTGTACTGCCGAACCATTGCGGTATGATGCCGAGCCATCTTGCTGAGTTTGATCGGTTTTTGGCTCGGTGACCGAATATTTTCTTTTTCTTAAACCATAACTTTATTGGGAACTGCAAATGTTTTCGTTGGTTTTCGAGGTCGCGTAGTATCACGCGCTGTGCTTTTAAGCGTCTATATATTCAGATTCTCGTCCCAATCCTCATAACTCATTTCCCCAAATTTTCGTAAAGACATGTAGCTCTCTTCTCTCTCTTCTTTTCTCTCTTTTTATGTTTTAAGTTTTGGCTAGGTTTTTGTTGATTTCTACTTTTTCGCCATCAAATCTTTGAGTTTTCCGACCTATCTTCGAACGTGGCTCGGTGGTTCCTTAATTTATTCGATCCATCTTAGAAATCCTCTGGCGACTCCTTGCATTTTCTGATCCATCTTCATATGCCTGCGGTGGGTTAACAAATTTCCCGATCCATCGTTATCTGGATCGCGGTATTGCCCATATCTTTTGTGACTCCGAGCCAAGATTTCTTCAAATTTGTTTGCTAAGTATCCAGGATATTTCCGAGCCAAATCTTTGATGTCGCATACCGCCGAGCTAGAAGATTCTATTGGTTCGGAAAACTCTGCTTCACTGTTAGGTCAAAAGATGGTGTTGTATCCTCAGGTTACCGAACCAATTGAGCCTGCTTCTCAGCTGGGTTGGCTTCAGATCGATATCCCGTCTTTGGTTGATGATGCTTTCGATGCCAAGGCGGATGCCGAGGCAAACTTGATACATAAAGCCCTTGAAGAAATCAAAGCCGAGCCAACGAAGTATAGTCTTGACGAGGCCGAAAAGGTGCGGTTGGAGAGGTTTTTTGCGAGCCAACAAGCTAGCACATCGACGAGGCGAAAACCTAGGAAGAAAAAGGCTCCTAAGAGACGAGCCGACCCACCTAGTTCGCCTTTGTGCACTGCAGAATCCTTGGAAGCATTGAGGCATCGATTTAACATTTCAGAAGACGTTGACTTGATTGTCCTTGCTTCAACAGACCGAGCCGAGGCTCCACCTCCTGGGCATTTTGCTCTCTATGAGAGTTTCTTTTACCAAAGTCTACCGTGGTTTCCTATTCCTGGATTGATCATCTGTTTTCTGTCCAAGCATGGATTAGCACCGAGCCAAATTCCTCCTCGGGGAATGCGTCACTTGGTTGGGATTCTGGTTCGGAGCTACGAATGTAACGTGACTGTTTGCATTTCCCATCTTTGGCAGTTTCTTGAATTTTGGAAGATTAAAAACTCTAAAGCCTGCTATTATGTTTCTAATAAGAAGCAGAGGAAGATTATTGAAGGTTTCCAAAGCAAAGGCAGCGATTGGGGGAGCTACTTTTTCTTCGTTCCTCTTAATGACGCCACGGTAGAAGCCAGATGCGTCTGCCATGTCAAAACGGAGTGGGGAACTATTGGTGGCCTAGCCGTAGACTTTTCAGTAGATCTATAAGGTTTTTATCTTGTAGCGAGCTGACCAATCTTTCTTCTTTGTTTTTGCAGTGCGGCAGATTCTCCCACATTTCCCAGAGGATACGCTTACGCTTCCGAACACGCTTGCTGCGGGAAGGTGCCATTGGAAAAATCATTTTTCCCTGAAGAGAGTCGAGAAAGCCCGAGCCATCTTTGCCGGCGTTGAAGTATCTGACAGCTCTGAATCTGAATCTCCATCTCAAAATTTTTAGGAAAAAACTATGGGGAAGAGACCGATAATCCGTGATAAACAAGCTTTAAAGGAGAAAGCTAAAGAAACTGCTAGCCGAGCCGCTGATGGGGCTGAAAAAATCACCGAGCCAAATCCTGCGGTGATTGGCCAAATTGACGCCGGGACAGAGCAAACAACTCTTTCCGAGCCTCCAATTCTCGATGCCGAGGCAAAGGAAGTGGTTTTAGCTCTTGTTTCGGTTGCCAGACCTTCTAATTCGGCAATATCTCAACACAACGAGGGCAAGAAATTGACTCCCAGTAAGCGTTCCACTTTTGAAGCTGACAAGAAAACGGCTAAGGAAAAATAAGAGAAGAGGAGGCACCAAAAGCCTGCCAATCCTGATTCTACCGAGCCGGCGCTAATGTCGTTTAGACACGAAGGATCCGAGCCAATCTGTAATGACGAGGTGGCCTCGGAAACTCTCTTCTCAAAGGTTCGCTACTCAGGAGATAGGCTGCCATCCCTCGATATGCTGTCTCATGGTGATTTGTACACCGATATGTCGCTCCGAAGCACCAAGGTATGTTTAGATATTGCATATTTTGCTGAATAAAAAGACCAAGTACTAATAATATTTCTCCCTTTGGTCAGTTCGTCTCATCCATCAATAAGATCGTTGCCACCTTCGAGCAAGATGTGCGAAAGAACAAGCGCCGAATCGAAGATGCCTGAAAGGACTCATCTTTCTTCAGAAGCAAGGTTGCCGAGCTAGAGAGTAAATATGCTGACGAGCTGGCGACTGCTTCGGCTCAGATTGAAGCTCTTGAGAGGGAAAAAGCATTCCTCAAAGATGAGTGGAATAAATTTGGCGACTTAGCGATGAGGTTGGATCGTTCCAAGTAAAAGAAAGCCGCTGAGATCGAATCTCTGAAAAGACAGCTCGCCGCTGCTGACGCCGTGCATAAATCAAACATAAAGAAAGCCTGATACATAGAGTTTTAACCCTAAAATATCACTGCAAGTGCACAGCAAACAAAGTAGTTTTTAGGGATCGAATCCATGAGAACCAAGTGAAACGCTACGAATTATAATGGATGAAATTAAGCTAAGATGGTAATATGGTTGTTTGTTGAAAAGTGACACAAAATAGCAATGTAAAAACGATGTAAAATCAATTAAAAATAAGCGTTAAGTCTAAGGCAATTCGCAGGAATTTAGAGATCATGAACCAGACAATTATTCAGAGAATAATAAGCGCAGTCTTAAACTCAAACATGAATGTTTAACCAATCCACTATCGTGGTATCAATTACTTTATCTAGTAACCTAAGAATCTAAACTGTCGTTTGATCTTAGAATTCTAAACAAGCATTAACGAGTAGGTTTGATATGTTCACAAATTGCCTTAACATCAGCTTTCGTTGGCTAAGGACAATTTGCTCACCTATGTTCTATCAAGCAATCTATAACACTTTTGATGAATAGATTAAATCTAAAATCAGAGACTAAGTGATCAATTTAATCTAAGCAATGAGAACAACGATAGGTGAGGGCAAGATGATAAATCCCTATCTATGTCTGATTCAATGATTCATAAATTCCCTTGAAACCCTAAACCTAACTATAAAACTACTCAGACATGGAAGCAAAGAAACAAGAAGGAGATGAAAGAGATTGCATAATTATATTAAGAATTAAAAACTGGGATTCAGAAATCTTCTCAAGAAATGCAGGATCAGAGACTCGTCTCCCCAAAGCTTACAGAGAAAAACCTAAAAAGTCTGAAGAAAAAGTAAAGTCTAGCCTCCAAGAGGCTAAAAATAAGGTAAATATAAGTCTAAAATCGGACTGGTTCAAGATGGGATGATTCCAGGACGAAACGGGAAAATTCAGAATTTCCTTTTTTTCATCTGGGTGCTGGCCCGGTCGGGCTGGGTGCTGGCCCGGTCAGGCTGAGATCCCTGCCGCATCGTCAACATTTTTTGTCTCTGGCCTGCTCGGGCTGGGTGCTGGCCTGCTCGGGCTGGGTGCTGGCATGCTCGGGTTGACCCTTTATTTTCTGCACATGCTTTTTTTGCTCGGCAGACTGACATGTATTCACTAAAATTTGCATAACTTTCGATCGCACCGTTGGAATGACCTCAAATTGCTTCCAAATGAAATCTAACTCAATGCTCTAGCTTGTTCCAAGATTTGAGCTCGATCCATTGGTGGAAAGTTCTTCAACTAATGCCAAACTTCTGACCCTTCAACACGATCATGAATCTTCTTATTTCCATTTGCAACCAAAACATCTTGTTTTCCTCCAAAACATATTAGAACCTGAAAATACTAGATAAAAGAAATAAAAGACTCCAAAAACACACTTTGACTCGATAAAACAATGGATATCATGGTTGAAAACCGGTGAAAACCATGATATATCAACTCCCCCAGACTTAGCCTTTGCTTGCCCTCAAGCAAAACAAAGAACTTAGTTTGTGAAAGAAGTTTGAAAACGCGGAAACTCACCTTCTCTTCAGAGCGTTATAATGACCATTCATCTCATAATCCAGACACTGCAAAACCAATCTCAATCGAACCACCATGTACTTCTCCGCGGACATTCGCAGCCTCCTAGATTCAACCCACAATTTCGCAACATTTTCCATAAACCTTTCATTGCTGGGTCTCACCAGTGATCTCAATGTCAAGAACCTTATAGACTCATTTCCGTCCTTTGCCATGACAACTATCCATACAATCCTTGGTACTCTTTCTCTCCCCCAGACTTATTCTTTGTTCTCATCTTTTCTTTTTTTTTTTTTTTTTTTTTTTTTTCAAAGGTGTATGCTAATAATGGTATCACGGGAAATTTTCATAACCTCGCTTCCAACTTTTGTGTGATCATTCCTCTCAAAGCAAAATAATGGGATCACAGGAAATTTTCCTAACCCTTTACTCGAAAGAAAATCCTTTCATCTTTTCTGTTTTTATTTAACTTAGAATAAGGGAGAGGAGTACCATTATGTTTCACACATGATGCATTTATCAGGCAACGAACGAGGAGTCAAGCCCTATGAACATCAATCACGTCTGATGAGGTAAAAGGAAGAGCTCAGAAATTAGCTCGGGTTTAGTGGATTCTGCTGGAAATATGGACTTCTCTAGTTAACTGATCAGCCTTTGGATTTCTCATTAGTCGGATCTGAACTGATTCTGCAGCAATGGTTACTCAGATGAAATAATCAGGCAATAAACAAAGAGAAAGGTCATTATTCCCAACAAAATTTTGACTCAATAAAACATCTTAGACTGGCTCAAAGGGAAAACAAAAGAAAAAGAAAATAACATTAGTAAACGATGAATATCTTCCCCCAGACTTACTTCACACCGTCTCGGTGTGAAAATAAATCAAGAGAAAGGCAAAATAGACGCAAGGAAATAAAATAAAAAAAGAGAAAAACTTACCGGTGGGTTGCCTCCCACCAAGCGCTTGTTTTGAGTCATTAGCTTGACTTCGGTCTCATGTATCAGTCAGGAAGATGAGCATGGGAACTTACTCCAAAACAAGTTCCCCGATCAGTTATCTGAAACTCTAGAACCTTGCTCAACATTTCCTTCACAGCTTCTGCACCCTTCTCTTTAAACTCTGGAGTGAGAATAGCTCTAACCTTGGAGAAAGGCTTCGAACTTCCTTTGCACTTCACCTTATACTCAATCGTGTCGCCAACACACCTCAAAGGTATCAAAATCATATGAGAATCTCCCTTGATTCTTTGGCTCTTCACCTTTTCCTTGGCCTTGTTCTTTTGACGGGATTCCTTGTTGACGATGTGAGGGTCTCCATCCAGGACTTCCTTGACCTCACTCTTAGCAACAAGTTCTTTCGTTGTCTCGATTAACAACTTCTCCCCACTGATAATGGTCACATAAGATGCAATTTTGGTTGCTTCATTAGTGGGTATGGCTTTGTAGAAGATATTTTTGTCAATATTGGAGAATGAGACTCTTCTATTAGGAAAATCCACAATTGCACCCACTGTGGCCATAAACGGTCTCCCAAGAATCAGAGGCATATCAGAATCCTTAATCATCTCCACCACCTGGAAATCAGTAGGAACAAGACAATTTCCTACTTGAACATGCAAGTCATGAATGGTGCCATGTGGAATCGTGGTGGAAGAATCTGCAAACTTGAGAGATATCTGAGCAGGTCTCATCTCATCAATCCCGAGCTTCTCTGCAATAGCCTTATACATGAGGTTTATAGAAGACCCAGAATCACAGAGAGATTCTTCAAATTCAACTCCCGAAATAGAGCATGGAACCACAAACTTCCCAGGGTCTTCCACCTTAGGCAATATCTTCATAGGAGGTGGTGTATTCCTTGCTTCAACAAAGAGGGCCTTGACAACTGTAAGGCTTTCTCTAGTATCTCTAGCAAACTTCTGATATGTAGGATCGCCTCTAAGTGCTTCTTCAAATGAGACATCAGGAGAAAGCTCTTTTACCATCTTATTGAATTCAGCTAGCTTCTCTTTGTCAATACTATTCTTCAGTCCTTGAGGGTATGGGATTCTAGGGATGTAAGGTAATAATTCTGTAGTTTTCTCTACTCCTTCCCATTTGAGCGGTGCTCGTATAATCTCCATCTTATCCCGAACTGATATTGTATTGCAGTGCTCTCTGGGATTTGTCTCAACTTTTCCTGGAAGAGTCCCTGGTGGTCGCTTGGCTGATGCCGAGATTTGAGCTACCTGAATGTCAAGCTTCTTCACGTGAGCAGAGAGAGATTCAATTTTACCATTGAGATCATTGTACATGCTGTCCACCTTGACATTGATCTCGCTAGCAGTTTTCTGCTTGTTGAGCAAGAGCTGCTGCATAAGAACCTTGAGTTCATCTTGAGAGTCATTCGTGGAGCTCGCAGGAGCTTGGAATGAGGCTGGCGCTGTCGACTGGAAGTTGTTGAACGGCTGTTTCTGTGGAAATTCTCCCTGAAATCTGTTCTGGCCCGGATTTCGCACGAACTGATTTTCCTGAAAACCCTGAGAGAAGTTCTTCTGGAAACCCTGATTTTGCACGCCATTCTGTCCTGAAAACCCCTGAAAATCAGGAACGCCCGCGTTTTGCACGGTTGGTTTTCCTTGAAATTGTTGATCCTGAACGTTCACTTGCTGTGGGTAGACTTGATCTTGTGGATTTTCGATATTCGTGCTCCGATATGACAGATTCAGGTGATTTCTGTAATTTTGGTTAAAATCCCTGTTTTGCACGAATCCTTGTCCGTTCACATAGTTCACCTCTTGCAAATCTTCAACCCCTTCTTCATCAAACTCTTGACAGAAAACTGGATCTGCTCCATTCTCGCAAAACTGCACACCCCTCTGATTCTGACACGCCTTCAATAGCAAATTCACCTTCTCATTTAGCTTGTCGATTTTCTGAGACTCGACGCTATTGACTCGTTTGGACCTATCATACTCCGCACAGCGATTGTTGGAACTTGCAGCCAAGTTCTCAATCAATTGGTAGGCTCCATCCTTACTCTGATTCATGAGATCCCCATTGCTAGCAGCGTTGAGAGCATTCTTGTAATCCCACTCAGCTCCATCGTAGAAGATACTAAGGATCTGTCCATCCGAGTATCCATGATGAGGGCACTCTCTGCGATACTCCTTGAACCTCTCCCAAGCCTCACGGAAAGACTCTCCTGAATGTTGCTGGAAGGTGTGGTGATCTTGTTCCTCAGCGAAGTCGTCTTGGATTTGGTATATAAGTGATCCAAGAAAGCAGCTCTGCATTCATCCCAAGTGGTCAATGATTCAGGAGGTAGAGACTTGAGCCATCTCGATGCCTTGTCTGCCAGGGAGAAAGGGAAGAGCTTGCACTTGATGTAATCAACTGGCACCCCATTCGACTTAGTAGTGCTCCAGATCTCCTCGTAATTCTCTATGTGGTCCATCGAATTTTCAGCTGGTAGACCATGGAACACGTGCTGCTTCACCAATCCGATCATCTGAGGCTTGATCTCGTAATCCTGCCTTGCAATGGCTGGTGGACATATATCAGCTCTGTTCTGGTGGAAGGTATGGGGAGTGTCTGCATCCCCAATCGCAGGCGATCGCTGATGTTGTTGTCGCAGTTGCAGTTGCTGCAACTGTTTCAACTGCTCCTGTAGCCTCTGAACCTCAGCTGCAGTAGCAAACGCCTCGTTGTCGATTTGATCACCCATTGTGATTTGATTCGACTTTTTCTTCCTGTTCTCTCTCTGTAACCTTGCAAGTTCCTGGTTATTGAAGTTGAAAAGGTTCTCAGCTCCTTTGCTTCTTCTTTGCATAAACCTGAAACACACAAGAGAGAAAGTTAGTAAATCTTAGTCTAAACTTCAAACAAAAATTCGAAGGCAACGCGATTGGTCACAGAGTTTTAACCCTAAAATATCACTGCAAGTGCACAGCAAACAAAGTAGTATTTAGGGATCGAATCCACGAGAACCAAGTGAAACGCTACGAATTATAATGGATGAAATTAAGCTAAGATGGTAATATGGTTGTTTGTTGAAAAGTGACACGAAATAGCAATGTAAAAACGATGTAAAATCAATTAAAAACAAGCGTTAAGTTTAGGGCAATTCGCAGAAATTTAGAGATCATGAACCAGACAATTATTCAGAGAATAATAAGCACAGTCTTAAACTCAAACATGAATGTTTAACCAATCCACTGTCGTGGTATCAATTACTTTATCTAGTAACCTAAGAATCTAAACTGTCGTTTGATCTTAGAATTTTAAACAAGCATTAACGAGCAGGTTTGATATGTTCACAAATTGTCTTAACATCAGCTTTCGTTGGCTAAGGACAATTTGCTCACCTATGTTCTATCAAGCAATTTATAACACTTTTGATGAATAGATTAAACCTAAAATCAGAGACTAAGTGATCAATTTAATCTAAGCAATGAGAACAACGATAGGTGAAGACAAGATGATAAATCCCTATCTATGTCTGATTCAATGATTCATAAATTCTCTTGAAACCCTAAACCTAACTATAAAACTACTCAGACATGGAAGCAAAGAAACAAGAAGGAGATGAAAGAGATTGTATAATTATATTAAGAATTAAAAACTGGGATTCAGAAATCTTCTCAAGAGATGCAGGATCAGAGACTCGTCTCCCCAAAGCTTACAGAGAAAAACCTAAAAAGTCTGAAGAAAAAGTAAAGTCTAGCCTCCAAGAGGCTAAAAATAAGGTAAATATAAGTCTAAAATCGGACTGGTTCAAGATGGGATGATTCCAGGACGAAACAGGAAAATTCAGAATTTCCTTTTTTTCGTCTGGGTGCTGGCCCGGTCAGGCTGAGATCCCTGCCGCATCGTCAACATTTTTCGTCTCTGGCCTGCTCGGGCTGGGTGCTGGCCTGCTCGGGCTGACCCTTTATTTTTTGCACATGCTTCTTTTGCTCGGCAGACTGACATGTATTCACTAAAACTTGCATAACTTTCGATCGCACCGTTAGAATGACCTCAAATTGCTTCCAACTGAAAACTAACTCAATGCTCTAGCTTGTTCCAAGCTTTGAGCTCGATCCATTGGTGGAAAGTTCTTCAACTAATGCCAAACTTCTGACCCTTCAACACGATCATGAATCTTCTTATTTCCATTTGCAACCAAAACATCTTGTTTTCCTCCAAAACATATTAGAACCTGAAAATACTAGATAAAAGAAATAAAAGACTCCAAAAATACACTTTGACTCGATAAAACAATGGATATCATGGTTGAAAACCGGTGAAAATCATGATATATCAAAACCCAGAAGGCGGCGAGGCGGGAGATGGCGGAAAAGTTCCAGGAGAGGCTTTCCAAGATTCAGAAGTGCGTTGCCGAACTGAAGGAGGCAAAAGAGAAGGAACTCGATCTTGCTCAGGTTGACAGCAACCTCCAGCTACTCGACATTCTGCAGAAGGAAGATGCGCCAGCTCTGGACTTCGAGGCGATGAAGTTGGCAGAATGGAGAGTTGACTTGGTTCGTGCAAATGAGGAGTTTGAAAGGATTGAAGCCGAGCTGAAGAAAGATTTGATACTTTCACCGGTCTCCTCTGATTTGTGGACACTCTCCTTGGGAACAACCCAACGGAGAGTGCAGCGGCAATAGCCGGATTTACAGACTTCACAGGTTCAAATGTCTGCACACCTGGACTCGCCAACTTGCCAACGAAACGACGTGCGAGCTGGAGCATCCCCAATGATCCTTCTCCTTCTAATTCTTCTTTGATTCAAATTTTTTCTTTGGTATTTTGAACGCAAGTGCCTGGACAGCTTTATCCACTTAGTTTCTTTTCTATGTATTACGGTTTTAAGTTTCTGTAATGGTTGCCGTCTGTTGGCGCGATAGCTTTTATCAGTTGGATTATTTGCTTGCTTATGTTATTTTTTGCGTATTTGTTTTGTTGTGCTTTGATGTGATGTGTTGCGGACCATCGTGTTAGGAAACGTATGGTTTGTCGGTTTTAGGGTTTGCGGTGTTCTGACTTATATCCCCATTTTTGACGATAAAACATGTTTAAAATCTCGTACTAACTGGTGGGTTTAGTATTATGTTTCAGAGATGATTATGACAGTGTACAAAGAGGTGTTTACTGGGTTTAAGAGTTTATTTCGAGTTTTAAGACTTGCGAATTTTCGACTTACGGGTCAGTCTCGAAGGTAAACTTGTATGAATATCGTTAAAGATATACCTTTCGGTTATTAGACCAGGATATATCCAGTCCGAATTTATATAGCGCGCTTCTATGCCCGTGAGAGGGTGTTGGAGAACCTTATTCCTTATAGGAATAATGGTTAAATCTATAAAGGATACGATAGTTCATCTGTTGTGGCCAGCAACAGGCGAAAATGATAGAATATCTGCAAGGGATGTAAAGCTGTGATTTGCGTAGATCAGGTGACACGAGTTTGTGTTCTTCAAAATTTGAAATCGTTGTCTTTGATGAGTGCAATTCGAAAGATCGCATTTTCGAGACATGGGAGTATATCTTTATACGTACCCACTCCCCCCTTTTTTAAGGAGGAGGACAGCTGAACCCGTCCGAAGATGAGCTGCCTATGTACCTTTTGCAGGGATCAAGCCGTCTTGTAGTTCATGTGAAGTGTTTTAGTGATAATACTTCTTTAGGTGCATTGCGTTCCAAGACCTTGGTATCGGAACGTTAGACATGTTAGCAAGCTCGTACACTCTTGGTCGGACTGTCTTGGTGATTTTGTAAGGCCATTCCCAGTTTGCTCCTAGCTTGCCAGCGTTTGTTTCGGCTGTGTTCTGAAAAACTTTTCGAAGAACCAAATTGCCTTCTTTGAACTTGCGACTTCTGACGTTGGAGTTATAGTATTTAGCCGTCGCCTGCTGGTAGTTTGAATCCGGATCAACGCTTGGTCTCCTTGTTCGTTTATCAAATCCAATTCGTCGAGTAACATGAGATGATTCAGTCCTTCCTGCCCCGAAAGAAGTCTGCGGCGGACTCCGGGAAATTCCACTTCGGGTGGAATAACGCATTTTGCACCGTAGACAAGGGCGAAAGGTGTTTCTTCGGTGGCTCATCACGGAGTCGTCCGGTGTGACCATAATACTCCTTCAAGTTCATCCGTTCAGCGTCCCTTTTTTGCATTAAGGCATTTCTTCAGGCCATCAAGGATAGTCTTGTTTACTGCTTCAGCCTGTCCGTTCCCTTGTGGATAGCGTGGCATAGAGTTGCTGAGCCGTATCTTCCATTTTTTGCATAAAGCTTCAAATCTTGTGGAGATAAACCGTGAGCCGTTATCAGTGACGATTTCGTATGGAACTCCATGCCGACATAAGATATTTTTCCAAACAAAATGCTCGACTTGGGCATTCTTTATGTTGGCGTAAGAATATGCTTCGACGCATTTGGAGAAATAATCTGTCAGGACTAGCAGAAACCTCTTTTTCTTAGATTTATGTAGAGGTCCGACAATATCCATTGACCAGCGCATGAAAGGATAGTGTGCCAAGATTGACGACAACAACTCGGTTGGTTGGTGAATTATCGGGGCATGTCGCTGGCATTTTTTGCACTTAGCGGAGAACTTCTCGCAGTTCTTCACCATAGTTGGCCAATAGTAACCGTGACGCTTGATATTGATTGCCAAAGCTCTTCCGCCGGAGTGGTTGCCGCATGATCGGCTGTGGACTTCTTCCATGATTTTTCTAGCTCTAATGCCTTCGACACAAGCCACAGCGGTCATGTGAATCTCCACTTGAAAATGTTTCCATTTGATAAAATGTATCGAGCAGCTTGAGCTCTGAGTTTTCGAGCAGCCCATTTATCTGATGGTGCCTCGCCTTCCATGATGTATACGCGAATCGCTCGCATCCATTCTTTATCTCATCCGTAATCTGTTTCCATTGGTTGTGGATCTTCCTCCATCTCGACTGCTTCGTCTTCGGGAGGAGGATCTGTTTTTGGCTCTTCTTCTACCTCGATTGTTTTATCTTCAGCCGAAGGCCACCTGCTTTGGTCTTCTTCCATAATGGTGGCACCAGCGCCGCCTTCTTCTGCAAAAGTTCTCCTGGATGTATCTTTCGCTTGACTGGATGTTTGGGATCGGGTAATTACGTTCACGGCATCAGAGAGGTTGATGCTTGGATGTTTGATGAATTTCACTGGGATTATCCTTTTTAGATATGGGTTGGAGGTGGATGCGAGTGCTGCTAGCGCGTCTGCCGAAGTGTTTTCCCCATGCGGTATCCGTGTCAATGCAAATTCTTCGAACTGTGCAGCTAGTTCTCTGACGATCTTTAGATAAGCTTTCATTCGGTCGTCTGTGGCTGTGAACTCGCCGCTGACTTGGTTGACCACCAGCTGCGAATCACAGTAAGCATGGATATGCGAAACCTTGAGTCCGCGAGCGAGTCTCATTCCTGCGATTAAGGCTTCGTACTCTGCTTCGTTGTTAGATGCGTGAAAACCCAATCGGAATCATTGTTCGAGAATTTCGCCTGTTGGAGCTTCCATACTGGGCTTGGGGCTGACTCTTCTATCTCTTTTTCAGGGAGTTCTATCAGAAAATCAGCGAAGACCTGAGATTTTGCGCAGGTTCGGCTCCGGTACTCGATGTCATATTCGCTCAGCTCTATTGCCCACTTCGCCAATCTTCCAGACTGGCTAGGACTATGCAGGAAGGATTGTAGAGGGAAAGTAGTCAAAACCACAATCGAATGTTACTGGAAGTATGGTCTCAGCTTCCGGGCGGACATTATTACAGACAATGCCAACTTCTCGATCTACGGATATCGGGTTTCAGCGTCGGTGAGAGTTTGGCTAACGTAGAAAATAGATTTCGGCTTGCTACGCTCTTTTTGGATGAGTACTCCACTTACTGCTGTTGCAAAAACGGCCGTGTAAAGGAATAATGGTTCGCCTTCCATTGGTTTCATAAGTACTGGAGGACTGGCTAAGTATTCTTTCAGCTGTTGAAATGCCTGTTGTGGGTGTCAAAACTCGCACAACCAAAACTTGTAAAGAGATTTAGGGATTCGACAAACTTCTATGTAAAGAAACCAAGAAACTGAGATCCAAAGATGGAGGTTTTATTCAAGCTGTTTCGAAAGCTGTTTGTAAAGCAATAAGCGTTTAGCTAGGTCAATTTTCGGATCCCCTTTTCAAAGAGGTCCATTGTCTATTTATACACCAATAGGTCGGCTAGGTCTCTTCCTAAACGAGAAAGGAAAACTTCCCTATTCTTCGGAATTCCCTCTATGATTTTCATGGGCTTTTCTTTGCCTTATCGCCTCGGCCCACCAATCTCTTACGACTCGTTGTGTTGGACATGTTAAGATATTGGGCCCGTTGCTTCGCTGGGTCATTGGCGAGCTGGCTCGTCGTTCGTTGGTTTGCCAACATGTTGCTGAGCCAGGTTTGGCTCATCACTACTACTTCCATTGCCTAGCCAAGATGTTGGCTAGTCACTACTTTCTCCTTGCTGCCTAGCCAAGATGTTGGCTCGTCATCATTTCTTCATGCTGCATTGTCGCCGAGCCAAGTTTGGCTCGTCACTGCTTCTTCCTGCTGCCTAGCCAAGATGTTGGCTCGTCACCATTTCTTCATGCTGCATTGTCGCTGAGCCAAGTTTGGCTCGTCACTGCTTCTTCCTGCTGCCTAGCCAAGATGTTGGCTCGTCACCATTTCTTCATGCTGCATTGTCGCCGAGCCAAGTTTGGCTCGTCACTGCTTCTTCCTGCTGCCTAGCCAAGATGTTGGCTCGTCACCATTTTTTCATGCTGCATTGTCGCCGAGCCAAGTTTGGCTCGTCACTGCTTCTTCCTGCTGCCTAGCCAAGATGTTGGCTCGTCAACATTTCTTCATGCTGCATTGTCGCCGAGCCAAGTTTGGCTCGTCACTGCTTTTAATGTTTTAGCTCGTCGCCTAGGCTTTTTCCCATACTTAGTGGTTTTAGCAGTTGATCTCGATGGGGTGAAAACTGACCCCAACAGTTAGCCCCCCAGTTCGGCAGTATTATTAGTAATAGTGCCGAGGTGAAGAGTTAGGATCGAGATCAGCATTCTTTAGATTGCCGAGCCAAATCCGCGGTGAAGTTGCCATCCGGGCATCGATACATGCCGAGCCAAGTTGTTATTCATTTGACCGTTATCTTGCTGTTCTGGCTCGTTATCTTGCTGTATTCCTTGGACTGCTATTTCGCCGAGCCGTCCTCCTCCGATATGTTTGCCGAACCAATGCCTAACATGTGATTTGCCTTTGGCTCGGTAACAAAGTTGTCTTGAAGTATCTCTTATCATGATTACAACTTTATTGGGAACCGTAAGCGTTTCGCATGTTCCCGAGGCTGCGTGGCGTCACGCGCTGTAATTCCATGCTTCTTTATATTCAGATCTTTGCCTCACTTCCTCATAACTCACTTCTCTTCATTTCCGAAAAATCAGGTAGCTCTCTTCTCTCTCCTCTTTTCACTTTTTTGTTGAAGTAGTTGGCTAGGGTTTCATCGATTTTTCTGTTCCACCGCCGCCACTATTGAATTTTCTGACCCATCTTCAAACGTGGCTCGGCGTCTTCTTGTGTTTTCCGATCCACCTTCAAATTCTTCCGGCGAGATCTTGCATTTTCCGAGCCATCTTCAAACTTCCACGATGGACGCTTGAGCCATCTTCAATCTTCTCTGTCTCCGAGCCAAAATTATTTCCAAATTTTTGCTAAGTGTTCAGTTTGTTTCTGAGCCAGATTCCTCGTTCTTATATCATCGAGCCAAAAATCCTCAATGTCTCATATCGCCGAGCTGGAAGATTCTATTGGTTCGGCAACTTCTGCTTCACTGCTGGGTCGCAAGATGGTTTTATCTCCAGAGACTTCCGAGCCAGCCGAGCCTAGTTTTCCGCAGGGTCAGCTGCAGATTGTCGTCCCATCCCTGATAGACGAAGCATTTGATGCAGAGGCGGATGCCGAGGCAGCTTTGATTCAGAGAGCCCTTGCAGAATTCAAGGCCGAGCCGACGGAATACATTATTGACGAGGCGGAGAAAATACGCTTGGAAAGATTGTTCGCGAGCTGCCAGGCTAGCACATCGGCGAGGCGAAAGCCTAAGAAAAAAGCTCCCAAGAGACGACCCGACCCCCCTGGTTCGTCCTTATGCACTGCTGAGTCTTTGGAGGCATTAAGGCATCGTTTTAATATCTCGGAGGACGTAGATCTGATTGTTCCAGCTTCAACAGACCGAGCCGAATCTCCACCGCCTGGGTATTTCACTCTCTATGAGAGTTTCTTCTACGGTTGCCTGCTCTGGTTTCCGATCCCCAGCTTGATCCTTCGATTTCTATACAAACATGGGTTAGCGCCGAGCCAGATTACGCCTCGTGGGATGCGTCACTTAGTCGGGATTCTGGTTCGGAGCTATGAGTGTGATGCGAAAGATTAAGAACTCCCGAGCCTACTACATCTCCAATAAGAAGCAAAGAAAAATAATCGAAGGCTTCCGAAGCAAGGATGGTGACTGGGGCCATCATTTCTTCTTTGTTCCCATTAACGATGCTACGGTGGAAGCCGAAAGCATCAATTATGTCAAGTCAGAATGGGGAGATATTGGTGGGCGAGCCGTAGACCCTTCAGGAGATTTCTAAGGTTTTGTTTTGCAGCGAGCTGACCGCTTCTTTTTCTGTTGTTTTTTTTACAGTTCGGCAGATTCTTCCACGGTTCCCAGAGGACACGCTTTCGCTTCGGAGAACGCTTGCTGCTAAAAAGTGTCATTGGGAGAAACACTTTTCCTTAAGAAGAGTTGAGAAAGCCCGAGCCATTTTCGCCGGTGTGGAAGTATCCGACAGTTCGGAGTCTGAATCTTCCTCGCAGAGTCTTCCAAGAATAAGTATGGGAAAAAGGTTGACCATCCGGGACAAACAAGCTCTGAAGGAGATGAAGGAAAAAGAGGCGGCTGCCCGAGCTGACGAAACAGCTAAACCAACTGAACAAGATGCCGAACCGGTTGCCGAGGCGCCTGGCCGAACCGCGACTGAAATGGAGACAGGTCTTCCATCCGAGCCGCCAGCCTCGAACGCCGAAGCAAGGGATGTGGTATCCGCTATTGTTCCCGTTGCTAGGCCTTATGGCTCAGTGTTCGTCCAGCACGAAGGCGATGGGAAGAAACGAGCCGCCTCTGAGCCAGAAAAAACCAAGGAAAAACAGAAAAGAAAGCGTCAAAGGCATAACGATCCAACTCCTGCCGAGCCAGGGCCGGCATCTCTTGGACAAGAAGGATCTGTGCCGATCTGCAACGATGCCGAGGCCTCAGCGACTCTATTCTCGCAGGTTCGCTGCTCGGGAGACAGACTACCGCCTGTCGATGTCCTTTCTCATGGCGATCTGTACGCGGACATGTCGCTTAGAGGCACCAAGGTATGTTGCAGATTCAATGTTTTACTTAAGAAAAAGAACGAAGCCTTAAGCGCTGATTGTTTCCTCTTATGGCCAGTTCGTTGCTTCCATAAACAAGATCGTCGCCGCCTTCGAGCAAGACGTGCGAAAGGACAGGCGGCAACTCGAGGATGCTGAAAAGAACGTGTCTTTCCTCCGAAACAGAGTCGCCGAGCTGGAAGGCAAGCATGCTAATGAGCTGGCGACCGCTGCAGCTCGGATCGAAGCTCTCGAGAAGGACAAGGTGTTTCTTAAAGAAGAGTGGAAAAAAGCCGGTGATTTGGCTATAAGGTAAGACCGCTCCAAGCAGAAAAAGGCTGCTGAAATTGAGTCCTTGAAGAGGCAACTCACTGCCGTAAATGCCTTGCACGAGGCAAATGTGAAGAAGACTCAGAAAGCAGCGAGGCGGGAGATGTCTGAGAGACTTCAGGGGCGGCTTGCTGAGATTGAGAAGAAAGTTGGCGAGCTGAGAGAGGCGAAAGAGAAGGAGCTCGATCTGGCCCAGGTTGACAGCAACCTTCAGTTGCTCGAAATTCTGCAGAAAGAGGATGCGCCTGCCCTCGACTCCGAGGTGGCTAAACTGACGGGCTGGAGAGCTGATCTTGCCGAGGCGGCCGATGAGTTCGGAAAGATAGAGGCCGAGCTGAAGAAAAATCTAACGCTCTCTCCTGTTTCCTCTGACTCCACGGGCACTCTCCTGGGAAGCGAGCCAACAGAGAATGCAGCAGCGACAGCCGGAGTTGCAGACTTTGCGGGCTCGAATCTAAGCACTCCGGGGATTGCCGATTTGACCGTTGAGGAGCCTGTCGAGCCGGATCTTCGTCAATGATCTTCCTCTTCTTTTTCTATAACTTAAGGACTTTCCCCTTTGTTCGGTATTATTGAGAACAAGTGCCTGGATGGCTTTATCCACCTTTTTGTAGTGATTGCTTGTTTTTTAGCGTAACTGTTTGGATTTTTCTATTTATGTTTTGCTCAAGTAATCCTAGACTTTTGCTGAAAATATCTATCCATGTTCTCGTTTGTCTTTTTTCGAACCATCTTAATTTAGTAAAAGGTGTGGTTAGTCCCTTTGTTGTCAGTTTTTAGGGTTTGCGGTGTTCCGGCTTACATTCCCGTTCTTCCGACAGTGAAGCATGTTTTAAAATCTCATACTAACTTTTAGGTCTAGTATCATGTTTCTGAGATGTTTATGACCAGTGTACCAAGAGGTGTTTACTGGGTTTTTAGAGTTTAGTTTGAGTGTTAAGACTTGCGAGTTTTCGACTTACGGGTCCCTCTCAAAGATAAACTTGTAAGAATATCGTCCAGGATATACCTTTGGGATATTAGATTAGGATATACCCAATCGAAATTTGTATAGCGCGCTTTTATACCCGTAAGAGGGTGTTTGAGAACCTTTGATCCCGTATAGAGATAATGGTTAAAATCCATAAAGGACGTGGTTGTTCATCTGTTGTGGCCAGCAACGGACGAAGTGTAGAATATCCATGAAGGATGTAAAGATGTAACTTGTTTTAGACTAAGTGATACGAGTTGTGTTAGAATAACTTGAAGTTATTACCTTTAAAGAATGATGCGAGGTGTGGGAGTATACGTGTATACACACCCACTCCCCCCCCTTTTTTGAGGAGGGGGACAACTGAACCCATCCGAAGACGAGCTGCCTACGTACCCTTTTCAGGGATCAAGTCGTCCCGTAGTTCATGTGAAATGATTTAGTGGTAATACCTCTTTAGGTGTATTGCGTTCCAAGATCTTGGTATCGGAACATCAAACATGTTTGAGAGCTCGTATACTCCTGGTCGAACTGCCTTGGTGATTTTGTAGGGTCCCTCCCAGTTCGCTCCTAGTTTGCCAGCGTTTGTTTCGGCCGTGTTCTGAAAAACTTTGCGGAGAACCAGATCACCTTCTTTGAATTCGCGACTTCTGACGTTAGTGTTGTAATACTTAGCTGCCGCCTGTTGATAATTTTGAATCCGAACCAGTGCCTGATCCCTTCGTTCGTTAACCAGGTCCAGCTCATCGAGTAGCATGAGGTGATTCAGTCCTTCCTGCCCAGAAAGAAGTCCACGGCGGACTCCAGGGAATTGGACCTCGGCTGGGATGACACATTCGGTACCATGGACAAGAGCAAAGGGTGTTTCTCCGGTAGCACGTCGTGGAGTTGTTCGGTGCGACCATAATACTCCTTCGAGTTCATCTGCCCAGCGTCCCTTCTTTGCATCAAGGCGTTTCTTCAATCCATCCAGGATAGTCTTGTTTATTGCTTCTGCTTGTCCATTCCCTTGTGGGTAGCGTGGCGTAGACTTGCTGAGTCGTATCTTCCATTTTTCGCAGAAGGTTTCAAACCTTGTAGAGATAAATTGCGAGCCATTGTCCGTAACAATTTCGTAGGGAACTCCATGTCGGCATAAGATATTTTTCCAGACGAAATTTTCGACTTGGACATCCTTTATGTTGGCGTAAGAATCTGCTTCTACCCATTTTGAGAAGTAATCTGTCAAAACCAGCAAAAACCTCTTTTGTTTGGACCTATGCAGAGGCCCGACGATGTCCATTGACCATCGCATGAAAGGGTAGGGCGCTGAGATTGATGATAGCAGCTCAGTAGGTTGATGAATCATTGGGGCATGTCGTTGGCATTTTTCGCACCTGGCAGAGAACTTTTCACAGTCCTTCACCATTGTTGGCCAATAGTATCCATGACGCTTGATCTTGATTGCCAGGGCTCTTCCGCCGGAGTGGTTGCCACACGAGCCACTATGGACCTCTTCCATGATGTTTCTCGCTTCGGTGCCTTCGATGCAAGCCATCAGTGGGCCCGAGAATCTCCACTTGAAGACGTTTCCATCTAAGAGAACATATCGAGCAGCTTGAGCTCTGAGTTTTCTAGCAGCCCACTTATCTGATGGTGTCTCGCCGTCCATGATGTATACGCGAATTGCTCCCATCCATTCTTTGTCGCATCAGTATTCCGTTTCTGTTTGTTGCGGATCTTCTTCCATGTCCACTACTTCACCTTCGGTTGGAGGCGCAGTTTCAGGTTCTTCCTCTATCTTAATTACCTTGTCCTCCACCGATGATGTTATGTTCTGGTCGTCTAGAGTGGTGGTGTCGGTGCTGCCCTTTTGTGCAAGACTTAGCCCAGACGTTCCTTCGGCTCGAACGGCTGTTTGAGAGCGAGTGACCGCGTGCACGGTGCCAGAGAGGCTGATACTTGGGTTTTTGATGAATTCCACTGGGATTATTCTTTTTAGGTCCGGATCGGAGGTGGATGCGAGTGCTACTAGCGCATCTGCCGAAGTATTCTCCCCGCGTGGTATCCGTGTTAATGTGAACTCTTCAAACTGCGCAGCCAGTCCTTTGACAATCTTTAGATAGGCTTCCATTCGGTCGTCTCTGGCTGTGTACTCGCCGCTAACTTGGTTGACCACCAGCTGTGAATCGCAGTAGGCTTGGATGTGCGAAACCTTGAGTCCGAGAGCAAGTCTCATTCCAGTATCAAAGCTTCATATTCTGCTTCGTTATTGGATGCACGAAAACCCAGGCGGAATGACTGCTCAAGGATTTCGCCTGTTGGAGAGGTTAACCGTATCCCCACTCCGGACCCTTGTTTTGATGATGATCCATCCGCGTGAAGCCTCCATATTGTGCTCGGAGCCGGCTCCTCTATTACTTCTTCTGGAGTTCTATCAAAAAGTCGATATTCGATGTCATATTCGCTCAGCTCTATAGCCCACTTGGCCAATCTCCCAGACTGGCTAGGGCTATGTAAGATGGATCGCAGTGGGAAGGTAGTCAAAACTACAATTGAATGTGACTGGAAGTATGGTCTCAGTTTTCGAGCGGACATTACCACAGACAATGCCAGCTTCTCCATCTGTGGATACCGTGTTTCAGCGTTGGTGAGAGTTTGACTAACATAGAAAATTGGCTTCTGCTCGCTGCACTCTTCCCTGATGAGCACACCACTTACCGCTGTGGCCGAAACGGCCGTGTATAGAAACAGTGGCTCGCCTTCTACCGGTTTGGTAAGTACTGGAGGGCTGGCTAGGTACTCTTTAAGCTGTTGAAACGCCTGCTCGCATTTTTCTATCCATTCAAACTTCTTGATCGTCTGGGTTCATTAGGATTTGGTTGTATACGGAGAATGCGTCCATAAATGAAAGGAGTTTGTTGCCTGCTGTCTCTTCCACCAATCGATCAATATGCGGCAGTGGAAAGCTGTCTTTGGGGCACGCTTTATTCAAATCGGTGAAGTCCACGCATACACGCCATTTCCCATTTTTTTTCTTAACCACCACGGGGTTAGCGAGCCAGTCTGGGTACTTTGCTTCGACTATCGATCCCACACGTAGTAATCGTTCCACCTCGTCGTTCACTGCTTGTGCTCTGTCCGGACCAAGTTTTCGCCTTTTCTGTTTGACGGGTTTAAAGGTTGGGTCCACGTGTAGCTCGTGGCATGTTACGTTGATGCTGATGCCGGGCATATCTTCAGCTTCCCATGCGAAGGTGTGTAGGTTCTTTTTAAGGAAAGAGATCAGCTCTCCCCTTATTGGATCTTTCAGCTCGGCCCCTATTTCGACACAGCGTTCTGGGTGACTGCCATCTATGTTCACCGAGACGACGGGGTCGCAAGTTGGTTTGCTTTCCCTCTCGCGATCCTCCGTGATCTGTAATTGCTATAAGAGTTTTGCCAGAACTTTCTCGGGTTCTCTCTCCGTCTTCATCTTCTTTCTCCTGGTGGTGATCTCTGTGACGGGGTTCCTAAGTTTATGTTCGTCTAGAAAACATATGCGGGATTCCTTTTGGTTTCCCCAAATTGTTTTGATTCCCCCAGGGGTCGGAAATTTGATGCAGAGGTGATAAGTCGATGGTACAGCTCGCATCGAGTTTATCCAGGGTGTGCCCATGATCACATTGTAGATCGCAGGATGATCTGCAACCGAAAACTCCACTATCTTGGTTACCTGTTCAGCTCGGACAGGGAGTTTTATTGTTCCAAGGGTCATGGTCGTCTCTCCCGAGAATCCAGTTAAAGGCTTCGGCGCGGCTGTGATTTTGTCCAGGTCTATGTTCATCCTTCTGAGAGTCTCCCGGAAGATCACATCTACGGAGCTTCCTGTGTCTATCAGAACTCGGGCGACATCGCAATCATCAACGATCAATTCTATCACGAGGGGGTCATTATGTGGTCTGTCGATGCCGGTGGTTTCCCTTTCTTCGAATGAGATAACATCGTTGGGAAGTTTGAAGGGTGCTGACCAGTTTACACTCGCATCGGCTCGCCGCTGGAAAGCTTTGATTGAAGACACTGTGTCCGAACAGTATTGTGATCCACCCATTATCATATTTATTCTTCTTCGAGAACCTGACTGCGCTGCCTCGTCATCTCGTCTTCCTCGCTTGGGTGTATCGTCATTTTGACTTGTCTGGTTCGGCTGATCTTTTTCGCTTTCTTGCTCGAAGTCCTTTAAGCTGACTGCGCTACCGAGTTCTCCGGCTACCAGCTTTGCCGCAAGCTTCATTCCCAAGGTTCGGCAGTTGGCAGTCGAATGACCGTGCATGTGATGAAATTCGCAGTAGGCCTTTTCGTCGTACGAACTTTGACTTCGTGTCCAGGTGTTCCAGGGCGTTTTGCCTCGGCTCGTTCCCAACTGATAGCTGTGGGCTCCTCCAAAGTTAGATTTCTCATGGTGTACATACCCGTTTCCTTGAGTACTCTTCTTATTAGGAGGTTGGCTCGGGATTTGGAAAGAACGGTTCGTCGCTTTGGCGGCTCCATACTTCTGAGACAAAATCTTCATCTCTTCTTCATTGACTATGAAATCTGAGGCTCGGTGCAGTGCATCCTGAATTGATAGTGGCGTGTTCAAGGCAATCTCTTTTCGAAATTCGGATTCGTCCCACAGAGCCCTTTTTAAAGCGAGCACAGCGGCCTTGTCGCTTACGCCTTCGACTTTTGATATTACTGCTTTGAATCTCCCTATAAAGCTTCGCAACGTCTCCGTAGGCCCTTGAGTTAATGTCCATAGGTCGGCATCTGAGGCCCCTCGATCCATAAACATGGAGTAATGCTTCAAGAAAGCGGCAGACAGCTGCTGGAAATCATCAATGGAGTTCCGCTCTAATCTTGAAAACCATTGGAGGGCTGCACCCTTTAGATGTTCCACAAATACCAAGCAGAAACCAGCATCTCTCTCTTTTTCTCTAAAATTGGCTCGGCCCATTGCTATGATAAACGCCGTTATGTGTTCCTTTGGATCGGTTGTCCCTTCGTAGATTGGGACTTTGATCTTTCCCGGGTCGGAGATCCTTGCCTTGGTAATTCGGGCCGTGAACGGTGTATTGTGCGCTTCTTCCAACACGCGGTCAATCTCGGGGACTTTACTGGTTGCCTTGTGTACCTGGGATCGGATGGCTTTCATCTCAGCAGCGGCTCGAATCAATGAGGCTCGGATTTCGTCCAACTCTTCCCTCTGGGCTCGGCTCGTCGTTCTTGGTTCATCAGCAAACTGCGCTGGTTGGACCCAGAGGAGATTTTCCTCTTCCTCTGCCGAATTCCTGGCTCGGTTTAGGTTAATATCGCCTTCACTGGCTCGGGGTCCTGTTATTTCCGGTGCGAACCCCTCGTCAGCAAGATTTTCTGCATTGTGGTTTCCTTCTTCGTCAAGAATGATTGCTGTAGCCGATCCAACGTCGGTGCGTAGGTCATATCCATCCCTGGTTTCTCTTATGCCTTGGGTCAGCCGGGGTAGCTCGGTGATATTTGATCTTGTCGCCGCGGGTGCCTGCTCGTTTGTTGGATGTGGCGGTGGTAACCCTCCCAAAGTCCTTGGTGCGTCGCGTGGTGTTGAAAAATCCAGGGCCGTCGGGTTTAGGCCAAGCCGCCTGGTTATTTCGCTAACAGGTGGGTTCATAGTTGAGCCGACTCCTCCAGATCGTAAGTTTCTGGCTCGGCTATCGGTTACCAGTGACTCGATTCTCTCTGTTAGCGAGTTGTTCAGCTTGTCTTGCTCCTCGGCCTTCTTCAGCAACGCGGTCAGCATGTTCTTCAATTCTGTTAAAGTTTCTGTTGTGCCTTCCGTGTTCGCTGGAGGCAGATTGGTTCCTGTCCTAGGAGGATTGATGCCGGTGTTGCTCGCATCATCACCGCTTCGGTCTCCGTCGGTAGTCATTGATTCAGATCTTGTATTAAATGGTTCTAAGGTGTCAGAAAGTTTGAGAAACTTCCCCTCAGACGGTGCCAAATTGTGGGTGTCAAAACTCGCACAACCAAAACTTGTAAAGAGATTTAGGGATTCGACAAACTTCTATGTAAAGAAACCAAGAAACTGAGATCCAAAGATGGAGGTTTTATTCAAGCTGTTTCGAAAGCTGTTTGTAAAGCAATAAGCGTTTAGCTAGGTCAATTTTCGGATCCCCTTTTCAAAGAGGTCCATTGTCTATTTATACACCAATAGGTCGGCTAGGTCTCTTCCTAAACGAGAAAGGAAAACTTCCCTATTCTTCGGAATTCCCTCTATGATTTTCATGGGCTTTTCTTTGCCTTATCGCCTCGGCCCACCAATCTCTTACGACTCGTTGTGTTGGACATGTTAAGATATTGGGCCCGTTGCTTCGCTGGGTCATTGGCGAGCTGGCTTGTCGTTCGTTGGTTTGCCAACATGTTGCTGAGCCAGGTTTGGCTCGTCACTACTACTTCCATTGCCTAGCCAAGATGTTGGCTAGTCACTACTTTCTCCTTGCTGCCTAGCCAAGATGTTGGCTCGTCATCATTTCTTCATGCTGCATTGTCGCCGAGCCAAGTTTGGCTCGTCACTGCTTCTTCCTGCTGCCTAGCCAAGATGTTGGCTCGTCACCATTTCTTCATGCTGCATTGTCGCCGAGCCAAGTTTGGCTCGTCACTGCTTCTTCCTGCTGCCTAGCCAAGATGTTGGCTCGTCACCATTTCTTCATGCTGCATTGTCGCCGAGCCAAGTTTGGCTCGTCACTGCTTCTTCCTGCTACCTAGCCAAGATGTTGGCTCGTCACCATTTCTTCATGCTGCATTGTCGCCGAGCCAAGTTTGGCTCGTCACTGCTTCTTCCTGCTGCCTAGCCAAGATGTTGGCTCGTCACCATTTCTTCATGCTGCATTGTCGCCGAGCCAAGTTTGGCTCGTCACTGCTTTTAATGTTTTAGCTCGTCGCCTAGGCTTTTTCCCATACTTAGTGTTTTTAGCAGTTGATCTCGATGGGGTGAAAACTGACCCCAACACCTGTTCGCATTTTTCTGTCCATTCGAACTTCTTGTTGCCACGCAGTGTATCCTAGAAAGGCAAACACTTATCGGTTGATCGAGAGATAAACCGGTTCAGTGCGACGACCCGTCCTGTCAACCTCTGGACTTCGCACTTTGTTTTCGGTGACGCCATTAATATGAGCGCGTTAATCTACTTCGGGTTGGCTTCAATTCCATGCTGAGTGACCAATTATCCGAGGAACTCTCCGAACGTCACCAAAAATCTGCACTTGGTCGGGTTGAGCTTAATGTCATGCAAGTTCAGTTGCTCGAAACACTCTTCTAAATGAGCTATGTGATCCTTTTCTTCCAAAGACTTCACCAGCATGTTGTCTATATAAACTTCCATCGTCTTCCCGAGTTGGTCGGCGAACATCCTGTTCACCAATCGCTGGTAAGTTACGCCGACATTTTTGAGGCCCAATGGCATCACTGTGTAGCAGTATATTCCACGGTCTGTGATGAACGCTGTCTTCTCTTGATCATCTGGGTTTATTAGGATCTGGTTGTATTTGGAAAAAGCATCCATAAACGAAATGAGTTTGTTGCCCGCTGTGGCTTCCACCAATCGATCGATATGTGGAAGCGGGTAGTTATCCTTTGGGCAGGCCTTGTTCAGGTCGGTGAAATCAACGCACACGCGCGACTTTCTGTTCTTCTTCTTTACCACTACAGGGTTAGCGAGCCAATCTGGGTATTTCACTTCGACTATTGATCCGATGCGCAGTAATCTTTCCACCTCGTCATTCACCGCTTGTGCTCTTTCTGGCCAAAATTTTCTTCTTTTATGTTTTACTGGTTTGAAGGCCGGGTCTACGTTCAGCTCATGGCACGTTACGTCGATGCTGATGCCGGGCATGTATTTGGTTGCCCACGGGAAAGTATTTACGTTCTTTTTGAGGAAAGAAATAAGTTCTCCCCTTATTGGGTCCTTCAGCTCGGCTCCTATTTTGACGCAATGCTCTGGGTGATTGCCGTCAATGTTCACTGAAATAACGAGGTCGCAAGTGGGTTTGCTCTTCCTCTCACGATCCTCCGTGATCTGTAATTATTATAAGAGTTTTGCCAACTCTTTTTTGGGTTCCCTGTCAGTCTTCATCTTCTTTCGCTTGGTTGTAGTGTTTGGCTCGGTGACTAGGTTCCTGAGTTTATGCTCGGTTAGGAAGCAAATGCGGGACTCTTTCTGGTTCCCCTAAATTGTTTTGACTCCTCTGGGGGTCGGAAATTTAATGCAGAGGTGGTAGGTTGACAGTACGGCTCGCATGAAGTTTATCCAGGGGTTGCCCATAATAACATTGTAGATCGCGGGATGATCTGCAACCAAAAACTCCACTATCTTGGTCAATTCTTCAGCGCGGATGGGAAGCTTGATTGTTCCAAAGGTCATGGTTGTTTCTCCTGAGAATCCGGTTAAAGGCTTTGGAGTGGCCGTGATTTTGGATAGGTCGATGTTCATCCTTCTGAGGGTTTCTCGAAAGATTACATCTACGGAGCTTCCCGTGTCTATCAGAACTCGGGCGACGTCGCAATCATCCACGATCAATTCTATCACGAGGGGGTCGTAATGTGGTCGGTCAATGCTGGTGGTTTCCCTTTCTTCGAACGAGATTACGTCGTTGGGTAGTTTGGAAGGTGCTGACCAGTTGACGCTAGCATCGGCTCTCCGCTCGAATGCTTTGATTAAAGACACTGTGTCTGAACAGTATTGTGATCCTCCCATTATCATGTTTATTCTTCTCTGAGATCCCGACTGTGTCGTCTCGTCATCTCGCCTTTCTCGTTTGGGGGGCCACCCTTTTTATTTGCCTGGTTAGGCTGATTTTACTCATCTTCTCGCTCAAAATCCTTAAGGCTGACATCGTTGCTGAGCTCTCCGGCTACTAGTTTTGCCGCAAGCTTTATTCCCAGGGTTCGGCAGTTTGCGGTTGAGTGTCCGTGCATGTGATGATACTCGCAGTAGGCCTTTTCATCGTAAGAACTCGGATTTCGTTTCCACGTGTTCCATGGAGCTTTGCCTCGGCCTGTTCCCACTTGGTAGTTATGGGCTCCTCCGAAATTGGGTTTATCATGTTGTACGTATCCGGTTCCTTGATTAATCTTCCTGTGAGGTGGTGGGTTTGGAGCTTGGAAAGAACGGCTCGTCGTTTGGGCCACTCCATATTTCTGAGATAATACCTTCATCTCATTTTTGTTGACTATGAAATTTGAGGCTCGGTGAAGCGCGTCTTGGATTGATAATGGCGCATTCAAAGCAATTTCTTTTCGGAACTCCGATTCGTACCACATCGATCTTTTTAATGCGAGCACGGTGGCCTTATCGCTTACGCCCTCGACCTTTGACATCACTGCTTTGAATCTTCCCATGAATCTTTGTAGTGTCTCCGTAGGCCCTTGAGTTAATGTCCAGAGATCGGCATCAGAGGTTCCTCGATCCATAAACATGGAGTAATATTTCAGGGAGGCGGCAGACAGCTGCTGGAAATCGTTAATGGAGTTCCGCTCGAGTCTGAAAAACCATTGGAGGGCTGCTCCGTTTAGGTGCTCCACAAACAGAAGGCAGAAACCGGCATCTCTCTCCTTTTCCCTAAAATTGGGTTGGCCCATTGCTATGATGAACGTCGTTATGTGCTCTTTCGGGTTGGTAGTCCCTTCGTAAACTGGAATTTTGATCTTTTCGGGGTCGGAGATCCTTGTTTTGGTAATCCGAGTTGTAAACGGTGTATTGTGTGCTTTTTATAATACGCGGTCGATCTCAGGGGCTTTACTGGTTGCCTTGTGCACTTGGGATCGAACGGCTCTCATCTCAGCAGTGGCACGATTCAAGGAGGCTCGGATTTCGTCCAGCTCTTCTCTCTGGGCTCGGCTCGACATTCTTGGCTCGTCAGCGTATTTCGCCTATTGGACCCATAGGAGATTTTTTTCCTCCTTTGCTAAGTTCCTGGCTCGGTTCGGGTTGACGTCGCCTTCACTGGTTCAGGTTCCCGTCATTGTTGATGTGAATCCCTCTTCAGCGAGATTTACCATGTTGTGGTCTCCTTCTTCGCGCCCCTCCTCGTCGAGAATGATTGCTGCAACTGACCCACCGTTGGTGTTTTGGTCACGTCCATCGCTAGCTCCTCTTGCTTCCCGAATCAGTCGAGGTGGCTCGGTGATATTTCATCTGGTCGTCGCGGGTGTTTGTTCATCGGTTGGATGTGGCGGTGGCAGTCCTCCCAAAGTCTTCGGTGCGTCGCGTGCTGTTGAAAAATCCAAAGTTGTTGGATTTAAGCCAAGTCGTCTATCGATCCCATTGACAGGTGGATTCATCGTCGAACTCATGCCTCCGATTCGTGTGTTTCGCGCTCGGCTCTCTGTCGTCAGTGTGTCGATTTTCTTCATCAGCGAGCTATTCAGCTTTTCTTGCTCCTATGCTTTCTTCAGCAACGTGGTCATCATGTTTTTCAACTCTGTCAGCATTTCTGAAGCGCCTACCGTGTTCGCCGGCTGCCGATTGGTTCTTGCCCCAGGAAGATCGGTGCCAGTGTTGCTCGGGTCTTCAACGCTCCGCTCTCCGTCGGTGGTCATCGTTTCATATCTCGTATTCGGGTGTCAGAAAGTTTAAGACTCCCCATAGACGGCGCCAAATTATAGGGGTCGAAACTCGCACAACTAAATTTGGTTAGAAAAAATAAGGGATTCGAAAACTTCTATGAAAAGAAACACAGGAACAGAGATCGAAAGATGGTGTTTTTATTAAAACTGTTTGGAAAGCTGTTGCAGAGAAAATAACAAGTGTTTTGCTAGGTCAAATTGTCCACCCCCGCCTCCCCCGCCTCCCCCCCCCCCCCATTTTTCAAAGGGGTACATGTCTATTTATACAAAAATAAGTCGGATAGGCCTCTTCCGATAAAGAAAAACTTTCTTATTCTTCGGGATTTCCTTTCTTCTCTGGTTTGTCTAAGTCGGTTCGGGTGTGGACTTATTACTTCGATTTGCTAACTTGGCCCACCAAAATCTTGTGACTCGTTGCCTCAGCCCAACAAGATGTTGGACTTGCTGCTTCGCTGGGTTACTAGAGATCCGGTTCGTCGCCTCTTTGTATTGTCCTGATCTCTATCTATTTAGCTTGTCACCTGTTTGGATTGTCGCCAATATTTTAGCGCGTCGCCGTTATGTTGGCGCGTCGCCGGTGTTTTGGCTCGTCGCCACAATGTTAGCTCGTCGCCCAAACTTTGGCTCGTCACAGTTATCTTGGCATGCCGCCAGGTTTTTTGGCTCGTCTCCCATATTTTGATTCGTTACCGTTATTTTGGCGCGCCACCAGGTGTTTTGACTCATCGCCAAAATGTTGACTCATCGCTCATACTTTGGCTTGTCACCGTTGTTTTGGCTTGTCACCGTTATTTTGGCGCGCCACCAGGTATTTTGGCTCGTTGCTAAAATGTTGGCTCGTCACCGTCTTTTGGCTCATCGCCGACATGTTGGCTCGTCACCGTTTGTTGATTCGTCGCCGACATTTTGGCTCGTCACCGTTTGTTGCTTCGTCGCGTACCACCAAAATTGTTCGGCCCATCCACGCTCCCACCGAGTTTGGCTAATCCCAAAATCTTTACTTAGCCATTTTCGATGGTCAATCTCGATGGGGTGGCAATTGATCCCAACACTCATGGAAATAACTATTTTGAATTTTCTTGCGGAGATGGGAACTTACGGGACCAAGTGAGGGCATTGTTTCTGTTGCTTTGAATTGTGGTATTTCAAATCCGACGCCTCTAGCTAGAGAAGGTAATTCATCCCCGCTTTTTTAATTTTGTCGATTTCTAATTTGCTAATAAAGAAGGTAGTGTCAGCAAATTGGATAAGAAAAAGTTTTGATGCAATTGGAGACTGGTCTGTTTTAAGCAAGTATTTCAATTGTTTTGGTTGAATGAAGAAGTCGTTGAAGAACAAATTATTCATATTTTGAAATTGCGAGTAGCTGCCAAATAACTGAAGAAAATGTGATTATTTTAGCTTAACAAATGAAGAAGTACCTTATCTCACGTAGACTTGGGGACGTTGTTGAATACTTCTCTATATACAATGTTTTTAATTGTATATGTCGTATCTTTGGTATTTTCCAATAGAATCTTTAAGCGACGTTACTCTTGATAAAGCAACGTACAATTGTCCATGACTGAAAACTAGTTTAGGAAGATATATCCCATTTTTTTCTAAACTTTGACCCTACTTTTATTAATAGTCATTGCATAGCTTAAACGCAGAGGAAATTGGCGTCTCCTTAATTTGAATGGCCATTTTGAATCAGTTGGAGAAAGTATTATCCGTGGGATGAGCACCCTATCCCCAATTTTTGTGCATGTTAAGATCTCCGCTTCGATTACTCTGTCACCCAAATGTGTGACAATTAATCTTGTTCCATTGTAAAGTCCTTCTCTTTGATTCATATTTCACAGCAACATAACTGGACAGCCTACCTTAAGTGTTAGACGGTGATCTAGCATACTTGAGAATTTAAGGGAGTTCAGAAACTCAGTAGGGTATAGTAGCTCATTAGTCTCAGTTGTTTCCTCACCCATCCCCTGTAACTTGTTCCAATAGGAACTTATTAAATTCGTGAACAATGTCATTCTTTGGAGTCAAAATTGCCCTCTCTGTAATATATTCTCGATTGGCGTACGAATTTTGGAAATTAGGGTACACTTCACCTGCCAACCGTTGAATTTGGTATTCTCCGTTCTCAAGCATTAGGTTTTCATTAATTTCAATGCTATTAACTTCGTCGCAATGATCTTTTGAAGTATTGATCTTTGTTGCATTTCCATCTCCGACTTGAAGTATCCACCGAGCAAATCTTTTTTCCTCAACTTGTAAGCGTATGTTCTGAGTTAGGTTATAGAAGTTACACGAATCCCAAAGATATGATCGGTTTATTGTTGCTAAGATGGTGTCTTGCCTACTTCCTCCAGTTATAACAGGCAATATTTGCCTAAAATCACCACCAAGCAATACCGTCTTCCCACCGAAAGGATTATTGATTGCATTTTAATCATCTTGGGATAATATATCTCTCATTGTCCTGTCTACTGCCTCAAATGTTAAACGATGAGTCATGGGCGCTTCATCCCAAATGATTAGATCTATTTTCTTTAGTAACTATGCGAGCATTGATCCTTGTTTGATATCACACATTGAATGCTCTTGTGTATTTATCGGTATCTTGAATCTTGAGTGTACCGTTCTACCTCCCGGAAGAAACAACGCTGCAATGCCTGCAGATGCAACCGGAAGCACGATTTTATTAACAGATCATAGCTTTGTTATAATTGTTTTGTATAGATATATATGTCTTTCCAGTACCCCAGGTCCATTTAGAAACAAGAATTTCCCTTTTCCAAATTCAATTGAATCCATCACTTCACGAAAAACCACTCTTTTCTCATCATTCAAACTGCTGAATAAACTCTCATGCTTTCGCTGTTCTTTTTCCTCATCATAGCTCGTTTCGTCAACAGTGAATGAATTCTTTAAATCTTTCAACATCTCTTTGTCTATCAATGGCATATCCGAGTAATCTGATAGCGATCTATCGTATTGGTTCATGATTTTTTTGATCTCTAACAAAGTGTAGTTCTTAATTTGTTCTTTGTTGAGATGAAGGTTGTGGAATTTTAGTTCTCTTCGTTGATTGTACAAAATATCATCTGCTAGAGACCGCCAACAGTGGTTCCACAATTTTGAAGGGTTACTAACTTAACAAAAAATTATGAGTGTGACAAAGAGACTACGTAATTGGCTAAGCAAAGCCCAGTGTCCAGCTTCCTCTAATGCCTCAACCCATTCTTTATCTCCATCTACTAATCCCCGAGCAATACACGCATCTTTAAACGTTGCATGAACTTTTCCCCCAACAGTTAATATTTCTTCATAGCTTCTTGACCCTTTAACTACGTTGACTAACAATCTCAAAAAGTAAAGCTCACCAGCTGTTGGGTGGATGTTAATAACCCTGCCGATGGTGTAACCCTGTTTTCTCTTTGTCCATTTTTTGGGTGATATTCTAGACGAACCTAGTTGGGAATTGGGAGTATGTTAAAGTATGTGCCTCTTCATTAATTCCATTCATCTTCATCCATTCTAGGAACATTCCCTAATCAATACCCTCTCGCGCAAGTATACTATCAAGACTTTGTTTATCATTATAAATGATAGGTTGCTGGTCTGGTAGATGCAAAGAAAGTCGTTGAACAGCTGGCCTACTATAATGTATATCGAACGAAAAGATACGCCACATGCCGATATTTGTAAATTTATAATGTTATAACCAAAAGCTCAATTGTAACTAAAATAATGATTAACCATTAAACGATATTAAAGAAAATAATGGTAGTATCAATCATATTTGTTTCGGGGATTTTTAGTCCTCTTAAACAACCACTAGGGGATCCACTCCTGCACAATCAATAAACACGTGAAAGCCTTCGGAAAATATGATTAAGGGGTATTTTCCGACAGTTCTCCGATGCTCAAGTCAGAAAAGAGGGCAAATGAGAGAAGAAGAGAAAAGACCACGGAGAGTCATGGAGAGCAAGAGAAAGAATAGTCGGAAAACGAAAAAAAAAGAAGAAAATGAGTGATTTCGGACCTAACGAAAGATGGTCCGCGAAGTATCTGCGAGGTGGTGAGAGAAATTTAGTGGTGAGACAGAGGAAGAAGAACATAATATTTGAGTAGTTACCGAAGGATGGCCGGAGAAGAAGAGAGATCCGGGCAAAGATCTGAAAAGTGGTCCTAAACAACCAGAAAGAGACTAAAACTCAGAGGAATGGGCTTTAGTCTCGAGAGAAATTGATACAGTGTAAGTATTTTTAACCAAAAGTCTGGATCCTTTTTATGAAGGAAATAGAGTATTATTTATAGATTGTTACATGCCCGGGTTTGGATATCGGGCTCCGCGTCCTGAGGTGGGTCGGGTTGGACTTCCGGGTCTGAATTGGTATGATGCACTCGAGTGCTTTGCACCTACTTTCATTGTCTTCTCGTGCCACTTGGCCGACCATACAGCTCTGTTATGCACATGACCCTTCATACCATTGGCAGCGTCTGACACGGCGGATAGGGCGCCGAGGTGCTCCCTCGGAATCAGTTCCTTTGTGCTTTAATAGTTCTCCAAGTATGGACCACATGCTTTTACCCTAGCACGCATAAGGTGAAAGTGTTTTTACCTTTTGGCTAGGGATTCAAACATTAAGGCACGAAAGAACTTGAACTTGGCGCTCATAAAAAGATATTTCATACCTATCCCGAGTTCCTGATACGAGAACTCGGGCTCCGTGCTTCGTCTCCGGGTGACGATGCTTAGTGATGGTTCTCCTGAATGCTTAGCTCCGGGTTCTAGTTACTCCGGGTGGTGGGATACGCTACCCGGGGTGTGACATGGGCTTGGTCCTCTTTACCTGTCAGTTTGGGTCATTGTAGATTCAGGCCCAAACTTCTCTAAGGATTTTATTGAAGGATATACTCCACCAAAGACGTTAAGGATCGCACCGTGCCGTGTGATACGTGGCATCATGTGATTAGCTCAACTCAAGGGAGATTATTTTATCCCCAACAATATTGTTAAATGCAATGAGGGATGATAAATAAATGCACATTAATATAATTTTTATAAAGTCAATTTAAATTATCATCAGTTAAAAATGATTAATCTTTAAAATATTACATTATATAACATTTTAAAATATTAAAATATTACGTTTAGTTGGACTTAAATTTGTAAAAGATGTATTAGTGGGCTTATGTTATAAAACTAAGAGAAATTCTTTAAAATACCACACTTTGTAGTTTTGTTTCCAAAAATACTACCATTTGTTTTATATTCCAAAGATACCACCAAAAGTTTATGTTTTCCAAAAATACCACAACCACTAAAAATGATTTTTAAGGATTTAGATTTAAAATTTTTGGGTTTGGGTTAACTAATTTATGTTTAGGATTTAGTTTAGGGGGTAGGGTTTAGGTTTTAGGGTTTATAATTTTGTTTTGAATTTTTAAAGTTTAATTTTAGTTTTGTGGTATTTTTGGAAAACATAAACTTTTGGTGGTATCTTTGGAATATAAAACAAATGGTGGTATTTTTGGAAACAAATTTCAAAGTGTGGTATTTTTGAGAATTGCCCTAAAATTAATGAAATATTTTGATTGGTTAAATTAAATGACGTATCTCTTAAAATGCTAATTGAACGACACATATAATTTTCTGCACTTATTTGTTCTCTCTATTTTCTTAATTAATATATAAAAGATAATTAGCTAATTTGCGAGACCACTAAATTGTATTTATTAGTTTTTTTGTTTTTTCCATATCTAATTCTTTACTTTTTACATAACGAATTAAGAGAAGCGGGCTTCTATATATATAAAGTTAGTTTTTCTATTTTTTAGTTATGACACATCATCATCTACATGTTTGCCACATCATAGTTTCATTTGGATTTTATAATTTTTAATTAAAAAATTTAATACACATATTAATCATACATTTAGTTAAAATATTCAATTATGAGAGAAATTTAAAAAGTTATTGTTCATATTCTAAATTAAATTATAAAAATGAAAATTTATATAAATATAGTTAATTAAAATAATAATATATTTAATTCTTTCGATTGTACTAATATATTTCACACTATATCACAAATACTATAAAATGATAACATATGAAATAAAGATATTCTTTAAGAACAAGATCTCATGTTTACTCTGGCTTCATCAATCTTTCTCTGTGTCTTTCTCGAGCTTCGAACCTATCAAGCGTCGCACGTTTATGTGCCTTCGCTGACCAGACGAGCTACAAGAGCGAGGCGCCATTTGGTCAGCATAAAATTTATTTAGACGAATGTTGATCCTTTTGGCCAATAGTTTATCTATACATATAAAAGATGATCTGTTTTTAAAACTTTGAATGGAGATGTCCCGCACCATCTCTCGTCTTTCACTAAACAGTAACAAAAATTTATATTTATATATGTATATCTAATAAAAAAAATTATATTTATATATGTGTATGTATGTATTTTTTAACTATTTGGATAGTCTCGCACTTATCTCAGCACCGCACTGTCATAATTTAAAGCCTAATTAGCAACGGTATTCAAAGTTTAGAGGAAATAGTTAAAATTGAATTAGGTAAATGACGGAAAATGAAAAAGTATTTAGGTAACTAAAGAAATGACAATTGTTAGAATTGTTATTAGAAAATAGTAAAAGAATACCAATAAAAATATGTGCGAAGATGTAGCTGTTATTTTTTTTAATAAACTTAATAAAATACTATTTTTTATGTAGAATCCTAAGAATAATAAATCACATGTTGATATGACATCATATAATTCTGTTCAATAAAGTAGATGTTTGCATAGAAACATATCATAATAAATGGAAAAATCACGAGTTTTACTACACTTATAATATATAAGAAAACCATATAAAAACTTCATTTAATAAATTATATGATAAATTAAAACACGCTATGAAAAAAAATCATCTATCTCGTAAGAATTAAATAAAAGGGATCAAAATCATCTAAATTGCTAAAAAAAAAATTCTTATTCACTTGAACAAAAAATGCTTTATCATTTACTTAGGGTTGTCCCAAATATTTTCATTGGGTGCAATTACTCATAAGTAAATGATCAATATAAACCTCAATATGCATAAAATATTGTTGATTGTGATATAGCGACACTATAAAAAAACTATTATGAAATACATTCAAACAAAATATAAGTAGTGAAACTTACGATATGTACAATTGAAACCAATTTAGAAGAAAAAGAAATAACCCACTCTAAAAGTCCAAACTTTTTTTTTACAATCCAAAAATTATTAAACTAGTGACAATTGGTTTGCGTCTTGTTACTTTTAGTTGATCCAAATGTTAGGGGTAATTTTGCACCTTCCAATACGCGGATATGTCACATCAAATCAAAAATTACTAAAACCATAAAGTTATCGGTCTCTCAGAAAATGACCTGCAAGCCAACGTCTAGAAGACTGTTCATGTCATCACGTGAAGAAATTCGGCGGACAACTCAGGTCTTCATAAAAGAAATCATACGCGACATTCTAGTACAATGTTAATAGAGTATTAACATATGCTTGATTAGCCAATATGTTGCGTCACCAAACAATCATAAAATTCAGTGGTGTATAATAATCACATTCACTGGCGCACATCAAGGAGATTAGACAAAACATCATGCCGGATTTGTCAATAAAGTTCACCCGACCTAGGATCCGCCCATATAATATCTGTATAATTATTCTCCTAAACTAGTAAGAAAAGGAAGAGCGACATAATAAGAATAATCCACATACTAAAACACACACACATACACACCCACTCAAAAGAGAAAAAATACTTAGTTCTTCATGGAGAAGAATTCGTAGAAGAGGAAGACCCTCTTAGTCCTTTGGAAGGTGTCCCTCGATTTTATGCCAAAGAGGATCTTCAATGATCCAATTTGTCTGCCGGAAAGCTTTGACCTTCCTTTGGCGAGCAATGACTTTCTTCTCCTCTTCCACCAAACAACATGTTGAGTTTTAGATCAGTTCAGCTAAGACTCAAAATTATAGCCCTTATCTTCCTTCTGGAAACATATTCACTTACTAATTACGTTTAACACATTTTGACTAAGTATCGGAGAGTACTCGAGAGGACAAACCCTTCTTTATTCTCCTAAAAACTATCCTAGCCGTGTTAGTTTGCAAATATACTAATCCCGAAGACATGACCGAACGAACGGATTCATCGTAGGACATCGATCTGGAACATAGTGAACGAATCTCCTATCTTGAGCACACCGATTATTCCTGAGCAATGGACATTTTTCCCACATAACAAGTTCAACCATCCGCATGATGTGAAATTATGTTCGAACAGTTTGGCATTAGAAGAAAAAAATGTCAAAAGCTTCTCATGAGATAAACGACTTACGACAAGCAGTAACGGCATAAGCTAAACGCGTAAGACTTTCGAAGGGCGGAAGTAAAATGGAAACTCAGTCAAGATAAGCGGTTTAAGTGTTGCAAGCGTCCGGGTAACAAATATAGTCTTCGGAGAAGCATTCTGAGCACGCGGGGCAACGACCTAGCCATGGGGTACACAAGGATTCAACCAAACTTAACATGAACAGTCTTCTGTAGAAGTAGTCGAGATCTAGGTAAAGAAGGATTTTCGGGAGTCCAAATTAGCATTTGTGCGGGTGTTTGCGAAAGATCTTAAAGTTAAGCACTAAAATGCTAAAATCTAAAAGACAAACACAAAAAACAAGTGGAATAGTTTTTTATTATTAAAAAGGGATTCACCCGGATCTCATTTACACAAATTGATATCACGCGTGAGTCTACCTTCATCCTCTTGTGTCATCAATCAAAACTAGGAAATTTAATTACTGGAATCAAAATAATTTATTTAATATAAAAATAATTAAAATGTATATATATACAAAATGTATAATAAAAATATAATATTATCTTAACTAAATATAATCGACGAATTTAATTTAGAATCACTTGTTTAACTGTGAAAAAAAAAAAAAACTTCCTCTGCCTTCTTTCTAATAGTGACTCCGATCTGTAGCTCCGGCGGCTCCGTTAGCGCCGGAGTTATGTCTCTTTCTTTTGCTTTGTTGTTTCACCTTCTTCTCCTTATAGTTTCTCTTGGCTTTTGTTGGATTTTAGATCTAGAATCTTAGATCTAGGTTTCTAGATCTTGAATTTAGATCTGATTTTTCTAATCCTTCTCTTTGTCGGAGGTGCTGTTTCTCGGTTAGATTAGGGTCATGTGGGGTTTGGAGTGGTTAATAGCGGTGATGGCGAGTCATATTTTATCGGTTTTAGTTGTGCTCGTCGCGACTTGTACTGTTGGAGGTGGCTATCGGTGGTATTCTTTTTACACAGGTACTGCTCTTATCCCTGGATTGAGGTTGGTATAAAGATTTTCTCGGTTCTGTCTCGGTGGAAGGTTCAAGCCAGTTCGGAGAGTTGGGACTATGAAACCGTTAGCGCCAGATGCACAAATCCTTGGGGTTTGTTTGACGGTGCGGTATAACTGCTCTCGCTTCGGGTTCATATGTCTTTCTTCAGCTCTAGCTCTGGGTTTGATCGTCTCCTATACGGTGGTGATTGGTTTGCTTCTGCTTGACGCGACGCTTCTGCTCGAGTTAGGCTTGTAGCTTCTGGTTACTGGGTTGGTTTTTGCCTTCTTTAGCCTTGTCGTTTTTGGCTTGCTCTTGTCGCAGATTTCCTATCCGAGTTTTGTCTATCTAGGAATCTGGATTGCTAAGCCTTTGCAGCTTCGGTGTGCCTTTTAGTAGGTATCTGAACTTTGCTTGACTGCTTGTTGTTGAAGAGAATGATCTCGAGGCAGTTTTACCTTGCCCAACAATTAGGTGCTTGGTGTCTCTCTTCTATGGTGTTTCTTCAAGTTTGTCAAGCAGATTGCGTTTGTTTGGATTTTTCTCGGATTGTTAGTCTGAAATCCGGCTGGTTGGGCGATCGAGTTCTCAACTACCTATATTTGTTTCTGGACTTACTTTGACCCTAACATTTTCTTAAAATCGTTGCTTTGGTATTGTCGACGTTGTATTCTCTGGTTGTCTCCTCGGTTTGAGGCTTTTGGTTCCGGGATTTCTATGTCTTCGTCGGCTTTTGGCTTGGTTTTGTAAAACTCAAAGATTATAATATCAATGAAATCTTTAGATGAAAATAAAATAAGATATTAGAATCACTTGTGTTTGTTCCATGATACACAATCTATGAGTTCATGTATACGAAATTTTAATTTATGAAAAAACTAAATATAAATTCGTACATATCAAAACAAATAAGTAAACTAAAAAATCCTTATCTGAAATTCAATGTAAAATCGATTTGGATGTATTAGTGTTTATGGCTGGTTGTCAACCCAAAAGAAAATGGTTAATTTATTGAATAACAATATGAGAGCACAAAATAAAGAATATAGCCATGTTATTTGAATAATTTAACAACTAACCAATTTTTGTACTTTTTACATACTGTTTATGAATTGAATATTCGAAAAAGACCATCTTCCTTATTCAATATATTTTTCTCTTATCTATGTGTACAAAGACACAATTAATTGTCCCCTTTTATAATTTATTGTTTCCATTTCTTTATATAAATAGATGCAAGTTTATGATTCTACCAGAAAATGTAGATTTTTTTTCTGCATCTATCATGGTTTGAACTTTTTAAACGGACATGTATTTTTCAAAATGGTGAATAGTGTTTTTTTTGAAAAACAAGCTGTTTTATATTATATCATCTTCTCTTTTCTTATTTCTATACTATTTATGTCGGTTCTATGCAAAACAAAATAATTTGTCTCACTTTATTTTTTATTTTTTAATTTAATCTATTTATATAAATTGATTAAATCACATGAGCATACTAAAAACACTCATTTTATGCGTCTCGCTTAGTTTGAATTTTTTTAAAACAGTTACGAATTTCTTAAAATAATGAACAATGTTCTAATGAAAGACTTATAACAGGCTTTGATTATACTATATAAAAGTATAAAATAGTATAGACTTATGCATTATACCTTTTTGGGTTAGATTTTATGATTTCAGGTTTGGAGTTTAATTTTAAGGATTTAATGTTCAATTTTTGTGTTAAGGTTCAAAATTTTAAAATTTAGGGTTTATTTTCAGATTATTTTGTTAAGTTAAATAATATATATTTGGTAAATAGAACAACAATATCATTCTATTTTATTTATATTGTGCTATATAGAATATAATGTCGTATAATTAGTTACAACATATATCATTTTACGATTAATTTATGTCCGTTTTAAAAATTTAAATTACGATTTATGCAGAAAAATATTAATTTTTTAGTATGATCACGAAATCATATCAATATATATAAAGATCAAAGTTAAAATAAAAATAAAAGAGAAAAAGAAGAAAATGAAGAGAGAAAAAATGTTTTTGGGCATAGATACACTTTACATATAGAGTGTATCCTAACTATCTATATGTCAAATTATTAAAAAAATTCATGGCTAGTTTTGCCAATTTTCTCCAAAAAAAACTTATATATGTTTTGTAAAAAATTAAAAACCAATTTGGGTATAAGATTGCTAACTTAATCATATAAATCACGGATAATTACACTTCTGTTGCTTCTGAATTCTTAACACAAGTCCAAGTAATCATGAAAAACCTTGTTTTGATTGGTTTTGCATGAGGGTCAAAAATCATTATACGCGTTATTTGTCGATAATATTTCTTTTGTATATAGAGTATTTGCACTCTATATATAAGAATAACTATATAATTAGTGAAATAACTAAACACTATTTAAAATACTATTTGATTTTTGTAATACAATTGTATTCCTGAATGATTACACAATGTGACATTTTTTGGGGTTTTTATTTCAAGAGGAACACTTTTTAGAGAAGAGGTACTTTTTCCCTTTTTTTTATTGTTCACGCATGTTATTTGCCCAAACTGCCCCTCGTTCATTTTAAAAATGCGGGTTGACAACTTTTTTATGGACAAGTTGTCATGGACATACACGTGGTTTATAAAAAAAATATAAACATGGACACGTTATAAAAAAACGCGTGGACAAAAGTTGATGGACAAAAAACCGTGGACGTGTTATTAGGGTCTAATAGACAGTTTATTTATGATACTAATGGTCTATAAATGAAAATCAATAACTTGTCCATGATGATATTTTCATGATATTATGTCCCAATTTTGAATTTGTTTGTTCTTCTTGATTTGTTTCTGAAATTTGATTAATTATGGGTTTTGGTATGTATTTTGTTTTAATTTTTGATAAACCATTTGTTGATATACTTGTTATTTCTTCTTGATTTGTTTATGAAACTATAATTTTAATTATTATAGAAAAATTAATATATGTGTACCTTAACAAATGTGTTTCTATTTATGGTAAAAAGTGATTTAATTATACTTGTAATTTTGTCAATTTCAAAAATATTTTCATGTCCACGATAATCTGTCCATGGATAATCTGTCCATTAGACCCTAATAACACGTTTACGATTTCTTGTCCATTAACTTTTGTCCACGTGTTTTTTTATAACGTGTACATGTTTATATTTTTTTCATAAAATATGTGTATGTGCATGACAACCTGTCCACGAAAAAGTGTCCACGCGCATTTTTAACAATAAATAAGGGGCAGTTTGGGCAAACAACATGCATGAATAGTGAAAAAGTGCCTCTTCCCACAAAATGTCTTATTTGAAAGAAAAGTTCTAAAAAGTGTCATAGTATAATGCACTATTGTATTCCTCACCCATTCTTCTTCTCTTTTTATCTTTCTTTCCCTCGTCTCTCTCGCTCCTCCAATCTTCTTTTTCTTCCGGCCACTCACCCAATCTCTCATATAATCATAATTTCTTTCTCCTTTCATATTCTTCCTAAAATGCACACTCTTTAATAATATTCACCATCGAAAACGACATAACTTCGAATTGGGTTCGACACATTGAGCCAAGAACGAGTTTCGATTCAAAATTGAGTTAACTCGGAGCATACTGAGTCGACTTAGTGAGTTGAGTTTGAACTTAACCGAGTTTGATAGTTCAATCAACCACAACATCTCCAGTGAAAACGATCGGTTTTGGCCTGATTTCTTTCTTGAGCTTCATCGCACAAAGTTGTTCTCGGCGAAGAACAACGAGAGATTTTCCGAAGGAACCGAAGGATTCGAACGGAGAAGATGATGCATGTTTTCATCTTACACACATATACCTTAACATGAAAATTAACAGTCAATACTTGAATTATCCCGTTAAAAACAAAATTATAGGCAATAAATATTGTAACATGTTACATAAACATATAATTTGTAACTGAACCACATACCCATGTAATTTTTCATGCAAGTTCATGTTCCAAGGCAAATAAACATGAAAATTAACGGACAATCTTGAGTTATCCACGCTAAACAAAAAGTTATAGGTAAATCTATATGTTTTATGGTACAATAAATAATTAACATATTACAATAACATATAACTTGTTACGGAATCACTACATCCAGAAGAAGGTTTATATTCCTACTAAGAACAATATGTAAGATAAACATAAAATACTTAAGTTGCCGTGTTACACAAAATGTTAGAGGTACACCTACATATTTGTATGGTACAATACATAATTTAACGTGTTTTAAAATATAACTTGTTACGAAATCACCACATAAAAAAAGGTTTATGTTACGACGAATAAAAACATGAAAGTTAACAGATAACAACTATGTTATCGCGTTAAACAAAAAATTATAGGTAAGCCTACATATTTATATGATACAATAATTGTTAACATGTTACAAGAACATGTTAGTTACCATTATGTATATGCATAAGATCTTGGTCTTTATAGCTTAACCGGATTTTGTCGGATTCTCAACAAAATTTCACATGGTTTTCGCTGGATTTTTACCGGATCTTCGCTGGATTTTCGTCAAATCTTCGTTGGATTTTTGTTAGATCTTCGTTGGATGTCACCCAATATTAATTGGATCTTCACCCGATTTTTGTTGGATCTCATACTTTGTAAAAATTTTGTTTTTTCGATGAAAAAAATGGAGAAGGTGAAAGAAGAACAGAAAAAACAAAGAGAGAGAAATGAAGTAATCTCCTTACCTATAGAGAGAAGAAATGAGCTCTGGAGAAGAGAGAATGAGAATCATATAAAAGAGAGAGGTATTAGATATTTTAGGTGAGGAGCAAATGGTAATAGCCTTACTTTTCTCAACAATAAAAATAGTTTCCAATTCCTCGATGATCTAAGCTAATCGAAGTGGACACGGCGAGTCTACAACAAACGACTAGCGATTCTTTCCATAGCAAAGCAAGACTACCTCTTGATAACAAATGTTCCTAGGCTAATAATCCGGCCAGAAAGAGCCATAACAAAGAATCAAGATCCCCATATTTTTTTCGGAAACGGCGATGTCGAGTTAAACGACGCTTTGACGCCTAGGTATAAACCTCGATCAGGTCATAAAGGTAGAAACAAAGAGCCGAACCACCTCTAACCGATGAAGCCAAAAACAGAAGATCACGACGGAAGATCGAAACCGGCGAAGTAACTAAAAGATCACTAACTTGAACCATAGAGCGCTAGCAACGAAGACATGATACAATCAAATCAAAACCAATCGAGCCCCTAACACGGCCACAGACTGACCTCAAATGAGACTAAACCCATGGCAAACAAAGACGAAGGCAATGACACAAACCTAACAAACCAGCTCCGATGAGTTCTCAGAGAAAGAAGAGTCTTACCCGATAAGAGACCAAGGAAGGGGGGTTAAGACGAATCAGCACCATCCAATTGAGAACGACGGAGAAGAGCCCAAACCGAGCCGGCTAGAGGAGGAGTTCATATAGAGAGCCCAGGAATAACAAGAACAGGAGCAGAAGCGAATCTAACAAATTTGCTAATATGGAGTGCCATTATTGTCATAAGAAAAGACACATGAAGAAGGATTGCTGGAAATTGAAAAGGGACAGCAAACAAGGAAAGAGGCAAGAAGATGGTGAAGATCGGGTGACTGTCACCGAAGATGAGTTTCTTATTCTTCTTGAGAATGATGCCATTAATGTTGCATGCCAGGACACCAGTTGGGTTGTTGATAGTGGAGCTACTACTCATGCTACATCGCAGCGGGATTTGTTCACCACCTATACTCTGGGTAGTTATGGTTCTGTGAAGATGGGTAATGATGGTGTGGCTCAAGTTGTTGGCATTGGTGATATTTGCTTGGAGACTAGTATTGGTACTAGAATTTTGCTTAAGGGAGTTAAGCATGTCCCAGATATTCGGTTGAACTTGATTTCTACAGGGAAACTTGATGATGAGGGTTTTTATAGTTTATTTGGAGGAGGTAAATGTAAACTCACACGGGGTTCCATGGTTGTGGCTCGAGGTGATAAGTCTTCGTCTTTCTATTGGATGCAGGTTAAGGTCTCCAAAGACATTGTTAATGCAGTAGAGAATGATGATGTCATGGAGTTGTGGCATAAGAGACTCGGTCACATGAGCGAGAAGGGATTGTCTGTGTTGTCAAAGAAGGAGGCTATTCCAGGTATCTCCGGTTTGCACTTGCAGAAGTGGGCGCATTGTTTTGCAGGAAAACAACACAGGGTCTCGTTCAAGTCTCCTGCTCCCTCTAAGAAACTTGAGATACTTGATCTGGTGCATTCAGATGTGTGTGGTCCAATGAAGTCGTGGGTTTATACTATGAAGACTAAAGATCAGGTTTTGGGATATTTTAAGTATTTTGTGGCATTGGTTGAGAGACAGACGGGAAAGAAGTTGAAGTGTATCCGCAGTGATAATGGTGGAGAATATTCTGGACCATTTGATGCTTATTGCAGGGAACATGGTATTATGCATCAGAAAATGCCACCTAAGACTCCACAGTTGAATGGGTTGGCCGAGAGGATGAACATGACTATTGTCGAGAGGATTAGATGTTTGATTTCAGAGTCAGGTTTGGCGCAGATTTTTGGGGGTGAGGCTTTAAGCACAGTTATTCATGTGTTAAATTTGTCACCAAGTGTTCCATTGGAGGGTGATATTCCAGAGAGAGTTTGGACCGGTAAGGACGTTTCTTATGGTCATTTGAGGGTCTTTGGGTGTAAGGCATTTGTGCATATTCCCAAAGATGAGAAGTCAAAGCTTGAGATGAAGTCGCGACAATGTGTGTTCATTGGTTATGGTCATGAGGAGTTTGGATACAGATTTTATGATCCCGTTGAGAAGAAGCTCATTAGGAGCAGAGATGTTGTGTTTATGGAAGATCAGACGATTAAGGACATTGACAAGTCCGGAAAACCAGCTCAGAGTTATGAGAGTTTGATTGATTCAGAGGTTACTCCTTCTACATCGGTCCACGGTCAGGTTGAGGGTGTGGTTCATGTTGATACACCTAGTGCAGATGCTCCCGCACATGATGATGATGGTATTGGTGATCATGGTGACGATCATGGTGAGACACCAACTACCGAGAACCAGCCTGTTGTTAGAAGATCTAAGAGAGGTCCAAGACCGTCGACAAGGTATGATTCTAGTGAGTATGTGTTACTTACTGATGGGGGAGAACCTGAAAGTTTTAGTGAAGCTTTGGAGAATGAACACAAGGACAAATGGTTGAATGCCATGGGAGATGAGATGGAGTCATTTGATGAGAATGACACATTTGATTTGGTGAAGTTGCCTAAAGGTAAAAAGGCATTGCTTAATAAGTGGGTGTATAAGATTAAGCATGAAGAGAACAATTTGCATCCTCGATATAAGGCTAGATTGGTTGTGAAAGGGTTCAGCCAAAAGAAGGGAATTGATTATGATGAAATCTTTTCTCCTATGGTGAAGATGTCATCCATTCGGGTTGTACTTGGATTGGTAGCGAGTCTTGATCTAGAGGTTGAGAAAATGGATGTAAAGACGGCTTTCTTTCATGGTGATTTGGAGGAAGAGATTTACATGGTTAACCGGAAGGCTTTTAAAAAAAAAAGGCAAAGAGGATTTAGTTTGCCGATTGAAGAAGAGTCTTTATGGATTGAAGCAGGCACCGAGGCAGTGGTACCAGAAGTTTAAGTCAGTTATGGGGGAGCATGGTTATAAGGAGACTACTTCTGATCATTGTGTGTTTGTGCAGGTGTTTGGTGATGATGATTTTATCATCTTGTTGTTGTATGTTGACGATATGTTGATTGTGGGCAGGAACTTGAGCAGAATTCAGGAGTTGAAGAAGCAGCTTAGCAAGTCCTTCGCCATGAAAGATTTGGGTCCAGCGAAGCAAATTCTTGGTATAAGAATTGTTAGAGATAGAGGTGAGAGGTTGATTCACTTATCTCAAGAGAAGTACATTGAGAAGGTACTTCAGAGGTTTCACATGGACAAGTCTAAAGTTGTTAGCACTCTTCTTGCTACACACTTTAGATTAAGCAGTCAACAGAGTCCGAGTAAAGATTCAGAGAAGGAAGATATGGCACGGGTTCCATATGCTTCTGCAGTTGGTAGCTTGATGTATGATATGGTTTGTACAAGACCTGATATAGCTTATGCTATTGGTGCAGTTAGTCATTTTCTATCTAATCCAGGAAGAGAGCACTGGAATGCTGTGAAGTGGATCTTGAGATATCTCCGAGGAACTTCTAGCTTGAAGCTTACATTTGGACGTGATAAGCCTTTGCTTGTTAGTTATACAGATGCTGACATGTCTGGAGATATTGATTCCAGGAAGTCTACTTCGGGTTACTTGGTAACATTTGCAGGGGGAGCTGTAGCATGGCAATCAAGGTTACACAAGTGTGTTGCACTTTCTATCATTGAAGCTGAGTTCATAGCCGCAACAGAAGCTTGTAAGGAGTTGTTGTGGATGAAGAATTTTCTTGAAGATATTGGTTTCAAGCAAGATAAGTATGTGTTGCTTTGTGATAATCAAAGCGCAATTCATCTTGGAAAGAACTCTACATTTCATTCGCGTTCAAAGCACATTGACATGAGGTAGCATTGAATACGTGATGTGGTTGCTTCTAAGGAAGTGGAACTTTCAAAAGTTTATACGGATGATAATGGAGCTGATATGATGACGAAGTCATTGCCGAGAGGGAAGCTTGGAGTTTGTCGAGAGATAGCCGGAATGGTTGTTTCCTCCACCTAGTCGGAGGGAGAGTTTGTTGGTTTTCCTCCTAGTGGGGAAACCAATTGGGTTTGGTTATGAAGAACCAAACTTGGGCCTATTTTAATCCATGAGGTTGCTATTGGGCTTGGGGTTATGAGGGAATATATATACTACTCGCAACCTAATTTTTGTTTAGAGAAAAACCAAAAAAAGAGAGGCAATTTTCGGAGGCAAAGAATAAGATATTCAAGAGAACGTTTGGAGGCTTAAACGTGCTCCGATCTGGCTGAAATTTTGTGGGTAGTTTCGTGACTCAGTGGTCTTGAGTTTCAATGGTGGAGATTGTGTTTCAACGGTTGGTTCGTCGCAGATCTGAGTTTTAGTGGGGCTGTTCGCTGCAGTTGCGAGTTCAGATTTCAGACTGTGTTGTCTTGAGTATTTGGGAAATCTGACGGTGAGTTCATCTTGGATTGAGCTGAAATTTTGCAGAGGTGTTCTTGACTCGTTTATCTAGGGTTTCTAGGCTCTTGTATTGCTCTCTTGTGGTGTTTTCTTGTGTTGGAGATTGCTCTTTGGAGCCTGAGTCTCTGGATCTGTTCCGTGGGAACAGGGAGGACGTGGTTGTAACTCATATTCATTTGATATAGTGGATTTTTGAGTGGACTACGGTCCCGTGGTTTTTACTCCTCACATCGAGGAAGTTTTCTACGTAAAATAATTTGTCGTCTCATTTACTTTACTGTTTTGAGTTGCTGCTTCTATATTTTTCTCACAGGTTCACACAAATTAGGAGAACTTTATTCCTCTGCGCCTTTGGAGCGTTTTGTGTTTTCTCCAACAGCGCCTCCATCTCCGACTAAAAAATCTCCGGCAAGACGGTGAAGCTCACGAACAGCTCTTCGGCTTCCACTGGACATACCCACAATAACTATGGACGAAAACCTTAACACCACAACGACCACATAGTAGCAAGGAGAAGCTTACAAACCATTGGACCGTACCAGCGCTGAAGAACCCACCGGACGCGGGTCAAAACCAAAGCTTACGGCGGCCGACTAGGTCGAGACAAGGTTAAGAGAGAAATTAGGTCTCCCGAGCAGCATCTACTTCTATTTTCACCAAAATCCCTTCATTTTTGGTTTTCTAGCTAATTGACTCTTTTACTACAAAATAAAATTGCCACCACAAGTACTCCGACAAAAAAAATGCAACACAATGATTCCTTGCATTGTAAATTTCAGAAGTTATACCAGGATATGCATTCCAACTTGCGAGTACTTCATTTTATTCTCACAAATAACTTAATTGTTTCTATAGTGTCATGCAGTAGAAACAGAAAATGGCATTTATACCAGAAGAATGAAACAGAAAATGTACAACAAAATGTGGCATTTATCATCCTTAGGTTAGAGTCACTAGACATAAGTTTAGGTTTTTTGATATAGATTAGTTATATAAAGAGTGTATTTACGATAGGTTATATTGATGATTTTGAGAAAACAAAATCATACAATATGATAAATGATGGCAGTGAGACCTTATAAGTGCAAGTGCAACCTAGTTACAGTTAAAAATTGAGTATGTAGTAGGCGAGATAAAACAAGGACAATTGTTCCAAAATTTAAACATAAAACTGTCCATAAAACAAAGGATTAATTTTAGTTTTACATTTGAATCCCAACGATGATTATATATATAAAATAAGATTTTTACTCAGACCTCATACGGTTGAGTTGGTTCAAAGCCGGCTGCAATATATTGTAAAGAACCCAAAGCAGAGCAGGTGCGACCACGAACAACAACAACTGTCCCCTGTTGTCTCCACTCGCCGCCGCGGCTTCCACCGCTGCGGTGGCTTCCGGGGGCGGAGTCAAAAGCCCGGCCGCGGCAAGACCACCGCCGATGCCTAGACCCACGACGACTCCTTTGCTTTCGCGCATCTTGTTGATCTGGTTAAGAGCTGGCTGGAGGATGTTGAAGAGGACCCATCCGATCGCCGGAACGATGGGGAGGAGAAGAGCTAGGCCGCGATTGTCGCTGCCTTCCGTCGCCGCCGCCGCGAGCTGTGCGATCTGCTGGGCGGCGAAGGCGGGTTCGGAGTAGCTGAGGGCAGAGAATACGGCGCCGGCGAGGGCGGTGCTAGTGACGGCGAGAGAGACGGTTGGTTTTGGTGGGGTTGGGAGGGAGATGAAGGGTTTGGAGGAGGAGATGGGTTTCGTTGAGTTTAAGGATTTAGGAGGAGATGGGTTTAGGGACATGCATTTGACCGATGTCGCCATAGTTGCCGCCATTGATCGGAGGGGTTGAAGATGAGAGAGAGATTTGAGGAGTTTGTGAGATGATTTTGGGATTATAGAAGGAGAGAAGGAGGATCAGTGGAAATGAAGGCTTGTGGATACTCCTCTTATCCAAGGAGAAGAGAGTTGGAGATTTTGGTAAGATTTGAGCCACAGATTCTATGCCCCACTTCTCTTTTTCTTATCACTTCGCTTCTTCCTCCTAAGTTTTAATTTAATTTTCTTTGTTTACATTTTACAAAACTCTTTGGATAATTATAAGTATAATTCATTATTCCCACCAATGTACAAAAAAAGTTGCTTTTATAGAATAAATTTTAAGTGTTTACTATTGTAACTTATATGGTAACCATTGTAAATAAATTCGACAAATCGAAACGCTCAGAGTAACTCGTATGTAAATTCTGGTTTAAAACGACAAGTTTTCACCATAGATAATTTTTGAATTGGGAGATGCGATAAATTATGGGTTGAAATTTAAATTTTGAAATTCTTATCTTGTTCCAAATTGGTTTGGAGAGCCGTAACCACCAAACTGTGAAAAATTCTTCAACATTTGAAGTATCACCACCATCAAATTTGAACTCCCTCCAATGTTTGAAATACTAGCGCCACCACCGCTGTTGGATTGTGCAAATCCTCCTACGTTTGAAGACCATGATCCACTACCAAAGGATCATTTACTACTTGGTCCACTAAAACCACTGAATTGACGTTTCCAAGAACTACCACAAAAAATATCATTGCAGTCATAATCTGGTTACTCTTTCTAGAAAACAAATTCTTTTTTTGTTAGTCTTGATTAACATATACCTCTTTTATTCAAATAAATTTTCAAAATCTTCGATGATGCCCACAAAAAATCTGTAAATTTCTCTACATCTTGTAACTCATTTAGTTGTGACTAAGCTGAAATCATGTTGTCGTTCTTCTTCATCATCGTCTTCAACTATGTCATCTATTTGACTAGCTGAAATCATGTTGTCGTTCACAACACAATGAAGACCATACACTTTGTCAATCAACTCTAAAAGGCCTCGTATGGGGCGGTCTAGAAAAAGAATATTGTTGAACCATGACGTACTACAAGCACCGAGGGTGCCGCCCGACACCGCGATGGGCATTAAAAACAATTAAAAAGAAAAGTTGGGATCCGCCTTCCAATCCTTGGTCGTGGGTGGCCTATCTCCGCCCAGTCCATGACTGCAAACGCGAGCTAAAACGAGACCCGGAGCAGCCGGTTTAGGAGGGTCGATCAACGCAATTCCAAGTTTCATGTCTCCCAAGAAATTAGTAGCAATCTTAATGGACAGAGAAAAAGGCGAAGCGAAGATGAGAAAAAGGAAGGATCATCATTACCGACCTCTTACCAGGCGTGGAGAGGCAAAAACATGGTGCGTCTCGAAGCGGCCGTATCCAAAGGACCTCTCCTTGAAATCCGCGATAAGATCAAGGATTGAATCTCACCACCTCGAGAAACTGTTGCCAATCGATTGTCCCACCACCTGAGAAGCGCCACATTGAAGGGCAAAAACCACACGCAAACGACACGTGAGGGATGACATGAGGAACAACGAGAAGACATGGACTAAACCAAAATACGGCACCCAGCCGGGTTAGCATAACTGAAGCATAAAAAAAAGATAACAAGAAAAATCTTCGGCACAAGAAGAGTTTAAAAAGGAATTTTAAGTAGAAAGGTGAGAAGGAATGAGCAATTGCGATGAGAAGCGAGATGTAGTCGCCATTTATAGCCGAGAAGAAAGCCCAAAGGACGAAGCAAAAAATGCACTCAATACATCCCAAGAAAAACTACTCTGGCCATTAATGCACTCGGAAGAATGACCACCAAGCAGGAAAAAGAGGATGGAATAAATGAAGCATTAACTCATCGCCTTCAAGAGGAAAAATTGATGGATCTTGTGAAAGAAAGCAACGGTGATGGCAAACCTAACACGCAACAAATTTATTCCTCCGCGAACACACGCGTGCATACTACAACACAACCCCAGTCACTAGATGGAGAATCAACCCACCAAGGTACGACGCGTTTCCAAAAGAAAAAGCCCAGAAAGAGGCCCATAGCCCAAAATGGTTACGAAATAATCGGAGAGTGGCCCTAGATCCCGTTGTATGATATACCTTAGATTTTACCACGTTTTAATACGTTTTTAATAGGTTTTTAACGAAGAAAATACTTTGTTTTGGCATTTTATGGTTGATTTTAGTGTTTTTGTGGATATTAGAGTCTTTACAGGAAATTAGAGCAATTTGGACCAAAAAATGCAAAACGAACAATTTAAAGAGATGACAGATCCTGAACATCGAATGTTTTGTATCAGATGGAGATTTTTCCACCGATGGATCAAACGCATATTTTACCACAAGATAGATGGGAGTATTAGATTCAATTTGGATATATAACATGGAAATCCAACGGTGCGATCTCAAATTATGCTCGATTTATTGAAAATTGGTCGATGAAGGTTCGAGGAGAAGCAATCCCAGATGATGAAGCCTACATCCGCAACTTTGGCTGGAGAAAAGGATTTGTGAGGCGATCGATCGATCAGCCCCAAGGGATCGATCGATCGCTCTTCCTAAAAAAAGGAAATTTCCTTTTTTCTCAATCTAATCTCCAAAACCCCAAAAGAAAAGCCCTAACTCGATCCCTACCTTATAAAAAGCCTCTAGCAGCCACAAAAATACCAAGTTTTCATCATTATTTTGAAGTTTGATTATTGTTCTTTTCATACCAAAGTTTTCTAGTTTTTTCTATTTTGTTCGCTAAGGGAGAAGATCTCACCTCTTTGTACTCCTTGGAGAAATTTTCTGAATCCTTTGCTCTTAAATAAATATGATTTCTATTACTTTTGACTTGGTTTTCATAATTATGTTTGAGTAGTTTCATAGTTGGATAATAAGGGGTCAATTCAAGTGGAATTTCATGGTTCGATAGATAGGTTTTGATAACTAGAGTGGCGCTTTTGATAAATCAGAGTAATCTTTCATCTATATCTAATTATATTGCATCTGGTCATCTTGAAACTGATCTTAGAACGATTTCTGCTTGAACATCACTTTAGTTATTGTTTTGATCATGGTATTTGATGAGTCTAACCCTTTAACCTGCGAAAGTTGAGTAACTGCGTGAGATGAATGATTGAACTTGATAATAATTGCATGTTTATTTATGTTATTAACTGCAGGAGTTGATTGATAATATAGATTTGACATAGATAGTTATCGCTGCGAGAGTAGGTTACCTTTAAAATAGTGATTTAAGGTTGAGGATGAAAGAAAGATTAATGTTAGTTGCCTCTAGAAGTTAATGTTTGAATAATTCGAACTATGAATCCCTGAGAATCCCCTGAAAACCCAACGCTTTTTTCTTATTGCTTACATTCGATTTTAATACTTGCTTTGATTTATTTGCTTACAAAAACCCATAAAAATCTGTTTTGACTTAGCTTAAATCTTAATTCATATTTCTATTGTGCATTCAAAGTCTCTGTGAGATCGATACCTCAAATACTGCAATAGATTCACGGTGCACTTGCAGCTTAGGATTGTTAGTTTTGAGTAAAACTTTACACACCATCATTGTACTCGCCCAGGTTCAAGGCTCTAGAACGTGAAAGTCTTCGGGATCAGGTTTTGAAATCTCTGATACCCACCCCTTCCCAGAATGTTGGCTATTGATTCGGTAGTCTCTGTGGGGCAGGTCTCAGGAGTCAGGTTATTTGTCTTCAAGGCACTCATGCTTATGGGTTCTCACACTCTAGGTCTTGGGACTCAGACCTTGTCCTTTGGAAGGTTTTCATGTCTTTCGAGGTCTTCAGACTCAGGCCCATGGCATTCGGGAGGTTCTCATGCCTTCACAGGTCTCCAGGCTCAGGCCTTTGTCTTTCAAAGTGTTTTCATGCCTCACAGGTCTCCGGACTCAGGCTTTTGGTTTTATGAGATTATCACACTCCTAAGTCTCCAGACTCAGGCTCCGGCCTTCACGGGTTCTCATTCCCCAAGTCTCTGGATTTGGGCTCTGGCCTTCACGGGTTCTCATGCCCCAAGCATCTGTGCCCGATTTATTTAACCATGGTTGATGATTCAAACTCTATTTAAAAAATTTCCCTATATGTTGAAAGATTATCCCTCGAAAGGATGCTCTTCCACTTCACGAGCATGTTACACAGACTCATGCAATGGAAGGACGGTTTGGGATAAATTTATGCTCTTACCTTACACGAATCTCTTAGCGCTACATGTAGCTAGTTTAGGTGAATCTTTTAGCACCATTTGCTTAGTTGGTCTTTTGGATAAACCCTAGAGGTATTTGGGCCTAAACTATAATGGCCCAGATAACTTAACGGATGAGGCCACATGTCTTTACCCCTTTCTCCAGAATGGTGTGCCCACACCAATAGAGACAAACCGGATAAGAGGCTGAGTGATCAGACGAGCAAGAAGAAAGCCGACGGGGAGCTTACACACAGCCCAGGTTTGCGAATCGGAAATGCGGGTGAGGTGTGATCTTTTATTCTCAATAGCACGAATCTTAAATATTCAAATATATTCAAACATCTTTTTTTGGTCAACTGGTTAAAATTATGTACATTGTGCATGTTATAGGTAAAACAGTTAGCTCTGCTCCACGGAACGATGAAAGTAACAAATTGGAACAATTTGGACTAAAAAAGATGCAAAACAAGCAATTTGAAGATACGACAGATTATGAGCATCAAATATTTCACATCAAATGGAGACTTTTCCACCGTGGATGAAGCTCAAATTTACCACAAGATAGATGGGAGTGTTAGTTTCGATTTCCATATCATATTGTAAAAATCTAACGGTGTGATCTCAAGATATGCTCGATTTACTGAAGACAGTTCGTGCAGTCTCGAAGCAGAAGCAGACGTAGGAAGTGGAAAACTGCGGATGTGCGATCGATCGATCAGGGTCCCTAAAAGCAAGCAATTTTCCATATTTTTCGAAGATTATCTCCTAAATCTTCAAGGATTCTCCTAGCCGACTTATACATCTATAAAAAGACAGATATGTCACTAAATTCATGATCACCTTCGTAGCCACCACCATAGTTACACTTTTTTTTTGAGGGAGAACTTTTGGCTCAAACTCCATATATAGTTTTAGGCTTTTATCAAGTTTTTACGCTTTATTTCAAGGGAGACGAACTCTAATCTTTGTACAATAAGAGAGAAGCTTTCTGAACCCTTTTGATTTTATGCAATCTTTTCATTAAATTCTTGCTATGGTTTATATTTCCATGATTGAGTAGTTTAATTGTTGGGTTTAAGGGTTTCAAAGGGGATTTTCATGGGTCGATAAATAGGAATTGTTTATGTTGAGGAGTTTAGAAGGAGTCTTTATCTTTGCTTTCATCTACTGCATATTGCTTGTTTGGCCAACTTGTGATTGAATCTATATTGATTATTGCTTGCACATCACTTGATTAATCGATTGGAACTAGTAATAAATGAGCTTAGCGCCATAACCTGCGAAAGTTGAGTTATGGAGTTAGGTAAACATATCGAATCTTAATCTCAATAATGCATATCTATCAATATATTTGCATGCGAGAGTTGAGTACTTAGGTTGTTTAGATATAGTTAGTCATCGCTACGAGAGTAGATTGATTGAATCACCAAGTGTATTTGAGTTATGAATCATATTTCACTGAATTTACATGCATAAACACCTGAATAAATTGATCCATGAACCCTGGAGATTCCCTGATGGCCAACGTTTGTTTTAACTAATTTACATATTTGCATCTTATTTTTAGAAAACAATCAAAACCAACTTTTTATTTTGTCCTAACTTAATTCTTTTCCCATAAATTTATAGTGTATCATTTTGGTCTTCAGTAGATTCGACCCTAAAGTACTACAATTGTCTACTGTGCATTTGCAGTTAGAACATTGTGTTTTTGGGTAAAACCTGACACACGTCCATCATCCTGAGCTTCAGGACTAACTTGACACAGTTGCTCGAGCAGCCAGAAGTTAAGACTGAAAAGGAAAGGTAAGGATGTTCAAGATTCTATCAAGCAAATAAAGACAAAGGTGATAAGTAAAAAACATTCGAATACTTCGTACAAGTCTAAACTGATGGACTTAGTATGCTAGTCCAAGCAGGTAAAACTCTATAAATACTCTTCTCTATAACGAGATAATGGAAATATTATTTTTACTATTTTTCTTTGTTGATATAAAAAAATGATGTATTTAATTTATGCTACGTGCGGAATTGTAATTCCCACGATGAAAATCAAATGATGTGTTGATATAAAAATATATTATTGATATATTTTCTTTTGATTTTTTTTGAAAATAAGTTTGACTCATGCTACGCTCGGAATTATAATTCACATGATTAGTAACTTACATTTCTTTGAACAGTTTTATTAAAAAATTTAATAATCATACATAAAATGTAATATATATTTGATAAAAAAAACTTTATGCTTTTCTTATGGACATATTTTATAATATGTAGCTTTAACATACTAATATTCTATTATTATACCTTAATTCTTTTATCTTCTGTTTATCTTAATATTTTAATATTTTATAAATGTATTAGTTTTTTATGTAGACATAAATTTGATTATTTATTATTATTTTTTGTTATTTTAAAAATATACAATATTTACTATGAGTTTTGATCAATTAGTTTTATAAAGCTAAAATATTTTTAAAATATATAAAAAAATACAAATTTTTGAAATTAAACTAATACAAAGTTATTTGTAAATGATAAAAGTGTATCCATTTTTTCTATAACATATCGATTTTAAATTTCATATTTTAAATTTCCACAAAATATATTTTAATCAAATTTTAATTTTAACTAAAATATATGTTGCACTTAAATCACATTAATATATATATATATTTCACATTTATTTAATAGTATATAACTTTTATTTTTCATTCCCCTATAAGTGGAACTTTATTTTTTTGTTTTTTCTGTGAAAAATTACATCACAAAACACATAAACTTTTTGTTTTAGAATTCGTTTTACACTTTTCTATAAATGTATATAATTTACTTTGTTTAAAACAAAATAGTTTCACTTAATCGTTTGTGTTTTCTTATTACTTTGTTTTATACAATTTTTATTTATTATATCATCTTAATAATTTATAAATAATATTAAATCTTTGATTTTGTTAATTTGAGGCCGAAAAAATCACATTTAATAATACAAATACATTTGCATTTTATGTAAGCATTTAATTCTATTTTATACTATTTGTTTACGATTAAAATTTATTGAATATTTAATAGTTCTTATAACATTTGTAACATAGCTAAATTTCATTAATTATTAATGAGGTATGCAAATTTAATAAAATAATAATTATTAAACCTAATACCATTTAAATAAGAGAAAATTGGTTGAATGGGTAGTTATGAAAAGTATAATTTGTAAAAATGGATGGATCACTATTTCAAATTTGCAAAATGGATAGTTTCGTTTGGGTCAGCCATAGTCACTCAAAAGATAATCTTTATTTTTATACTTATTTATTTTTATGCCATTATTGATTATTGATTAAATTTTAAAATTTTATTTTTTTAAAACATTGTTTTCCTGTTCAGAAAAAAGAAAATACGACGATAGAGAAAGAAGAAGATACGGCTGAAGAGGGACGGTGATGGTGTCAGTAACCGTGACGGTGACCGGGAAGGAGTAACGACGGAAGACACAACAGAAGAGATGGCGATGGCGGCGGAGAAGTAGGAAGGTACGAAGGTGACAGAGAAGGAGGAAGTCGCAGTGGAAAAGAAAGATGACGACGGCGACGGAGAAGGAGGAAGCCATGGAAAGGCTTCTGCAACCATCTTCTTCTTCAATTTATTATTTTCTCCTATTTTGCCTCCCAATTTGTTATTCTCTCATATCTGGTGGTGGGATTCGGAATTGCTTTATCGATGGGATCAAAGATTGTGAGCTTCGTGTCTTTCTCTTAAGTTTCAAGTTTAGATCTATTTAGAAGGGCACGATTTGCGAAGCTATGATAGGAATTGAGGCAGGAGATGAAATATGGTTTTGAATTGAAGAAGAAAAATATGTATTAAGGCTCAAATCGAAGATCTTCTCCGCGGTGTGAAAAACTCGCTGGATCCATAAATCACGACGTATCCGTCATCAAAAACAAGAGAATCTTGGACTATAAAGTTGTTAATCGAAAGATTACCTCCAGATTACGAAGAATTCGTAACCTTCATAGAAGAATTAGATCCGAGAGTAGGGATTTTTGCGCCATTAAGAAGGTTCCTTAGGCGTTCTTCTTCTTCTTATCGCCGTCTAGAATTCTCCTTAGCCTTCATCGTTATCCAACAAGGTCAGTCTCATATTTCTCTTGATTGTCATATGGTTCATGCTTGATCTTGATAATGGTACTAGTCATTTAGGGAAGATAAAGCTATTCTCTTTCTTGAGCAGTATCAATACGAAAAATCAGTGCCTACATGAATTAGTTCATTAAGGAATTTTTTTCTTTATGTAGAAAACGTATGAAATATGGATGTCAAAAGTTTAAGAATTTTAGTTCCTTTTTCTGGAATATTTGTTGCTCTTCTCAATACTACTTGTTGGATGTTAGCGATTTCAGAGCCTTAAAAAATATTGGTCGAAAAGGTATATTAGTTTAAGAATTATTTTTGTTAGCGAGAAGTAGAAAATGAAGTGATTGCAACCCCAATGATAAGAATTAAGAAGACAACGTCCGTAGTGTACAAATAAGAAAATGAACTGTACACGGTAGTGTACACGGACAAGAATGAAGTGTAAACGGTAGTTTTATTAACATTCATTTCCACTCTAACCTGCAATATACGTCGGTGCCACATCGTAAATTTTAGTAAGTTCTTAGGTATAAGTTAATCAAGGGACAACCGTTTTCTAGACTCCATAACACCATCTCATACACTAAGCCATACACCACATCATATATAAAGGTGTACACCGCACCAAACCATAAACGGTGGTGTAATCAATCAATTGATTTAAGAAAGTAAATAGTGTGTAACCAAATGAAAATGGAAGGTGTACACATTAGAAAATAGACGGTGTACACATTTTTGTATACCACCGTGTACACCTTCTATTTTCCATCCTAAACCTTAGTGTACACCGTCTATTTTCAATTCATGCGTACATTCATGGGTGTACACATCTCCGTAGTGTACACCGGTAATCATGTATACTGGTAACCATGTACACCTAGCTATACGTTGGTGTACACATTCCCGTACACCACTAATATCCAATAATCATCATTGTCCCTTTCCGTCTTTTCACACATCACCTCTATTAGTGGAACAGTAAAAAATGTCTATTTCTCCAATTTGTTATAGTTAATTACCCATATCTATAATTACTTTTTTAAAGTACCTACTTTCCTAAAATACTCTTTAAATAAATTATATTCTTATGAGTTTTGATTTTTATGATTTAAATTGAGATATGACTTCTCAAATTCGTTTAAAAACTCAATACTAAAGTATCAACTAATAAAGTATAGTTAATGTTGGGGATAAAATAATCCATTTTGAGTTAAGTGAATCGCCTGATGCCACATATCCTAAGGCTCTGGCAGGTCCCTTAGCTCTATTGGCGGATCTTAACTTTGAACAAAACCCTAGAGGTATTTGGGCCTGAATCAACAATGGCCCAAATAACTTGATGGATAGGGCCACCTGAGACTGATTCCCGTCCTGGGTATCACGTTCCATTACCCGGGGGGTTTTGGTCTGGAACTGAGTGGCCAGCCGAACATGTACCTCTTATCAGTACCCAGAGACGGCACTTGAGCCCGGGTTCCCGTATCAGGAACTCGGGATAAGTATGGATACTCTCGTTTAAATTTAGCCAAACGGTAAAAACTTCCACCTTATGCATGCTAGGGCAAAAAGCAACTGGTCCATACTCTGAGAACGATTAAAGCATAAAAGAACTACCTGGCATCAGACGCTGCCAACGGTACGGGATGGTCAGATCCAGTGATGCAGAACCGTATTGTCGGCCAAGTGGCACAAGGAGACAAGGAAGTTAGGTGAAAAGCACTCGGGTGCTTCGTATCGAGTTAAACCAAGAAGTTCAAACCCGATATCTAAGCCCAGGAAGGTAAAAATCTATAAATACTACTTTATTTCCTTCATAAAATGGATCCGATCTCTCGCCTAAAAACACTTACACTGAGTCCATTTCTCTCGAGACTAAGGCACATTCCCTGGAGTTTTAGTCTCATTCAGACTGATTAGGGCCATTCTTTCTGGATCTCTCGCAAGATTTCTCTTCTTTTCCAGTCGTCCCTTGACCGGAATCTATCCAAATACTATGTTTTCTTCTTCTGCCTCACCACAAATTTCTTGTCACCAAACATTCAAATACTCCGCTGACCATCCCTTGTTCGGCCCAAAATCACTATTTCTTTCTCTTATTTCTAGTTTTCCGACCTTCTTTCTATTGCTCTCCACGACTCTCTGTGGTCCTTTTCTCTTCTCTCTCTTTTGCTTTTTTCTGACTTGAGCATCAGAGAGCCGTCGAAAAACACTCCCAATCTTGTTTTTCCCGGCCTTCACGTGTTTGTTGATTGCGCAGGAGCGGGTTCCTCCAATGGTTGTTTAAGAGGACTAAAAATTCCCGAAACAATTTGGCGCTAGTAGGAGGGGGGGGAATAGACGCTCCACTAAAATCAACGGACATGACCGAATGGAGCCGAATCCTTAGATGCAATCGCCGAATCTTCGACGAGCTATACTGGAAAATCACCAACTCCGCGAACAGCTGAAGGAGGTGCTAGGGGCAATAAGCACGGAGAAGAGTGGATAGAAAGGTCCGACAAGCTGGTGTCCATTCCAAATCCGAAAGCCGAAAGACTGGACTGAAACGATGGCAGCACCGTGAAGCAATCCGGAACATCTGGACGGGAGTAGAGGACCTCATGGGAGGAAGGACCTAGTGGCGGTTCCCACGGGTGGATGTCCTTCACAGATCGTCACCATCTTCGGGTCGATGAGTCCCACGCAACCTGGAGTTAGAAAGTTCGTGCCCAGCCATGGGAATGTGGGAGTCACTTCTGAAGAACCCTATGACCCCTGTCACCCGTCATACAACTGGCTAGAGATGTCACACCCGCGTGGTGAAAAAGTAAATAAGGGCAAGACGGGAGTAAGAAACAACGCCAAGAAGAAGAAGAAGAAGGCCTTCGCCATGGAGGAGAACAAAACCGTGAAAGGAAAGCGGCAACGGACCACCAGGAAATAGGAAAGGATCTCTTGGAAAGATCTGAGAGCAGGAGGATGAGATTCCCGAAAGACCAGAGAACAAGCGGCATAACTTAACCGGAGGAAAGATGCAGGCATCATGGCCATTATCGAAAACTGGATTCGGAGATGCGACGACACTGCATGTCAAGTGAAAGCGCTTGATGATGGCGAAAAAGAAGAGAAGACGTGTCATTAGCACGCGCTTCTACCCGTAACAAAAGAGGGGCCACCTGTTGTGTCAATTTCTCTCTATCAATGGGACAAGGGGGAGGAGAACCCTGGTTCCAAGAAATATGGTGATTCCCATGTGATAAGGGAGACGATCCCTCGAATGGGGTTATAGGACTTCTAGAACAAGGAGCCAAAATCAAGACCAAAGTCAAGACTGCGTCTTAGACAAGCAAAAGGGCAAGAAACAAGACGGCAAAAAAGAAGTAAGAAGGCGGATTGCATTCATCTTGAGGTACATACAAAGGGGTTTGTTAGGATCAGAATGCTTAAAAGTCAACAACCGCCTCAACGGCAACAACAAAAAAGAGGGAATCCCGACCCTATGGAGATTCGGGAGAGCGAACCCGCTTCAGCCCTTGGTAGTTTCCAGGAGTAACGCGAACGGCTTCAATTGCATCACCAAAAGCAATGGGGGGGCACAAGGGCGTCGCTTTCGCCACCCGACCTCTATCTCGATGACTCGTCCTCTGCCACAGCTTGGCGTCTCTCCGTCTCCAATGCCTGACGTCTGGAACAAGAAGGGATAACCAATTCATTGATCGGGGGCCCAGGACGAGACGTATCTCGAAGCGGAAGAGTAAGCTCAACCAAATTGAGACCGAACCATATCGCAGCTAGCGTGAGCACCGATTCTATAAAAAATGAGGGAACTCGGGAAAGAAGCTCGATTGACAACCATATAAAATCAATAGAGAGCAAGGCATGAAGAACAACAAAGAAAAAAGGGTTACCCGAGCGGACAAATGGTTTCCCTGTAGAGGCGGTCAATGAACTTTTATCCAACACCTCATCTCGAATAAGGAATGACGAGTCGCAAAAGGAAGCGGGAAGCTTGTACAGGTCAACGGGGAACTCATTGTAGGCGGGTGTGTCTTGGGGAACAGCTCATGGGAAAGACACACCAAGAAAGATCAGGGGAAAGAAGAGTTAACATCCAAAATAATATCAAAGCCCGCGACTAATTAAATTCAATAGCCTAACCAGGGAGGAGCTGGGATGATCTGCTATGAAGAAGAAAAAGAAACTTATCCATGCCTAAAGGAGGGACCAGAAGTATGGGCAAAGAAACTGGTGTGGGTCTCCCCCGATCGTTGCGACTAATTAGTGCAAACCGCCGAGAGGTGCCCGACATAAGTTCAGTACGGAAAGCTCCGGCAACCTGTTTAGCAGAGATGTCAAGAGAACCTAAAATGCGTGGATCAGACCCCACGTAGTGAGGCCTAGTTGGGCCAGGGCCAATTGTACAAGCTCGCAATAATCGATCATCAACTGCGATGGCTTGCCCCGGAACCCGGCGAGAAAACTAGACGAATATACTATCGTGAAACCGTTTGGGGGTGAAGTTGGATCAACCCACTGTTCTGGGATATAGAGTTGATAATAAGATGAAGAAGAGGCATCGTCTTCAGAGATCTCTAGACGGTGCCCCTCATATGCCAGAAAGGGGGACATAGGAGGCAAGGACAGAATGGAAGATGGAGAAGACGAGTTGGAAGACATCGTTGCGACTGTACCAGAGAAAAGTTGTGGGGGTCAAAATCAATACAATTAGATTTGTCACGAAACTTTTAAGGGATCTGAAACTTTTGCGTATGAACCACGGAAACGAAGATCCAAAGATGGTTTTATTAAGCTGTTTCGAAAAGTTTTTGCGTACAAGAGTTTGAGAACAAAAAGTCTAGGGTTTTGCTCAGTAAATTGCGGATCCCTTTCTCAAATGGGTACATGTCTATTTATACATGAATCAGTCGGCTAGCCCTTTTCCAAAACGATAAAGGAAAACTTCCTTATTCTTCGTGATTTCCTTTTCGCAATTCGGTTATGACATCTTGGGCTTTACAGCTGGGCTCGGCCTCCAACTTCTCTCGAGCTCGCCAGCTCGTCGGCTCGTCGTCATGTTGCCGAGTTTGCCGGCTTGCCGAGCTCGCGGGCTCGTCGTCATGTTTCAGAGCTCGCCTGTTTACGGATCTTGCCGAGTTCGCATGCTCGTCATCATGTTGCCAAGCTTGTCGGCTCGCCGTGTTACCAAGCTTGTCAATGTGTTGCCGAGCTCGCCTGCTTGCCGGCTCGCTGTGTTGCCGAGCCATGACTTCATATGGAATAGACTTCGTATAGAATTGGCTTCGGCCATGACTTCGTATAGAATTGGCTTCGGCCATGACTTTGTATGGAATCGACTTCGGCCTCACTGTCTTCGGCCACACTATCTTCGGCCACACTGTCTTCGGCCACACTGTCTTCGGCCACACTATCTTCGGCCACACTTTCTTCGTATAGAATTGACTTCGTATAGAATCGGCTTCGACCACACTATCTTCGGCCACACTGTCTTCGTATAGAATTAACTTCGTATACAATTGACTTCGGCCGTATTGGCTTCGGCCACGTTGTCTTCGGCCACGTTTTCTTCGGCCACATTGGCTTCGGCCACGTTGTCTTCGGCCAGCATTGGCTTCGGCCAAGTTATTTTCAACCAGGATTGGCTTCGGCCACGTTGTCTTCGGCCACATTGGCTTCGGCCACGTTGGCTTCGGCCAGGATTGGCTTCGGCCACGTTGTCTTCGGCCACATTGGCTTCGGCCATATTGGCTTCGGCTAAGTTGTCTTCGGCCAAGTTGTCTTCGGCCAAGTTGTCTTCGGCCACATTGGCTTCGGCCATGTTGTCTTCGGCCAGGATTGGCTTCGGCCACGTTGGCTTCAGCCATATTAGCTTCGGCCAAGTTGTCTTCGGCCAGCATTGGCTTCGGCCAAGTTGGCTTAGGCCTTAGCTGCTTCGTTAGCTTAGGCCTTGTCCGATCCATCATACTTCTATACTTAGTCATTTTCCATTGATCTCAGCTGGATGGATTCTGACCCCAACAAAAGCGATAACCACGAAGATGAACCAATAGTCTCAAGAAGAAATAAGGCCAGGAGACAAGAAGTGGGAGCCGGACGAAGGATAAAGAGATAAAGCAAATAACAGCGGGAGAAGAAGCGTATCATCGATAATAAAGCGCCAGAGGAGGAAAGCAAACTGGTACCTCGTAAAACGGAAGCATGGAGGAGAAGAATAGTGAATCAACCGTCCACATGTTGAACGTCGAATGGCTCAGCGCGATGAACGAGGAAGGAGAAATTATGATGTCGCTGTTACACAAAACCAAGTATAATAGGTCATGTCGATTCACCGCTTGCACATTCAATGAGGAAAGAAGTACCGCCCCAGCCCAAAAAGCCCAACAACTAAAGATGACGCTACACTCCCTCTTCCGTGTAAGTGTATATAAAGAAAATAATAATAAATAATAACAAAAAAAAATAATGTATTTTATTATTTCCATTACCACAATATATATCTGCTAAAGGGAGCCTAGTTTCCCGAAAGTGCCCCGCTCGGGGTACCGCTCGATGCGATTCGGTTTTAGGAATCAGGATTGTTCCACCGACTCTATCCTCCAAAATGTTGGATCCATCTAGTAGTTTCGAGGGGGCAGGTCGCTTGACTTAGGTTATCGTAACCTTTGCTGGAGTTTTCATGTTTCCCGCCATGTCTCCGGACTCAGGTTATCGCTTCCTTCGAGAGGGATCTCGAGCCGTCCCTGGTCTTCGGACTCAGGCAAAGGCCTTCAGAGATCTGGTGCCCACGGGTCTCCAGACTCAGGCTCCGACCTCCATTTGGATTCTCGTGCTCCCAGGTCTACTGACTCAGGCTCTGGCCTCCTTTAGGTTTCTCATGCCATCAGATCTTTAGACTCAGGCTACGACCTCCAAAGATGTCTTTATGGCTCTCAAGCTTCTGTGCCCTATATACTTGTGTTTATACCTACAGGGATGTTCCGGTGGTCTAAAATCTTAACGCATGCTCGTACGATTGCGTTATTGATTTAGACACCCGAAAAGAAAACTTTAACTCGTAGAAGAGGGAAAAATCTTAAAACATTCTCGTACAACTGCGTTATTGATTCAGATACTCGGAAGGAAAACTTAAACTCACAGGAAAGGAGATGGTAGCCCTATACATTGTGGGAGTCGAAATCAACACAATTAGATTTGTCGAAGGTTTGTTAAGAGGGGTGAAATTTCTGCGTATGAACCACGAAAGCGAAGACCCAAATATCGTTTTTATTAAGCTGTTTCGAAAAGCTTTTCGTACAAGTGTTTGTCGAGCAAAAAAGTCTAGGCTTTTACTCAGTAAATTTCGGATCCCTTTTTCAAGAGACGTACATAGATATATATACTAGTTTGAGTCGGCCAGGCCAATTCCAAAGAGATAAGAAAACTTCCTAATCCTTCGAGATTTCCATTTAGCTAAGTCGGCTTGGCTTCATGGGCTTTCGTCTTGACGTCGGGTATAGATGGGCTTGTTGAATTCGTATAGAAATGACTTCGACCACATCGTCTTCGGCCATGATTTCGTATGGGATTGGCTTCAGCTGCGACTTAATCTTCGGCCATGTTGTCTTTGTGTAGTAATGACTTCTGCCGTGGCTTCGTATAGAAACGACTTCGTATAGAAATAACTTTGGCCACATCGTCTTCGGCCATGATTTCGTATGGAATTGGCTTCGGCTGCGACTTTGTCTTCGGGTACGTTGACTTCGGCCAAGCTTGGCTTCGGCCGCGGCTTCGTATAGAAATAACTTCATATGGAAATGACTTCGGCCAGACTGACTTCGGCCAAGCTTGGCTTCAGCCAGGCTTGGAGCTCCTCGCCGAAGTGGAGCTCGTGTCACGGCCGAAGTGGACTCATATCAAGGCCGAAGTGGACTCATACCATGGCCGAAGTGAGCTCGTGTCGTGCCGAAGTGGACTCGTATCACGGCTGAAATGAGCTCGTATCGTGCCTAAGTGGATTCGTATCATGGCCGAAGTGAGCTCGTATCGTGCCTAAGTGGATTCGTATCACGGCCGAAGTGAGCTCGTATCGTGCCGAAGTGGACTCGTATCACGGCCGAAGTGGGCTCGTATCGTGCCTAAGTGGATTCGTATCATGGCCGAAGTGAGCTCGTATTGTGCCTAAGTGGATTCGTATCACGGTCGAAGTGAGCTCGTATCGTGCCGAAGTGGACTCGTATCACGGTCGAAGTGAGCTCGTATCGTGCCTAAGTGGATTAATATCACGGTCAAAGTGAGCTTGTATCGTGCCTAAGTGGATTCGTATCACGGCCAAAATGAGCTCGTATCGTGCCGAAGTGGACTCGTATCACGGCCGAAGTGGATTCATATCACGGCCGAAGTAAGCTCGTATCGCGCCTAAGTGGATTCGTATCACGACCGAAGTGGATTCGTATTACGGCCGAAGTGGACTCGTATTACGGCCGAAGTGAACTCGTATCACGGCCGAAGTAAGCTCGTATCGTGCTGAAGTGAGCTTGTATCGCGGCCAAAGTGGACTCGTATCGCGGCCGAAGTCGACTCGTATCACGGCCGAAGTGGACCTCTTTTTGCGGAAGTGGTTCTCGCCGTGCCGAAGTAGTGTTTCACCGAAGTGGTCCTCTTTGTGCCAAAGTGGTTCTCCCTGAAGCGATCCCTTGCCGAAATGAAGGCTGTGCCAAAGTCTCCGCAGCGATTTTCCAGGTCGTGTTCACCCTCTGGGTTTTTCTCCAGGTCAATCATCGGATTCGTTCTGTCCACAGTCTGCGTGTTTGTTTCTTGTGCTGCCGCGTTCAGTTCGGTGGTTGCGGTTGGTTGGTTCAACGGAGGTAATCCGCCTTGGGTTCTCGGTGCATGGTGAGGCGTTGAGAAATCGAGGGCTGTTGGATTGAGACGTCGAAGGAGGCGCCTTATTAGGTCAACTCCTGAGCCCCTACCGCGGGCTCGGCTCACCGTCGCAAGGACTTCCAGCTTATCGGTCATCATTGTGTTCAGCTTATCCTGCTCTTCTGCCTTTTTGAGCAGCGTCTCTAGCATTGTCTTTATCTGAGTCAAGACTTCCGGGCTCGTCTCAAAAACTGCAAGCGCTGGTGCATCTTTCGCTCTGGATCCATCGACCCCGGTGTCCTGCGGGTCATCGGTTCATCTTTCTCCGTTGCCAGTCATCTTCTTCGGATCGTTCGTACGGTGGTTCCTTGGTGTAAGAAAGTTTCAAAGCCCCTTCCTTCTAGCGCAAAATTGTGGGAGTCGAAATCAACACAATTAGATTTGTCGAAGGTTTGTTAAGAACAGAAATCTCCAGCTGACGTCAAGATGATGGCCCATGAAGCCAAGCCGACTTAGTTAAACGGAAATCTCGAAGGATTAGGAAGTTTTCTTTATCTATTTGGAATTGGCCTGGCTGACTCAAACTAGTATATATATCTACGTACATCTCTTGAAAAAGGGATCCGAAATTTACTGAGCAAAATCCTAGACTTTTTTGCTCGGCAAACACTTGTACGAAAAGCTTTTCAAAACAGCTTAATAAAAACCGTCTTTGGATCTTCGTTTTCATGTTTCATACGTAGAAATTTCGAGCAAAAAAGTCTAGGGTTTGTCTCAGTAAATTTTGGATCCCTTTTTCAAGAGATGTACATAGATATATATACTAGTTTGAGTTGGCCAGGCCAATTCCAAATAGATAAGGAAAACTTCCTAATCCTTCGAGATTTCCATTTAGCTAAGTCGGCTTGGCTTCATGGGCTTTCGTCTTGACGTCGGGTATAGATGGGCTTGTTGAATTCGTATAGAAATGACTTCGACCACATCGTCTTCGGCCATGATTTCGTATGGGATTGGCTTCAGCTGCGACTTAATCTTCGGCCATGTTGGCTTTGTGTAGTAATGACTTCTGCCGTGGCTTCGTATAGAAACGACTTCGTATAGAAATAACTTTGGCCACATCGTCTTCGGCCATGATTTCGTATGGAATTGGCTTCGGCTGCGACTTTGTCTTCGGGTACGTTGACTTCGGCCAAGCTTGGCTTCGGCCGCGGCTTCGTATAGAAATAACTTCGTATGGAAATGACTTCGGCCAGACTGACTTCGGCCAAGCTTGGCTTCAGCCAGGCTTGGAGCTCCTCGCCGAAGTGGAGCTCGTGTCACGGCCGAAGTGGACTCATATCAAGGCCGAAGTGGACTCGTATCACGGCCGAAGTGAGCTCGTGTCGTGCCGAAGTGGACTCGAATCATAGCCGAAATGAGCTCGTATCATGTCTAAGTGGATTCGTATCACGGCCGAAGTGAACTCATATCGTGCCTAAGTGGATTCGTATCACCGCCGGAGTGAGCTCGTATCGTGCCGAAGTGGACTCGTATCACGGCCGAAGTGGGCTCGTATCGTGCCTAAGTGGATTCGTATCATGGCCGAAGTGAGCTCGTATTGTGCCTAAGTGGATTCGTATCACGGTCGAAGTGAGCTCGTATCGTGCCGAAGTGGACTCGTATCACGGTCGAAGTGAGCTCGTATCGTGCCTAAGTGGATTAATATCACGGTCAAAGTGAGCTTGTATCGTGCCTAAGTGGATTCGTATCACGGCCAAAATGAGCTCGTATCGTGCCGAAGTGCACTAGTATCACGGCCGAAGTGAGCTCGTATCGCGCCGAAGTGGATTCGTATCACGGCCGAAGTGGACTCGTATTACGGCCGAAGTAAACTCGTATCACGGCCGAAGTGAGCTCGTATCGTGCTGAAGTGAGCTTGTATCGCGGCCGAAACGGACTCGTATCGCGGCCGAAGTCGACTCGTATCACGGCCGAAGTGGACCTCTTTGTGCCGAAGTGGTTCTCGCCGTGCCGAAGTGGTTCTCGCCGAAGCGATCCCTTGCCGAAGTGAAGGCTGTGCCGAAGTCTCACCGTGCCGAAGTGGTTTTCGCCATGCCGAAGTGTTGTTGTGCCGAAGTGGTATTCGCCGAAGCGATCCCTTGTCGAAGTGAAGGCTGTGCCGAAGTGGTTTTTGCCGTGCCGAAATAGAGCTCGTATCACGGCCGAAGCTGTCTTCGGCCAAGCTTTCTTAGTCCAAGTTGTCTTTGTCCAAGCTTTCTTCGGCCAAGATGGCTTCGACCACGATGGCTTCATCCGATCCATTGTATTTTGATACTTAGCCATTTTCCATTGATCTCGGCTGGGTGGATTCTGACCCCAACATACATGCAGGGCTGTTCCGGTGGTCAAAATTCTTAACACATGCTCGTACGACTGTGTTATTGATTTATATACCCGGAAGGAAAACATATAACTTGCAGGAGAGGGGAAGGCTCATCCGTTGCCCGAGTCCAAGTCTGCCCGGGCCCGAGACTCGGACTCGAACAATCGATGGGGCAATTGTTGGGGATAAAATAATCCCCTTTGAGTTAAGCGAATTGCATGATGTCATGTATCCCAAGCCTCAGGTGGGTCCCTTAGCTCTATTGGCAGAGCTTATCTTTGAACAAATCCCTAGAGGTATTTGGACCTGAATCAACAATGGCTCAAATAACTTGATTGGTAGGGCCACCTGAGACTGATCCCCGCCCCAGGTATCATGTTCCGTTATCCGGGGGGGTCTGGGTCTGGAACTGAGTGGCCAGACGAACAGGTACCCCTTATCAATACCTGAAGACGGTGCTCGGAGCCCGGGTTCCCGTATCAGGAACTAGGGCTAGGTATGTATATCTTTCTGAGGCGCTAAGTTCAAATTATTTCGAATACTCTCGTTTAAATCTTCGGTCAAAGGGTAAAAACTTTCACCTTATGCGTGGTAGGGTAAAAAGCAAGTGATCCATACTCGGAGAACGATTAAAGCACAAAGGAACTGATTCCGAGGGAACACCCCGGCATCAGACCCATCGCGTCAAACACTGCCAACGGTACGGGATGGTCAGGTCCAGTGATGCAGAGCCGTATTGTCGGCCAAGTGGCACAAGGAGGCAAGGAAGTTAGGTGAAAAGCACTCGAGTGCTTTGTACCAGGTCAAACCCAGAAGTTTACACCCGACCAACTAAGGACGCGGAACCAGTATCCAAGCCCGGAAATGTAAAAATCTATAAATACGATTTTATTTCCTTCATAAAACTGATCTGATCTCTCTCCCTAAAAACACTTACACTGAGCCCATTTTTCTCGAGACTAAGGCCCATTCCCTGGAGTTTTAGTCTCATCCAGGCTGATTAGGGCCATTCTCTCCGGATCTCTCGCCGGGTTTCTCTTCTTTTCCAGTCCTCCTTTGACCGGAATCTCTCCAAATACTCTGTTCCTTCTTCTGCCTCACCACAAATTTCTTTCCACCAAATGTTCAAATACTCCACGGACCATCCCTTGTTCGGTCCGAAGTCACTCTTTCCTTCTCTTATTTCTAGTTGTCCGACCATCTTTCCCTTGCTCTCAACGACTCTTGTGGTCCTTTATCTTCTCTCTCTTTTGCTCTTTTCTGACTTGAACGTCGGAGAGCCGTCGGAAAACACCCCTAATTATGTTTTTTCAGGCTTTCACGTGTTTGTTGATTGCGCAGGAACGGATTCCGCCAGTGGTTGTTTAAGAGGACTAAAAATCTCTGAAACAGTTAATATATAAATTTAAATTTTAACTAAAATTATAAAATTAATTGTAAGAGATGATGTGGCAAATATCAATAGTTTTTAAAATATTAATGATATCATCTATATATTATTAATTTTATTATATTATTATATAAATATAAATTAATCACTAATAATTTAATAAAATCAATTAAATGATGACTTGCAGTGGAAAGAAAAGTGTGAAAAGATATATATATATATATATATATATATACTTGCTCAAGTTTTTGCTTACCATTTACTATATGACATTTTTTTCAATTCTTCCTCTGTATCTATTCCTTTTCACTCCACCTTTGGTCATATTTTATTTCCTCTTCGCTCCTTTTCATTCATTTTCTTCTTCATTCGTATTGTTTTTTGATACACAGAGTTTTAATCCTATATTAAACTACTGCAAGTGCATAGCAAATATTGTAGTAATGTAGGGATCAAATCCACAAGCACCAAGTGTCACACTACGATTCGTTAAGAGTGAAACTAAGCTAAGACAAAAATATAGTTTGTTTGTTTTGATGCAAGGAAAGTATTAAGAAAATCGAAGTAAACTATGAATTAAAAGCATTGGCCATCAGGAAATTTGCAGGGATTCATGCATACATAATTAGATAAATCGTCAGGAAAAACATTGATAATCGTTTTAGAACTCGAAGCACGAAATCAAATTGACCTACTGTCGTAGTATCAATTACTGTGTCTAACAACCTAAGATTCTAAACTGTCGTTTGAATTCAAAAGGTTAAACATGCATTAAATTCAAGTTGGATATGTTCACAAAACATCCTAACATCGACTTTCGTTGGCTAGAGATGCTTTGCTCATATAAGTTCTTTCGGACTTTAAAAAAAACATTTTTGGTGCGTTAAAATACCTAAGATCAGAAACTAGGTAGCTAATCAAGTTTCAGCAATAAGAACAACCTAGATGAAGAAACCAAGTTATCAATCTCTAAATCAACATCTTAATTCAATTAAACCCTGAAATCCTTTTGAAATCCTAAAACCCAATTGGAAAATTACTCAGACATGGATGCAGAGAAACAATAAGAAGATGAAGAAAAACTCATGATCAAATAAATAGAAATCCAAAGGGGTTCAGAAATCTTCTCAAAGATGTAGAATTAGAGATCCGTCTCCCCAAAACCTACAAACTCCAAAAGCCAAAAGGCTGACTAAAAAAATCAAGTGCCTCCACAATAATCATGTTCTGGTTGAAAACCCTTGGCAAACCCCAGTAAAATAAGAAAATCTGAAAAATTTCCTTTTTCTGATCGGTTTAGGCCTGGATCGATCGATCTGAGGGTGGAATGGTCGATCTCCTCCTTGAATGGTCGATATGAAATGTTACGGACTTCTGGATCGATCGATCTGGTCTGGAATGATCGATCTGGCCTTGAATGGTCGATCCAAAGTGCTATGGTGGAATGGCTTGAAGTTGGATCGATCGATCCATGTGTATATCGATCGATCTGACCCATTTTATGCTCCTTTGCTTCCATTTTTTTCTCCTTATGTTTTAAACTCCATACAATCGTGTTTCAACCTGAAAAAACTCTAAAAACATAGAAAAGACTCGAAAACATCTGAAAACTTGGGTTAGAACGCATAAAAAAACGCAATATATCATTCTTTTGGTGGGTTAGTCAAAACCTTAGTTTATTTAACGCCAGTATTGCCATTTGTGGTTTGAAGCTGAATAACTTACCAAATTTTAGCCTCTTGATTCATCATGAAGACACAACAATCATTAGAATTCATATGTGTTATTCTCTTATTTTTGAAAAAAGATGGTCATTCACTTTCATAAATTGTTCATCAAATGGTCAGTCACGCTATATATTTCATGTGTTATTCTCTTATTTTTGAAAAAAAAATGGTCACTACACCATTTCACTATTTTTTTATTGGACGATTCTCAAAAATAACACATTTTTAAATTTTTTTTTTTTTTCTAAATAGCACCACTAGTTTTTTTTTTTTAAATATCATGTTGGTGTTAGGTTTGTACTCAAACCCGGTCCACTGGAAAACCCGCTTGGTGGAGATATCGATCCGTTTAACAAGGCCAACTAGCAAGGCCTTCGGAAGCAGTAGGAAGATTTTACTACGAGCTGCGCAGTGAAAGACAGTCCGGCGCTAACAAACCTGAACCAGTAAAAAATGAGATCTCAGAGTGGTGAGGAAAATTCGGGATCATGATCAGAATATGCTGCGGGAATATAGGAACAGGTGGACGTGAGGTTTCCGAATCATCTGCTCTTGAAAAACCTGCTGTAATGGTCATTGAGTCTCAAAAACAAAGCATATTTTCCTAAAAAAGGTCATCATTCCCAACAAAATTTTAACTCAATAAAACAATTTGGACTGACTCAAAGAGAAAACAAAAGAAAGAAAATAGTGTTAGTAAACGATAAACACCCTCCCCCAGACTTACTTTGCACCGTCTCGGTGTGAAAATAAATCAAGAGAGAGGAAAAACAGCGCAAAATAAATTAATGATGAGATTTTTTTCCCTTTTTTGGTTTTTAACCTGAAACACTTAAAACCAAAATCAAAAATTAAAAAATAACTGAAAAACGAAGTATGTACACTTACCGGTGGGTTGCCTCCCACCAAGCATTTGTTTTAAGTCATTAGCTTGACTTCGGTCTCATGTATCAGTCAAGAAGATGAGCATGGGAACTTGCTCCAAAACAAGTTTCCCAATCAGTAATCTTCAGCTTCAGAACCTTGCTCAAAATACCTTTCACAACTTCTTCACCTTTCTATTTCAACTCTGAAGTGAGAATAGCTCTAACTTAAGAGAAAGGTTTCGAAATTCCTTTTCACTTCACCTTGTACTCAATCGTGTCTCCAACACATCTCTGAGATACCAAAATCATATGAGAATCTCTCTTGATTCATTGGCTCTTCACCTTCCCATGTACCTTTGCCTTTTTACGGGATTCCTTGGTAATGATGTGTGGATCTCCATCCAGGACTTCCTTGACCTCCCTCTTAGCAAGAAGCTCTTTCATTGTCTCGATTGGCAACTTCTCCCCACTGATAATGGTCACACAAGATGCAATTCTGGTTGCTTCATTAGTGGGTATGGCTTTGTAGAAGATATTTTTTGTCAATATTGGAGAATTAGACTCTCCTATTAGGCAGATGTACAACTGCACCCATTGTGGCCATAAATGGTCTCCCAAGGATCAGAGGCATATCAGAATCTTTAATCATCTCCACCACCTGGAAATCAGTAGGAACAAGACAGTTTCCTACTTGAACATGTAAGTCATGAATGGTGCCTTGTGGAATCGTGGTGAAAGAATCTGAAAACTTGAGAGATATATAAGCAGGTCTCATCTCAGCAATCTCGAGCTTCTCTGAAATAGCCTTAGACATCAGATTAATAGAAGATCCAGAATCACAGAAAGATTCTTCAAATTCAACTCCTGAAATAGAACATGGAACCACAAACTTCCCAGGGTCTTCCACCTTGCACAGTGTCTTCATAGGCGATGGTGTATTCCTTGCTTCAACAAAGAGGGCTTTGACGATTGTAAGACTCTTCTTGGTATCCTTAGAGAACTTGCGATATGCAGAATCGCCTCTAAGTGTATCTTCAAACGAGATATCAGGAGAAAGCTCTCTCACCATCTTATTGAACTCTGCTAGTTTCGTTTCATCAATATCATCTTGTAGTCCTTGAGGGTATGGGATTCTAGGGATGTATGGTAATGATTATGCAGCTTCCTCTACTTCTCCCCCATGTAAGCGACACTGGCACAGTCTCCATCTTACCCTGAACTGATATTACATTGCAGTGCTATCTGGGATTTGTCTCAACTTTTCCTGGAAGAGTCCCTGATGATCGCTTGGCTGATGCTGAGATCTAAGCTACCTGAGTGTCAAGCTTTTTCACATGATTGCAGACGGCTTCGTACTTACCATTGAGATCATTGTACATGTTATCCACCTTGACGTTGATCTCGTTAGCAGAATTTTGTTGGTTGAGTGAAAGATGTTGCATAAAAACCTTGAGTTCATCTTGAGAGTCATTCGAGGAACTCGCAGGAGCTTGGAATGAGGCTGGAACTGTCGATTGAAAGTTGTTGAATGGCTATTTCTGCTGAAATCCACCTTGAAATCCGTTCTGACCCTGATTTTGCACGAACAGTTTCCCCTGAAAAAAATCCTGAGAAAAGTTATTCTGAAAATCCTGGTTTTGTAGGCCCGTCTGTCCTGTAAATCCCTGAGAACCACTGATGCCCGCATTTTGCACGAACGACTTTCCCTAAAATTGTTGACCCTGAGCGATAACCTGTTGTGGGTAGACCTGATCTTGAGGATTTTTGACATTTGTGCTCTTGTATGACAAATTTGGGTGATTTCTGTAGTTCTGGTTGAACCCTTTGTTTTGTACGAACCCTTGTCCATTAACATAAATCACTTCATGCAGCTCATTAGTCTCTTTTCAGCAAATTCCTGACAGAAAACTGCATCTATTCCATTTTCACAAAGTTGCACGCCTCTCTGACTTGCCTTCAACAGCAAATTCAATTTCTCATTCAATTCGTCAATCTTCTGAGATTCCACACTGTTGACACGTTTAGACCTGTCATACTCAACACATCGATTGTTGGAACTTGCAGCCAAGTTCTCAATCAGTTGGTATGCTCCTTCCTTACTCTTGGTCATGAAGTCTCCATTGCTTGCAGCATTGAGAGCGTTCTTGTAATTCCATTCAACTCCATCGTAGAAGATGCTTAAAATCTACTCATCTGAATACCCATGATGAGGCCACTCTCTACGATACTCCTTGAATCTCTCCCAAGCATCACAGAAAGACTCTCCTGAATGATGCTGGAAAGTAGTGATCTTGTTCCTCAGCGAAGCTGTCTTGGATTTAGTGTAGAAGTGATCCAAGAAAGCAGCCATGCATTCATCCCAAGTTTTCAATGATCCAGGAGGTAGAGACTTGAGCCATCTCGATGCCTTGTCCGCTAGAAATAAAGGAAAAAGCTCGCACTTGAGGTAATCAGCAGGTACCCCATTCGACTTAGTAGTGGTGGAGATCTCTTCAAAATTCTCTATGTGATCCATTGGATTCTCAGCTGGCAGACCATGGAACACATGCTGCTTCACCAATGCGATCATCTGAGGTTTGATCTCATAGTCCGCTCTCGCAATGGCTGGTGCACAAATCGCAGCTCTATTCTGGTAGAACGTGTGAGGTGTGTCCACATCTCCAATGGCGGGCTGCTGTTGTTATTGATGCAACTGTTGCAAGTGCTCTTGTAGCCTCTGAAGTTTAGCTGCTGTAGCAAGTGCTTGGTTTTCAATATTATCACCCATCGTGACTTGAATCGACTTTGCTTTTCTGTTCGTTCGCTCTAGCCTTGTAAGTTCCTGGTTGTTGAAGTTAAAAAGGTTTTCAGATCATTTGCTTCTTCTCTGCATACACTTGAAACACACAAGAAAGCAAGATAGAACTTGTTAGTAAATCTTAGACTAAATTTCAGTCTCAAATTCGAAGGTAACGCAATTGGTCCCGGCAACAGCGCCAAAACTTGATACACATAGTTTTAACCCTATATAAACTACTGCAAATGCACAGCAAGTGTTATAGTAATGTAGAGATCGAATCCACAAGGACCAAGTGTCACACTACGATTCTATAAGAGTGAAACTAAGTTAAGACAAACATATGGTTTGTTTGTTTTAATGCAAGGAAAGTATTAAGAAAATCGAAGTAATCTATGAATTAAAAGCATTGGGCATCAGAGAATTCGCAGGGATTCAGGCATAGAAAAAAAAATAGATTGAAAAGATTAGAGATGTATATAGAGAAAAAAAATTATAATTTTTTTCAAATAAATATTTTCTATTTCATTAATTCTCTTGCAAATTAACTTTTTGTACATTGGATTCTCGGTTGATGTGCTCTTGAGGCATAAGTCCGATAAAAAAAAGATATGATCATTTCTTTCCAGCAATTTGGTTGAAGTTATATTTTCATTTATATGTTAAATTGTCTCCCCCACGCCAGTTACAATGCTAGCCTAATGGTCATTCACTTTCATAAATTGTTCATCAAATGGTCAGTCGCTCTATATATTTCATATGTGATATTCTCTTATTTTTGAAAAAAAATGGTCACTACACCAATTTACTATTTCTTTATTGGACGATTCTCAAAAATAACATATTTTTAAGTTTTTTTTTTTTTAAATAGCACTACTATTTTTTTTTCAAAAATATCATGTTGGTATTGCGTTTGTACTCAAACCCGATCGGCCCGCTTGGTGGAGATATCGATCCATTTAACAGGGCCCACGAGCAAGGCCTTCGGAAGCAGTAGGAATATTTTACTACGAGTCAAAAAGAAATAGCAATACCAAATCTGAACTGTGGACTGAAAGACAGCTCGGCAATAACAAATCTGAACCAGTCAAAAAGGAGATCTCCAAATGGTGAAGAAAATCCGGGATCGTGATTAGAATATGCCGCGGGAATAAAGAAAAATGTAGACGTGACGATATCCTATAAATACAGCAAAGCTAGCTCCAAATAAACTAATTCCAATCGGATTGATTCAGACTTACACAAAAACACTTCGTATTGCGCTCTTTTATACTTTTTCATCTCTTTAGAAATCCGTTGTATTAATCTTGATTCATTGATCATATTAATACAAATCTATTTCGTTATTTCCAATCTCTTTTATTTTGGGTTCATAACGAGGATTTATGCTTTAATTCTCTTTTTATATTTATCAAATACTTAATTGCGGATTTTGGGATCCACATATCACTAAAAAAATTTGTTTTCCAAAAATAGCACAAAACTAAAACTAAAATTTAAATCCTCAAAACTAAATCCTAAAACCCTCAAAAATAAATTATAACCCCTAAAAATTAAACCTTAAACCCAAAATATTAAACACAAATCCAAAATTATAAATTATAAATCCTTAATAATCATTTTCGATATTTGTGATATTTTTGGAAAGAATAAATTCTTAATGATATTTTTAAAAAAAAAACTAATAATGTAGAAGAAAAACTTATTTTAGTTATATTTTAATGAATTTATCTTCTTTCTTTATTTCCTCGTGTGCGACTCCTAGAGATTCAATAGCCTAGCGAAGAAAAATCTTACGAGGTGCGACTCCTAGAGATTCAATAGCCTAGCGAAGAAAAATCTTACGAGTGTTCCATGTTTAGTATCCAAACTGGATTTGCTAATATCTTTGCTCCATAAATTCATTAAATTTTCGATAAATGTGTTCCCTCTTCTGCAAAATTTTCACTAAATTCAAATAATAATGAACACTTGATGATCATAATAGCTTTATTAGTTTATTAAGTGAAATATTAAATGAACACTTGAACATAATAGTAGTTTTATTATGACTTTGTTTTTATAGTTAATTTGGTAATTGGTAATGAGAAATATTTTATTTAAGAAATAAAAAATTCATAAATATTAGCAAATAACAAAAAACTATTGATAAAAGTTTGGGATGAAATTTAACTCGTAAATGGATAAAATTATATATTCATAAATAAGAATAACATGTCACTAGAAAAAAATTATGTGTCTCACAACGATATGAGTAAAACCGTCGAGGGATGTCCATTTCAAGTATAAGGACGGATAGTAGTAAATAAAGATCGAGAACGGATAATTCATATATTTAAAATATGAAATAGAAAATTTGGATAACGGATAGGATTCATGTAATTTGGATAGCTAAAATCACTACCAAAACTGTCAATAATTCTCGTAAAGGTCAAATCTAAGATTGGTGGTATAATTTAAAAACAAATGGTGAAATTTGAGGTATTTTTTTAAAAATTGAGTATTTTTGGATAATTTTAAATAATTTTCAAAATTTAAATCATCCTAACTGATATTTCGGATACCATGTCTCATATCCAATTTATTTTCATACTGATTGAAATAATTAAATTGTTCCACACGGATAATTATTTTAACGAATATGAAAATGAGACCGAAAATTCAGAACGAATAATTATTTTAATAGGCATGGGTTTGAAACTGGAATTTCAAAAACATGTATGGATTAGCTCGAGAAATCCGTCCTAGATAAACAACCATAAATTAGATGTCCACATAAAAATATAACATATTAAGAAAACCTCATGTATTTCTCTGTAGTTGAATAACAAGAATGAAATTATTGGGTGTGATTTTCTGTCTATTAATTTGGCAAAGAAAAGTGGACTAACCACATAAGAATCAATCTAAAGAGAAAGACAACAAAGTCAGTGGTGTCCGACTAACCTACGGTCAAATCAAAAGACAAAAAAATTACACGATGCAGTCCAGTCATTTCACTATTGTCCGCGCACCAATTAGTCACCTAGGTTATATTACCTAGTCAACCCGACTTGCGCCATATCAGGTAAGACCCTATAAATCCTCATTTGATTCAAAAGAGAGGGGGGCATTAGGGGGTTGGTCCGAAAGACAGAGAACAACATCAAACCACCCATAAATGAAATTTGATGGGTAAGACCATATGTCTTTACCACTTGTTACCAAACAGTGTGGCCACACCGCTAGGAATGAACCGGGTGGAAGGTTGAATGAACCGACAAACAAGAGGTAAACCGGCGAGGAGTCATACACCCCGGGTTTTCACAATTCGACCAAGTATGATCTCTAATTTTCAAAGGCGTGAAAACTCTTAGGGAAGATTCAAAACCCTTATTCAGATGTTCAAATATATTCAAATCCCTCTATTTAGTCAAACAGTAAAAAATATTTACCTTCCGCATGTGATAGATAAAACAGCTAATCTATGCTCCACTGAAGGATTAAAACAACAAAGGGGATTCCAAGGAGCTCTCGGCATCTAATCCATCGTATCACACATTGCACCTGGTACGTCTAAGACGTCATTCTGAGTCTCAGGATTAACTTTTCGGCCAGCTGGCGAATGAGACAAGAGTGATAGGTAAAAAGCACTCGAGTTCTTATTACATATATGAACTGATAGATCTGAATCCGATCCGACTCCGACTTGACTATGGATGCATGACCCGATATCCTAGCCTGAGGTATATAAAATTCTATAAATACGTCTCTCTCTCCCGCGAGAAAAGGGGACTACTTTTTTTCTCTCTCTAGCATTCTTTTAAACAAACACTTAACCTTTCTCTGCCTTTGATACTTGGTCTTTCTTCCCTCATGACCACTTTTCGGTCTTCTTTCTCCTAAAAATTCCCATTTTGCTTTGTTCTTCCCACCTTAAAGTGCTCCCTGAACCGCTAGATACATCGTGGATCGACCCGGTGTTACTATACTTTCATTCTCTTTGTTTTTTTTACTTCTTCTCGACTTTCCACGTCTCATAACCGTGTTTTTTCTTCTTTTTTACTTCTCTTTCTTGAGCGTCGGAGAGTTGTCGGAAAATACGTTACCATCGTATTTTCTGAGCTTCGACATTTTATTGCTTGTGTAGGAGACCCCCCCCCCAGTGGTTGGACACACAGACGAAAAATCTCTTAAACAACATCCATTTTCCGAAGGAGAACATGACTGTTGCCCTTTCGAAGGGTGCATCCTCTTCTCCTCGATCGGTCACCTCTACTCATCACCAACTTCCAGAGAGCTTCAACCCCGTTCTCGAAGTCCGACATATCCTTCTTTATCTTACTAAATATCAGATTAGGTTTCAGATCATCTTGACCAAAACCCAGAACTTAAACCACCATTTTCTTCCTTTAAAACCGACTCACGTCCAGTTGACCTATTCAGATTTAAGTATCAAAAAGTCCTCGGAAGGACAAAACCATTTTTATATTCTTAGCGATGGTCTTGACCATGTTATTGTGGGATATTGACGATGTTGGAATGTTTTTTTGAATGAGAAATGCTTGATATTGTAGTAATTTGAGTTCCTACAATATTAATTCTGAAAACGTCCCGTAGTGTGACGGTTGTGTGGCGTTCCGAATCCCAGGATACAACTGCAATCAATTCTGTTTTGCACAACTCAAGAACAGAATCTAACGAACGTTTTTTCTGTGTTGTACTCTCATGGAGAAAGACCAAAAAAAGAGAAGAAGAAAGAGAGGAAGTGTAAGAGATTATTGTTTTTTGTCCATGAATGAGATTGAAGAACACCAATGCTTTATAATAAGTCATGGGTTTCTAATATGTAACTCTCTCAAAGAGCATTAGTGGAGATTTTTATTATGGTCATTAAAGAAAATATTAATCTCTAAATTAATTGTCCAAAATTAAGAGTGCCATTTATTTTATTTTTTATTTTGAACAAGTTTAGATATTTTGTAGTGATCAATTACAAAACCAAAATTTGATGCAAAATATAGGTTATTAGACCGAATGCCCATTTACCCGAAACCGCACCTAAATTCGAACCTAAGCCCGAGTCCAAAGTTGGCTCAGCTTGGCACGCGCGCATGGTTTAGTATGAGTTCACTCATCTCTACAATTGTCCTAAGATCTTTAACCTTGTTAGGACTTCTCCACAACATCTGCTATGCCCATTTCGTGCTTTTCAAGCAATAAAATAAGGACAAGCATTTCTCATCTATGGGGGGTTGTTGTTGTTATTGTCCAAAAAAGAATGAGAGAGAGTAGACTATTTTATGTCCATCTATTTGTCCATAATGCTCAATTAATCTCAATTAATTTTGAGTCATTATCATCAATTGTGGATGTTACAAAATTAATTTCTAAAAATCAATTATTCAATTGAAGAGGAGAGTTTAATTTGACCAAATTAATTCTCTATTTGATTTAGAGAATTATTTAACTTATGAACAATCTTAATTCTGAAAATTTTCGTTTATGCATTATTGCACTAACGAAAAATTATTTTTTTGTGAAGTGTTTTGTCATGAAAACAGGAATCAAAAAGTGTGATCGATAATCAATCTTTTTCCATTGAATTATTCTCGGTTATTTCATAATAATTATGCAATTTTTTCAATTAATTACTTAATTATCTAGATTAATTCTTTGATTTTCTGCAATTAATTCTAATTATTTTTCGGGTTTTTCTAGAATTTCTTTATGTTAAAAAATTAATATTATGTTCATTGTTGAGTAAAAATACAAACACGTTTTTGTCTTGAGTTGTTGACAAACTCAAATTGAGAATGGTCTACCACTTATGACCTTGTGTGTTATACGGACTACATCTCTGATGTTTATCGGAATGTTTCGATCCTATTTACACCGATAGCGGTGGAGGTGTTATGGTTACAAGTCTAGTGAGTCGACACACCAAATTCAGTTTGGTAGTGGTCTGCCATATATGACTGTGCCAAATTCTGATTTTATCAGATTGTCATGTTAGTGCCTAATGTTGTATACATAGGACTAATACTAGACAAATTCGATGGAACTTGATTTATTACGTGGCAGTATAAGATATTTATTTCTCTGACCATGCTGAAACTAGAGAAGTAACTCAAAGAGGATACGTTATAACTCTAATCAGTGTTGAATTTTGTACCATTGCGAATGTTTATGCAAGGTTGGATAAACGCCGCCTGATCAAGCTGCTGTATATATCTACAGTGAGTTAAATACTTCAAGAAATTTTGAATTTCCTTGATAAGAAGTACAAGTCTAAAAACGCATGTTCTAAGAAATTCGCAGTGACGAAATTTCTAGACTTTAAATTGGTGGACTTTATGTCCATCATGGAAAAAGTCAAAGGGCTCTAATTGCTGATACATGAGATAATGGGTGAAAGGATGTCGATTTCTTTGACATACCAATTTTGTTGTTCAATTGAAAATTTTCCACTAGTTAGGAAATATTTCAAAAATTATCTCTGGTATAAGCGAAAGGCTGAGAGCCTTAAAAACTTAATTGTCAGGCAACGGATTGAGTCTACAAACCGCAAAGCATATGTTGTTGACATATGTGAATACAAGCACAAAGAGAAACATAAAGTTCTATTAAAACCTCCACTAGCTTCATAAAGCATAATGCTTAAAAGAAGTTCAATGGAAAAAATGTCCCAATTATGGCATTATGGGTGGTCAAAAGGCACACATGTCATAGCAATGCTAATGAATGTAGTACCACGATTCAACATGCAGAGACAATGCAAAATCTCAGACTAATCTGACTAAAACAAACACATATAGTGTAGTTTCAGGAGTCTACCAGATTGGGGACAATCGAATGGAATGGTGGCATTACGCTGCTACCACCGTCAGTATCTATTTTAATAGATATGCATACTTGCTAAGAAGCAAGAATATGCCTTTGAAAAAGTTCAAAACATACAAGATGGAAATTCGAAACCAACTTGAGAAAACTATGAAAATAGTTATACATGATAAAAGAGGCGAGTTTGATGAGAATGAATGCGTTTCTTAGAGAAAATGGCATCATTCATCGGAAAAACTGTTCTTTATTCACTTTAATCTATTGAGTTGTGAAAAAAAAAATTATGAACTCTTAATGGATGGTGAACGCAAGATGCTTGCTTCTAAGTTACTCCATGAAATGTGGGGGGAAGCATTGCTTACCACATTAAGTCATTGGCAAAACGTCATATAAACTTTTAAAGAGGTAAAGTACATTCGTACAAATATCTGAAAGTGTGGGGGTACCTGAAAAAGGTAGCAGTGCCACCTCCGAAAAGATCACAATCAGACCAAAAATGGCATATTGTATTTTATCGGATATGCACATAAAAATTGTGCTTATCGGTTTCTGATTTATCATCATATGTACCGAATATCCATGTAAATACAATAATGAAGTCAAAGAATGTATATTTCTTTGAACACGTGTTTTGGTGTAAGGATAAACAAAATTCAAAACGAACTCGTGAAGAAAAATACTATATCACTTCTGTAATTAAGGCGAGTACTTATGGCAGATTGTGAGATTGGTACAAAAATTAAATGGTCTTTCTCCGAGAGAATGCACCGTAACCTCATTAGTGAGATCGACTCCATTATGAAAAACCATATATGGACGATAATCGATTTGTCAATAAGGCTTAAAGTCCTAAGGTGTAAATGGTTTTTTCAAAACTGAAAACTAATGGCTAAGTCGAAAAGACACACAATGTATAGACTTGTGAAGTCTCTGTTTGGGCTTACAAAAGCTCTAGAAACAGTAACATGAAATATTTGACATTGTCAGATAGTTTTAGCATCAATGAATGTGATAAGTTTATATACATTAAAAGTACTTCGCACTAATACATTTTGTCCAGTATGTATGTAAATCACATTGTTTAAAATAATAAAGACATGGTCGAACAAACTAAGATTTGTCTTAGTGTGAAGTTTGACATGGAAGACTAAGGTCGAATGGATGTAATTCTAGAGATTCGGATCACCAGATATTCCAAAGAAATAATCATATTAAGCTCATTATGTTAAAACGATACGTGAGAGATTCAAGATCTACTCAAATGTGATCAAAAGTCTAAAGTACTTAAGTGATCGGCAGACTTAGTCCATATACTAAGTCACTACATGCGTAATCCAGGTTGTAAACACTGAAAATTAATAACTAGAGTATTGAGTTACGTGCAATATACTAAAAGTTATGGATTGCATTATGGTAAAACACCAATAGTTGTGGAAGGATACAATTCTATTAATTGGTTATCGGCTTCCAAAAACTAATAGTGCACAAGTGGATATATCTTTACGCATTGTGGTGCAACAACATCATGAAAATCTTCCAAATTAACTATGTGGAACAGATTAATCATGGAACATAAGTTCATAACTTGAGATAAAGCGAAGGAAGCTTAGTGGTTTCAGCACTTGGTAAAAGATACCATGACGTGAAAAAACTAATGTGAGCATTACGACTATAGCTCAGCATTGAGTTTTGTGTATAATGGTTAGTCATATCTTTTAAGAAGATGGCATACAACCATTAGACAATTGATCTCAAATGGAGTAATCTCAACAGATTTATCTCATCGGACAACCTAGGATCCATTTATTAAAGGTGTGTCAAAAGATCAAATTGTAAAATCATCAAGAGAAATGGGTTTAAAGCCTATGACTTAGGAGGAGGTTTGATGGAAATCCTACCTACGTGAGTGGAGATCCCAAGATGTAGGTTCAAAGAGAAAACTAAGTCAAACTGAGTCTGCTTAAAGCATTGCAACTCACCCAGTTCCTAAGATGATATACAGTGCTTTCTATATAAAAGAATAAGCGTTGCTTTTAATGATATTTACCAAAACTTTGATATGTTCGTGGAGTACTACATGATACTTCGTAAAACAAAGACTAATGGAATATCACCTAATGAGTGTGAAATGAGGTCGTTTCTAGGAGAATGAATGAAAGACTATATTCTCTAAATTCACTCATGATAACTAGGCATGTTCAAGGCCACAATGAACACAATAGAGAATCTAGTTATGTGAGAGAATGAAGTTGTGTTATAGTTATTGTCTCGGTTTACATCAAAGTCCGGGTGGTTCAAGACATCATGTTCACCTCCTGGTCGAATAAATCTGATAGCTATTAACAAAGATTGGTTCAAAGCTGCAAAATGCTACCAACTCATATACAGTGGATTTTCGTTTGTAATCTCAAAAGTCCTTCTATCGAGTCTTCATTTGTTTAGAATTATTTCTATTCATGTGGGGGATTGTTGGAACTTGTTTTTGAATGAGAAATGTTTGTCCTAATTTTGTTGCTTGAAAAGCACGAAATGGACATAGCAGATGGTGTGGAGAAGTCCTAACAAGGTAGGACAATTGTAGATATGAGTAAATCCATACTAAACCATGCGTGCGTGCCAAGCTGAGCCAATTTGGACTCGAGCTTAGGTTCGGGTTTAGGTGCGGTTTCGGGTAAATGGGCCTTCGGTCCAATAACCTATATTTTGCATCAAGTTTTGGTTTTGTAATTGATCACTACAAAATATCTAGCCTTGGTCAAAATAAAATAAATGGAACTCTTAATTTTGGACAATTAATTTAGAGATTAATATTGTCCTTAATGACCATAATAAAAATCTCCACTAATGCTTTTTTAGAGAGTTACATATTGGAAATCCATGGCTTATTATAAAGTATCGGTGTTCTTTAATCTCATTCATGGACAAGAAACAACAATCTCTTACACTTCCTCTCTTTCTTCTTCTCTTCTTTTGGTTTTTCTCCATGAGAGTACAACACAGAAAAAGCGTTCGTTAGAGTCTGTTCTTGAGTTGTGAAAAACAGAATTGATTGCAGTTTTATCCTGGAATTCGGAACGCCACACAACCATCACACTATGGGACGTTTTCAGAATTAAGATTGTAGGAACTCAAATTGCTACAATATAGTTCCTACAGATGATACTCGAAAGAAGGCGGAATGAAAACCCTTTCCTAGACATCCATATGAATCGGGCATAGGTTCGTTTTCGAACGAACGAATAACCTACTTTACATTTGCCAACAATTCTAATGTATACGACAAACAAATTCAACCGTACAGAGGAGAGGATGTGAAATCCCATCGAAACAAAAACTATCCATAACGTGTTTTTAATTCATTCTAGTTCTTTGGACAAACAAACTAATCATCATTTCTACCACTGCACATCTAGTGCAAATATTTGTTTTTTTCTGTATTTAAAACTTTTTTTTCACAAAGTGGAATGGCAAAAAAATCGAAAACTATGGACTTGGGCTTTGTATACAAGTGGACTTGTAAGTATAATATTTTTCCATCTGTGGACGCAGACACCTAATCGGTTTGTGAAAACGTATAGATATATATATAAGATTGAAAAGCTTACCCAATCCTTTCTTCGTTTCCATAAAAACCCAAAGGAACAATTTTTTTTATAGAAATTCACGGAGAAGAAGAACAGAACAATAGATTGAAGTCCGTTCCTTTTCCTTCTCTATAAAATTCCACCGCAAAAACAAAAACACAATCTCTCTCTCTCTCTCTTTCTCTTTTTGGTCCAACTTGTGAGTCCCAAAGTCTGGTAATTTTTCCCCTGAATCGTCGATGTGATTTTGGTGAAATTATGGGTCTCTTCTGATCCCTCTTCTGCTTTAACCTTTTCTATATGTTGATGATCCACGATCGACGATCACGATCACGATCTCCAGGAACAGAGAATTTTATATTTGTGTTTGGTTTTTTTGACTGATCGCTTAATATTTGTTAACCATGATGATTCTGATCTGGGTTTGTTCTAACTATAGACTGCTTGTGTTTTTTTTTAATCAGTTGTGAATCTAATGATCTCGTGTTTATGGACTACAATTTTCGATCTTGATGATCTCTTTTTGTGATCTTATTGGCTTAAACATGTACAGCATTTCTCTCTGCAATTTCACGGTCTGTGTTCATCCCCACTTAGCATCAAAGGTAGCTCTTTTGTTACTAGATTTGTATGTATATCCCCTGATAATCATTGAAATTGAGGGAGTTATAGATCATAGGACTGAACAATGCACTAGTTTAATCATATGGTTTTGCTGACATTTAGTGAGTTATATAAACATTTGGGCTCTGCAAAACCGGAGCAGTGCCCAATGGATGCTACAACATCAAATGGTAGTAGCCCCGCTACGTTACAACTCCATAGCATCGCAGAGAATCCAATCGCGGCAATGGAGTTGCCATTCTCTTCATTTCTGTGTCTAAAACGCCATTGCTTTGGGAATTCTGCTCCTGGAGAATTCCCCTTGGCTTCTTGTCCTTCCATTGTCCTTCATGTTCTCACTACATGTGATTTGGGCCCTCGGGACCTCGCCAAACTCGAGGCAAGTTTGTTTTCTGATTCTGTCTTTCCTGTGGGTTGAGGCTGTCTGATTGATTTTTTATCCGATTTTTCCTCAGGCAACGTGCTCGTTCTTCAGGAAGCCGGCAAACTTTTCTCCCGACTTTGAACTCTCCATCTCAGAAGTTGCAGCTCTCGACTTATGTCAAAAGAGGGCGATATTTAAACGCATGGGAGAGGAAGAACGCCAAGAAATCAAAAGGAAATGCGGAGGCTCATGGAAGCTGGTTTTAAGGTTCTTTCTAGCTGGTGAATTAGGTTGCAGGCGGGAGAAATCACAAGCACTTGCAGGTCCTGGTCATAGCATTGCCGTGACATCAAAGGGCGTTGTTTACTCTTTCGGATCTAACGGTTCAGGACAACTCGGACAGGGAACCACGGAAGACACTTGGCAGCCTCGACCAGTCAGGTTACTCATTTCTCTGATGATTCAATTTGGCGTAATAATCAGTAAGGTTGAGTTAATGGGAGGTACATTGTGTTGCAGATCACTTAACGGGATCCGGATCATTCAGGCAGCTATTGGCGCTGATAGAACAATGTTAATCAGTGACGCTGGTGAAGTTTATGCCTTTGGAAAAGATTGTTTCAGCGAAGCCGGATTAGAGGTCCAAGAAACTAAGCTTATCACAACTCCCCAGCGGGTCAAGTCCTTGACGGAAATCTTTGTGGTTCAAGCCGCGATAGGAAATTTCTTCACGGCGGTTTTGTCGAGAGAAGGCAGAGTCTATACATTATCATGGGGAAAAGATGAAAGACTCGGTCACCAAACAGACCTTAACTCTTTGTTGCCTCATCCTTTGTTGGGCGCCTTGGAGAACATACCGGTCGTGCAAATTGCTGCTGGCTATTGCTATCTCCTTGCTCTAGCATGTCAACCCACCGGCATGTGAGTCCCTGTAACGTTTCCCTTGTTCTTAACCCAACTTATATGTGCTTACTATTTCTATTTTCTTGCTTCTGTGTAGGTCGGTGTACTCTGTTGGATGCGGTTTGGGTGGTAAGCTTGGGCATGGTTCTGCAACCAATGAGAAACAGCCTCGCTTGATTGAGCAGTTTGGTCTTTTAAACATGGAACCGGTTATGGTCTCAGCAGGGGCATGGCATGCTGCTGTAGTTGGAAGAGATGGGAGAGTCTGCACGTGGGGTTGGGGCCGGTATGGCTGCTTGGGTCACGGAACGGAAGAGTCAGAGTTGGCTCCTAAGGTCGTAGAGGGATTAAAGGATGTTAAAGCCGTCCACGTCGCCACTGGAGATTACACAACCTTTGTTGTGTCTGATGATGGTCAGGTTTACTCATTTGGCTGTGGCGAATCAGCCAATCTTGGGCAGGTAAGTCTGTGTTTTCTTGTTTTCTTGGTTCCGGAATTGAGGAAATGGTCTTAATATCGGGATATAGCAGGGAGATGTGGATGAGAATACTCTGACCCCGAAGCCGGTTTCGTCGTTGAAGGAGACAAAAGAGCGTGTGGTTCATGTGAGTTTGACAAACTCAGTGTACTGGACTGGTCATACATTTGCTATGACAGAGTCCGGGACACTATATGCGTTTGGGACTGGGGACAAAGGGCAGCTCGGGGTGGAGCTGGGTGAGAACTTGACGGAAAGAGCGGAACCAGCGAAAGTTGTCGGTATTGATCTTTCTTAGGGATTTGAAAAAAAAAAACATCTTTTTAATTGAGGTTTTCATCACCATTGATCTTGACTAATGTTTAAAGAAGTGGTTGTACATAGTGACAGGAAGGTAATGACATTTAAGATGGTTAAGGTTTCTTTTGTTAGATTCACCGAAGAAGAAACAGTAAATGTTTCTTTGGATATGCTGCTTTGCAATTTAGCGTTTACATGTTGGAGCGTTTAGCGTTTTTGTTGATGACAAGTTAGGACTTTCAAATACTCGGACCTGAAACTGTAGGGCTGTATCACAGGCCCACTAGAATTGATTTGTGATGCTCAAACAATGCAAGCTACACATCTCTACCCATTAGCAATAAACGTTTTTTTTTTTTTTTTTGTCAACCACTTGGTCAGATTTAAATAAGACCGCCCAATCCTGAGGAAAGAAGTCTACAAAGACAATATTTTCAAATCAAGCTTGAACTGAATGGACTAAACAAAACATATTCCGAAATAGGTTGAATTCTGAACTGTCATTTTGATCAAGCTTAGAACAATTTATTTCGAAGTCAAGAAGATCCGACCCTCGTGAGGCAGTATTCGATATTGCCCGAACTAATGCTACTATTTCCAAATGTATTAAGAGGTGGAAAGCTTATCTGATGGCATTTTACTAATAACATTGAAGTTGATTGATGTTAAAATAAATTTAATTAGTGTAATATTTTATTTTCTTGATATAGATCCCAAAACTGTTGAAATTTGATTAATGTTGTGCGCCTGATCGATTTGAAGCAAGTATAATTAGTTTTGGAATATGGAAACATTGGGTTGGGTTGTTATTTTCCTTGTTAATAAATGAAAGTGTGTGAATTCGGCCAAGAAAGTATAAAGAAGAAACGAAAAATAAGAGAGAAAAGCGATTGAAGCGAATATCCTTTGTCTAAGGTTTATTATTGATTGTGTGAATTATCTCTTACAAACCCTTATGACCGCTTTATATAAGCCTCAAACTCGATACAACAAGGAAAAAAAAATATTCCTAAGCTATACCGTCTGCACCCCACATGTGAACCATAGTCCGGCACGTGATACTATATCCCACTTGGACCATTTTTGAAGAAAATACAGAATTTATATCGAACCCCTTCCCTTCGATATGAGGGGTTAGAAATTCTTTATGTATTTTTGGCCATTTTGTTTACACTTAGATTTCACCTTAGAATAAAAAAATCCACATTGACGCAAAATCTCTGGTACCATCACCTTCAGACCCTTGTTCACTTCCTGGGGGAATTCATCTTCCTCTAGCACTGGAAGGCATGGAGCAAATCCAAGCAATGCTTGAACTTCTCCGCAGTGACTGGCTTGGTCAACATGTCTGATGTATTCTCTGACATGTGCACCTTCTCAAATAGGATATCACCTGAAGCTACCAACTCCCTGATCTTGTGATACCTCACATGAATGTGCTTCGTCCTAGCATGATACACTTGATTCTTAGCCAGATAAATCGCATTCTGACTATCACAGTGTAGCAGAAATCCACCTTGCTCAACATTCAACTTTGCTACAAGTCCTTGAACCCATAGCGCCTCTTTAGCTGCCTCTCCCATTGCCATATACTCAGCTTCCGTGGTAGACATTGCCACAACAGATTGTAGCACAGATCTCCAACAAATAGGACCTCTTGCAAGAGTAAACACATACCTTGTAGTAGACCTTCTATTATCCATATCTCCTGCATAATCTGAGTCAACATACCCCAAAATTGCAACACACTTCTGATCTCCGAACATAAGTCTATAATCAGTTGTACCATTCACATACTTGAAGATCCATTTAACAGCATTCCAATGCTCTCTTACCGGATTTGACATGTACTTGCTCACTTGACTTACAGCTTGAGCTAGATCAGGTCTCGTGCAAACCATAACATACATTAGGCATCCAACTGCACTAGCATAACGAACTTGTGCCATATCTCTGATCTCATCATCAGACTTAGGACACTGAGCTGCTGAAAGTTTGAAGTGAGTCGCCAAAGGTGTAGATACTGGTTTTGAATTCTCCATATCAAACCTCTCTAGCAACTTTTGTATGTAGCACTTTTGAGATAGCCATAATCTCTTAGAGCCTCTATCCCTGCGAATCTCCATCCCAAGAATCTTCTTTGCAGCACCAAGATCTTTCATCTCAAACTCTCTTCCCAGTAATCATTTCAACTCTATAATATCGTCCATATTTTTCCCAGCAATGAGTATATCATCAACGTACAATAAGAGGAATATGGGAGTATGGTTTTTGAGTTACCTTACACAAACGCAGCAATCATACTCACACCTTTAATAGCCAATGTTCAACATATATGAGTCAAACCGTTTGTACCACTGCCTAGGAGCCTGCTTCAACCCATACAGAGATTTCTTCAATCTACACACTAGGTTCTCCTGTCCTGGCATCACAAACCCTTCAGGTTGTTCCATATAGATCTGTTCCTCCAAATCTTCATGAAGGAAAGTTATTTTCACGTCCATTTGTTCTAAGTGAAAATCCTAGCTAGCTACCAGTCCTAACACAACTCGTATTGGAAGTGTGTCTGACCACAGGGGAGAAAATCTCGTCATAGTCAATCCCCTTCTTCTATGAGTAACCCTTTGCTACTAGCCTCGCTTTGTACTCCATTGCTTCCTTCTCAGACCCTCCAGGTTTCACCTTGAAAACCCATTTACAACCAATCGCTTTCTTGCCCTTTGGTAGAGGTACAAGATCCCAAGTCTGATTCTTCTCCAGACTCTCATTCTCTTCTGTTGTAGCACATATCCACCACTCCATTTCTGGACTAGACATAGCCTATCGAAAGTTAGATGGATCATATGTACCAACTAGAAGCGCATAAGCAACCATGCCTTCAAAACCGTACAGAACTGGTAGTTTTGAAATCCGTTTTGGTCTGTTTGCAGCAATGCTCTCTTTTCCACGTTTTTTATTTCCCTTCTGCCCCTCCTGAACAGCATGCTCATCACTTACTGCTGCTGGTCCAGTTTCACTAGACCCTCCTGAACTGCCTCAGAACTTGTGTCAGCCTCAATGGTAACATGCATTTGTTCTGACCTTACTTGCTGCACCATACTCTCTTCATCAAACACCACATCTCGACTGATCACCCTTTTCTTAGCCTCAGGATCCCATAACTTGAAACCTTTCACACCTTTCTCAAAGCTTAGAAAGATGCACTTCTTCGACTTATACTCTAACTTAGATTTCTCGTCGCATGGAATCAGCACATAAGCTTGACATCCAAAATCCTCAAGTTTGTAGATCAATATCTACCCCAGTCCAAACTTCTTCAGCAACTTTACCCTCTAGGGAAACCCTTGGCAATCTATTGATGAGATGAGCCACCATATTTACTGCCTCTGCCCAGAACTGTTTTGAAAACCTTGCATTCAACCATAAACACCTCGCCTTCTCTGCAATCGAACGATTCATCCTTTCACTGACACCATTTTGCAGAGGTGTTTTCTTCACTGTAAAGTGCCTATGAATACCATGCTCCTCACAAAACTTCTAGAATGCGCCATCAGTATGTGCCCTTATCTTATCTCAAATACTTAACATTTCTCCCAGTCTGGTTCTCAACTTATGCCTTCCAAATCTTGAACTTTTCGAATACTTCAAATTTGTGCTTTAAGAAGTACACCCATACCTTCTTGGAGAAGTTATCAATGAATAAAACAAAGTATATAGATCCTCCCAATGACTGTTCCCAAGTTGGTCCCCACACATCATAATGGACATAGTCTAAAAGATCTTTTGTCGTGTGTTCACATGTCTTCAAAGACACCTTGGGCTACTTTTCCATCATACAGAACTTGCAGAAATCCATCTTGCAGCTTATATTTCCATCCAGAAGACCCCTCTTATGGAGTTCTTTCAAACCATGCTCTCCAATATGCCTCATACGCATATGCCATATAGCCATTTTATCAGATTCAGACTCTGCGGTTGTAGCTCCACCAACAACCACGTTTCCCATCAATCTGTATATGCTTCCAGCTGTCATATGCCCCTTCATCACCGTGACACCTCCTTTATTAACCTTCAACACATCTTCATCTTCATCAACATTGAATCTGAATCTGTTTATGTGAAGAGTACCCAAGAAGATCAGATTCTTCTTTACCACTGGAACATGCCTTACATCATTTAGCATCCTGATTGTACCATCATGCATTCAAAACTTGACTTGTCCCACGATATTACAAACCTTGTCATCTGCCAACAAAACTGACCCAATAATTACAGCCTTGTACGTTTCAAATCATTCCCTATTCGAAGTCATATAGAATGAGACGCCTGAATCAAGCATCCATGAATCTGCATGCTTTTCTGACGTTACAGAGAGCATATCAAAGTGAATATCCTCTGAATCTTCCATTTTCTGGATCACGTTTGCAGACTTTGTATAATCATGCAAATTTATGTTAGCATTCTGCCTCTTGTTAGGACAATCTCTTTTAAAGTGGTCTATTTTGCCACAACCATAGCAGATGGCCTTCTTCCTGACTCTTGGTTTTGATTTGCTTCTGTTATTACCTGCTAACTGCTTCTCTTTCTGTCTCCCCTATCATGGTTGTAGTTTACATACAACCGATCGCCTTAAGACCTCTTTGAACGGTTGTTCTGTCGTCGCTCGTGATGAGATAACAACGATGCAGTAACAGTATCCAATTTTATCATTTCCTTATCGCACATTAAAGCTGTCAATATGTTCTCATATGCAGGGGGTAGAGAAACACATCGAAATCATGGCTTTATCCTCGTCCTCAACCTCCACATCCATACGCGTTAGATCACCAATGATTTGATTAAACGAGTTAACGTGCTGTACAAGATCACCTCCATCAGGCATCTTCAACCCGTATAACTTATGTTTCATATACAGCTTTGTAAACAGCGACTTCGACATATACAACTTCTCTAACTTATCCCACATAACTTTCGAAGTTGTAAGATCCATTACTTGATGAGTAATCTCGTCTGACAAACACAGTCGAATCGTCAAAACTGCCCTCTCTTGCATCTCATCCCAATCATCCTGTGTGATCGCTTCTGGCTTTGCATCTAACATCGTCTTCTTCATACCCTGCTGTGTCAGCAGATCTTTCACCCGCCATTGTCAGAGCCCAAAGTTTCCCTTACCATCGAATCGTGGGATCTTGAATTTAAGAGAACTTTCTCCTCCAGCCATCGTTTTAGACTCGTAACCCTAGCCTGAAGCTCTGATACCAATTGTTGTGAATTCGGCCAAGAAATAACAAAGAAGAAACGAAAAATAAGAGAGAAAATGATTGAGGCGAATACCCCTTCGTCTATGGTTTATTATTGACTGTGTGAATTATCCCTTCCAACCCCTTATGAAGCCTCAAACCCGATACAACAAGGAAAAGAAAATATTCCTAAGCTATACGGTCTGCACCCCTCCCCCCCCCCCCCTCCCCCACCCACATGTGAACCCTAATTCAGCATGTGATACTATATCCCACTTGGACTCTTCTTGAAAAAAATACAAAGTTTATATCAAATCGTTTCCCTTCGATATGAGGGGTTAGAAATTCTCTTTGTATATTTGACCTTTTTGTTTACACTTAGATTAAATCACCTTACAATAACATAAAGAAAATGTAAGAACAATTGGCATTTTTAGGTGATACATTGGTTAAACTTGTGATTTTAAAAACTTAATTTTTCTTTTCTGATAATAGAAATAGTCTTCGGAGCTAAACTCAAACTAATCTCCGATGCATGCATATAGATCATTGAATATTTATTGTCAGTGAAAAGTTAAACCATCTACAATGACAAAAAGAAAACTACAACAACTTTTATAAATGGTGGAATTCAATCTCTAATCTTAACCCATAAAAAAAATCTTCTTCGTACTTGAATAAACCATTACACCACATACTCATGGTTAAAAAAAAAATTCATTGGGTATAACTTTTGAAAATCTCGTATGCTTAAGAAACTAGAGTCCAATATTTGTCATGTGTTTATTTTTTTCCGTCAACTATGTGTATCATCAGATTAAAGAGATTAACCCAACAACAAATACAAATCATTCCATGAAAAGTAGATATAAACCAATATAAGGGTATGGTATGTGTATATATACATGTGTGGGTTTTTAACTGCAAGACAATGTTTTTTTTTAACTATACGAGTAGACATTAGGCCTGGGACGGATCCGGATATCCAAAAAAATTAGGATATCCGGATCCGCCAGATCCATAGTTTCACTATCCGGATCCGAGAACCTCGGATATCCGGATTTTAAATATCCGTGAAAAATCAGATATCCGGATCCGATCCGGGTTATAAGATAACAAAATCTTAAAGTCATAAATATCTCTTTTTCACACAAAATATGATAAAACGAATACACAAGACAACATTTAAACATTGTTTAATACATCAACATAAATAGAAAAAGTTTGATTAAGTAGCACAAGATTCAAAAGATACGAGTGATGTTCTTCACGTACATGTACCATTAATCTTCATGTTCTTTTTTCATATTCTTCCATCATAATCTGAAGTAGAAAATATTATAAAATATGAGTTTCTAATCAATAATACTTCCATAAGTTCACTTAAGAGTTCACACAATAATACTTCCAAAAGCTATTGTAAATAAGAACATGAAACCAAAACAATTTCTTATGCTTTTAATATTTGAATACTATGAACAGATGAAGATAAAACACTAATGAACAAGAGATTGTAAATGAATTTTATTTTCCTCATAAATATTTCATACACTCCATTCAACTCTCTGATCATAGTTGCATACTGAAAGACTTCACTTATGTAAAAGATAACAATCATTAGTACTTGAAAAGCTATAAAAATTTCATAAACTAGGAAATACAAAACAAAGCATAAATATCTTCTTCGATATTCTCAAGTTCGGCAACCAATTCTTCTGCGTTTAAATATTCATCATCGTCACGATATCAATCTTGAGTGCAAATAAGAGCTTCAACGGTTCTTGGTGTCAAAGAACTACGGAAACGATCTAGTACCCGACCACCTGCACTAAATGCAGATTCTGATGCAACAGTTGACACAGGTATAGCCAACAAGTCTCTTGCCATTAGTGATAAAACCTTATACTTAGAATCTGTTGTCCTCCACCAATATAATATGTTAAAACTTTGATTCTTTCGGTCCTCACAAATATCATCTGTGTAACAATCTAGCTCTGATTTTACAACTTCAGCATCTTCACTTCCCTCATCATCAAACATTTCATCCATCAGTGAATGTCTCTTTTCTTTGTCCTTAGAATCTGACACTGAAGTTCCTTTCTTTTTGGGAGGTGGTGAATCCTGTGCCTGCAAAGATGTATAATATTCAAATAATTTTTCCAAAGTTTTTGTAATCTTGTCAATCAAACAATCAGCCTCAGATGTAGGATAAGTTCCTTGAATCATCCACTTCACCCATCTCATTTTGTATTGAGGATCAAGAACTGCAGCAACATAGATCATCATGTTTGTATTATCAAAGTTTCCCCAATACTTATAAAACTTGAGTTTCATCTTCTGAGCCATGGCTTTCTTGTGTTCATCCCTCATTGTGTCCATCTTTATTATCATCCAACCGACTCTGAATACCTCTTTCACATATGTATTCCCAATAACATATTTAGACCCAGAGATATTCACAGTAACATCATAAAAATACTGTAAGATAGGAGATAATGCACTAGCATAAGACCAATCACTTTCACTTGGAACAACTTCACAAATTCTGGTAAGTTTTGAGACATACTTTTCATCTTCTAACTCAAGCATATCAAACCCTTTCTTTAGAGCCACAGTAGATTGTAACATCAAAAAGGTTGAATTCCATCTTGTTTCAACATCTAAGCAAAGACCAGCCTTTGATTCAACCTTTTGATGCTCTAAACCTCTTTAAATCTTTTCAGCCTACTAGGAGAAGATCGAACATACCTAACAGCTGATCGAATCCTTAACACGACACCATGCACCTCCCGAAGACCGTCTCTCACAATCAAACCCAAAATGTGGGCACCACATTGCATATGAAGAAATTCCCCATTCAAGATAGTTGTTCCCCCCATGAAGTCAACTTTCTTTTCAAGTACTTTAATGTAAGATCGTTAGAACTTGCATTGTCTACTGTGATGGTAAAAACTTTACTGATCCCCCAAAAAACCAAGCACTTTTCAACCATTTTACCAATTGTTTCACCAGCATGATTCTCAACAATGCAGAAATTGATTATTCTTTTGTACAGCTTCCAATTCTCATCAATATAGTGAGCAGTTAGGCACATGTAGCTCATATTTTGTATGGACGTCCAGCAGTCTGTAGTCAGAGAAATACTACCTTTAATAGTTCCTGAAAAACTACCTCAGTTTGCTCATTTCATCCTCAAAAATCTCCAAACAATCTTTAGCCACTGTTTTACGACAAGAGATTTCAAAATGAGATTGAGCAATGCTCATGAATCATCTAAATCCCTTATGTTCAACAAATCTAAAAGGAAATTCATCCATAATAATCATTTCTACTAATGCCTTACGAGTCCCAGATTGACTAAAAGCCAAGAAAGACGGTACTTGACTCCCTGTACTCCCATCTATTTGATTCTAATGATATAAAGTTGACTGCTTCATCTTTTTACCATCTATTTCCCCATCATATACTTCTGGACATATCATTTTGCATGTCTTCTGGTGTTTTAACATTGCACTAGTTGTGGGACAATCCTTAGTTTTATACTTAATCAGTTGAGAACAATGGACACACCTAGAATAATCAGGATCTTCAGACTTTATAAAATCCGACCATGCCGGAGACTTTTTCTGATTTATCTGAGAATTTGTTGAAGACTCAGTCTCTTGAGTTTTTTCATGCGTACCAAGTTTAGAACTTTCATCCATAATACCACAATTGGCTGTGGATTTTGTAGTATCGTTTATAGATTCCATCTACACAGAGAAAACAAACCCATTATAAGCATACTCTTAACTCTTAAGAGACATAACAAACCAGAAACAAAGCAAATTGACGGATAGAAACGAAACTTGTATGACATATAATGATAAATTTACCTTTAAGCACTAGAGAGGGGCCACAGCATAGACGAAACCACGGCCGAATAGAACAGAGACCACAGGTGAAAGATGTCAATTTGCAATTTTTTTTTATCTAGGGTTTTGAAAATTGTCGGTGAAAAAAGTTTGTGAACAGAAGTCTGAAGAGATAAGAGATATTTTGATCAATTAAATGGTCTTTAGTGTTAATTTTTTTTTTGTTTTTTTACTGAGTCTCGACATTGGGCCTTATTATAAATGGGTTTTATGTTGAGGAGACTAGCATTTTGTATTGGGTTTTATGTTTAGTGTATAAATGGGTTTTATGCCCAAAATTTAAGAGACTAAAATTAGCATTATGAATCCCGGATCCGGATATCCGCCTCCAATTATTTTTGTTATTCGGATCCGGATTCGTTTTTCACGGATCCTATATTTTACTATCCTTATCCGGATTCGGTCTGTCCGGATATCCGGATTTTCGGAGCGGATAGAAACGGATATCAAATCGGATACCGGATCCCGGATAATAATTCCAGCCCTAGTAAACATAAAGAAATAAATAAGTTTCAAATGTTTATTTTCAGATAAAATTCTTATTGTTTTATGTTTCCGATTATATATAGATTGGTTTCAATATGCATAATCATCACACTTGCTATACAATTATGACAATTCGTTGACAAAGTTAAAAGATTAATTATCTGATGATTTTAGATTGTAATCAATAGAAAAGTCATTACTATCATTACTTAATATCCTATATCTATATATATATATATATATATATATATATATTAATAGAAAAGACATTCACATAAAAAATATTAGATATAATTTAAAGAACGTTTTAGGAGATATGTCATTTAATTTAACCAATCAGAATATTTCAATTAAAACTATATGTCATGGTGGAAATCTATATATATTAATAGAGGAGACATTTACACGAAAAATCCTAGGTGTTGTTCAAAGAGCATTTTAGGGGCATGTCATTTAATTTAACCAATCAGAACATTTCAATTAAAACTATATATCATGATGGAAATCTCTACATATTCTCATTAGTTTTATAACATAAGCCCATTAATACATGTTTTACAAATTTAAATCCAACTAAATGTAATATTTTAGACTTATCATATTATCTATTTTTAATTTTTTTGATATATTAACAAAATTTTATAACAATATTATCTATTGTGTATATATGTATTTAGATTAGTATACTATACAAATATTTTTAGTATGATGTAGTCTATTATACATATTTAATCACACTTGCAAATATCTATACAATTCATTATTGGAAAACATATATTGTTTTTCGTTTGTTATGTCCCACAAATTCATATAAATCTAAAATTTATCTGATTTATCGTATGGTCTATAATTTACACGAATAATGAAAATCAATTTTACACTTAAAAGATATTGAAATAAATAACATTTGCATATGTTTTGATCAATTTTACACATAAAATATTAAAACTAATGGCATTAACATATGTTTGATCAAAAGTATTCAACTTTATTACATTTATGCACACTACATATCATTTTGTACGCTTATAGATGTTAGAATTTATATGTTTTGTCATATCGTTTAAATATTAAAAATTTATATATGTTAAAATCGATTAATCAACCTATTTAATTATTTAATTTTATGTTTGGCGTACAATTACAAAGATTAATCATTAGAGTGGTTGATTATAAATTTGCATTTGATTTCTTACTTTTATCACACATGATCCAATCATTCGGGGGTTTGACATTTCCTAAGTTGAGTAATCAAAATTTCGCTTCCTGCTTTTAAATTGTCGCATGCAATCTTTATTTAATACTATCGACCAATAGGTATCAATTTTTAGCATTAGAACTGAATAACATACTGAAACCTTGAGAATAGGAAGCTTTCTTTCTTTAATTTCATTATTGTCGTTATAAAATTACTGAAGGCCAATTTCATATTCAGTTAACAAGGAGTATGAAAATTATCCCCAAAGAAAATTGCGCAGTATCCTAAGTTAAAGGGTCATCGGGTCTTGGGACACCTTAATTACACTCGTAATGATTATCAAGTAGTACTAGTATATAATCAAATATTGATAAGAGCTTTATTAATATGCTTGACTTTTTTGATAATCGAACAAAGTGGGCAACAACAAATTTAACAAGTCATTAGACACTCACAAGAACACAAATATATGCTTTTATAATTACTGTTACAAGTTTATTAAGTATATATTTTGTCAATTTCTAATATTATATTTATCAAAACACTACAATAAATAGAGAGGAAAAACAAAAGAATTCATGGTAAGAAATGTCAATGGCGATATAGGAGATCAATGATTATATATAAAGCTATCATCATGATCAGCACATGGCTTCAGAAAAGCCCATGTGACTCCCTCTTTTATGGTCACCATTTCTTCAGGGCTCTTATCTATTCGTAAATAATGTCCATACTATAATATTTAATGGTTGGTTTTATATATATATATACAGTTCGTTACTACGACTAATGTATGAAGGGAGTTAACAGAATATTGGTCTAATCATTTGTATTTCTCAATAATTAGAATGCATTTTCCTGTATTTAATATATTTGTTTCGTCCGCTTGCCATCGCGTTACGCGTACGTATGTGGACTTCGTTCGCAGTTGAGGACAAAAAAAAAGGAAATAGTAAAAGCTAAATTTTCATGTGCTTAATTAGTATTTTGATTAAACGATTAATCGAATTCAATTCCTAGACTCCTTAAAATGCTAATCTATTGCAATAGATTTTAAGAACATTAAACGTATATCTTAAGGTAGCGTACCAACTAGCAACTACCAAGATCTCGTTAGATCCATTAATTTAGGCAATTGCATTCTCTTAAGTAACTCTTCGTCTCAAAGAAAAAAAAGTAGCTCTTCGTGTATCTTGGTGTTAATTAAGCACAATGTTTGTTGAAAAAAAAGGAAGCAAAATGCGAAAATAATGATGGGCAGGGGTAAAAATTTTGTATTCTGTATTTTTTATGGTCTAGTTCATAAACTATAAATTAGGTTAGACTTAAAACCAAAGTACTAAAATACGCTATATACTAAAGATGTAGTGAAGTAGTGGTTAGTACATGGAGTTGGTTCCATTGTACCTCTAGTTCAATCCTTTTTGGAAAAAGGGGTATTTCTAAAGAAAATAGACTAAATGCTGACTTCGGGCCCACAGAGATTATGGTTTCGACCCGAACTTCGAAGTTATAAAAAACGCTATATATCTGAAAATATACGTACAGTATTGATACAACGAGTTTTAACCCTAAAATATCACTGCAAGTGCACAGCAAGCGAAGTAGTAATTAGGGATCGAATCCACGAGAACCAAGTGAAACGCTACGAATCTATATGAGTGAAATTAAGCTAAGATGGCGATATGATTGTTTGTTGTGATGCAAAAGAAATAGCAATATAAAAACGATGTAAAATCAATTAAAAGCAAGCGTTAAGTCTAGGGCAATTCGCATGAATTCAGAGATCATGAACTAGACAATTATTCATGGAACGATGAAGCACAGTCTCAAACTCAAACATGAATGTATAACCAATCCACTTTCGTGGTATCAACTACTTTATCTACCAACCTAAGAATCTAAACTGTCGTTTGATCTAAAAATTCTAAACAAGCATTAATGAGCATGTTTGATATGTTCACAAATTGCCTTAACATCAGCTTTCGTTGACTAAGGACAATTTGCTCACCTATGTTCTATCTAGCAACCTATAACACTTTTGATGAATGGATTAAATCTAAAATCAGAGATTAAATGATCAATTTAATCTAAACAATAAGAACAACAATAGGTGAAGACAAGATGAATAAACCCTATCTATGTCTGATTCATAAACTCCTTTGACTACTCAAGCATGGAAATAATCAAAACAAAAGAAGATGATGAAAAAGTCATAATAAATAATCAAAGGGGTTCAGAAAAACTTCTCAAAGATGCAGAGTCAGAGATTCGTCTCCCCGGTGATTACAAATTGCACCAAACCAGAAATCTATGTAGAGTAGAAAGAGTAGGAAAAAATTCTCCTAAACAATAGCTCAAACTTAGATATATATATTAAAAACGTTCTGGATTACAAATTATGTTAAAACCCTGTGAAAATAGAAAATTAGAAATTTCTCTTTTCTGGTCGGAGGGGTTTGGATCGATCGATCTGAGGATGACATGATCGATCTAAAGTAGAAATAAGTCGATCTGAAAAGTCTCAGGGTTTTGGATTGATCGATCCAAGTGTGGATCGATCGATCCCAGCTTCAGTGGTTGATCTAAGATATCTCGGTGTTTTGGATCGATCGATCTAACCTCCTTTGTGCTCCTTTTGCTTCATTCCATGCTCCTTATGCCTTAGGTTTTTTCCAAACGCGTTCCAACCCTGAAAAAGACACTAAAATCATAGAAAAGACTCGAAAAACCATAGAAATTTGGGTTAGAATGCGTTAAAACGCAATACATCAAGTATGTTCATTGTATATACACTAGTTAAACGGCAAATTTTAACGCTAATCCATTTGATTCATTATTTGTTTTTTCTAAACTAAAATTAATGATATTTAGTTATTAACATACCCTATGTCAAATGAATATTGTAAAGCTGAATAGTAAAATGATAGAACAATAAAAGAGCAATCGGCATCAATAACCAACAAAAAATTAATAATTCACCATATAACTATATTGAAAAAGTGACTATGATATTGTGTGTGTAATGTGTAATATTACACCCCATATCCTCAACAATTTGAACCACATATTTTCTCTTTCTCTTTCTTTCTTTTTTCTTCTTTCTTCTTGAATTATTTTACCCTATCTCATTTTATTTGTTTTGGATCTTTTCATATATATATTTATTTGATTTCGTTGACATACTGAAAAAATCTAGATTTTTTTCCGCACATATCATGGTTTAAATTTTAAAAACGGATATAAATTAATCGGAAAATAATATATTGCTATAACTAATTATATGTCATTCTATTCCATTTAGAACAACATAAATAGAATAGAATGATATGGTTGTTCAATTTATCAAATATATAGTTTGAGCTTAACAAAATAATATAAACTTAAACCTTAAATTCTAAATTTTGAATTCTAACACACAAAACTTAAACACTAAATTCTTAAAACTAAACTTCAAATCCGAAATTATAAATTGTAACCCAAAAAATTATGTTACATTTCCTAAAAATTCTAATACATGCGTTTATACTATTTTATACATTTATATAGTATAGTCCAGTAAATACTATTTTTTATGGCTAGTTTTTTGAATTTTTTATTTAGTATTTTAGATTTAGAATTGATTTAAATATGAATTACAGTAAATAGTATAGTATGCCATTATGTTCTATGCGTTTCTATATAAAATAATATGTTCCTCTTTAAAATACTATTCACTATTTTGAAAAATTTGTGTCCAATTTTAAATTTAAACTATGTCATATCCTAAAAAATAATTATGTATTTTTAAATATGGTTATGAGATTTAAACATTATAAATTAAAAATAAGAGGATATTGGTAAATTATTTGTTCTACATTGAACATAACTAAATAGTATAGAAGAGTAAGATGTTGTATCTTGTATGTAGAGAACAAATCAAACAATACAATAATGAAAAAAGAGAGGATGATGTGTCACTTTTCTCACCATTAGCTTTCACAAGCCATTGTTACTTAAATGAGAAGGTATTTTTGGCTAAATGATATTGAAATGGTTACTTATTGTTTTATGTCATTTGCATGGTTATATTCTTATGCCATTTGCATGGTTATATTCTTCATTCTTTGGCCCAATATGAATATTGGGCAAATTAACTCAACAAAAAAAATATTAAAACAAAATATAATTTATGTATAATAATTAGAAAAATCGGTAGAAAACAAATTTTTGTATTTTTTTCTTTTTTTGAATACTAATAGATTTTGGGCCTAGGTCCGTACATCTCCTTAAACTGAAGACCAGAACATTTTAAATGGTCTTCTTTGAAATGCCACTTGAATCAGCAACCCCTAGGCTTTGCATGAAATATATTACCAATTGAGCTAATGATTATTAGTTTAGTGTTTTATTTTCACATTCTACATTCTCTAGATTTTTTTTTTCCACATTCTACCAATTCAAGCAAAAATTAGAAACTCGGAGGCATTAGCCAATAAAATTGCGGCTTTCTAGAAACTGGTGGCGCGTGGATGAGCTTAGCATCGGAGATCGGAGGGCTGGCCGGTGTTTGTAATGAACGGTCGAGATGAGACCCATGAATGCAGGGTGTGGTCAGACAAGGCTCACATGGACGAACGTGTCCTTTAAGTGATTCACCAACTCTTTCTAATCCAAAACCAAAATCGTTTTCCGATTATTAGATCTGAAACCGGTTTTGATGTGTCCTACGACATTGTACTTTTTGTCAGGAATTGATTTATTTATATGAATAGTGTTAATTTTGTGAGTCAACAATAATTGTTGGGGAAATGGGTGGGTCCATTAATCCCATTGTCCTAATTAACTCCTAATCATTCAAAAATGCATTTTCGATTTGGAAATGGAAATTTTCAGCAAACATAATCCGAGATTTTTAAATAGACCGACAAACTAAATGTAACCGATTGTGATTGTGATTTTTTTTTTTTTTTGAAAGCTATATAAATGTAATAAATTTAACTGAGAAACGAAAGATGGTAGACACGTGATCGATAGCTAAGTAAACCTGTATTGCCGAAAGATATACACGTAACAAGGTAGTCCATCATCCAGAAAAAGAAAAAAAAATTATAAAAGAGTGTAAAGGTTTTACCGTTGTTTTTTTATTTTTTTTTTATGGGAGGTTTTTGAAAATGTATCTAGTGCTATAAGAAACGAACATAATAACACATGGTTCTTTTCAAGAATTTATTACTAGATCAAACATTAAGTGTACTTACAAGTTTCACTCACCAACTTCAATCTAGCGTCACACGTTCACGGATCTATACACGATCTATGAACCTCTCACTATTTCTTAGCCCTTTTGATCAAGATCTCTTACAAGACAATCTTTAACCCTTTTGTTAAGGAATATGCTCTTAATTGTGTTCGCCCTATACACAGAGAACACGTTCCTATTTATACACAATAGGATGACAGCTAAACCTAGCCTTGGCCTCCATGTTAAGATGATACTAAATCTTCAAAAATATCACCTCTTTCCTTATTCTTAGACAAGACATAAGAAAGTCCTTATTGCTCCTTGATCTTCTCCAAAATCCTTCTTCCAGCTCATCTACAACTTCTGACACTTTCATAGTAGCTTGAATCACCTGATCCAAGCCCATCTCTTCAAGCCCACTCCGTTTGATGCTAAGCTCAGTCTGCTTGTATCACTTCTTGTAGTACTTTGCACTGGTACAGGAAGTGCTTCAATCAGCTGCATCTTCAATCTCCCCCTTTTTAACATTGCGTGTCTCACAAGTACCTGCAAGAAATATTCACATCAACACACGAGACCAAGCACAAATAGGATTCCAGACAAGACTGAATAATATTGAATAACCTTCCAAAATGTATACATAGTCTTAGCTGAATTAAGGAGTTACAGGAATTCAGAACAACCAAGGTTCAAAACACAGCAACAAAAGCAACAAAAACTCCTAACTCCCCCAGAATCCTATCACTCATGAACTAAATCATCAAATAGACAAGAAACACCAAAACCAAACAGATTCGGTCATGCTCCCCCCCCCCCCCCCCCCAAAAAAATCAAGGCATTTTCTAGCCACTTTCATCGTCTCCCCCCTGCTTGTGAGCACACAAGTTAAAAACACTTCGAGTTAGCGCACAGAGAATGAACAAACGGATCAAGAAAATATACCTTTCATGACATGATGTAGATTCTGAACAACATTTGTGTGGGAGTCGAAACTTGCACAACTAAATTTTGTAAGGAAAATTTAGGGATTCGAAAAACTTCTATGAAAAAAACACAAGAACAGAGATCCAAAGATGGTGTTTTTATTCGAACTGTTTAGAAATCTGTTGCAGAGAAAAAATCACAAGTGTTTTCTAGGTCAAATTGCGGATCTCTTTTTCAAATGGTACATGTCTATTATACAAGAATAAGTCGGCTAGGCCTCTTCCTAAACGATAAAGGAAAATTTCCTTATTCTTCGGGATTTCTTTCTTCTCCGATTTTTCTAAGTCGGTTCGGGTGTGGGCTTCTTACTTTGACTTGCTACCTCGGCCCACCATACTCTTGTGGCTTGTTGCCTCGGCCCAACAAGATGTTGGGCTCATTGTTTCATTGGGTCATCGGAGGTCCGGCTCATCGCCTCTTCATCTTGTTGGGTCACCGACAGTTTGGCTTGTCGCCAAAATTTTGGCTCGTCGCCAACATTTTGCCTTGTCGCCGGCATTTTGGCTCGTTGCCTACCACCGAAGTTGGTTTGGCCCATCAACGCTCCCGTTGGTTTGACTAGGCTCACCGCATTTGGCTAGGCCCAAAATCTTTACTTAGTCATTTTCATCAGTCAATCTCGATGGGGTGAAAATTGATCCTAACAATCTGTAAGTGTATGGAGAACCAAGGCAGTGCGCTCGAGAGCCTCACAAATTGTTTCACGACTGGCAGGACCCATTGGTACACAGATTGACCCCAGCTGAACAATGTCGATCACTTCTTCTTCCTCTGAATACTCAGTTGTCGCAGCAGATGATGTAGAACGCTTCACAGACTTAGCTTTTCCTTTGCCTTTCATCCTTGGCTTTGTTTCAGCTAGGACTGGGAAAATTATTCGGTATTCGCTCCGATTCGATCCGATTCGATCCGAAAAATTCGGATATCCGTTATGAATCAAAGCGGAGCAAATAGTAAAATTTAGTATCCGTCTAAAGCGGAGCAAATCACAAATACTACTTTTAAAAATCTGAACATCCGCTTTGATCCATATATTACTTATATATACATATAATATGACAGGTTTATAACGTATATTTGCATTTTTAGACTTTTTAAATACATTTGGCGAAATATTTATAGTAAGAATAGGTAGATACTAGCTTTTTAATTGAAAATAGATTTTTTTTCTTAAATAAAAAACACCTTATTCATTTTTCACCATCTTAATCTTCCACTTTTCATTTTAATTTAATTATATCGAATAAAATTAGGTAATTTAATATATTTATTCACTAGTCCGAAAAATATCATGATATCCGCAAATATCCGGATATCCGCAAATGTCCGAAAAATATCCGGATATCCGCAATCTCGGATATCCGAAATTCTCCGGAGCAAAGCAAATCGGAAAACTAGATATCCGGCAAAAACAAATCGGATCACAAATACTATATTTTTCCGGATATCCGCTCCGTGTCCAGCCCTAACTTCAGCATCTTCCTTTTGACAATAGTCTTTATTGTAGAAAGTCGGACTGATCAACATTTCACCAAAATCAGGAGAGATCTCATGCTGTTGTTGTATCAACCCATAGATCAAGTGAGAAAACACAAGTTTCTGACTGTCATTCTTCTGAAGAATGCTCAATTGCAGCACTTGCTTATACACCATCACTCCAAAATCAACACGAACACCATGTGACAGATTATAGATCAAGCGCGCTCTGTTAGCTGCAATATAGGTCCTGTGAGTTGATGGAAACCAATTGAAAGCCGCTATATTCGCAAAAGCTGCATTCTTAGGAGGTAAATCAATCGATTTCAGATCAGATATCGTGCCACTTTTCCCAAGCAAAAAACTTGCAACAGCTTCGATACTGACTGTGCCAGCTTTAGCAGCAGCTTTAACTTCAGCAGGAGTCAGCTCTGGAAGCTTGAGAAACCCATTGATCCCTGCTGGAGAGAACTCAATGAGGTGACCCCAAACTATACTCTTTTTCCCTCCATCTCAGAAGTTGCATCAGCCAAATTAGAGTAAAACTCTGAAATTAACTCACGATTATAGGGACAACAAAGTGAGACAGTCGACGCAAGTTGACCCTTATTAATTACAACATGATAACCTCACTTGTCATCTCGTGCGAAATCAACCAACCTCTCTGCTATTATGTTACGTACGACGAAGGAATCGTACCTTGATTGAGTTTTTCTGTATATAATTTCTTTGATCGGATCTGTGATAATGTAGTGATCGGCGTCTGTCTTTTTGGAGGAGGAATTCCCCCATGTTTTAGAATCTTCCTCTTCATAGTTTCACCCTGTTTCTGAATCGAGATCTGGGTTTGTGACTCATCGTTGTCTGATTCAGAGACTGGTTCAAGGTCCTCCTCTTGAACTTCCTTCCCTTTCCTCTTGCCCAGAATAGTTCCTTCTATCTCAGATTTAGAATCTCCTTTTGATTCTTCTCCTGCAGACTCTTCTTTATCATCCAAGCCTTCATCCTCACCTCTAGGGTTTCTTTCCTTGCCGGAATCAATGAAGGCAACATCGTCAGAGACTTCTTTGTAGACTGCAGAGAAGACGGAAACACCGGCAATACTCATCAGGTTGGACCAGGTTGGCTCAGGAGCAATTTTTGTGCTCAAATTTCCATCGTCGTCACTCGGATTGTCGATTAGATGAGGTTGAACCGCATCCCTGGTTACATGCTTCTTTTGATGCTCCTATGAACGGCTGATCCTCCTTTGCCGAGTCTCGTTCACCATTGAAGCACTTGAAGTTCTCTCTATTTCGTTTCTAGGGTTTAGAGAAGAAGAGAAAGAAGACTCTTTAACTTCTCCCCTTTTGTTTTGCCGCGATTTATAACCGAAAAAGTAAACCCAAATTTTCTTCCCCTTTTAAAAAAAAAAAAATTCCCTTTGGCCCAATTTCCTTTTCACTTCTAGGCCCACTTCAAAAATAACCATCAGACCCAACTCCCCTTTTGTTTATTCCACGGCTCACTCTTCTTCTCTTCTCTTTGGGCCCAAATATTCTTGTCTTCTCATTCGGCCCATTTTAAAACACACATCTAACCCAGATTAAACCGATCAATGAATTGGACCCGAACCATCTGTAATTCACTGCAACAATTTCTTTGAAAAAAATATTCAGTAGCACATCACTTAGAACAAAATCAGCAAAACCACGTTTAATCAGGAACATGATGGGAATTAAACTTGCAGTGATACTGCATATGTCATTCTTTAAACTAACTATGAAAACTTTTTGATACAGATTTTATTACCTTTTTCTGTTGAGATGCGGCATGAACTGACACATCACTTGACACAGAGTCACATACTCAGCTCGACAGGATTCACAGCGTCTGGTCATTTTTAACTTCAGTGGTTAGCTTTCACACTATCATGTCTTTATCCTGCCCTGAGTCAGTTTTTAACTTTGATTCAACCACGAGAGAGCAGCTGGTACAGTTGAGTCTTGATTGAGATGAACTATCTTGTATTATTACCGGATTCCTCATGTACAAGATTGCATTTGCTTTAGGCTTTGGTTGAGATTAATTTCCTTGTACTATCACTGAAATCCTCATATACAAGACTGCCTTTGCTTGTAGTTTCTTTTTTTTTTTTTTTTTTTTTTTTTGCAGATGAGTGAGTTAGCTCCATCACTTAACTTCTCAAGAACTAACTCATGACTAATCACTCTTCAATTTGTAAGTTTTCTCTTCTATTTGAAACTTGTACTGATGTCTATGCAAGATGACATGATAGGCAGCTCTTTTCCACTAACGTTCCTGACTCCAAACAGAATCCAAATCTTATACACACCCTGAGCCAGTACATGTATCAGTCCTGCACACTTCACAAACCATCAAATTCCATAATACCAATCGAGTTTCTTAAGGTGATAAAACGATTAAAGTTCAAGGGTTTTGTGAACAAATCGGCCAGTTGTAAATCAGTGACAACATGTTCGACCACAACCTATTTTTCCTCTTCCAGTTTTCGAATAAAGTGGTGTCTTATGTCAATGTGCTTTGTCCTTAAGTGTTGCACCAGATTCTTTGATATACTTATAGCGCTCTTGTTTTGCAGTGAACCAAGAGGGATCCGGAATCCATTCCATAGTCAACTGACATCTGTTTCATCCAGAGAAGTTGGGTACAACAACTGCCCATGGAAATATACTCTGCTTCAGCTGTAGAAAGTGATACAGAGTTCTGTTTCTTGCTCATCCATGAGATCAGGTTATTGCCTAGGAAAAAGCAACCACCACTCGTGCTCTTCTTGTCATCCATACTGCCTGCGCAGTCGGCGTCACAGTAGCCAACCAAGCTATTATTCAATCCTTTGGAGTACCAGATTCCGAGATTGACAGATCTCTTGACATACCTGAGAATTCTCTTCACTGCTTCAAGGTGATACTGTTTTGGTTTTGATGGTATCTTGCGCAAATTCCAACACTTAGACACAGATCTGGTCTACTTGCTGTCAGATACAAAAAGCTACCAATCATGCCTTGTACAGCTTGACATCCACATCTGTTCCCTCACTGTCACGTGATAGCTTTGCTGTAGTACTCATGGGAGTATTCGCATCCTTGCAATGATCCATCTTAAACCTTGTCAGGAGGTTCTTTGCATACGTACTCTGGGAAATAAACACTCCTTCTTCTGACTGTGTTATTTGCAGAGACAAAAAGTACTTCAATTCTCCTACCATGTTCATCTCAAATTCTTGAGTCATACTCTTCACAAACCTGTCGACCAGCAACTGAGACGTACTACCAAAGATGATGTTGTCTACATAGATTTGCACCATCATAATCTATCTCTGTTTCTCAAGAATGAAGAGAGTTTTGTCTACACTTCCTCTTGTGTATCCCTTCTCAACCAGAAATCCAGTCAGCCTCTCATACCATGCTCGTGGAGCTTGCTTCAGTCCATATAGTGCTTTCTTTAGCTTGTACACATATTCAGGATTCACTGAATCCTCGAATCCTTTAAGCTGTTCAACATGGAATTCTTCCTGCAAGAATCCATTCAAAAAGACGCTCTTGACGTCCATCTGATACACCTTGAAATTCAGAATACACACCATTCCTAAGAAGAATCGAATGGACTCAAGTCTTTCTACAGGTGCAAAGGTTTCTTCAAAGTCAACACCTTCAATCTGAGAATAACCTTGTGCCACCAGTCTTGCTTTGTTTTGAACCACAATCTCATTCTCATCGATCTTGTTCTTGAATATCCACTTGATTCCCACAATATTCCCTCCTGTCGAGGAACCAGCTCCCACACATCGTTTCGTACAAACTGTTCCAGCTCCTGCTCCATTGCAAGAATTCAAAATTCATCTTCCAGAGCTTGTACGTGATTCCTTGACTCAATGACTGACACAAAGCACGCAAACTGAACCATCTCGCGGTAATTCTTTTTGACCCCCCTAGTTTTCCTCCCTTCATTCACATCGCCGATAAGATCAGATGTTGAATGATTCCGATGTACTTGTTGTACCACCCTTTGTTCTGAATCCAACTGTTCCTCTTAACCAGACTGCTCCTCTGACTCAGATTGCTCCTCTGAAATAGCGTTCTTCTCTATGCTTCCAATGCCAGGCTGTTCTGATTCACTGTCTTAACTATCACCATTCTGCTGTGTGAAGGAATAATCATCAAACACTACATTCACTGGCTCCATGATCACTCCTGATCGAACATTGAGTACTCTGAATGTTGTACTACTTCCTGAGTAACCCAGAAACATCCCTTCATCACTCCTTGAGTCTAATTTCTCCAAATAATCTTTGTCGTTCAGAATGTAACATTTTCAGCCAAAGACATGAAAGTAGCTTAGGTTAGGCTTCTTTCCTTTCCACAGCTCATACGGTGTCTTCGTCAATCCTTTCCTGACATACACTCTATTGACGATGTAACATGCGGTGTTCAATGCTTCTGCCCAGTACTTGAGTGGTACGTTATTACCAGGTATCATGGCTCTCGCCATTTCTTGAAGGGTTATATTTTTTCGTTCTACTATCCCGTTCTGTTGCGGCGTTCTAGGAGCTGAGAATTGGTGAGCAATACCATGATTCTCACAAAACACTTTCATGGATTCATTATAAAATTCACCACCATGGTCACTGCGAACCCTCTTGATCCCGTCTCGTTCATTAATCAGTTGAAGATCCCATATCCTGATGTCTGCTGTCTCAGATTTTTCACGAATGAATCTAACCCAGGTGAACCTAGTGTAGTCGTCCACAAGTACAAAGACATATCTCTTCCCGGCAACACTTTCCACCTGCATTGGCCCCATTAAATCCATGTGTACAAGATCTAATGCTGATTCTTTATGAACATCAGCCATTTTCTTGTGTTGAACCTTGACTTGCTTCCTTTTGTTGCACGGTCCACACACAATTTTATCTCCTCCCTTGAGCTGAGGCACTCCTCGCACTATCTCTTGATTTACAAGAGTAAGATTCCAGGCATTCATATGCCCAAGGTGCTAGTGCCACAGGTTCATATCATCTCTTGCACTAAAATATTTAACCGTTTCTTTCCACATGTAGCAGTTGTTTCCCGATCTGACCACTTTCAGAACTGTTACCCCATCTTCATTGATAGCCTTGCAGTCAATGCTTGTAAAGACAACGGTCAGTCTTTCGTCACACAGTTGACTCACACTTATCAGATTTGCCTTCAGTCCCTGTACTAAGTAAACATTCATCAGTTGTGGTAAACTTGTTTCACAAGTTTTTCCCTTTACCTTGAATGACTCCACGGCCTCCATCTCTAAATGTAACATTTCCTCATTTGACTTTCTTAATACTCTGCAAGTTGCTCAATGTACACGTCATATGTCTTGAACTGCCACTGTCAAAATACAAGGGACCAGTATCCTTTTGTTCTTCTAATACACACGCCATATTGCACCGCAATCCGAGTCATGTGGTACTGACTGAAGCATTTCTTGACACAGTTGACTGCATATCGACTTTTTCACCCAGATCTGATTTCAAAACTCATTCCAGGTGAATTTCCCTTGACGTCTAAGCCTCTTCACCCTTTCCCAGAACTTGTAGCAGGAAGCTTTTATGTGTCCATACTTCCCACAGAAGTAACACCCATTTTTTTGCACTGTACTACTCTCAGTTCTGTGATCTGTTGGATGAGAGAACCCTGCAGATACAAACTTGGCTCCTTCAGTCTCTGATCCAGCTCTTCCAGTATACCCCAGTCCTCTGTGTGTTTTCTCAGTTCTCCCGTAGGTCAGAATCTTGTCCAATTGCTTGGTACCAACAAACATGTGATCTTTTTTGTATTGTAGATCCAGTTGCGACTGAAGCTGAGAAGACACTTACTTCTCAGTACGTACTTCCTTCTCCAACTTATCAGCTTTGGTGGCCAGATTCAGTTTCTCTTTTATCAGCGACACACTCTCCTGACTGAGCTTCTTTTCAGCATGTAGCTCAATCTGCAATGATTCAACCAGTGCTTCAAGGCGCAATTTCTCCTTAATCAAAGCCGAGTTCTCTTGTCCAAGCCTGATGAGTACCTCTCATACGTCCTTGTAACTCTCAGCAACATAATGTCAGGTTCTTCATCAGAATCTGATCCAGACTGTTCTTCATCTTCATCAACCTCGATGATTCCCACAAAAGTGACGAAGTTATTCAATACCTCTTCATCCTCACTCTCTTCTTCCGAGTCTTTTTCAGCAAGCATAGATCTTTGTTTCTTCCGTTCTGATCGTTAACACACTCCAGCTGAGTGTGTCCGACACCTTTGCATCCAAAGTACTTCATGTCTCATCTCTTGACCGTGGGACACTCGGTTTTGAAGTGACCATATCCTTTGCACTCATAACATTGTACTTCTGACTTCTTGACAGTCTTGTCCATTTCTGGTTGCTTTTTGTTCGATCCAAACCTTTTATGCCCTTGTTCTTGCTCTACTCTCCTAAAAGCCCGATCAAATATTCGAACCAACAAACTCACCGGATCTGCTTTATCATCAGATTCGTGACCCTTTCTTTCGCATGATGTCAGCGCTAAATTCTTGGTCTTCTTAATATATGATGCCATGCTCTCCAACTCCATTTCAGGGCCTGCAGCATTCCAACTACTTTACCAAAGTTGAGTTCCTCGGTGTTTTGGGACACGTTCATCTCTGACTTGTACGCCATGAATCTGGTAGGGAGACACCTTAGAAATTTCTTCACCAATTTCTTGTCTTTATACTTCTTTCCAAGTGTTGCAGCCTCTTGAGCAAGTGAACTTAACTTGGAACTGAAATCCGAGATGGATTCATGTTACTCCATTTTCATATTTTCAAATCTAGAAGCCAACAAGTCCTTTCTTGAATTCTGAACCTTCTTGGTTCCCTCAAAATGGGTCTGTAGCAGATCTCACGCTTCCTTTTGCTGTCTCACACCCTTAAATCAGTTCAAAAGTCTTCTTCGACACACTGCAATGAATGGCAGTTAGAGCCCTGGAGTTGTACTTGGCTTTCTTCAACTCATCTTCTGTCCATGTCTCCTCTGGTTTGGCAGTTCTGAACCCCTCTGCATCAACGATTGTCGGAGCTTCCCACTGAACCAGAACTGCTCTATGCCAGAACATCAATACCTCCAATCAAGAACTTCATCCTTGACTTCCAGAATCCATAGTTTCCTGAATCCAAAATCACTCTCGATCTGTTAATTAAATCTTGGTAGCTTTCCATTTTCTCCACGGGATCTCACCCGTAAAAAGTCACAGACAAGTGTCTGCTCTGATACCAAATGAAAATGTATCAGCTACTGCTACAAGAAACGAACACAATAACACAGGGGTTCTTTTCAAGAATTCATTACTAGATCAAACGTTAAATGTACTTACAAGTTCCACTCACCTACTTCAATCTAGCCTCACACATTCACAGATCTATACACGATCTATGAACCTCTCACTACCCCTTAGCCCCTTTGATCAAGATCTCTTACAAGACAATCTTTAACCCTTTTGCTAAGAAATATGCTCTTAATTGTGTTCACCCTATACACAGGTAACACGTTCCTATTTATACACAATAGGATGACGGCTAAACCTAGCCTTGGCCTCCACGTTAAGATGATACTAAATCTTCAAGAATATCACCTCTTTTTTTATTCTTAGGCAAGACATAAGGAAGTCTTTATTGCTCCTTGATCCTCTCTAAGATCCTTCTTTCAGCTCAGCTACAACTTCTGACACGTCCATAGTAGCTTTAATCACTTGATCCAACCCCATCTCTCCAAGCCCACTCCGTTTGATGTTAAGCTCAGTCTGCTTGTATCACTTCATGTAGTACTTTGCACTGATACAGGAACTATTTCAATCAGCTGCATCTTCAGTTTTATAGTTGTTGCCAAAAAGAAAGAGGTATAATTTTGAAGAAATACTTCGAGAAGCTACAAAATTTTATGTTTTTTTTTCCACAAACCAACCGTTAGGAAGCTATTGTGCCCATTTATAAAGTGCAAGAATGAAAAATATGTAAGGGTCAAAGTTGTGTGAAATCACTTATATTATATATAAAGAAAATTTTAAAAATATTATTTTGTGCTGTTTATTTTTAAAAATACAATGTTTATAATACCAGTTTATAAACCTTATAAATTTGAATTTCTATGAATAATAATATAAAATTTATAAAAATTGTATTTTTGAAAATTGACAGTTTTTCCAAAATTTTTAAAATTTTACACTTTATTTATATATATTTTTCAACATGATTTCTTAGAGTTTAAAGCAACTTAATACTACAACGGTTAGTAAACAATTTGTTCGTGGAAACAAATATAAGTAGAGAATGATGACAAATCTATCGTGAATCAATGTCTTTATTATTTATTTGATGATATTAAGAAAGAACTCAGTGTAAAAATTAAATGAATTAGTTTATGATATGTCATATTCTACAAATAATCCAATTTATCATCGATGTAGACATATATCATAGGTTGCTATCGATGATAGTTACGTTGATGAACCTTAAAATCTCTTTAAATCCCTTAATTTCTTAATCATTATTTGTAAAGTGATTTTTTAAAAATTTGTTTACGTGTTGGTTTACAATCATTCTCAAAAAATAAATTTAAATTATGATGTGTCATTCTAATTCCATAAAATGCCATTCTCATTAATCCATTTATAAATATCAATAATCAATAATAAAATTCAACAAAATCACCAATAACAAATATTCTAACTTCCTACACAATCATACTAAATTTACCATAAATAAATTTCATATATAAAAATAATATGTAATTCTTATTTAAATGAGATTGGTTTTAAATTATTTAGTTACCCCAAATTTTTTTTACAAATTTTTTTGATATAGGAATAAATAAATAATTTAAATAAGATGGCTTTTAAGAGAGTGTTAATGGATTAATGATTTAGAGTCAGTTACCACAATTCTATGTGTTTTATAATCTTCAAAATTTAAATTTTTAATAGAATTTATGTGTGTGGATTCTAAAATCTCTATAGTATACCTTTGATTTTGTTTCCAATAATTAAATCATGAAACTCCATTGGAACTGATTTCAAATGATTCAATATACAAAGATTTTAAAAGTTATTTAGTTTTGAATAACACTGGATTTTAATGAAGTATTTGAAATCTTAATTGAATAATACCAAACTTTAAAATCTCTTAAGCATGATTTACAAATATCAAATCCAATAACACCATATTTTAATGCATGATTTAGAATCAACGATTGAATAACAATGGATTGTATTTGAATTTTAAATCTATTAAAATCCATGATTGAATAACACCTCCATATTATTATCTTATCGGCATTAAATCTCATTTCCTATAAATTACATTTACTTCTATTAATCTTATTGGTTATCGATTTCTACATCAATTTACTAAAAATATTACTCTAAAGATTTCAATCTAGGTTCCAAAAATCGTGAATTGAAATTAAATCAAACAATTTTTATATTGTTTCGAATTTTTTTAATCCTCTTAAACAATTACTGGGAGACCTTCTCCTGCGCAATCAATAAACACGTAAAAGCTTCGAAAAACACGATTGGGGGTGTTTTCCGACATTTCTCCGACGCTCAAGTCAGAAAAGAGCAAAAGAGAGAGAAGAAAGAAGACCATTAGGAGACGTGGAGAGCTTAAAGAAAAGAAGTCGGAAAATGAAAGAGGAAGGAAAAGAGTGGCTCCGGGCCGAACAGAAAGTGGTCCTCGGAGTGTCTGAACATTTGAGTGGAAGAAATTTAGTGGTGAGGTAGGAGGAGGGAAACAGAGTATTTGGAGGAGTTTCGGTCAAGGAATGACCGGAGAAGAAGAGAATTCCGAGAAGATTTCCGGAGAGAATGGTCCTAAACAACCGAAATGAGACTAAGATGCCAGGGAATGGGCTTTAGTCTCGAAAAAAATGGGCTCGATATAAGAATTCTTAGCCAAAAGATCGGATCCCTTTATGAAGGAAAGAGACTCGTAATTATGACTTTTACCTGTCCGGGCTCGGATACCGAGCTCCGCGTCCTTAGCTAGGTCGGGTCTGGACTTCCGGGCTTGACCCGGTGCGATGCACTCGAGTGCTTTTCACCTACTTCCATTGTTTTCTTGCACCACTTGACCGACCATACGACTCTTCTACGCTGCATCTGATCATTCGTATCGTTGGCAGCGCCTGACACGGCAGATCGGATTTCGGGGTGCTCCCTCGGAATTAGCTCCTTTATGTTTTAATCGTTTTCCGAGTATGGACAACCTGTTTTTACCCTTGCACACAAAAAGTGAAAGCGTTTTATCTTTTGACCGAGAATTCAAACATAGAAAATTGAAAGAATTTGAATTTAGCGTCTAAGGAAGATATTTCATACCTAATCCGAGTTTCTGATACGGAAACTCGGACTTTGTGCTCCGTCTCCGGGTGCCAAAAGGGGGTACCTGCTCGTCTGGCTACTCCGTTCCGAGCCCTGATCACTCCAAGTAGCAGGATACGCTACCCGGGGAGAGAGTCAGGTCCAAGTGGCATTACCTGTCAGTTTGGACCATTGTAGGTTCAGACCCAAATTTGGCTGGGGCTTTTATCAAAGAATAAGTTCCATCAATGGAATTAAGAGTTTCCACCAAATCGTAGGATACGTAGCATCAGACTATTCGTTTAATCCAAAAAAGAATTATTTTATCCCCAACATATATATAATTTACAAATTCTATATTCTTTAGTGCACTGTATTGAAATATAAATAGTATTGTATTATACATTTAAAGGAAAGTAAATATCGAAATGGTATATAATGCCAAATTTAATAATATCTAAATATTATATGTGATCGAATCCGTTTTTATATATCCTTATAAGTGTATTTGAATATTTAAACATTTGAATGACGACAAGAATCATTATCGCGGACACAAATAAAGTGTTTAAAATTATGATTACTAATTACTTTAAAAATTAACCATTTAATTTTGTTTTACCGATCATATCTTAAAGAGTTCCATGGATTCATGGTGCAAATAATGAAATGTATTTATCAGATGAGAGTCTATATATTAATTGTAGTTCATCAATAACATATAATGCATGTTGTTAACCCAAAAACAAAAACAAAAAATCAGCTCTTACCTTATCAAATGATACTTGTATAATTTGTTTTCTTACAAAATGATGACAAACTGTACAATGTTTATAGGTTTATATAATCTTTTGTACTAATATATACATGTTCTATATTATCACATATAGAACAAGATTAAGCATCGATAGTTAAAGAAAAATAAACATTAATGACTAATGACTCGAACAGAAAACGAACTTTTGTTTGTGGCACCCACTGCAACAAATTTATTTTTCTTTTCAAAATAAATTCTCTATCACGTCCCTTAATTTTACCCCAAAAATTGCAACAAATTCAGCATTATTATTTTATCACAAAAGGCTCCTCATATTAAGAATGGAATCACCTCTGTTTGTCAAAACATTATTCTCCAAAGCTTATTATATTATCCACTTGACACGTATATATATGAGCTTAAAATATCAGAGAAATTGACCAAATAATACGAACTTGGAACTTGAAAGTTCAAATTTTCTTTTGATCCACATTCTTCCACAATTATCATATATTGTGAAATTTAATGCTGCTATCAGATTTATATTAGCTGAAATAATGCACGCCGGTGAATTAAAAAAAGTGGTTAACTAAAGATTTTGACAAGCTATAATATAAAACACTACAATTCAGAAGCTCACAATAGCTCCCATAAATAATTATAAAATCAACCAAGTTAATTTTGGTTTTTAATTTGTCTATCATATTCCTATTCAATACGTAGGTATTTTCATAATCTTTTCTCCTTTTTAGTGTATATAAATTTAAAGAATCTGAAAAGAGTGGGCCCTTCATAATTAAAAACCAGAAATCAAGGGGAAGAGATTTTCCTATAAGAAGCCAAAGCCTTTCTCACCATTTTATCTCATCACCAAACAAAAACATTCAAATCTCATAAACACATTAATAAGTAAATCCTCTTGAGAGACAAACAAAGAGAATGACACTTCTTCACTTGTCTCTCTCCCTCTTCTCATGTCTCCTCCTTGTCCTTGCTCCGACCTTCACTGCCTCCACTCCGGTCTCCGACCCCGACCTCGTAGTTCAAGAAGTAAACGAGTGCGTCAAAATTTTCCAAATCTTTTTCGAATTAAAAAGTTGTATTTTGTACTAGTAAACAACCCCATTTTAAACTTGTTGTACATATATATTTGTAGGAAGATTAATGCGTCTAGGAGGAATCTAGGCGTGCTCTCGTGTGGGACCGGAAATCCTATCGATGATTGTTGGAGATGCGACCCAAAATGGGAGAAAAACCGACAACGGTTAGCCGATTGTGCGATCGGGTTTGGCAAACACGCAATCGGCGGCCGTGACGGCAAAATCTACGTGGTGACCGACCCGAGCGACAAAGACGCGGTTAACCCTAAACCCGGAACCCTAAGACACGCAGTGATCCAAGACGAGCCGCTATGGATCATCTTCGCACGTGACATGGTCATAAAGCTAAAAGAAGAACTGATCATGAACTCGTTCAAGACCATAGACGGCCGTGGAGCGAGCGTCCACATCGCTGGCGGCGCGTGCATCACCGTCCAGTACGTGACCAACGTCATCATCCACGGCGTCAGCATCCACGACTGCAAGAGGAAAGGCAATGCTTACGTCAGAGATTCTCCATCGCATTACGGGTGGAGGACGGCGTCTGACGGAGACGCCGTCTCGATCTTCGGAGGGTCCCACGTGTGGGTAGACCACTGCTCTTTGTCGAACTGCGCGGACGGTCTGATCGACGCGATTCATGGATCAACGGCCATTACGATCTCTAATAACTACTTGACGCACCACAACAAAGTGATGCTTTTGGGACACAGTGATTCGTACACGAGAGACAAGAACATGCAAGTCACCATTGCCTTTAACCATTTTGGTGAAGGGCTTGTTCAGAGAATGCCAAGGTAATTAAATAAAGTTACCTTTTTAGACTTTTGCTAAAATAAAATAAAAATTGCTAAATATGTCCATGATTTTTTATATTATTTTAACTAAGCCGTTGTAATTTAATTTGGGAAATTGGCAGATGTAGACATGGATATTTCCATGTGGTGAATAATGATTATACGCATTGGCAAATGTATGCAATTGGTGGGAGTGCAGCCCCAACGATTAATAGCCAAGGCAATAGGTTTCTTGCTCCTAGCGACAAAGTCTTCAAAGAGGTAACTAAGAGCTCATTTTAAATAGTATATATGTTTCTATTTTAGTCATATGAGAGTATTCAATTCAATCTGACCAAAACACTTATGTGATTTGTAAAAAAAAGGTGACTAAATACGAAGATGCACCACAAAGCAAATGGAAGAATTGGAATTGGAGATCAGAAGGTGATTTGTTCCTAAACGGTGCTTTTTTTACACCCTCGGGTGGAAAAGCCTCTTCAAACTATGCAAAGGCTTCGAGTCTGTCGGCTAGACCATCCTCATTGGTGGCTTCGGTCACGTCCAATGCTGGTGCACTCTTTTGTAGAAAAGGATCTCGATGTTAATCCAATCTATCTACTTAAAGTTATAATCCATCTAATTTAAAGAAAAAGAGGATGTCTTGGTCCTCCTATATCAATCTTTCGATACCCTTTAGTTTTATTATGGGGAGATTTAAAGTTGTAAGTTGGATTTGATGTGTATACTAAAGTAATGCGTGGATTCCCTTTGGACCAATGGGTTTCTTTTAAACTTTTTATAGTAGGGACCAATGTATGCTGTGGTTGGGATATGTACAATTAAGTGCTACAAGATTGTTGATTTTTATATTGTAATAAATTAAATCAACAGCTTAATTTATCAACATCCATGTGTTTACAGTTTTTACATGTAAATTAGCGGTTTATTTTGTTTTCCACATTAACGAATTTGAATCCAGCTCGTAACGCAGTGACGACACTAATACGTACAAACTAATACACTACATGTCTTGGTCTGTAAATATAACAAAGAAAGTAATATTGTAAAGTCCTTCCATTACAATCGATACCCAAGCAATCATCATCGGATAAATCCAAATCGAACACCAAATTAATCACCGTAGATTGCATATTGCAGTTGAAATGTGAATGTATGTTGTGGCGTAGTAGAGAATATATTCTCATGGTTCCCTTGGTTTGCTCGCAGTGTAACATGGGCATATCTAACTTTTGGGATGGCATTTAATTTGACTGCAAGATCTGTAATAAGTGAGAGAGGCAAGTGTGGGTTTTGTGAGTCTGACAAAACCAAAAACAGAATCTCTACTAATTGAACCAGATCTGGATCGCTCTTGCTCTTGTGTTCCCGAGACGAGGAGAAATTAAATTTGCCGTTGGACAATTATTGCAATTAAGGTGATGGAACCAAAAAAGACCAAATGAGGAGCTGCAGTTTTTCAATGCGACTTAGTATGTACATTAAATGTAGCTTTCTTCCATTTAATTGACGAATGTATATTGTAATAAGTTCAGAAAAACCTCTTAATTTTGAGTGCAATCTTATACTAATTGTCTACTTAGAACTTAAATTAATGTATTATTTCTTCTTATAGAACTTAAATTAATGTATTATTTCTTCTAGCAACTTCGTCGGTGGAGAATTCTTTCACTCTTTCTGTTTTTGTTAATTTGAGATCCTGGGCTAATTTGGAATTAACACACATTAAAAGTTGTGATACCATGTGAATAATCTTGTTATTTTTGGAATTTGGAATGGGACACAACCATCGTAATCTGTCCCGATATAAACGAAGGAAAAAAACAGAAGAGTCATGTTTCACTTCAAATATAGCTTAATCCAAGTTAAATTGAAGATAATATGTTTGCCATTTATTTATAAAAATGATAGGATGATAAAATCGTAAATAAGTTACTTGATTCTTTTATGATAGGCGTTTTATTTTTTAAATAACATAGATTTATGCATTATTTAAGTTTATTGTGATAAGTTACTTCTATAATACTAAATTGGTTTTGGTAGAAAATGTTAAAAGCAAAATTGTAAATTTTTGCACATTCATCCAAAACATTTTATAAATTGAAACGGAATCAGTATCATTTTATTTTATTTGAAGAACACCACTTATCTAGCAAAAAAAACATAAATTCAATAATACACTTTAAAAGTGTTTTTTCATTCATTCGCAACAGTGTCAAGATCCAAATTGGTTTTAACCAAACAAACAAAGAAGCTTAATGGGCATTCATGAAAATTGTCGGCAATAGACAAAAGGTACAGAACGTTATTTGACTTTCAAGCCTGTGAAATTTTGATCCGACCCACCAAAATTTTTACTAACAGAACGTTACAAACCAATGATTCCTCAGCTCCATTAATGTAGGACCTGCACAACTTCAACCTCCAACAGTTATATTTTTTCTAAACTCATAAATGTTCATCATCGCTTTGAATGGTTTTTTACTTTTACACGAGGGACCCAAAACTCTCTGTCCCTGAATCATCAATACACTCAAGTCTTCGAATGTCACACAAAAAAAACGCAAGCTGGATAAATCAAAATCAGCACACTTAACCACATTGAAAAATTATCTGTGGTATGTTCTTACATAAAATACGCTTGCGGAAAAAAAAGAAACAAGCCAAACATGATGATGGTGAATGTTTGGAGTATCATCACAAACTGAGAGAAAGATATCATCAGTATTCAGATGGAGAGATGACATCATCAATCTTTAGTATCATCTTAACCACTTGTGTTGCGAGTAAGATCTGCTGCTGCTTCCCGATCAAGGTTTCAAACACGTTTTGCTCCCTCATATCGTTTGTTCCTACGTCGTTGCAATCTATCCCGTAGAATGGAATGTTCTCCTGAATATTCAACAACAAATGTAAACAATCCATTTTTTAACCCCATATCTTTTACAGTAACAAGCCAATATTTATTATTTAGTAACAAGACGAAACTCATCAATCAGTTACCTTAATTTGCTGAGATTTTACAGCTGAGAGTGTTTCGATGGGCTGCAACCCACTGTTCTCTGCGAGAGCCATAGGGACAGAGTCCAAGGCTTCTGCAAACGCCCTAATTGCATACTGCATATAGGAACCACCATGTCTAAATATGTTCATCACTTCAGAGAAAGAGAGAGTAGAGATATGGCTTACCTGTTCAACGCCAGGGTATCTATCAGCAGCTGCATCAACAGCAAGAGAGCAGGCAACCTCAGCTGCACCACCACCATATACAATTGAATTGTTGCGGATGAGATTCCGTGCCACACACAAAGCATCGTGGATACTGCGTTTTGTTTCTTCTATCATCATTTTGTTACCTGCCACATTGCAAAGCAAAAATGATCAGACCAAACAATTCTGCAATATCATGTACAATCTAATCTTCATTATGTATCTCTAGTCATCAGCTATTGCAGACACAACACAGTAGTAATTATGAGAGAAGGGGATATAGAAGAAGGATCAGTCCTGCGCATGTACCTCCACGAATGAATATGGTAACAGCTTTTGAATTTGCACAATGCTCAATATACAGCATACGCTCTTTCGTTGTGCCAAACGACTTCTCGCGAACCAAACCAGCCTAAAACACATGAAGTGCGAAAATCAATAAGATGGGGAACATGTTATATAACAGCCAAGACGTTTTGTTGGCCCCGACTGAAAGTAATCATACCTTCCCTAACTTCTCCGGGGTCAACTCCTGGAATCTCGGAACAATTCTCCCGCCTACAAAAGAGACATAAATCCCATCAGCTCCAGATAAATGACTAAGACACTCGAACAAGCTATAGTTTTGGCAGGTTACTACAGATGGAACAATAGCAACTGCTGCTTGGAATTATAAAATTATAAACTCACCCGTGGCTATTGCGATAAGCTCTAACTCAACACCCCCAACCCATCTGACAGCTGGTAAATTCCTGTGCATCAGTAGATGGTTTGCCTCATCATCGAAACCCCATTGACAAATAACCAATGTAGCACCGACATCCTGTAATTCAAAGCATAAAGATTATAATAACATTGAAAAATGCATTGTGACTTAACCTACTACCTTATTCTAGAAAGGAAAACATTCTTTGGTAGAAGATCATACAGTCTTCGGTAGCTTAACAACCAATTGATCAATAAATAAGAAAATACAGTTACACTGTGAACTCCAATCTTAGAACCTACCTTGCACTTTTGCACCATCTCATCAAAATATTGCTGTTCTTGCTTGCGCAAAGTCTCAAACTTCTCCACTGTGTCAATGTCCACCTTATGCTTTGTCTTCGGTTTCGGTGGCTCAAAGGGGCAAGTCAAAATAGCAATGTTGGCATCTGCAATTTGCTTTGGCATTTGCGGATGGCTCATGTCTTTGTCGACCAAAATCCCATATATAAGCTCAGTGTCCTCCAGCTTACCCCCAACTTTCCCCTCTACTTTTATCAGATCCAAATTAACATCTTTCCTCTCTAAATCAGCAACAGCAAGAACCGCTTTCACAGCGATCTCAGCTAAACTGCGCTTGCATCGATTCACACTGCAGCACAAAGCAAGACAAAGTTAGGAAAAATTTAAACAAGCCAATCCACTTATATATCGAAGTAGATAAACAGTCCTGAAAGAAAATTACATCTTTGAGGATAGAGTAGTCATGCATGTTTGAACCAGTGACTCATAATTATTAGCATCGAATTCAAACTTCTGAGAGATACGCTCCAAGTGCTCAACAGCGACTCTAGAAGCCATTTCATATCCCTCAGCAATACGAATAGGATGAATCCCTCTATCCAATTGACGCTCAGCCTGCTCCAGAAGCGCACCAGCCATGACAACAACACCAGTTGTGCCATCGCCGATTTCATAATCCTGACTCCTGGAAAGCTCAACCATCAATTTTGCAATCTGATTGTCCACATCCATTTGCTCCAAGATGGTTGCACCATCATTTGCTGTGGAAACAACGAGGTTATAAACAGAAGAGTATAGGGTGCTAAAAGCAACTAATTTTCACATATTTCATGAAAGATGAGGTTCTATATCAACTCAAGAATCTTAGAAACATTCCCATGGAACAATAGAAACATTCAACTTCATTAATTTTCAATGCTACGATCATCATGGATCCTTTAGCCAAGCCAAATAAGAGATGGGTTTTCAAACCCAAATCAAATAGACAGGAAATGAAAACAAAACTAAAACCAAATAGAGATGAGATCAAAAAACGAAGAAACTAACTGATGGTGACGTCTCCGTCGGGTCCCTGAAGCATTTTATCCATCCCCTTGGGACCGAGAGAAGAGCGGAGGATCCGAGCAACCGCTTTTCCAGCGGCAATGTTGGCTTTCTGAGCATCGATGCCCTTAAGACGCGTCTTTTGGTCCTGCTCTCTCAGTATGATGAACGGCCGGCCAAACTCATCGAAAGCCAGCGCCATCTCCGAGCTTTTCACCCTCCGCTACAGATCTCTGTTCAAATGGCAAAAGGGAAGAGCTAGAGAAGAAGAAGTGTCGAAGATTTGAGAGTAAAAACGGTCGGTATCTGGGACTGTGTAAAACCCTAAATCGCTAGTAGTGGCGGATCCGTAAATCAAACTAATTGAAAGAGGTGAAATGGATTGCGTGGGCCATAGGCCCATGGCCCAATATGTGTTGTTCTCATTTGTATCATAGAACATATTAGCCGAAGCCTCATTCTCATTTGGGTATCCGAAGCTGCAATTTTTACTACATCCAGTTCTGAGAAACTTGGATATTCGAGTTTTATAAATACTTGTAAAAATTCCCAGAGATCTCAGGTATTGGGATCTGATCTAAAACTTGTGAAACATATATTATCACGTTCCATTTTGTATCAGGGATCAAGTTTAGACTTTCAAGCTAGCATGTGTATAGTACTTATAGCGTTTAGGTTCCAGTGAAAGTTTGGTAACTGATGCAAGTCTTAAGTTAAGTTTTGAATTTTTAGTACAAGGATATTCAGTCCTCTGATAAACCAATTTTATCCGATCATAACCAAATCTTATTTCTGTGAAAATTAAAAATATATTTGACTAAAATCTGAATCAGAACCGAAACCGTACCAAACCATCCATAACGTATTATGTTTTATTTGGTATTATTATTCATAAATCAAAATTCCAAAACTAATTTTTTTTAAAGTAATATATTTAGCGGGTAAATAATGGTAAAACTAATATTTTTAAGTTTTCTTTTATTCCATGTCGTTTTATAATGAATTGTCTATCTCGATCAGCCAAGAACATGATGAAGGTGTAGCAATTCTGTGGCACATCCTATGTCAGACACAAAGTGTAACAGGAAGCAGAATGTAGAGCTGCTGACTTGGAGCAGGATGAGCTGAGTTGGACAAACCGATACAGTTAGTTGAGCTGGAGGATCGATAGGAGGTTATAGGCGTGGATGACCAGCTTGCAAGCAGATTCGTATCAAGAAGATAAAAGTTGATCTCTTGGAGAAAAATAAGGATTGGATAACCAAAAAAAGAGATTTGTCATTATCTCTAATTGGGTAGTTGTTAGGGTTAAGTCGTATGATCTATGAATATAAATAGACATACGCAAGCATTGTAAAGGCTGCGCAACTTGGGAGATTATTTCTTAGCATAAGGTTTTTGGGATTCAAGCAAGAAGAGCAAAAACAGAGGGATAAGGGGTGGTGAGTGGTTCACTGGGTTGTGTATTAGATCCAGTGAACGTGTGAGGCTAGAGATTTCGGTTAACAAGTCAAGGAGTGTCTTGAGCTTGTGGAGAACCACTTAGGTGAAACTTGTAAGTGCATCTAAAGAAATTTATAGTAATATTATTTCTAGAGAATCCCATGTGCCAAGTTATGTGTTATTGTCTGTTTCAGTAGTTCTCTCTTTTTCATTTGGTATCAGAGCACTCACTTGTGTATATTGCAAACATGTGAGATAATGTGGAGGAAAAACGAAGAGCTACAAGGATTTGGTTGCAACAGAGGCAATTATGGGTATTGAAAGTCAAAAATGAAACAGTGCATCAGAGGCATAGATGAGGATGCTTGGACGGCTACCGAGTCTGGGTGGAAGGAACCAACGATGAAAAATGCTGCAGGAGCAGATGTCCCTAAACCTAAGAACTAGTAGACTGAGGAAGAAAATAAGATGTCTAAGTATAACTCGAGAGCTCTCACTACTATTCATTGCAGTCTTGCTTTGAAACAGATTAATTTGGTGCAAGGATGTGAGACAACAAATGAAGCATGGGATATATTGCATAAGCATTTTAAAGAAACAACTAAGGTAAAGACATCAAGGGTAGATCTCCTGGCATCAAAATTTGAGAACCACAAGATGGATGAACATGAGTCTATTGCGGACTTCAGTGCACATATCAACTCTATAGCCTAGGAGGCTCAAGTTCTTGGCAAGAAATACAAAGAGAATAAATTGGTCAAGAAATTTCTGAGATGTCTGCCATCAAAGTTCTCAGCTTACAAGGCAGCCATGACAATGTCCCTCAATACGGACGAATTGAATTTTGATGATGTTCTGGGAATGCTCATAGCACATGAGATAGAGCTCGAGGGAACAAAGAAACTGAAAGGGGTTGCTCTTGCTGCTGCTGAAAAATCTGGTAAGGAGTCAGAAGTTAAAGATGCAGTGGGAATGCTTATCAGAATATTTGATATTGCTTTAAGGAGGGTTGAACAAGGTCAGAAGAAAATAAGCATAAACAAAAGGAGTACTAAAGCTGATAGGTCGTACAAGAAAACTGATGTTCAGTGTCATGAATGCAAAGGATACATACATTTCAAATCAGATAATCAAGAGAAGGGAAATCAAGTGCTTTGGATGCAAAGGTCTTGGTCATACTCAAATGGAATGTGTTAATGATCAGAAACAGAAAAATGACAGGTCTCTGCTGGAGATAAATGAGGATGATTGAGAGGAAGAAGACGGTGAAGAAGAGGAGGATTTGAGTAACTTTGTGGCATTTGCTGGAATCACAGAGTATGTGGAGAAAAGTAAATCTTATGAGTCAGAGTTTAAAGAAGAACATGAGCGTGACTTAACAGAAGAATACAAAGAAGTGTGTGACATGATGTTGAGGGTTGGTAAAGAAATATGGTTTTGGTAAAAGAAAAACTACGACTTGAGACACTCGTTGAGGAACTGCAGAAAGAACTACAAGCTGAAAAGAAGATCATCCAAAAGGTTGTGTCATTGATGAAGGACAAACTGTTGTTGGTAACAAAAGCATATATATTGGAAAAGGTAGTAAGTAATGCAAATGCGGAGGCTGTCAGACTCCAAGGAGAACTTGATCAACAACACAAGAAAATCAAGATTATTACTGGTATAAAGCAACTTGACATGATACTGACTTTTGGAAGGATATAAAGATCTCATAGAGGTCTGTGATATATTGAAGGAAGTGAACGTAGAAAGAACATTATTGATTTTATCTCAGGAAGCATTAATCAGAACTCAAAATTTGATCTCAAGGAAGAGACGCCAAGGTGTTACTTCTGTAGAAGACGAGGTCACATTAAAGCATACTGATACATGTTTTGGGAAAGGATTGATAGGAGCAGAAGGCAAGAAAATTTCACCTGGAATTGACGATGCATAAATCAGATATGGGTCAGGCGATCTGATCTACATCAAACTGCATCAAGAATAGAGTCATAAAGAGCCGGTGATAAGGGTTTGAGATGCAACATGGCCTTTCTGTCTAAAGAGAAGAGGGAAGATGGACCATGGTATTTTGATAGTGGTTTCTCATGCCATATGACATGGACACGTGAAAATATTCAAGGGATAAAGCCTCTTAAGGGAGGAGTGGTTAATTTTGGTGATGGAGGTTTAGAGAGCATCAAATGGAAAGGTAAGACATGTGATATAGAACTTCCAAAATTACTTAATGTTTACTTTGTTGAAAGACTGAAGGCAAATCTGATAAGTGTTAGTTAACTGTGCGATGAAGGATTGACCGTAACCTTTACTAAAGTTGATTGTAAGACCTTTGATGAAAATGGAAAGGATGTTCTAAATGGAGTACGCTCTGGAAAAAATTGTTACATGTGGCATGAGTCAAACAAGTGTTTCAGTGCAAAAGATTATATGAATTTGTGGCACTAGAAGCTGGGACACATGAATGTTAAAAACTTAACCACGTTGGTCAACAAGGAGATGGTTTGAGGAGTTCCCAAGCTCAAAGGAGATGATAACGTTGTATGTGGACCTTGCAAGAAGGAAAAGCAAGTAAAAGTCCAGCATAAGAAAGTCCAAGATATAAAATCTAATGCTAATTTGGATCTAATTCACATGGATTTGATGGGGGCAATGCAGATTGAGAGCGTAGCTGGTAAGAAATATGTGTTTGTCATCGTGGATGATTATTATAGATTCACTTAGGTAAGATTCATTTGGAGAAGTCTGAGACAGGTGACAGTTTTAGGATCTAGGCATTACAGTTGATCAATGAGAAAGGAGGTATCAAGAAGATCAGAAGTAATCACAGAGGGGAATTCCAAAATGAGGCTATGGTAAGATTCTATAAAAATCAAGGGATTGCTCATCAGTTTTCAGCTCCAATAACACCACAACATACTGGTGTAGTATAGGGGAAAAATAGAACGTTGCAGTAGATGGCACGAGCTATGATACACAACAACAATGTACCAGAACGATTTTGGGCTGAAGCACTAAACACAGCGTGCTACATTATCAATAAAGTCTATGTAAGAAAGAGAACAACTAAGACTCCGTATGAATTATGGAAAGGGAAGACACCAAATCTCAGCTACTTCCATGTCTTTAGGTGTAAGTGCTACATAATAAACGATAAAGATCATCTGGGAAAATTTGACTCAAGAAGTGATGAGGGAATTTTTCTGGGTTACTCAGGAAGTAGCACATCGTTCAGAGTGTACAACAAACGAACTAATCATAGAGTCAGTAAATATTGTGTTCGATGATTTCTGATTTTTTCACTGGGATGAATCAATTCAGAAAGTGGCTCATATCAAATTCAAAGAAAACTATTACATCAGAAGAGGAGAAAGAAGAATTTGATTACGAAGAAAAAACCACAAGTGCATCGAAATCACTCTCCATCAGATGTGATAGGAAAATTAAGTGAGAAAATAATAACTAGAAGTTTTCAGCTTAACTTCAGAGAGATGGTTCGTTTTGCATGTTTTATCTCCATGGTAGAACCTGGGAACCACATTGAAGCCCTTCCAGATGATTTCTGGATTCTAGCCATGCAAGAGGAGCTAGAACAGTTTGGGAGGGATAATGTGTGGGAGCTGACTCCACCACCAGAAAACCAGAATGTCGTAGGAACGAAGTGTGTCTCTTCAAAAATAAGAGTGATGAGAACTGTGTTGTTATTCGAAACAAAGCAAGGTTAGTGGCACAAGGTTATTAGCAAATTGAATGAGTAGAATTTGAAGAAACCTTTGCACCAGTAGCTAGGCTGGAGTCCATGAGATTTCTTATGGGAATGTCGTGCATTCTGAATTTTAAACTCTACCAGATGGATGTGAATAGTGCATTTCTTAATGGTTTTCTACAGGAAGAGGTGTATATAGAACAACCTAAAGGGTTTGAAGACTCAATTCACACTGACTATGTATACAAGCTCAAGAAAGCGATGTATGGATTAAAGCAGGCACCCAGAGCATGGTATGAAAGACTTACCGATTTTTTGTTGGAAAAATGATACATCACAAGAAGTGTGGACAAAAAAAATTTCATCTTGGAGCAAGACAACGCCATTGTGATGGTGCAAATATATGTCGATGACATTATCTTTAGGAACACATCTCAGAAGCTGGTTGACAGCTTTGTAAGCAACATGACTCATGAATTTTAGATGAGTATGGTTGGAGAAATTTGGACCAAAAAGGATGCAAAATAAGCATTTTGAAGATAGGACAGACCCTGAACGTCTAATGTTTTGCATCATATGGAGATCTTCCCACCATTGGATCAAACTCAAATTTTACCACCAGAAATATGGGAGTCTTAACTTTGATTTCCATCGTGAAAATCCAACGGTGCGATCTCAAGATATGCTCGATTTGCTGAAGACTGGTCAATGAAGATTCGAGGGAAAGCAAGCCAAGAACATGAAGCCTGATCGATCTATCACTCCCCTGCGATCGATCGATCGATCGAACATCCGCAACTTTGGCTGGAGAACGAGATTTCATAGGCGATCGATCGAAAAGCCTACTGCGATCGATCGATCGTCCCTCCTGAAAAAGGAAATTTTCTTTTCTTTGATTTTATATCCTAAAGCCCAAAGGAATAAACCTAATTCGACCCCTACACTATGTAAAGAGGACAACAGCCACGAAAATACCAAGTCTTCACCATTCTCTTGAAAATTGATTTTGTTCTTTTTATCACTAAAGCTTTTAATTTTTTTTTTACTTTTTCGATAAGGGAGAAGATTTCACCTCTTGTACCTCTGCGGAGAAGATCTCACCTCTTGTACCTCTACGGAGAAGATCTCACCTCTTGTACCTCTACGAAGAAGTTTTCTAAACCCTTTGCTCTTAATAAATATGTTTCTTTTGCTTTTTCTTTGGTTTGCATACTCATGTCTGAGTAGTTTTATTGTTGGGTAATATGTGATTTTCGAAAGAAAACATCATGGTTCGATAGATAGGGTAGAGTGGCGCTCTTGATAAGTCATATAGTAATCTTTCATCTAGATCTGATTTTATTGCATATTCCTTTACTGATCATCTATGAATTGATTATAGAACAATTTCGGCTTGAACGTCACTTGAGTTATTGATTTGATCATGATGTTTGATGAATCATATTCTTTAGTCTGTGAGAGTTGAGTTACTGCGTTAGATGAACAATTAAACTTGATAATAATTGCATGTTTATTTATGTTATTGAGTGCGAGAGTTGATTAATAATATAGATTTGACATAGATGGTTATCGATGCGAGAGTAGGTTAACCTTAAAAATAGTGATTTGAGTTCTAGGATGAAAGAAAGATGATGTCATTTGCCTCTAAGAGTTAACCCTGAATAATTCGAACTGTGTATTCCTGAGAAATCTCTGAAAATCCAATGCTTTTATCTTATTGCTTACACCGATTTTATTTAATTGTTTTTAGTTATTTGCATTCGAAAACCTCATAAAAATCTGATTTCGCTTATTTTAATTCTTAATTCATATTTCTATTGTGCATTCAAAGTCTCTGTGGATTCGATTTCTAAATACTACAATCGTCTGTCGTGCACTTGCAGCTAGGTTATTGCATTTATTTTGGATAAAACTTTACTCACCATCATTAATAAGTCAAAAAGTGTTTTGAACCTGTGGAGAACCATTTAGATGAAATTTGTAAATACATGTAATTTTTTTTTTAATATTATTATTTATAAATAATCATATGTGCCAAGTTATGTGTTGTTGTCAGTACTTCTCTCTTTTTCACATAAGTACATATATTATTTTTGTAGATTCTTTTCCTCCTGATTAGGTTTCAATGAGGAAACGTTAATTTAATCTAAATGTGTGGTTAACAAAAACAAAATTGTTAACAATAGTATTTAAACTAAAAATATGTGTGCGAGCAGCTAGCAAGCCGACCCACGAACATGATAGTTTAATCAAAATATTAAAATCAACCTACATATATATGTTTATTTTTATATACAATAATATGTAATATTGACTTTTCTTTAAAAATTAAATATAATCTATCATATATGTTTACATTTTATTATGTATAAAATTTTGAAAATATTTTCTAACTTTTTAAAAAATAAAAGAAATAAAAATTAAAGTTCACAAATCAACACATAAAACTCACGATCATAAGACGAAGCAGATTCAGATTAGTGTTTCTAGGACTGTGGTTTTTGACAGATCAACCCGTCAGAAGTTATAAAACATTTTAGACCGTTGTGAGGCGGTTTAGTCCGCTTTGATAGAACTACCCATCAAAATTAATTTTAATGAACGGAAAATCTTAAATTTTTATAAATAAAATAAATTAAATTATAACAAAATAGTTGTGATGATAGTTTTGATGATTCTGCATTTAGTATGATGATTTTAAAAACAGTTTGAATTGCGTAGATCTAATATACTTGGGTTATGATTAAATTTGCTAGAATAAATAAATATCAGTCTAATGGCATATTTAATAAATCTTACAAATTAAAGTTGTTTATCGTAATCAATTTCAATGAACCAACAAAAATAAATATTATCTTTTCTCCTAAAACACGGGATGATGGCAACAAACAATTGTTCATACAAAATATTAGCTTTTTGATATTGTTGACTTCACAGAATGAACGTTCATTGTCATGAAGACATTCGTGTGGTGTATTCAGATGAACCTCTGATGTAATAAATTAGATTTGATAACTGAATGTATTTGACCGGATATATTTTTTTTTTATATTACTGGTATATTTTTTTATTTTGAAATCTTTTTTAGAAGCATATGAACCTTCACATTAAGCTATCCTAAAATAAACACGTATAAAATAAATTAAAGTTTTAGTTTTGTGTATTACATTGGCTCTAGTGAGATAAGTGTAAATAATTTACTAATTAAAACTATTACTTTGAAAACAAAATCTCAAATGAGTCATACGATGATGAATCACTGGATTTTTTTGTTCGTTCATTGATTATTTTTAAATATTGTTTTCTAAATTCTCAAATAATATATATAGAAGATATCATAGTCTCACTTAAAACGTTTTTATTATTTTATCAGAAAAAAAACTTTTAATCAGCTATAGAATGCAGTTCATGTAATAAATGAAGGATATGGCATAAACATGACAAAAACAAATGACAGCCCAAAAACAAGGAAGTAGGTAACATTCCTTAAAACAAGGATGTGCTCAGGGCCCCTCTTTGGGCCTACCCTCTAAACCTCTATGTATACAGGATGCTTCTATTCATAACGAAGGAATATAGCGCTGGGCAAAAAACCCATAACCGAAGAATTCTGATCCGAAATTATCCGAATCGAATTGGAATCGACCCAAAATTATTCGAATCGAATCCGAACCGATTTTTTCAAAATACCCGATGGATCCTTTATGTTTAGAACCGAAGAATCGGAACCGAACGGAGAACCGAACGGTACCCGAAATATCCGAAACATAAATTAATCCATAGATATTTTGGTTTTAGGTTGTGTATGTTTGGGTAGTTCAGATAAATTTTACAATTTTTTTGTTATTTTTTCGGTTAGTTCGGATATTTTTAGGTATTTTTGGATAATTCGAATAAAAATAACCAATTTAGGTGTATTATTTCAATTTTTATAGTTTTTTAGTTATTATTTTCGGATATTTTTGGATATTTTCGGATATTTTGGATATTTTCGGATAGTTCGGGTAAAAAATATCTGGAACCGAACAGAACCGAAAGGAAACCTAAAGTTTTCGGGTAATTATCAGTTCTGAAAATTTAGAACCGAACTGACCCGGAACCGATAGGAACCGAACCGAATCCGACCCGAAACTGTTTTGGTATCTATATAGATCCTAAACCCCTCTATCCGAAGAATCCGGAACCAATCGGTTTCTATCCAGAATCGAACCAAATATATGAATCTCCAGGCCTAAACGCATATATACATGAAATACATTTTTAATATATATATATATATATATATATATATTATATAATATATCTTTTTTTTTATAATTAGAGTCATCCTAAACTAAAACCAGATTAGACCAACAAAGCAAATCATCACTCTACTGTATCACTCCAAATCCAAATAAGATATTATCGCGTCAAATGTATCACTCCACGTCCAAATCCAAATCATCTTAATCTATCAACTCAAATGTATTGAATTGATTTTATCTAGCTGTGTAATTTTTTTATTTTTATATGCAAAATCAAAACAATTGTTTGATGAAACAAATGTAGACTATAATTTTTTCATATTGGGTTTAAAACATGTTAAAACATGTTAAAATTAGTTATTCTTTTTTGTTTTCGATATTTGAATTCATAATTTTCCGTTTTCTTTTTGAATGGCTTAGTGATATGTCACTTGAGCTACCGACGCTAAGTAAATATAGCGTCTTTAATGTCAAAGTCTTAGTTAGAAACAATGGATTAACATATTGTTAATTTGAGCCATTAACTTTTGATTTATATATTGATTGAAGCATGTAGCACTGATGTGGAAGTTTGTCATTGGTTTTTATAGAGAGGGAATAAAATGATACGTGTCAGACTCTTGAGTGATGATGTGGTAGCTGTCGGAGAGTGTTCTTCCTCTTTTATATAGTAGATGATACCGTATATGATTTTAAGATCTTAGGTAACAATTGAGTTTAGCATATATTTTTTAGTATGTATGGTATACTAAAAATGGACGTTGTTTGGGATAAATTTACATTTTTTAGTTTAGGCGAATTTTTTAGCGTCATGTGTAATTAGTTTAGGCGAATCTTTTAGTATAATTTGTGTAGGTCGTCTATTGAGCCGACCCTATAGATATTTCGGACTGATCTACAATCTCTCGGATAATTCGAAGGGTTAGGCCACATGTCTCCACCTCTCATCTTGAACAGTGTGGCCACACCGCGAAGGCTTAATCCGGTTGAAAACTGAATAGTCAGACGTACATGTAAATGTTACATATCATAAATCCGGGCTAAGTATGAACTTTCATTCTTCAGGCGCGAACCTCAATTATTCAAATATATTTAAACTGGTCTTCGATTAATTGGTTAATATTATTTACCTTCCGCATGTGATAGGTAAAACAACTAGCCTCTGCTCTACGGAACGATTAAAGCTGACAAGGCTGATTCTGAGGAACCTCCTAGCGTCTGACCCGCCGCACTGTCCGTTGTTCCTCGTACGACACTGACGTCATTCTGAGTTTGAAGACTAAGTTGTCGGGCAGCCGGCGCATAAAGATAAGAGTGGTAGGTGAAAACCACTCGAGTGCTTCATATATGTCCAAACCGATGGACCCGGAACCGACTTAGGACGCGTGATTCAGTATTCTAGCCTGGACAGGTAAAATCCTATAAACACCCTCCTCTTCTACGAGAAAGGGGATCCGAAGTTTTTCATTTCCTACTTAAGTCTTCTGAGCAATACTATTTTCCCCAAACACTTGAGCCTCCTCTTCATTTTCTCGAGACCTTGTCTCTTTTTGACCTCTCACGGTAATTTTTTCGACCATCCTCAGTCACTTTTCCGGCCATCTTTGGCTCTTCTTCACTCGAAATACTTTGTTTCCCCTTCTTCGCCACCTAATTTTTTTCTAAAAATGTGATGATACTCTGAGGATCAACCCTCTTCGACCTGGTGTCACTTCATTTTTTTTTCGCTTCGTTTTCCGACTTTTTTCCAGTCTCTCCACGTTTCATCATGTGGTCTTTCTATCTTTTCTTTCTTTGTTTGCTGACTTGAGCGTCAGAGAGCCATCGGAAAACATCTCACCATCGTATTTTTTGGGCTCAACGCATTTGTTGTTTGTGTAGGAGACTTGTCTCTTAGTAGTTGGACCCACCGACGAAAAATCTTTTAAAGATGTTAATTAGAATATACGTAGCTATATTTAGATAATAAATAAATGATTTTTGTGTGTTTATCATCTAGGTAGCAAATAATCTTAATTATTAAGTAATAAATGAATGATATGTCGGGTAAGGACATTTTTTTTTACCAGTTGCAGCGATCGAATTTAGCGATAAAAAAACTATAAATATAGTTGCTTAACATCAAGGTATGTAAAGAGTAATGTGGAGAGGTGTTGCTCGATGTTGATAATGACGATGTGGAAGGCATAACTTCATGTCGCCAAAAATAACAACGACTCAACACCAAAATTAACGACGTCACTAACGACTATTTTATATCTCCGTTGTATTTTTTGTCTCCGTCGTAATCGTCATTGCGACTGGAAAAAGAACATGCTCTAAATATTTATGAAATTAAGCTAATTTACAGAATTGAACTTTAAAAGTAATTTTTTAAAATCTCATTGGCACATAACGGAATTTATTTTTGCAACAAAAAACTTCGAAATTTTAGATCTATAATCTTTTCGGTCATAGCGAAAAATAAAAAAAATTTCCTCTATTCTTTAAATAATATATAGGAGATTGTAAAAATCTTAATTAAATTTATAAAACAAAAATACTATATTAAGCTAGTATGGCTAGAAAAGCAAATATAATGTTTCTCGGAGTGCGCTTTTTACATCGGCTAGCTAGAACCTCCTGTTTTCTTCGAATTCTTCGTTGTTTTTACGTGAAAAGGGATGTTGTTCTACAACACTATACATCTATGAAACACAAGTATAAAAACTATATTTGTATATATATATATATAGATTGTAGATAGCTTGCATTGAGATGGAGAGACACGACAAATCGGCCCATGAACTTTTGCGGTGAAAATAGGGAACACGACAATACGTGCTATTGCACCCAAATACGAATTCTATATATTATACAAGGATCATGTCACCCAATTAATCGGAAATTGTGTTCTAGGTTTAAAAATCTAGGTTTTTTTTAGGTTCTTGCTTTGTTATTTTAATCATTTAAAAAGTGTTGTAATTTATGTTTAAATAATTATGTTATAGATAGTGCACAATATTAATGTCAGCATTTTGATACTATTGAAGGAAGCTATGCTTTGGCCATGAATGATGTGGCGAAACAAAAGCGACTATAAGCGGCATGGACAATGAAAGTTTTCATGTTACCACCATTCACAAAATTTGAACTGCATGTGTTTTGAACAAAAAAAAAAAAAAATAGTGGTGAAAAAGCTCAGTTATTTTGTCATGGAAATTGAACATATTCCTTAGTTCGAGACTTTTGAGAGGGCAGATTTACATCCCAAAAAGGCATTAGCAACGGATATTCTCGGACTTGAGGACACTATGGGTCTAAAGTTTAAAACTTCTTTAATTAACCAAAAAAGTTGAATGTAAAACACGTTCCGCCACAAGAAAAATGGGGTACACACGTGGACTATTGTTTTTTTATTAGTTTTAGAAAAAAATATTAGTTTTTTTTTTAAATTATGATTTTAAAACTCTACGTGTTATTTTTTTATCGGCTAATACAATTTATTCGAAAAAACTAATTCAATTATTCGAAGTTTACAAAAATGACAAATATGATAGTTATTATACCATTTAAGTTTACAAAGTAGTTTACAATTTATTCCAAAAAATTCTACTTAGAAGTACAAAAGGCGAGATCGTCTCACTTATCGAACAAAAATTAAAATAACAAAAGAAAAATTAAAATACTTTGGTGATGAATAATGGTTGAAGCTTGATTATTTCGTGGATGATGTAGTGTTTATATAGTAGTAGATGTCGACTAGGGTGAATATTCTCAAAATATTTAAGAAAATTTTGATAAAATTGATTTTTTTTCCTTTTTTCAAGAGAGCGGGATCGATCGATTGTCTCATTTTTTTGAGTCATAAAATTTTGGTGTTTTCAGAAATTTCTTCATCCATCTGCTTGCTTCAGCTCGTATCCAGAATGACCAGTGTTCAGTAAATTGAGCATATCATGAGCTCTAACCGTTGGGTTTATTTGACATTACTTGGAAATGAAAGGTACCATTCCCATCTATTCTATGTCAAAAAATTGAGCTTGATTCAATGGTGGAAATGTCTCCATATGATGCAAAACCTTTGGTGCTCAGAAATTGTTTAATATCTAAAATATTTGTTTTGCATCATTTTTAGTCCAAATTACTCTAATTTACAGACTATGAAAACTACAAAAATACTATAAAAACAAAAAAAATTCCAAAACCAAATAGTTACTTATTAAAAATCTATATAAAACATGCTAAAAAGTTGTAAACTATGAGGTATATCACATCCATCCCACATATACAAGTGATAGTCGAATCACATTACTTGTTAACCTTAGGTGATTGATGTATTTTCCAAACTCTTATTGTCAAATCTGAATCATAACTTAGACCTCAAACCATATGATATTTGCTTACTCTAAGTTTTAGTTTTTGACACAACCTAATTAACCTTAGTCGATTTTATGATTAATTAACCATATTATTTCTGTCTTAACATATTTTCCTCTTTAGATCATACGATTTACTATTCCTAAATTTGAATTATTTGGATCTCAATCCATTAGGTTTTGCACAATCCAATGTTCTTCTTTCTGGCAAAGCAACATAACATAACTCATACATCTCTAAATACCTTTAGCCCCAAAATCCAATATCACATATATAACACCTCTAGCCCGCTAGAACAAAAAACCCATTTAGAAACGCCCGAAACCTATCTTAAACTTAAGCCTAATCCTTTAACCTTAGATATATAAGCCTTAATTAAAACCCTATTATAGTTTAGTCTCTCAATTACGAAAAAGAAAGAAAAGCGAAAAAATAGAAAGGGAGGCAGAAAGATCACGAGAGGGAAGAGAAGAAAAGAAAAAAGAAGAAGAAAGAGAGAGAGAGAAAGAAAGATCGTGATAGATCAGAAAGGAAGAAGAGAAGAAGAAGAAAAGAAGATGGGATGGAGACATGGAGATGAGTAACAGAGGGCACCGGCCGAGGCTACGGCAACACAGACGAAAATGGTGGCTTCACGAGTCTGCGTGCGTAGATCGAGGCAAGGACAGTCCGACGGCATCAAGAGGATCAAGGTCCAACATGGAACCCTAGCCATTTCCTCGGTTACTTCCTCGAAAAAGTATCTCGAAACTCTAACCTAAATTAGGAAACCCTAGACTTGAAATAGGAAACCCTGGTTTCTAAAAGGAAAATCCTAAGTTTCGAAAAGTGAAACCCGAATTTTTCCGAAGTAGAAAGTTTTCCGAATTGAAAACTTAACTAAATGAAAACTATAAAAGATAAACTTTCCCAAAAGATAAACTTTCCAGAAATAGAAACATTGTTTAGAAACTTTAACTCCTTCTGCAAGTGATCGTTGTGTATTGTTGCAGCAGTTTCAAGACGTCATGCGTTTAGAACGCAAATGGTAAACGCAAGAGGTCTATATTAGAGGCAGCAAAACAAGCTATATGAGGATGTGTTATGTAAACCCCATCATTCAGTTTATCGAATCGTGATCGATCCATGCTTAGTCTTGGAATGCGATATGTGATGATGTTTTGTGAGCAATGTATGATTGTTTGATGCATTTGGTATGAATGGAGTGTTAGAATGTGTGAAGCTTGTTGAATAGTTTGAATGATGTAAGCGAGATATGTTGTGTGCATTAGTTGCATATAGGAATGTGGGCGGGGAAGGCCATCACAATCATTGCTTGACAGTCTGGGAACGATAGCGTAGCCCGTACGGCCCAATAACCGGCTTACAACCATATGTAGGAAATTCATGAGTGGGGGAGAGATCCGGCCAAAGTAATACTGCAAGGGCAGAATAAAACCTTCGATGCCACGTGGACAGAAAAGAAAGTTAATGTGAGCCTTTCGATGATATGAGTGCAGAGAATGAGGAATGTTGTATAAGTCAGATGGGTGATCGAGATATTAATGCGTGTTGTATTTCTTGTCTATGTGTGTTTCGAGCATTGATTGGTATTGTGAGGAGAGTGTATTTTTGTAATGTTGTATAACTGTGTGTTGTGGTATTGTGAGGTCCTAGAACTGATCCTCACTGAATATTCCATTTACTCACCCCTCTATTTACTTGTTTACATGTGAGGAGAGTGTATTTTTAGTGTCAAACGCAAGCCGGGGTAATCCGTGTTTCACCATACATTCAAAACTATGAAGTCTCCAAACAATATGTCACATCAAAGAACGTAGGGAGTTCTGTCATTAGTATATCAACTCTCACGTAATACTTTCTTTATCTTAAATATCTTCGTAACACTTTAATACATTATTTAAGCTTACAAAAAATAAAATTATTTGCTTATGCCTTGAGATATCATTCACCAATTATAACACTTCCTCAACTCATCCTTAACATTCCCTCGCTCTTTATCAAATTAATCTTCAAGTAAACAACATTTTTCATTCTTAAACTTTACTAAGCATTTTAACTTTGAACCAAGACATATGCCAATGACATGTTATTTTGGTTAAAATGCGCAAAAAATGAATCGATCTTATTTAAAAAGAAAAAAGCCAATGTCATTTACTTAAATAACTAAAAATTATTATCCACGTAATGTATTCTTATTTCAAACACTAAAGTTATGTGTTTACATTGGTTTTACATGTTAAAAAACATTTTTGAAATATAAAAGATATTTCATTTTTCATTATATATTTTTGCAAAATACAAATGTAAATGAAAATATAATCTTTTGTTTGCATTTGGCATTACATTTACAGTTACAAACAAATGTGTGAAATGTTTTAAAATATAGATTCATTTAAAAATATAGACCATATATAAAAACAAACAAAAATGCAAACGAAAAAAAAAAAAGACTAGATAATTATAGTTTTGATTGGTAATTTCCAACGATCGCGGTTGGAGTTAAATTGTTTTAGAGATCACCAATTAAATAAACGGTTAAACGAGACATTAGAAAATGCATCTAAAAATAAAAAATGGAAGGTTACCACACATCCAGACAAATAAAGTGGTTTAGTTACGGCATATCATTTAATACGATTGTAATTTTTTGTATTTATTTTCACCTTTTTTTTTTAATCTGTTTAAAAAAACATTCAAATATGATCTATTCTAAATAAATAAAAATCCAGAATTGTTTTTATATTAAAAAATTTATATAAAAATTTGGTCGTGTCGTACCACCTATCGCCAACTAAACTCCTAAATCATTTTATATTTTGAAAAATAATAATCATTATGTATATGTAAGTTTTTGCCAGCATACACATTATTATTTTCATGACTACTAATTCTATGGTATGTTTTTTTCTTGATAAGTCATAAATAATTTATCTTAGTAACATTTAAAAAACAATACATTTTTCTCAGTTAAAAATATAATTTCAGTTATTTGTATTTAAACTCACTTATTAGATAATTTAGTTTAATGTTGTCATTTTTCGAATTTTACGATTTGATTGATAGCTATCGACGATTGCGGTTGAAATAAACTGCCTTAGTGGTTACCAATCAAAAAATCGATCAATTGAAACAGTTCATTATAAGAAATATGCGGGTTATTCTGATTTTAGAAAATTGACAAAGCAAAATCAAACCATAAAAATATAAATATTTGAAAATTCTGTTTTAAAAGAGGTGACTGAAAAGAAAAAAATTGTTGGTATTTTTCTGTTAAAAGTCTTTGTTATGAAAATAAACATGGTTCTAATCAGCCACCACACAAACCTATATAGTTAGTGTGACATAAATCTTAGCTGATAATAGATCTAATTGATGAAATAAAGCGTTAAAAAAAATTAGCGATGAAAATTAGCAGATAAAAAACAAATATAGTTAGAAACGGTTAAATATATCTTATTATATAAAGGATAATGCACTCAAAATTATAATTTATTAGATCATGATATGTGTCATTTTAATTGAGATGATGACACGTGTTAATATACTAACGTATAAAGTTAATTTTAATTTAAATAATATTTTATTTTTATCTAAAAATTAAAAGAAAAATACATCATCGCAAAAAAAAAATGTCCTAACGTAACAAAAAAAGTCAATGTCTTTCTGTAAAAAAAATTGTCATTAGAAAAAGGAAAAATTTGTAAACAAAATGTCACTAAAAAGGTAAAAGGAAAATTTGTAAAAAATGTCATTAAAAAAAGGTAAAAGAGAAAATTTGTAAAAAATATTTTATTATATAAAGAGGAAAATTTTGTTTCATGGTAATACGTTTAAAAAAAAAATGCCATAATTAATCGAGAAAAAAAGAAAAAAAATACATCATTGGAAAAAATTATTAAAAAAATGTCATTAAATAAAGGTAAATAAAAAAATTTGTAAAAATATTATTAAAATAAAAGTAAAATAGAAAATTTGTAAAAAAAAATATCATTAAAAAGGAAAATTTGTTTCATGTCAATACGTTTAAGAAAAAGAAAAAAAAAATACATCATTCAAGCAAATCATGAATTCGAGAGTTCCACAAATCAATCAAAGCTATTTTACTTTAAATTTTGCCTAACGTGAGGGTGACACGTAGGCAAAAATCGTAACCCACCAGATCGTGACATGTGTTAATTTTAATTGAGATTGTGACACGTGTCAATATATTAATATAAAAATATAATACATCATCGCCAAAATAAAATATCCTAACATAATAAAAAAAGTCAATGTCCTTCTGTAAAAAAAATTGTAATTAAAAAAGAGAAAATTTGTAAACAAAATGTCACTAAAAAGGTAAAAGAAAAATTTGTAAAAAATGTCATTAAAAAAGGTAAAAAAGAAAATTTGTAAAAAATATCATTAAAAAAGAGGAAAAATTTGTTTCATGTCAATACATTTAAAAACAAAAAAGGAAAAATGTCATAACTAATCGAGAAAGAAAGGAAAAAAAATACATCATTGAAAAAATTTGAAAAAATGTCATTAAATAAAGGTAAAAGGGAAAATTTGTAAAAAATTTTATTAAAAAAAAGTAAAAAGGACGGTTTGTAAAAAAAATATATCATTAAAAAAAGAAAATTTCTTTCATGTCAATACTTAAAAAAAAAAAATGTCATAACTAATCGAGAAAAAAAAGAAAAAAAAATACATAATTCAAGCAAATCATGAATTCGAGAGTTCCACAAATCGATCAAAGCTATTTTACTTTAAATTTATCCCAACGTGAGTGTGACACGTAGGCAAAATCGTAACTCACCAGATCGTGACATGTGTTAATTTTAATTGAGATTGTGACATGTGTCAATATATTAATATAAAAATATAATTTTTCTTTCTCTACGTTATTTATTTCTTAAATCAAAGTGTAGTGTAACTAAAAGGAAATAATAGTCTAAAAAAAATAAGACATGTTATTAAAAATAATTAAAAGGAAATAGTAAATCAAAAAGACTAAAAAAAGAAAATAAGACAAATTATTTATAATTGTAGTGTAACTAAAATGAAATAATAGTCAAAAAAAGAAAATAAGACATATTATTAAAAAATTAAAAGGGAATACGAAATAAAAAATCTAAAAAAGGAAAATAAGACAAATTATTTCCAATTTCTAAAAGTATTAGTACAACGTATAAAAAATTGATATTCATGAGATTACGACATGTTTTGTTAATACTTTTAAATTTATTTAATATATTTTGTTAATTTTTTTACTATTTGTTTAACAGTAATGACATATATAGACATAAATTTGATAGAATGTATTATGCATATATTATTTTGATATGAAAATTTTGGGTATTATTGATTGCCAAGGAATGCATGGAGTAAAAATATAGTTTTAATATTATGGATGAAATACATGAGTTGTATTGCGAGATGAAATACGTGGAGTTGAAATTCAGTTTGAAACAAAGTTACTAATCAACATCTAAAATAAGTGTGCGAGTAACAATCAAAATCAAAATATTTACATCAACAAGATTTAATATATATTTCTTACATTTTCATAAATTTTATCTTTATTAAATTTAATCGATTATCGACACGTTTTACTTTATTTTTTATCATTTATAAATAAGTTATAATTAAAACTCCGCGTATTACGTGGATCCTAATATAGTTTAATATATAGCAATAGTTAAATCTTAATCATAGAAATTACGATCAATCCGATAACATGTTTATAGTTATGCACGTGAGTAAATTAAATCTTTAATTGATTTTTAAATTGGTATGATATATTCAATTTGCTTAATAATTTTTTTAAATTTTTTTTTATTCGATAAAAAAGATTCATAAAACTAATAATTAGCACAATTGTGAGATTAAGCTATATTGATTTGTTTAACTTTAAATGTTTTAGACAGGACTGGACAAAAAATCCGAAATCAAAAAATCCGACTCGAAATTGTCCGAACCGAATCCGATATTCTAGAATACCTGAATGGATTCTCAACATCTAATACCGAAAAACCGAAACCGAATCCGAACCGAACCGAAAATCGAACGGATATCCGAAATATAAATTAGCCTAAAGATATTTAGATTTAAGGTTTAGACAATTAACCGAACAGATATTTAGATTTAGACAATTTTTATAATTTTTTTTTGTTTTCGGTCAATTCGGGGTCAATTCGGGTATTATGGATATATTCGACTAAAAATAATCAATTTAATTAGGTATATATTTGAATTTTTCAATTTTTTGTTATTTTCGGATATTTTCGGATAACTCGAGTTAATTTTTTGGATATTTCCGGATAACTCGAGTTAATTTCTAGAAAAATTCGGATAATTATGAGTATTTCGGATAATTTTTGAATATTTGGAGTAAAAAATTCGAAAATACCTGAATCCGAATCATAATCCGGAAAAAATTTGGATATTTTCGGGTTTCTTACATCAAAATCAAAATCGATTTGAACCCAACAAAAACCAAATCTAACTCGATCCGAAATTTTAAAATATTTGAATGAGTTTTATATCTCTAAAATCGAATTAGCCGATCCGAACCCAAATAGTTTCCGGAATGTCCAGGCATAGTTTTAGATAATCATCATAGCCATCAATTTATTAAATTACCATGAAATCTTTTCTCAAAGGGCAAAGTGGTAATATCAAGCACGAGTGAGTACCATCAGATTAAAGAACCTTGACTTTGTTGGTAAAAGTTAGAATTGGAAACAATAATAAAAATCTCTGCAGAGTAAAACAAAACTAAAAATTCCACTTTTGCTCTCCCTGCAAGAAAGAGAGAGAGAGAGAGAGAGCGAGATCAAGCGTCCATCAGTACAAGTTAGCCGTTACCGCCCGGCCACCGGAAAACAACTTCTTAAACTCCCCACCTACCTCCCGTTAAACCGCCATGTCAGACTCCGCTTACCCAGGAAACCTTAACCCAACAGCCCCGGAGTTTCTACCGGCAAACTTACACCCGATTCCCTTCTTTGTTCCGACCAGAATCTGCATCCCTCCTCCTCCTCCGCCGCCTTACCCTCTCCGTCTCCCTGCTTTTTTCCCTATCTTCGCCGGAGCTTTACCTCCTCCCCATCTTCCGCCGACATCGTTAACGCCGACTAGAGCCGTGATGCTGTTATCAGTACCCGGTGACGTCACCGAATCATCTGTTCGGCGAGACCTGGAAGTGTTCGGTGAGGTGCGTGGAGTCCAAATGGAGAGAGCAGATGAAGGAATCGTGACGGTCCATTTCTACAATCTGAGAAACTCACGGAGGGCGTTGAATGAGATACGTGAGCGTCACATGCAGCAAGAACACCTCAGCTGCGGTGGTGGTTATACGACGGCGCGTGGACTCGTCTCCGGACAACTCGTATGGGCCCATTTCGTGTTTCCACAACTCACTGCCGTTCCCGAAGGGAACAATCAAGGGTCACTGGTGATTATGAATTTGAAACCAACCGTCTCTTCCACAACTCTCCGTCAAATTTTCCAGGTTTATGGTAAATAAAAGCTCACGACTTTTTTATGGATTTTGTAATTTAATTCACTCAACATGCTCTCTTTTGTTATTTTCTACGGATATTAATTTTTTTTTTTTCTTGGGTAGGGGAAGTGAAGGAGCTGAGAGAGACGCCGTACAAGAGAGAACAGAGGTTCGTGGAGTTTTACGATGTCAGAGACGCCGCCACAGCTCTCCTTGAGATGAACGGAAAAACTATCGACGGAAAACCAATCGTCATTCAATTCAGCCGTCCCGGTGGTTTTACCAAGAAACTCTTCCTCGCCTCACGCTTCAACAAAAGCTTCTTCTTCAACCACCACTTTCGGTCTCCGTCGCCGCCGCAGCCGCAGCCGCATCACCATCGCCGGCTACCGTCTCCGGCGGGTCAGTTCCGAAGAGGAGGTACGATGAAGGTGAAGTCGTCGTTCGACACAATGAGTGGTGATAACGCGAGGAGAAACCAGAATCAACCGCATGAGAAGAACAATAACAATAAGAAACGGACTAAAAGGCATACGAAGAGGAATCTGAGCGATGGTTGCTTCATCATAAACGAAGACGCTATCGCCGCCGAGTCTAGTGGTTGCAGAGACGACCGAACCACCGTCATGATAAAAAACATCCCCAACAAGTACAGGTAAAGCATATGTGTCTCTTTCATTAATACTTGTGATTGGGATGGGCATGTGCTCGATTGATTCTTTGAGACCGAGATACGACGATAATGTCCAAAAACGAGGAAATGCTTTGTTTCTGTTTTTGTTGGGTTTGATGAAAGTCAACGAGACCCACCGGATAATAGTGATGAGCTATCTCTATATATATCATATGTTACTATATTTGTATACAAAAATCTGACTAGTCAATTTTATAATATGGTTTCCATTTACAGCCAGAAGCTGCTTTTGAATCTGCTGGACACACATTGCAACGACTGTAACCAAAAGATAATCGACGAAGGGAACAACAATACACCCATGTCATCCTATGATTTCTTCTACCTCCCCATTGATTTCAGGTAACATCACTCTCCATCTTAATTTATTTGGGTAAAGAGTAAAATTATTGATGAATATGGCTCTGATTAAATCTCTATTTGTGTTTAAAAACAAAGCAACAAATGCAATGTGGGATATGGGTTTGTGAACATGACAACTCCTGAAGGAGTGTGGAGGCTTTACAAGGCCTTTCATAATCAACAATGGGGATCCTTCAAGTCTAGAAAGATCTGCGAGGTCACTTATGCTCGTCTCCAGGTTAACAACAGGAAAAGATCTTCTAATCTCTGGTTAATTAGTTACTTTTATTGAAATAAAAGTGCTTTTTTTGGTTTTAATGGAGAAGGGAGTTGAGTCGTTGAAGGAACACTTCAAGAACACGAGGCTCCCAGGAGTAGAGATGAAGCATTACATGCCGGTTCTCTTCTCGCCGCCGCGTGACGGGCGGTTTCTGACGGAGCCCATTCCCATTGTTGACCTCGGGACAAAACCAGTGGCCGAAGACAGCTGTCACTCTCGAGATGACACAAACGTCGTGTCTTGTTCGTCCGACAAGACGTTGGAAGGAAGTGATGGTGAGAGAATCGAAATCGGCGGCGTTTCGGATGACGAAAGCGAAACAGTAGTGTGAAATTAATGATGGTTTCGGCTTTAGGCGGCGATCTATATATATATAGCTGTATCGACGTCTTATCACCTCCTCTCTCTCCATCTTTTTTTTTTTGTTGGGTTTGTTTGTATGTTTTTTTCGTACATGTGGAAACCTCTTTTGGTTGTGTTTGTTTTGAAGTGTTTGGAAACTTTTTATTAGAAAACAAAATTAAGGTTGTACAAATGCAATGCTGGAACCTTTTGTCATCAAGATTAAGGTTGTACAAAAATTAAAGTCAGTTTCTAGGGGTTTCTTTTTGTTTTTTTTTCCTTTCGATTTCTCAATTTCTCTATAAAAATGCTATTTTTTTTTTTTTTTTTGAAAATTAAATGCTATTTTCTTGACATACTTTTATGGGTTTTTAAGTTGTTTAACGGAAAAAAACTGATTAATCACTTGACTTTAAATCACATACTCTCCAGTTTATAAATATATATTTTTCTATAAATGGACTCTACATAAATATATGCACATTATTATCACATCAAAGAAACGATCAGTTATCTTAGACTTTTTATCTATCTTTTCATATATCTCGTCACTTGCCTTTATTGCAATTTAAGAAAAAAAATTATATTCTGCAATTTAAATATTTTTATATGATCTCTAGTCAATAGATTAAAAGTTTTAATATCTGCAATTTTAATACCTAAATACTCTCTGCAATTTATTGTTATAAATTTTAAAAACATATAAATATTTTCTTATGAATGAGACGTGAAAGGCGTTTTAATATTTTCTGATCTTAGAGCCTACATTACACAACCATATACAGAGTTACAATACCACATTTACGGAAAATTTTTTTTTCCATGGAATAACCAAACACACAAGAAGAAAATTAGAAAATTTTTACCCTCTAGTTTAAAGAATGGGAAAAATATTTCCTCTAATTATCACTTTCATTTTTACTATTTTAATTATTTTTGTTCCAAGCAAATTTTTTTTCTTTTCAAATGTTAAATTTATTAACCAACTAAATAAATGTTTATGTACAAAGGTAACAAAACACGTGTAAAATGTCATATCGAAAAAGAAAGTCAATCAGAAGACCATGGAGCTTCGGGTTTTCGAAATAGCGAAAGTATATTAGGCTATTACGGATCACTTTCTCAATCACACGAATTAGGTGAGACTCAGGGCGGTAGACATGCTTATGACGTCACTCGTTTCTTTCCCTCCATATGTAGTATATTGTCACCTGGAAGGCCAATCGAACCAATACAGATGTTTGCAAATCACACGGATTTCTTCATTTTTAACCAACAAGAAATGTTATTTAGCATCTTTAGTGAGCAAATACGTTGCGTTGCAAGATGAGTCGGAGATTCCAAGGACGGACCAATGGTACAAATTGAGAGTTAACAATTTCGTACGCAGTGATGAATTGTTTGTTGTTTGCAGCGAGAGTGCGTTTACAAACCGCAAGATAATGGTGTGTTTATTTTCACAGAAAGTGACATAAATGGATTTATGTGTTCTCAAGTGATGGTGTGCATCTTATTGTTTCGGCGGTTCTAGTCGTTGTTGGGGCTAGTTTTCTTAGGGCGGCACAATCTCATATCGCGATTTCTTTCCTTGTGAGAGTGTTTGGCGAAACCTCTTTGCAGTTTGGTTGGTAAATAGTGGCAGTGGGGTGGCTGTTTATGGGTATACGATTTAGAGGAATTGCATAGAATTATATCTCAGATTTCTCCCTTTTGTGTGTTAACTAGGATATTTGACAATCTTGGTGGAGAACGACTCCAAAATCGCCGAAATTATTTGCCAAGACACTTTGGTTTCGAAAACGTGGTTCTAGGGAAATTTTTGGACCAACAAAATCTGTAGTTGTTCCAAACAAAGGAGGCCTTGCAAATGCCATTGCCACAAGCAATGGTAAACCATTTCATGGTTACGTTGGAAACGATTACAAAGAAGGAACATAACAAATATTTTGGGTTGTATCAAGAATAAGTTCCGAAGAAAAAAAACACTTTTTCAAAGACTTCACTCGTAAACACTGACAATGTCACGTTAACGAATGAATGAAGTTTAACAAGAAGCTATATAAACATGACTTCAAAATACATGTACACATATGAATGCTTTTTAAGGATCAATGGCGAAGTGATTATTTTCCTCTGTTCGTAAAACTTTTAGTTTGAGTGTTTTAATACCAAGATATGGTTTCCAGTTCTATAGAGACAAGAGAACCAATAGCAAACTAAAAATTTAATAACTGAAAAGCAATAACAAAATATATAGAAAAAACTCTTACCATTCAACATCTTTGTTCCATATGAAAACTGACCGATGTTTTCTACTTAGTTAGCCAACAATAAACACGAATCAGAAACTGGATCTGGCATCTGAAACGTCCTTGACTTGTGATACATAGTTGCTTACAGTACCAGGTTGAGGAAGATAAAAGCAGAGCAAAATGCTGATACTTCTGCTGCACTAGCCTTTCATTAGTTTGAAAAGAACAAGAAAGACGCTATTATTCATGATCATCCCACATTCAAAGGCATATATGGTATTGTCGTTTTATGCAAACTCCATTTTGGTCCTTAACAGTGAGAAAAATGTGAAGAAGAAGAAGTGAATTGATAATGATTAGAGAGCCAAAACATGACTGAAGAAGATCAGGCAAGAGGATCCTCTTCTCTAGCCTTCCGCAGCAGCTCTGCTCTAACCCGCTTTACCTCCGCTTCCTTCTCCATTCTTTCTTGCTGCATATAAATACGGTTTTTCTTATCAGAATACTACTCAACACCAGAAAGAACATATCAATGAGCTGTTTCATATCACCACTTAATCAAGTGCAATCAGAATCTCTATTTGTGCTTTCACAGCAAAAACACTCACAAATCAAACACAAGTTAAGCTTTAGCTTCTCACCATCACAACTGTCAAAGTGTAATCAGATGTCAAACAAAACCTATAGGCCAGATATATTCTTTAACTCCAATATCGAACATTCCATAATTGATGCAATCATAGTAAGCTTCTCAAAGCTTATAGTAATGATGTAGAGCTAAGGATATAAAACTTTGCAGAGAGTGAGGAACACAACGCCACTGAACAAAACCAAGATTCCATGGCTTCTATCCTCAAATCAACAGAAATTGAGTCAAATGGTTCTTCAAAATGGGAAACGAACAAAAGACCCATCTCTTATAATCGAAAAAATACGATCCGTATGGAGGATAATTATACAAATTCGGTAGCCTAGGGTTTGACCTCAATCCCAAATCCGGTGTCACAATGACTCGATATCGAAGAATTTCATAGAATCGACACACAAATTATGACAAAAAGTGTCAGATTTCAGTAGAGAGAGATGATTCAGGAAGGGAATGAAACCTTCTCGTCTTGATGAAGAGCGATCCAGACATGAACTTTGTCCATGGATTGCCAGAAGGCGAAAGCAGCCAATGTCATGCCAAAGTAGGTCAAAACCTTCACCATTTTAGTAGTCGGCTAATCTTCTTTCGCCGTAAGCTCCTTCGTCCTTCCGCTGCTTTTCTCGGCGTCGTACAGAACAGAGAAGAGTCGCAGATCGGGATGAAGCCCAGGATGTTGGTGTCGCGGGGCAAGATCTAGTGCGGAAAGATACACCTAGCTTGTACTGCGTTACAAACTTACAACCGTAGATTTGATCGTCTAATCTTGTAAATGTCACGTGTCGTTAAGATCATATATATTGATCATTTTATTTTAACTTGGAAAATGGCTAAAAAACACTTTTGCTTTTTTAAAAGTAGTAGATAAATACTCGGTCGCATATTTTTTTAACGCCAACAGACACCGCGGCATTCTCTATTGGCTCGGTGAGAAATAGTGAATCGACCGAGTCGGATGAAACGGAAGAGAGTTTTAGCTCGTTCTTTACCTCCAGTTCGATTCTCGAACTCTTCGTGTGCTCCAGATAATCCGACTCTCCATTCAATCAGCTTCGCCACCTCAACATCCAGGGTCGGCGCGTCGTCCTGCTTCAGAATATCGAGAAGCTGAAGATTGCTATCTACCTGTGCGAGGTAAAGTTCTCCTTTATCTACCTGCGCGAGGTCAAGTTCTCCTTCCTTGATCTTTTTCAGCTCGTCAAGGCATTTCTCGATCTTGGTGAGCCGTTTTTGGTATTTCTCCTTCATCTCTCGCCTCGTCGCTTTCTAGGCTTTCTTCACATTTGCCTCATGAAAGGCATTTGCAGAGAAGAGCTGACTCTTCAGCGAATCTACCTCATCTGTTTTCCTCGACTCTGACTGCTCCAGCCTGATGGCTAAATCGTCGGTTTTATTAAGTTCGTCCTTGAGGTTTTTCTTTTCGTTCTCAAGAATGTCAATTCGAGTCGAGGAAGAAGCCAGTTCGGCAGTATGTTTACTCTCAAGCTCATCCAGATTAGTCCTCAACAGCGAGGCATCTTCTCTCGTATCCGCGACCCGGCGCTGATCTTACTGAACTCTCAGGTCGTAGACAGCGACCATTTTATTGATGGATGCCATGAACTGCGATTTAAAAAGAGGAATTAACATCCGAGCCATCACTTAGAAGATTTAGAAAATTAACGTCTGAGTGATTACCTTAATACCGCACAGAGACATGTCGGCATATAACCCACTCTCGGCGAGAGTGTCAGCAGGCGGTAGGCAATCGCCGGGAGACTTGATCTTTGAAAAGAGGGAAGCCGAGACGTTTGTGTCGTTATAAACATGATCAACTCCATCATGTATGAACGACATAGATGCGGGATTAGAGTTGAGAGCTCCACGTTTTTGTCTCTTTTCGGTGTTTTCCCTCGTGGCGGCTTTGACTTTCTCGGCTTCCGAGGCATGACGCTTCTGAATTGGTGACCTCTTATAATTGGATTTACACGGTGCCAAGGTAGTAGGATTTAAGGCAGCAACTAGCCTCGCCGCATCGTCAAGAACTGGCGGCTCGGGAATGACTGATGAAGTTGGAATCTTTCGAGGCAGCAACACTGCCATCTTCAGAAACTTGTGCTTGAGCATGGATTGGAGCCTCGGTGTCTCTCCGAGCTGCCTCGGATGCCGTTTCAGCATCTCCCCCGAGCCGTATCTATCGCTCCCTCAAATTTTTTCCGAGTCAACTCCTTTGCCTCTTTCTCTCTATACGCTTGTTTGTCACGGAATGTCATCCTTTCACCCATTATTACTGCGATATGCAATCAAGGTAAACTTGATGATTCCAAACTAGTGGAAACCTCGGCTCCGGCAAAGCGAGTTCGTGCTTTTTCGACTCTTGCTAGGGAAAAATGCTTTTTCCAATGAGTTTTTCCGGCAGCAAGAGTCTCCCTGAGTATGAACGTATCTTCTGGAAAGCACGAAGTATGTGATGAACTGCAAAAAAAGGAGGATGAGGTTAGAAGATAAGCGAAACTGCGGGTCAGCTACCAATGGGTCCCCAGCTCGTCTTGACGAGGCCAAGGCAGTCGCCATTAACCGTGGCATCGTTAGTGGGGACAAAGAAGAAATGACTCCCCCAGTCATTTTCCTTACTCCTTAATCCCTTGATTATGTTTTGGCGTTTCTTGTTAGAAATGTAATACGTGCCGAAGTTCGGAACCTTCCGAAATTCGAGAAGATTATAGAGATGATGAACCCCGACCTCAGCATCACATTCGTAACTCAGCAACAATATGTCGACCAAGTGGCACATTCCCTGATGCATGATCTGACTTAGAGCTAGTCCATGTTTCTTCAGGAATCGTACTATCTCTCGGGAATGGAAACCAAAGAAGGCTTGAGTAGAAGAAACTCTCATATAGGCAAAAAATGGTTCGGCGAGGGCTTATCAGGATGATCCGATGGAGCAGGAAAAATCATCTCAACCTCCTCCGAGATTCCAAACCAAACAAAACGAAATACTTTTTTCTGGTCATTTCTTCTAAGAAAATAAAGGAAAAAAAGATACTTCTTTTGGTTTTTAAATTTTATGCAAAACAAAAAAACAAAAGTATAATGCTTTTTATGGGGTTTTTGACTAATATGAAGAACAAAAACCAAAACTGAAATGAAACGAAATAAAATTATTTGGGAATATGAGCTTTTAGTTCTAATACCAAATGATGTAAGATCGAGGGTGATGATCTTATGGTGGACCGAATGATGGAGTATAAGCAGCTGGCTGGACACGCTCTACTTAAACAAGTGGATGAGACGGATAAGATGATAGAAGATTAGAGATATGATCTTAGGATGGTTAGAGGATGGAGCCTAAGCAATTGGCCGATGGGCTCTTCTTGCTTAAATGAGTGGATGAGATGGAAAATGAATAAAAGGATTGATCGATGAATGCCACACAACTGATAGAAATGTTGTGATAAGTCAACTGAACTCAAGAGATAAATTGGAAACCGCACAAACTCTAAGAAATTCAAAAAATAAGCATAAATCTTTTAAAAAAAAGAACTCTCGGGTTTCAATTCATGACATGTTGATTTTTACAATGATAGGAGATTAGTTTTTATAGGCTCGTGTACATGACTTCTAACAGTCAAGAAAATTAAAATACAAGAGAAATTATGCATTATTTAAATTAAAAGAGAAGATAAATCAACTAATCACGTTATGAATTGAATGAAAAGTTTTGGAATTGAATGAAAAGCTTTTCATGCCTTTTGTCAAGTTATGAGGATGAATTTGTATGGAGAATAAGTGAAGTTCTTGGAGTAATAATAAGCACCGTCCCTGCCTTTTGACCAGGATTAAGTGTGATCGTGGCCAAATATGGTAAGTTATATCTCGTTTGTATTTTGGAAAATTCTGATTAATTACGTGTGTTTCCATCCTTTTAGAAGGCTATAATTGGTTCATAGATTCTCCTGGGTGCCATACACAATTTTCTAATGTGCCAAATATGGTAAGATCCAAATCGAGCCCAAAACTATACCATAGTATGTTCTCTTCATTTCTAGTCGGATCGGGCCTGTTCCGGACCAGGTCATGGGTCATCGTGGATCTTTGATTGGTCAAGGATGTAGGCTGGATTGGCTGGTAGTCGGACCTCTTTTTTAATGGGCTGAAAACACCAAAAATAGCCCATATATCTTTATCAGGTGGGCTGGTCGAGTACATGGGTTGTGGACAATCCTATAATGATGTTTATCTCGACCATATTCTTTTATGGTCTTATCACGTCTTGGCATCACTTCTTCAGAATGTGGGAATGCTGGTACGATGATCACATCATACTCTTCTTCTTCAATAAGTTTTGTCCTAAAAAATTGTTCACCATGTACATCCAGAAGTTGCTATAGTTTTACTTGCATGTTCTCTTGTTCCGATTTTTCTTGCGGCTCACAAGATGTGTTTTGGCTCAGAGTTTTCTTCTCTTCTACGACACTTGGATGGTCACTCTCTTCTCCTTGGGAATCACTTCCTTTTGGATTTCTTGCGGCTTACATCTAGAATTTGTGTTAGAGATTCCTGAAAGTCTCCGATATTTCTTGACAGTTCTTCTTGTTGAAGACTCATTTGAGAAAAAATCTCTCTAATGAACCATTTCAGTTGTCTCCATGTGGTGATAGCTGGTTCTTCATATCTCCACTGATAGTCCTTGCCATGTTCCCACCATGATAGGCTCAATCGGTGAGTTGGTCAATTGCATAGGACATCTTCTCTTCCTTTGGGATTAAGTAGTACTGAAACCATTCATTCATATTTTCTTTTTACTGTAGATAATCTTCTGGATTTCTACTTCTTCTTGAAAATTCGAAAGGTGTGGTTCATAGATATTATCTTCAAAGACCGGTTGTATCCATGGTTCGGTTTGACTAATAGATCTTTGTGGTTGGTCTGGTAGCTCTGGTTCAGTTTCTTCAGAATATGGCACATCTCCATAGTCTTCTTTTTTTTTGGACCATGTCACATCTCTATAGACATCTTCTTCTTCAGAATATGTCAAATCTCCATAGACATTTTCTTCTTCCCACCATTCGTTTTCATATTCCATTGTTGTTGTACAACTGAAAAAATAATTTTTTTTTTTGAAATTACAAAACAGAGAATTTAAATCAAAAGAATCTTTTTATGAATTTTTTAATAAATAAAACAAAGTAAATATTTTTTTGTGGATTTTTGTTTCTGAAGGAATGAAACAAAACAAATCAAAACAAAAGCAAAATATTTTTTATGGTCTTTTATTTTAAGAAAATGAAATAAAATAAAATAAAAATTTTGGTTTTTAAAATTTATGGAAAACAAAGAACAAAAACATAAAAATTTTATGGGGTTTTTGATCAAAATGAAACAAAAACAAAACTTAAATGAAACGAAAAAAAAATACATAGAGATATACGCGTTTAGCTCTTATACTAAATGATGTAAGATCGATGGTGATGATCTTATTGGTGGGCCGAATGATGGAGTCTAAGAAGCTGCCCGATAAACACGTTTATTTAAACAAGTGGATGAGACGGATAAGATGATAGAAGATCAAAGATATGATCTTAGGATGGCCAGATGATGGAACCTAAGCAATTGGTTGATGGGCTTGCTTTGCCTAAACGATGAGATGGACAACGAACAAGATGATGGATTGATGGACACCACACAACAGATGGAAATGTTGTAATAAGTCAACCGAACTCAAGAGAGAAAGGAGAAATCGCACAAAATCTAAGAAATTCAGAAAATAAGTATAAAACTTAAAAGAAGAGAGAACTTTCGGGTTTTTATTCATGACATGTTTATTTTTACAATGATATGAGCTGAGCTTTTATAGGCTCGTGTACATGACTTATAATGGTCAAAGAAATTAAAATACAAGAAAAATTATGCATAATTTAAATTAAAAGAGAAGATAAATCAACTAATCACATTATGGTCTTCTTGCCACCAATTTAGCATTTGGAATTGAATGGAAAGCTTCATTTGCCTTTTGTCCAGTTATGAGGATGAATCTGGATGGATAATAAGTGAAGTTCTTGGAGGAGTAATGATTGGCACCGTCCCTGCCTTTTGTCCAGGAGTAAGTGTGATCGTGGCCATATATGGTAAGTTTTATCTCCTTTGTATTTTGAAAACCTTTGATTGTTTATGTGTGCTTCCATTCTTTTAGAAGCCTCTAATTGGTTAAGAGACTCTCCAGGGTGTCACACGCAATTTCTCAATGTGCCAAATATTGAAAGATCCAGATCGAATCCAAAAGTATACTATAGTATGTTCTCTTCGTTTCTGGTCGGATCGGGTCTGTTTCGGGTGGGGTCATGGGTCATCATGGATCTTTGACGGGTCAAGGATGTAGGCTGGATAGATCGGTAGATGGGCCTCTCTTGTAATGGACTAAAAACACCAAACACAGTCCATGTATCTTTATCGGGTGGGCTGGTCGAGTACATGGCTTGTGGTCGATCCGATAATGATTTTTCTCGACCATCTTCTTTTCTGGTCTCCTCACGTCTTGACATTACTTCTTCAGAATGTGAAAATGTTGGTACAATAACCATATCACAACGGCTTCACACTAAACATGCCCATAATTGATATTTTTATATTGTTGATTTTTTTATCTCACTTTAAAAATATAAGATTTAACTATAGAAAATGAAAGTATTTATTGTACATAACAAAGTCGGATAATCAATTAGATACAATCCATTAGGAATAATAATACATGAGTTCATTTTAAAATTAAATTGATTATCTTAGAAAAAAAAGTATTTCAATCTTCGAGCTCATCAAACAAGGAGTTTTAAATATTTTCATAGCCAGATTTGGAGCTTTTCGTTTCATTTTTAGTAGTATTTGGTTTTTGGCTAGTATTCTATCCCTTATCTTCCGGCTTGTAATCGGTCTTGTTTTTTCTCATCTTTATTTGTTTTTTTTTTTGGTTATTTGGCTTCAGAGATATTTCGATTATCCAACAGCTTTATAATTTGCCTTAGATTATAAAATTATCTTGTAGATGGAAAAAAGGAGAAAATATAAATATTTGTGGCAATGCCTAGTAGGAGAAAACTTAGAGCCGGTTTTGTGGATGTGCCACAAGTGCATGTGAACATGGTCCACAATTTTTTTTATAGTTTTTTAACTGTATTTTAAGATCTTAAATTTTTAAAAGAGTTAATTGGCTTAATAGCTAAAAAAAAAAAACCCTTACTATCTAACTAAAACTCCTCATGACCACTCATTTTTACGGGTTTTAATTAGATTTTTAATTTTTTTTTTTTTAGTTATCTAGCAAAATTAACCTTTCTAAAATTAGTCATAAAAGGCTCGAATTTTTTTTTTTTGGGTCAAAAAAAAAGGGCCCGAAGTTTTAGATTTATCAAATAATAGAACCAATTTTTTTTTTGGTTTGGCATACGGCCCAATTTGTGTTTGAGCTATTATGGACTATTTTGGCAGCAACAAACTTAATAAATAACAACTATAATAAAAAAATGTATTCGATCAAACGTTTAAACTGATTTGTATTAAAATAGTAAATCATACGTTTTTTTTTCTTGTTAGCAACGATTTCTAATGAAATCCATTAGATGGATAAGAAGTGATAATGGAATCCCAGCTCATTACAATAATTAAATCCAACATAAACCCATTTACACACAGGCCCGTCTCAACTTTCAAGCAAGGCCAGTGCAAATTTTTTTTTTTCAATAAGTCTTACCTAAATTTTTTTGGGAAAATTTGCCTTGCTAGCAAAGAAAAAAAAACATATTTAAAATTCTAACCAAAAATATCCACGTGGCACAATCTTGGTCATCCATTTTAGAACTTTTTGTTAGTTTTACATTTTTTTTTTCTATTCAGCAAATTAACTCAAAGTTTTTTTTGACCAGTTACAGAAAAAAAAAAAAACTTATAAATTAGTTTGAATCGCGGATCTTGTACAAATGCACGCTTGCACCCCTCCAAGAGCCCGGTCTATTTACACATAATGACTCTAAATGATAACATAAAAAAAAATTTCGCAAGATTCAGTAATTTTGCAAATACCATTTGCTATCTAAAAAAATTCCGTCAGATTCAGCTAAATTCAGCAATTCTACAAAAAAGAATTCACCAGATTCAGCTAAATTCAGCAATACAGCAAACAAATATCGTTAGATTCAACAATTTTTCAATTACCAAGATATGTTTATTTTGGATAAAAAATCAGATAATAACGGATATGGAAGTTGGGTAAAAATATTTAGAATATTGAAAATCACATCTAAAATATTTAAAAATGAATTGGATAATACAAATAAGATATGGATAATTCGAATATATAAAATCGATATCAAATGAGTAATATAATTTTGATAAAAACTAGAGAAATTTTTTTTTTTTAAAGTTAGCAATTTGCGATAAATTATTGTTTTGTGTAAAACTTTTTATATTTATAACATGTATTTCTCATAGATAAATTAAATTATAATTATTAAAACAATCCATATTTAATTTTACTATTCAAAATTTAGTATAAAAATAGAAAACTAAAAATTAAAATAATTTAATTTTAATAAAAATAAACAATTAATAATTAATTTTGATAGCTCATGATAATTATGTTTGATAAAATTAGCAATATGATAAATTTGACAGTTAGATTCTACATGAAATGATTAAAAATTCAACCAGAATTTAGTACCATTTAGATCCAAGATAAGATAATTATTATGCTAAAACTACACATGTCTCATGCGTGGAAAGCTTATGATTGACGAAGAAAAGCAACGGTGTCACCGAAGATTTATCACAGCTAAGCTCAGTCGGAATCGAAATTCCGATGAACCCAATCTTCGAGATTTATCAAAATTCGACCGCTTTTTCCAGAATCACCTCGTAGAGCCTTTGACATAGCAGGTTCAGATACAAAACCACCAAAAATTCTTCACATCTTCAACGACTCCATCTCCGACCTCCTCCAGTCGACGGATACTTTGCTCCACTATCTTAACATAGGAGGAGAATTCAATCACATGCACCAGATCCGAATTTTATCGGAAGAAAAGATCCGAACAAAGTCAAAATTATTTAGTCCGAACAAATCGGAATCATAGTCCGATTGAATCGGAAAACAAAAACAAGAAAAGATTTAATACAAAAAAAATGGTAAATCATCATTTAGAATTTTTATTTATTGGAACGAAGCAAAAGAAAAGCATATTATTATAGGCGTAATATTAAAGCAACGGGGCTGTGAGTTACTGATAGACGACAAACTTCTTCATGGGCCTTTTGCATTTCTCGCACGTGACAACTCTCATCGTCGAACCTTCTTCAAACGGAACCACCACCGTGTGACTCTCTTCACACGGCTTCTCCGCCGCTATTTGCATCGCCTCCGGGAAACCCAGTCCCGTCGCATACTCTCCCCACCGCAGAATCCGTCTCATCCTCTCCGTCACCTTCTCTCCGTCCACCCGGACGATTTTCCCCGTCGCCGCCGCAGCAGCTGATCCGATGATGGCCCAACCCTTGTGTGTACCGTAATCGAAGTCAAGGAGTTTGGTAACTTCTTCGAACACGCGATCGGATTCCGATGATTCCCTTCGCTTGAGTTTTGATCTTTTGATGCTCTCTAATCGGAGCCAAAAGAGCTGTTGTATCGCTGGACTGAACAAGATGGAGCTCTCTTCCATGGCCGCTGCAGAGGTTATTGTGTGTCTACTGAGGTAAATCAGCTCAAACTGGAACCCTTGATTTTGAGTTTTTCGTGCTAGTGACGTAATTTCGTCCACCCAATTCGAATTGTCGCTTCCGAATATGCAGACTTCTCTCCCTTCTTTCACCTGTGATTCGTAGAGTTAGAAAACTTGAAGCATTGGCTTCACAATCCGATCAAAAGAATGGAAATTTTCGACTTTAAGAAAGGGTTTGTTTACCCATGTCTCAAATGCAGGATGAATGCCTTGAAGCAAGAGCTGCATAGACCATCCATCTTCTTCCCAAAGCTCATCTTCTCTAGAAACTGAAAATGGATATGCCCTGATACCCCATATCAACACCATATCCATGGCATTCATGTTCACTACCCTCCCATTAGAATCCATCACCACCACCATTGTCTTGCCATCTCGGTACGGCCATTCTGTTCTTAAAAAGTTCAGTACTGTGGAGCTCATCAACCATGGCCGCCTTACTGAGATCCATGGTAAGGAATTGGAGAAGAAATTGAAGTTTCCCTTCTCTTCGTCTGTCCATTTTTGTGACGATGCTATTGGAATCCAGAGGATCTCATAGTTTTGTTCTGTGGTTGTGTTGGACGGATGATCGTACAACTGTTGAAGCAGGAATAGAAGTGGCTCTATTGGTTGGAGTTCTGGCTTTGATAATAGCAGCAGTATTACCTTTTCTTTCAGCTCAGTTGTAGCTATCTGTCATTGGATGATGAAGAATATTGAATTAAATGAATAATTCTCTTGCAAAGGTCAAATCATGATAACTTTTACAAGGCACAACTGGTCTCGAAATGTCTTCACTTATGAAAGGTAAAAGAATCAGTCTATGTAACGTCATACTAAATGCTGCACCTCATCTTTATGTAATTGTGATGGGATGTGTGTAGAAGGATGAAAATTTAGAGTAAAAGATCAAAAAGAAGAGACCGGAAAGAAACGAAAAAAGAGGGAACATGGAAAAAGAAAAAGGATGCTTCTTTGTACCTGTCTGGAGTATTGTTGAAGTTGCAAATCGTCTTGTAGAGAAAAAAGTAGGTGGAGTACCTCTTGGTTGTCTTGATGAGTCTCCGTGTTAATGTTTTTAAGCCTTTGATAGATTTCTTCCTCTTTAGACATAACAATGGAGAAGCAACATCAGAGATGATTTTTGGCTATTAATAGAAGCTGTGCTTTTGGAACTTAACATCAGAACATTTGAAAGTTACCTATTTGTGTACTGCATTCTTCTACCTGCTTGCTGAGGCGGTTATGTATGTTGCGCAACTGATATCCAAAACTAGAAAGTTCTCCTGCTGCTCTCCTTGATTCCGTTGCCTGAGTATTTCAGAGAATTCCTAGCCATGAGAAAACTCAACGTTGAAATGGTAATGTGATGGTGACAATTTCTGTGTTTTGTTTCTCGTTTGGTAGGGAAGATAGGAGAAGGGTGGAAAATTTCACCTGCTGGATTTGCTTGAAATAAGGGATCTGCTGCAGGCATGCAAGTGCACTTTTTACAACCCGGTAAGTAGCCAGATAGATGTTAGACATGGTCTCTCCCACAATGTTGTTGTCTAGCTTTGCTTGTCTAAATGGAAGTCTTTCAAACTCAACAATGCATTTGGTTACGTCCACCATAGCTTTAACGAGCAAGCTTAGAGACTTTAACCATGGTTGGAACTTGGTTCTCTCGATAGGCAACTGGTTTAGTGTTGCAATTGATGCTGCGACGGGATCACTGAAGGCTAGATGAATTGGTAGCGATAGTCCTCCATATGTTGCAGCAAGGGCGCCTAGTACTAACACAGCTTTTGCATCCCATCTGTACTCTTTCAGAAGATCAAACAAAACCATTGTTCTTGCCTGGATCTCATTTTCCCCCCTGCATGGACAAAGCATCTGCAACCTCAAGAGTTTCAAGATTTCCGGCCCCAGGCATTTTTACAGGAATAATTGATTTGAGAAGAAAGGATGATCTGTTACCTGAACGGAGATTCTGGAGATAGCGTATGGTAGTGTTTCCTTTGATTCAAAAAGTTCAATTTTGGTAATACGATTCTCTGCCACAAGCGGCCTAGAAACCTGAAAATTAAGAGGCATTGTTATTGGCAAGCATCTAGACAAGTTTTTGAAGAGTTGAAGCCAGGGAGATGGATGACGAGCTCACATCATATTGCAGAACAAAGCTCAAGATGGTTTCGATTTCTTGAAGGAGCATTTCGGAATCAAGCCAGCGACCGTCTGGATCATGGCTAAGAAGTAGCTGATCAACTATGATTTCTTCATTCAGAGCAGAGATGTTGCTTCGGAAATTCATGGTAATGGTTGTGTCGAAAAGACTATACTTTGAATTTGGATCTACTAACATGCAGTAACCACAAAGGATGTTTTGTCTCTTGCTTTGCGTGATAAGACATTAGTAGGGTCTTTGAAACTGAAGATTGTTGAACAATCTGACTGGAATCTTATTCAAACATGTCTTTATCTTTTTCCGTTTTAATATCTTCATTTCTTTTTCACTGTTTGAACAATCTGACTGGACAGTTTCACATCACCGTAACTGTAAACCTGAAAACTGATTGATTCTCATGAGCCCAACAAGCTTCTCATTTGAAGAACGAGTCGCATCTATGGAACACCAATCTAATCTTGGGGAAGTTTAAGACTTAAGTTCCAATCTTGTTCATTACCGAGGAGAAAGAAGAAGAAGAAAAGACTTGCATTAAAGGAAAAGTATATCTTGTCTTTTTACAACTATGACCAGTAAAAAGTATTAGTTCGAAAAGCATCAAATACGAAAAAAGCAGGCATTGAAGTGGACCTTATACTCTCTTTAATCAAAAACTTGTGAAATGCCCTTATGCCATTTTTTGTTGAAAGTTACTTCATTTGTGAATCATTAACTATGTTACATAGTATAGATACGATCCATAAGATGTTAACTATGGTAGTGAAAACAGGACCAATTGGGCTTACTATGTTTCAGACTACAAGTTTCAGACAAGAAAGGTATATATGTTGTTTGATACATGTGTACATACATCATGGGAACATTCAAGAAAACTCTTTAAGGAAGAGAGATTAAAATTCTTATGTACAAAATCTGTAACACGAGCCTGTTGCAGCAGAGGAAAGAACCTTTATTTACATCTCGCCTGACGAGAGAGTCTGCTGTGAGTTTTTAATGTGCAATGAGAATACAAAACTGAACAGATTATCTACAAACCTTTGAAAAGGAGCCGTGATTGATAGAAAATCATTCAACGGTTATTCCTCTCAAAGTAGAAACAAATGCTAGGACACTGGTCATATCTCTACCACCATTGATGAGATCTAGTTGGGATGATGTTGGATCACCTCGGGTTCCTTCAGCTCTTGAGAGAGCTAGCTTAATAAAGCTTGATACGAACAGAGATTGAGCTCCGGCAAATGGGGCAAGCACTGAGGTCTTCCCCACAATCTGCGCAAGTCTGTGCAAAACAAGAAAAACAAAGGAAAGTGAATGGTTTTGTTTGAAGTGCGATCCTTAGTGTTAACTCGGGGATAGTTCTAGACTGGAAATGCACCTGATGACCACAATTGAAAGCCATGTTCTTTGGATTGACTAGACATATCGGGCAAACCTGTTGATGTTTGTTTAACAAAAACATGTGAATATCGGGAAAAGATGATCAATGCATCTGTGGTTTCTTTCTTTGTAAGTTGTAACCAATTTATGTGCAATACCTGGCCCTCGTTACAAGTAGTTGAAGGTGGTGCAGTGGGAACACCAGTATCATATGGTTGGGTTGTTCTGTTCTGAAAGCTGGTTGATCGAGAAGTTCTTGAGCTGTTGCGCATGGATTGAGTAGCATAAGTTGGTGGTGGAAGCGCAATCCTGTTTGGACAATTTCCAGTTCTTCGTCTGCGAATTCGAAACAAGGAAAGAAATTGGTGGTTATTGAGATCAGTTCATAAATGCTGCAGAGATTACAGTTGATGCACTCCAAAAATATCTGAAATCACCGACCCGAGTAACCCGAGCTCGAGGGTGGCTTTGTACTGAGACGGGATCTCCATCAAGGCGGAAAGCGCAAATTCTGCCTCTTTCCTTGCCGGATCAATGTTCTTTGACATTATATCCGTGAAATTCACAAACTGAAAGGATTCAAATCATATATAAAATAAAAGACCTGTTAAATTGATTCATTTGCCAGGACAAAACAGGGATCTACACTATTGGAGAAAGCTTATTTGGTATTATTACCTGGAAATTGTCAAAGGCACGAGCGGGGATGTTGTCATCAAACTGTCTCATGGAGTCCCAGGGGCCATCTCCAACACCAACAAGAACTATCGACAAAGGATATTCACTGCAATGGAATCCATCACAAGTTAGAAAGACGCGGTTATCAACAGAGTGAAATTGGAATTTCCCCAAAGAAATGGTATTTTATTACCTTGCTCTAACAATGGCATCAATGGTCTGCTGCTCTTGTGGACTGGCTCCCCCATTCTCTGTATCAACACTTCTTGTCACCTATCATGATAAAAGATCCCATGGTAATTATATAAATGTCTGAGAATGATCATAACTGAGCTAAAATAGATAGAGACACAAGGAATCTTTGTCCAGTCAAATACGGTTCCAACACAGCGCTCTTTACCTGTCCATCAGCGATTATGAGAAGAACATGGTACTGGCCGCCACTTTCTTCCACAATTGTCATGGCCCTTTCAATGATGGGTGCAAATGATGTTGGACCTGTTACAGAACAGGAAAAATATCACGAAAAAGTAGAGAATGAGTAAGAACACATGCAGCAGAAAAGGACTTCTTAATCTCACTCAACCTGCAAGGCGAAGCTGGGGAACGATCTCTCTGTAACACATGAGGACTTCTTCAAACCCGTTACAGAATGTATCATCGGGATTGAAACTGAAGACATCCTGATCATGAGTTGTAGCTGCATAGTAAACAAACCAGAGAAACCAATCTTAAAATCTCTAATCACAGACTAAACAACAAACTTAACAGTTATATACAAAAAACCAGGTTTTATGGTTATTACCATCTCCAAATCCATAACATGGGATCAAATTATCCTCATCAAAAACTGATAAAGTCTTTCCGATGATGGAAATAGCTTGCTGGTAAGGGTTTGGAGTTGTTCCAATGTAATGCAAGCTCTTCCTACCGAATGATCTTGCCCCTGTATCAAATCACCCGAGTCCGCTTTTTCAGATCAAAGCAGCATTTACTTAACCTAGACTCAAACATTGGCTACATAGAGATAAGTAAACTTCTCTAACCTGTCCACTCGTTGCTCTTCGTGACATCAATACCAACAATCAGATTCGAGGACTCCAAACCGGCATGAGAAAGAGCAGTGGTAACCTGCAAGAGAAATGAAATCAACAAAACACATCAATAAAGAGAATTTCACAAACCAAGGCTCAAAACTACACAACAACCTAAGAGTAATGTATGAAGATGAACAAAAGAAGTGATGGATTCTGTAATCAAACCTCATCGATGGAGCGGTAGTTATCAGCAATCCGAGAATACTTCCTCTCAAGATTCTTCTGAGTTTGCCAGCTAGAATTGTAGGAGGAGGAGACAGGACTTGCAGATGGATGGTTTGGTGTGTGATAGGAGCTGTGCTGGTCACCGTAATGCCCCCAAGCAGTAGAAGACGAGCTCCCAGACACACTACGAGAATAACTCCGACCGCTTCCGCCTCTGGTCGAGTTTTTTGAGCTACTTCCTCCCATTACAGACAACCAAACCCAGAACAAAATGAACAACACAATCGCCTGCAACACTTGAAGCATATGTCAAATTCAGATAAGCCAACAAGATAAACCCTTCTTTATGAATCACCCACGCACACAAATATATATATCATATGAGAGCTTATTGACTTTTAGACAAATCCCAATTTTGTTTTTTTTCATCAAAGTCTTCTCCTTTTACATTGTTTAAACAACTCTGAATCGGTAAATTTCACATTGATACATAATTAAAGTAATATTATCAGACAGTCGCTTTCAAGAGGACTCTAGCATCGCCGTGGACTACAAGGAAGCTTAGAGAGTTTTTTCCGGCGAGAAATGATAAATTAAACAGGAAACCCAATTCGGAAAATTACAGGAAACAAAGGGATTGATTACGAGTTGACTGATTCAAAACAAAACATAGTCTATCTTGGAAATTTCCATTGGGGTTTAAAGTAATCGAGAGAGGGAGAAGATTATATGTGCAGAGACGTTACCTGGAATCGAATCTGCCCAAGGATTTTTCTTGTGAAGTTGGATTTTCCAGTAGATTTATTTTACGAAACAGTACAATTGTTCCATTTATATACGTATCTATTTCAGAAAATTAAATAAATTATAAATTGATATTCGCTTGAATTGGAGTATTTCACTAATTTATTATATACGTATCTTGGATTTGGAGTATTTCACTAATTTTTTTCTTTTGGTATTTTACTAATTGATTGTTCAAACTCTTTGAAGAACGTAACCGGAAAGAAAAAAAATACACACTTATATAGGTAACTCCAAAATAGCAATAAATCCCTATACTTCCTTTAAGCAAAAACCAATTATGGAGTTAGATTTGTTTGTGGATATCTACATTTTTATACTCTTATTACTTAATCATGTTATGACTCAATTCGAATAATTATTTTCAAGTTTTATTGTAAATACTGTATATAATAAAAAATTATTTATTTACGTGTCAAATCGAAATCGATTTATATATATTTTTTACATAATTTCTATTTTCATGTCATAAATAAAAAAAATTTACAATAAAGAAAAAAATGCATAGCAATGACAACTGCCGGATTTGACAGTCCCCATTTAAAATAAAAAATAAAAAATTACTGATTAAGAGAGTTTCAAAACCACAAAAAGTAGAATAGCGAATCGAGGTATATAACATCTCGCAGAACAAATGTTATGGATGACTCGATCAACTTGAAAAAACAAGCCTTCAACCGGAATACATGAAGATTTGAAGATACACTTATTTAGTTCCTGCCATATGGCGTAAATGACAGCGTGGTATGCGATGTGGTGGATAGTGAACTCTTGGGTATCTTGTAGTGGAGACTTGAGCCAAATTGAGGAAAACCGGCTATGCTGGGAACCCCATGAAGTGGCATCTCAATCTTGAGGTACACCACCTCCAAAGATCGTAGTTATATGGACAACGGAAAAATAAGTGGTCTCTTGTTTCCACATATATTTCACATAGTACACAAGTTTCTTCTTTGACAATTCCCCATGAGCGTAATCGAAGCAACCGTTGGTAAACGGTCCAAGCGAGCGAACCACATTGTGAACGCATGCTTTGGTACTACACCCGAGAACCAAACTTGTTGACACCAAAAGACTTCCATTGCTGGTTGCCTAACCATTTTCCATATGTGTGAGAAGGAGAAATTGTGTTTTGGAGAACCCACTCCGGCGACCCATAAATATCTATATGTTGTTTGTGAGACAAAATAACAAAAATAAAAGTCTCTGCATTCTGGATTCTCGCACCATAAAACCTCCAACCTTCATCAGTAGTCGCATTAGCTACACACGAGTTTAGTGGTAAGCCAAGCAACGGAGGTCCTTCATCTCCAAGAATAAGCTGTCCAAATGGAGTCCAAATATCAAACCAAAACGAGCATTATTTTCTATTTCCAATTTCACAAGATATCAAACCTGATGTCAAACCACACAGTTTTAAGAGTTGTTTCCACATGGAGCTGCCATGACTTGTGTTCTTTAAAGTCCAGAAACAGTTCCGCTTTAATTAAACAGTTCTGCTTTAATTAAACAGTTCCGAAAATGAATTATGAGTTTTCTTGTTCGTTGAAATAGAAATAGTAATCGTGACATTTAATTTGTAAGAAATTTTGAAATACCATTAACTAAAGCTTCCAATTAAAGTATCCAAATACATTTGTACCTAATTAAATCTTTAATCTTATCCTAGATTTTAACCCGCACTGGACGCGAGATTTATTCTATTTTCATATTTTAGTGATTATATTTTAAATTACATTAATACATGTTTATGCTATAGGATGTGAATGCAAATGCAACTGAACTGCTACATGTATGAGTGTAATTGCAGTGTGTAATTCTATTATGGAGATACCATGTTTTCAAATGATTTTTTTGTACTAATTAAAAAGGTGATACTATTTATTAAGAAGAATGTAGGAGAAATAAGGATTACGATCGATAACATCATAATCAATGGTTTAAGAGTAAATAAGTTTGATGACAGATACTCAGAGTTATGAAGCATTTTACCGTAAAGGTAATCATAAGGAATGTCGATTATAGTTGGAAATATCAATGAGCTTTCATTCCAGAGTTAGATTTGAAATTGAAACATGTCAACATAGTCCTCGTTTTTTTTTTTTTAAAACATGCAAACTGAGATCTGATATGATAATTAGAAAATAGCGATAGAGTTTATATTTTTTCGAATTGATTAACATTTTTGTAGGCTCGATTATGAAGTGATAATATTTTGTTATATGGGATGACATATCTGTTATCGCATTTAAAATAGTTTTTTTTAACAAAATGTTTACTTTTTTAACTTCTTCTGTAAACGGAAAACCCGTCTTTACCAACTCTGGTTTTCTCGACATGCTGCTTCAGATAGAACTTTGAATATTTACCATCAACCAGACATGGTGAATTAGGGTTAGCAGCACCACATGAACCATGTATCATCATTTCACTCACCACACCATAAATTTCTTGATCTTTAGTTGGATATGGAATCTCAGCAGAAATGATGTTATCGATATCTTCTGGGTTTGCCAATTTGGACTTCGGATCCATGAACAATAATATGTGAGCATGTGGAGGACCTCGCTTTTGAAATTCAATTGTATACATAACATCATTGATTTATCAAATAGAACATATATGAGTAAAACTATAACAACAGGCGCATAATGATTACTGTAGAGATATATGTAAACATACATGAAATAGTTTTTCCTAAAAGCTTATTCTCCGTTAAATCTCTCATCAGTGAATCAAGCTTCATCTTGAAAACTGTGCATATGATATTCGATCTATCATCGGCGTTAAGCTTGTATTTCTTCAGATATCTCGTTATTTCAGGCCACTTTGGATTGCATGTAAAAGTGAAGAAAAAATCTGGAAATCCAAACTGTTTACATATAGCCATTATCCTAAATAGTTCTGCATCATATATAGAGGCACACCTGTAAAAGAAGTTGGTAACAAAACTCGTGATCCTTGATCATGCATATCAGTTAATCCTGATACCGATGACTGTTGAATAAAGTCAAAATTTTCAGATCCGAGACATGACTAGTTCATACTCAGATAACTTGGCATGTTACTCTCGATCATAGTGAACCCATCAACCAAAAACTGTTGGAATAAACGCTTAGAGCGAAGAAGGGTATGACACTCATTTGCTCTATCTTGAATTCGAAATGCAAAATATTGGCGCATACTAATATTTTCCGTTTCTTATTTTTCCCAACTCTTGTGAACATTTTTTCTATACCAAGGTGGAACCCATCTTCTTCATATGAAAATATAAGAGGATACTGCAGTGTCAGATAAGAAGGATGAATTTCACTTATCTGTTTGAGTTTTCCACTTTTTTTTCAAAAATTATATCACGGGTAGTCATTTCTGGATGAAAATCTCCGGGAATCAAAGCAGCGACTTCATATATTGTGGGCATATTATATCTTCTAGCATCATTTTGACGATGGTTAGTGATCCTCATATGGAAAACTTCATATGGATTAACATCAAATATGTCTTTGACGATCCTAAAATGTCTGACATAAGGGTTGACAACATCTAACATTTTGATGATGGACTCGATGATTTATGTTCTAAATTTATTTCTTTTAGAAATATTTCCAACACTTTTACCTTTGCTGCAATGTAAAAAACACAAAGATTAGTACATTGAAGATAGAACAACAAACATTGGATGTAATTACTAAATAATACCTCATAACATTTGCTTTATTGTCAACTTCATTATCAGTATCGACAATATATAACTGTGAAAATTTTGCGTAATCACCATCAACAGGTTTCAAACTACCCATCAAATGATAGTTTTCCTCGTGTAGCTGAAATATTTGAAGTCCACGATCCTTTTGAATAGAATAGTCTACTTGGTCACCAAGTGATGTAAACAAGAACAACATGTTGTAAGGTTTGATGTTCTCATGAAAATGTTTGTTGAGGTCATCATCATTAGTAAGCAACCTAATTACGTATTCAGCTGAATCCCGTAGGTACGACAATTTCACTTGTCCATGCATACAACACATAGTGAATACATGGTTGTGTGATATCCTCCTATATGTAATACGTTCGCCGTATAAAAAAATAGCACCACAATTATCACAAGCATAGATAAGATCTCTATCATCGACGTAATCTGTAAATTGGTAGATGAAGTTTTATGAAACACACACGTTAACTGATATGCACAGATGAAGTTACAACTTATTCAACATGGTAAGAAAAATATAAGTAATTATAATACTTTTATATTCGTTTACTGATTCGATATTAGATGAGCATGTACCATCAAAAACTTTTTAAAAAGCATGCCTAACATTGTCACCCTATCACACTGGTTATTTATCTGCTTTATAGTTAGAGTAATTTCATCTTGAACTTAAAAGAATTCATTATCATCATCTGAAGTATCATCTGGACTGCTACAATCAAACCTATGTTGAAGATTTCTTCCCGTGTTTACCAAAAACTATTATAATAAGTTATGTAAAATGAGAAGAACAATTACAACTTAATAAAAAGATACCTTTTGATGAATTATAATAGGCTATGTAATCAGAATTTTGTTGTGACTTCTCAAAACTTCCGTTATAATCTTTTTTTTTTGTTTAAACCTGGAGAAGTATAAGTAAATACAATTATATAATGAAGAAATAGTTCAAAATAGTATGTTTTCTGACTTTAATGTCAAGCGGGGTACTCTCGTAGGGAAAATTGTATAACTAGTACACTTTTTTGAAATACCAGCGCTACCCCTTAAGACCAGCAGAGTTAACGCGGACCGGTGGCACACTGTCTGCAGGTTGACATTTACAACGCAAGTAAATATAGACTACGCAGAGTACAAGTAGAGATAGAAAAGAGTAGGCGCAGTCTCTTCTTATACTTGCAGAACAAAAAAAGAACGCTCTCAGTCTCTGCCTTTGGAAGCAGAGTATACGTAAACACTGCTTAGATTCTGCTTGTATTATGCCAAAATTTGGCAAACACTGCTTCCAAAGTAGAGATAGATAGAAAAGAGTACGCGCAGTCTCTGCTTATACTCGCAGAAGAAAAACAGAACGCTCTCAGTCTCTGTCTTTGGAAGTAGAGTATACGCAAACACTGCTTAGATTCTGCTTGTATTATGCCAATATTTGGCAAACACTGCTGTGCTTTTTATAATTAAGGTTTCGCAGACCACACCACCTAACGGTAGACCAAAGCCAGACTGGTATCAGACTTTGGTATAATTCATTACAAAAAGAGCTGAACATTGACTCCTTCCAATCAGCTTTTCTCTTATGATAAAACAAATATAAACTCCCGACAAAAAAAAATAAACAAACATAAACAGTTTTATTAGAAGTGATCAGAGTTGTATTCTTGAGGCGGTGGAAGAGCGAAGGTCAACCAGTATGGTATTTAGAAATTGAAGTCTCCGAAGCAACTAGTGTTACAATATCGAGCGTTTGGCATGAAACAACACAAAGGCGTCTTGTCCTCGTCCATGAAGCGGTATACGAGCATGTTGTTAGGGAAACGGGCCGCCAAAGTGTGTATGAGTACCAAATATTCGAAGTCCATCTTAGGCCTCTCTGGAAGGGGTCTGTAGAGGTCGACGTTGACTCCAACGCGGTCGAAGAGTGGAGTGAGCATGTCTCCAATGTAGACTTTCAGATTATCCACCAAAGACACCTTGTTCCGAATGTGCAAAAAGTTTCCAAGGAACATTGAAGCGGCATCAAGGTGGAAAATGAGATCATGTTTAATGGGTCGTCCATGATGGTTGTGTTGTAAAGTTTCATTCTGTCCTTTGCCCATGGTCCATAGATCGGCGTCCGATGTCTGGCGCTCCATGAATATGGCATAGTGTTTCAGGAATGCCTCGAATAATTATTTAAAATTATCAATAGAATTCTTTTCAAGCCGGGAAAACCACTTGAGGGTTGGTCCTTTGAGATGTTCCATGAACAGGAGACACTGGCCGGCATCCTTCTCATTCTCCTTGAAATTGGCATGGCCCATTGCTATGATGAATGCGGTGATGTGCTTCTTCGGGTCGGTTTTCCCTTCGTATGTTGGCACCCTAATTTTTCCTGGATCAGAAGCTTTTGTCCTGGTGATCCGGGTGGTGAATGGCGTGTTTTGTGCTTCCTTGAGCACTCGATCGATCTCTAGAGCTTTTCTGGTGGCTTTGTGCGTCTGAGATCGGACAATTTTTAGGTCGGCGGCTGCCTAGTTCAAAGAAGTTCGGATCTCTTCCATCTCTTTTTTTTGGGTTTGTGCTGCCACTTTCCGGGCCTCCGCTGCTTCCAACTGCTGCACCCAGAGAATGTTCTCTTCTTCTTCGGTGAAATCTTGATTACGGCCGAGGTCTGCACTGCTTCGTTTGATTCGAGCTCGGGCTCGTCGAGGCTCTCCAAGTTGCGATCGCCTTCCGGGTTTTCCTCCAAATCGATCACCGAATTCGTTCCGTCCATAGTTTGAGTGTTTGTTTCTTGCGCTCCCGCGTTCAGTTCGGCGGTTGCGGCTGGTTAGTTTGGCGGTTGCGGCTGGTTGGTTCGAGGTAATCTGCCTCGTGTTCTCGGCGCATCAAGAGGCGTTGAGAAATCAAGAGTTGTGGGATTGAGACGCCGATGGGGGTGCCTTGTTAGATCAACACCTGATCCCTTGCCTCGGGCTCAGCTTGCCATCGCAAGGACTTCCGGCTTGTCGGTCACCATTGTGTTCAGCTTATCCTGATCCTCCGCCTTTTTAGCAGCGTTTCTAGCATCGTCTTCATCTGAATCAGGACCTCCGGGCTCGTCTCCAAAGCTGCAAGCACATGTGCATCTTTCGCTCCAGATCCATCGGTTCTGGTGTCCTGCGAGTCGTCAGTTCATCTCTCTCTGTCACCGATCATCTTCTTCGGATCGTTCTTACAGTGGTTCCTTGGCGTAAGAAATTTTCAATTTCTCCACAGACGGCGCCAAATTGTGGAAGTTGAAATCAACACAATTATATTTGTCACGAAACTTTTGAAAGATCTGAAACTTCTGCGTATAAACCACGAAAACAAATATCCAAATATGATTTTATTAAGCTGTTTCGAAAAACTTTGCGTACAAGAGTTTAGAGCAAAAAGTCTAGGGTTTTGCTAAGTAAATTGCGGATCCCTTTTTCATGGGATGTACATAGATATATATACTAGTTTGAGTCGGCCAGACCAATTCCAAAGAGATAAGGAAAACGTCCTAATTATTCGGGATTTCGGTTTAGCTAAGTCGGTTCGGCTTCATGGGCCTTTGTCTCGAGATCGACCGAAGATGGACTTGTTGCTTCGGCCCGTAAGTTTGTGTATTCTGCTCGGCCCATTGCCTTTGCCAGGATTGGGATCGGCCTTGCTCTTGTCATCGGCTTAGGCCTTAGCTGCTTCGTCGGCTTAGGCCTTAATTAACTGCTTCTTAGGCTTCGGCCTTAGCTACTTCGTCGGCTTCGGCCTTATAGTCTTCGGCGGCTTAGGCCTTATAGTCTTCGGTGCCTTAGGCTTTAGCTGCTTCGTCGGTTTTGGCCTTATAGTCTTCGGCGGCTTCGACGGCTTCGGCCTTATCGGCTTTGTTGGCTTAAGCCTTAGCTACTTTGTTAGCTTAGGCCTTATCTGGTTCGTCGTATTTCTATACTTAGTCATTTTCCATTGATCTCAGCTGGGTGGAATCTGACCCCAACAACGGGTAGTCATTTCTGGCTGAAAATCTCTGGGAATCAAAGCAGCGATTTCAGATATTGTGGGCATATTATCTCTCCTAGCATCATTTTGAAGATTGTTAATGATCCTCATATGGAAAACTTTATCTCTCTATCTGGATTAACATCAAATATGTCTTTGGCAGCCCTAAAATGTCTGACGTAATGGTTGACAACATCTAACATTTTGATGATGGACTTGATGAATCTTGTTCTAAATTTGTTTTTTCTTAGAAATATTTCCAACACTTTTACCTTTGCTGCAATGTATAAAACACAAAGATTAGTACATTAAAGATAGAACAACAAACATTGGATAAACTTTAGAAGTAATTAGTAAACGATACCTCATAACATTTGCTCTATTACCAACTTCTTTCTCAGTATCGATAATATATAACTGTGAAAATTTTGCGTGATCACCATCAATATGTTTCAAACTACCCATCAAATGATAGTTTTCCTCTTGTAGCTGGAACATTTGAGGTCCACAACCCTTTTGAACAGAACGGTCGACTTGGCCACCAAGTGAGGTAAATAAGAACAACATGTTGTAAGTTCTGATGTTCTCACAAATTTTTTTGCTGAGGTCATCATCATTAGTAAGAAACCCAATTAATTACTTTGTTGAACCCCGTAGATACGATAATTTCACTTGTCCATGCATACAACACAGAGTGAATACATGGTTGTGTGATCTCTTCCTCTATTTAATACGTTCGCCGTACCAAAAAATAGCACCAAAATTATCACTAGCATAGGTAGGATTTCCATCATCGACACAATCTGTAAATTGGTAGATGAATTTTTATGAAATACACATGTTAATTGATATGCACATATGAAGTTACAACTTATTCAACATAGTAAGAAAATATAAGTAATTATAATACCTTTATATTCTTTTACTGATTCGACATTAGATGAGCATGTACCACCCAAAAATTTTTTAAGAAGCATACCTAACATTGACACCCTATCAGACTGATTATTTATCTGTTTTGGAATCAGAGTAATTTCATCTTGAACTTCATATAATTCATTCTCATCATCTGAAGTATCATCTGGACTGCTATAATCAAACATATGTTGCAGATCTTCTTCCTATGTTTACCAAAACCTATTATAATAAGTTATGTAAAATAAAAAGAACAATTACAATTTAATAAAAAGGAACCTTCTGATGAATTATAATAGACTCTGTAATCAGACTTTTGTTGTGATTTCTCAAAAGTTCCGTTAGAATCTCCTTTTTTTACACTTGAAGAAGTATAAGTCAATACAATTATAATAATATAACAATAATAGAGTAGTCATTATTTGTATAAAATAAAATTTGTTTACACAAATATAAATATACGCTTACACAAATATAAAAATATAAGTATATAAGTGAAATATATTTTAATAAAGAGAGAGGAGAGACAAAACTGAGTCAAAAATCTAAAATTATGTGTTCTAAAAAAAAAAATTCTACGGCCAAAAAAGAAAAAGAAGAATTTTGGATGTGAGTAAAAAAGGAAAACTAAAGCCTCATTGGATCAACTTAAAAATTGTAGGTTTTTTTTTTTGAACAATTAAGAAACTAAATAAAATAAGAATTGAATATAATGTAGCAACATGGGTCCATAGCTCAGTGGTAGAGCAATTGACTGCAGATCAATAGGTCACCGGTTCGAACCCTGTTGGGCCCTATCTTTTTTTTTTGGCAATTTTTCTTGTATTTTATACATTTAAAAAAATGAAAATGAACCTCTTTTAATGTTATGATTTAATTTGATTGTGATACAATTGGCTTGATATTGTATATGATTTCAGACTTAAATTGTAATAGTCTTTGATTTGTTTTTTTTTGCTAAAATGGTGAAATTGCAGTATTTTTTTCCGCTGTCGAATGCTAATTTTTGTTTGGATGTTACAAAATCGTGTTTTAAAATATTAGATTTGATGTATATGATAGTGTGGGTTGTGATGTGGTAGATAGTTGACTACTAGGTATCTTGTAGTGGAGACTTGAGCCAATTGAAGAAAATTGGCCGTGTTGGAAACCCATGAAGTGGCATCTCAATCTTGAGGTACACCACCTCCAAAGATCGTAGTTATACGGATAACGGAGAAATAAGTGTCTCTTGTTTCTACATAAATTTCACATAGTACACAAGTTTCCTCTTCGACAACTCCCCATGAGCGTAATCGAAGCAAGTGTTGGTAAAAGGTCTAAGCAAGCGAGCCACATTGTGAACGCATGCTTTGGTACTACACCTGAGGCCTTAACTTAATTCGAATCTCATAAATTCGTAGTGTGTTGGGGTCAGTTTTCACCATTGGCAAAATCAACATGGAAATGACCCAGGAAATGTTATGGGCTGAGGCAGATACGATCATGGGCCGAGGCGAACAACAGCACGCGCCGATGCAAACAGCACGCGCCGAGGCAAACCTCCACCAAACGCCGAGGCAGCTAACAGCACGCGCCGAGGCAAACCTCCACCAAACGCCGAGGCAGCTAACAGCACGCGCCGAGACAGACAGCGTTTGCTGAGGCAAACCTCCACCAAATGCCGAGGCAGCTAACAGCACGCGCCGAGGCAGACAGCGTTCACCGAGGCAAACCTCCACCAAACGCCGAGGCAGCTAATAGTATGCGCCGAGGCAGACATGGTCATGGGCCGAGGCGTATCAGCATGCGCCGAGGCAGACTTCACCTCCTTGGGCCGCGGCAAACATCCTGGGCCGAGGCGACATCTCGGGCCAAGGAAAAATTACAATGGGCCGAGGAGGAATCCGCATGGGCCGAGGCAAATTTCCAAGTAGACCAAGGCGTATTTGTTAAAATCGGTCAAGAGAAAGGAAATTACGAACCCAAGGAGGAAAAGGAAATACGAATCTCTGAAGAAAAAGGAAAGTTTCTGATATTCTCGCTAAGACAGTCTAATCCAAAGTCTATAAAAGAAGAAGAGGCGGACAACTTGGGAAAAAATAGACTTTACACACAAATCTTGTATTCTTAAACTTTTCATACCAGCAATAAAAACCATCTTTGGATCTCTTTCTCAGCAATCAATACCTAGAAGTTTATGTTTTCTAAATTTCTTTATCAAATTCAGTTGTGCGAATTTCGACGTCTGTGGGGACTTTAGAAACTTTCTTACTCTCTGGATTGCCGCAATCAAGATCGGAAAAGATGGCTGACGAAGATCAAATTACCAATATCGCTACAACCAACCTTCCCAAGGAAGACACTAATCTCGGAGACCTTCCTCCTAGAAACACTGACACCATTCCAGAATCCCTAGCCGAGATAAACATGTTGTCCACCCTGCTGAAGAAGGTAGACGAGCAGGAGAAGGCAAACAGCTCATTGAACGAGAGAATCCACGCGCTGACCTCCGAGCAACAGGCCCGAGGTCCTTGCACCGGAAGCTTGGTACCAGGAATAAGACCGACGAGGAGATTTCACATGCAACTTTTCGATGCAACTCTGACACCTCTCAATCTAACCACTCCCCGAAACATAGCAAGCGATGCACCAAGGACATCAGGAGATCTACCACCTCCGCCTCGGCCCGATGAACATATTCCGATAACCATTAGGTCAACCATAATCGACGAACCGCCTAAGCTGATCAGAGCCCAAAATTCGACTGTCAATAGGCATGTCCAGTTTACTAGCAACGAAGACAGCGAAAAACCAAATAGCTCGGTCGATACTGTAGGAAACTGAGCCGTCGAGCACCAAGGCGAGGCATTTTGCCTCGGCACCAATAACCAGGGGAAAGAACGCAGGAAAACTTGAGAACTTAACGGACGAAGAAGAAGACGTTTACTGGGCATGGCAAGCACAATTTGAAGATGAGTTGCGAAGAGTAAATTTCTTTATCAAATTTAGTTGTGCGAATTTCAACTACCACATAGTGTAATTATTTGGCCTCTAGTGCATTCGACCCCTAAACACTATTGCAATTTTCTGTGCACTTGCAACGTATTTCTAGAGTTACAACCAGAGATATCAGCCGCACAACTTAGAGAAACAAAAGAGACAAAGCACTAAAAGAGATAACTCTCGATTTTAATTAAAAAATTGCATTTTGAGTTATAAGAGCTTTATATATAGCTTGACTAGAATAATTACCCAACAGTCTAAAGCTCAAAACAAGAAAGAAAATGTTCGAAATTAAATCAAAACGAATAAATCAAATGGTTTTGTTTTGAACTCTTGATGGATATAGATGTTGGAAGTAAATGGATTGGCCAAATAAGGGAACTTGATGGCGCCTTGTATATTGATAGTTTTCGGATGATTTAGTGGCTGGATGGTTTTAAAATCTCCATTTGGTCTCACAAAATCAGAACATAGCCGTTGTAGATCAATAATCCAAGATATGAATGCATCTGAATATGGTAAATATGGATATGAAAAGATCATCGGAACTAAGATCACCCTGTTGCCATGCACATGCCTCCAAGAAGAGCTTTATAGTCGAAAGGAGTGAAGGAGAGGCCACCCGATAGGGACATATGGGTCTTTTTTGAAGGATTCCGGACAAACCAGAAAGAGTTCAGCCAAGAACTAATTTGTTCTATAATCTTGACACATCAGAGGCACGTGGCAAACCAAGTTTGGTATAAGACATGTTCGGACCAAACCGAAAATGATTTTTCAAACCAGAGGATCCATAACTTATCCTATAAAAACCTATGATCCTTTCTTGTTGAATTTCGACCCAACCAGAAAGAGTTCAGCCCAGACCCGACTTGTACCGTATTCTTGAACCATCAAAGACATGCGGCGAATCAATTTTGGTCCTAGACCGGTTTGGATCAAACCATAACAGAGTTTTCAAGTTGGATTATCCAAAACTGTCCGATTTGGAAACTTGTCGTATTTGGCTCTTTACAAACGTATTTTTGGCATCCATGAGATTTTTTCCTTTCATCTAGAAGCTTTTAATAGCAACCCCAGCTGCACCATCTTTCAGTGGATTAGGTGGATATCTTTATGCTCTTACTTTCTATATCTGGAGCCAATTATGGAAAGTGTATTGACCGGTTGGTTTGGTTCATTCGAGAACCATGTCTGGCGACTAAAAGACACTATTTATAATGGATAAGCATTGAGGAGATTCAATATTCGTGTAGTCAACCAAAGCAGTCCATTGATCTTTTCATATCCATACTTACCATATTCGGATGCATTCATATCTTGGACCACTGATCTACAATGGCTATGTTCTGATCTTTTGAGACCAATTGGGGATTTTAAAAGACCATTCAACCACGAAATCATCCAGAAACTATCAAGATACAAGGCACCATCAAGTTCCCTTATTTAGCCAAGGCATTTACTTCCAACGGTTATATATATCCATCAAGACCAAACCATTTGATGTGTTCCTTTGATTTAATTACAAACATTTTCTTTCTTGTTTTAAAATTTTAGACCGTTGGGTCATTATTCTAGTCGGGTTCTATATAATGCTCGCATCCCTCTTTGAATTATGGACGCAATCTTTTAATCAAAATCTAGAGTTATCTCTTTTAAAGCTTTGTCCTTTGTTTTTTTTTTTGTTTCTCTAAGTTGTGCGACTTCTCCTTCTTAGAAAATAAGCTGAACCTATGTCTTTGTTTAGATTCACTTAGGCTACGTTCATGATCTCATCACAAGGGCTTTCATACCCTTGAATGGCGATCTTCGATCCACCAACATTTCCATCATCCGCTGCCTTTAGTTTTGTTATCCGTGAGTTTGTAACAAAGTAAGAATCTCCTTTAAAGCTTACATTGCTATTTCTACTGAATATCCTCTTGACCTGCAAAAAAAAATATCATCCTTATCAAAACAGAACATTAACAAGAATGTTCTAACTAAAATTGAGGTTTTCGCATAATAAAACGCTTGCATTCGTGCAATCTCAATTATAGACTTTAATCAAAAAGCCTTTGTATCTTAGATATAATTTTATCATATGTTGATAGAATTTATGTACTTGGATAGAATTATATGTATATTAGATAGAATTCTATTATATATTGATAGAATTTTATGTATATTAGATAATGGTTTATTGTAGGACGATATAAAGTTTTTTCATATTTTATATTGATAGAATTCTATAACATGTATATTAGATAACTATTTACGTTAGAAAACTATAAAAAATTTCATATATACTTAGATAGAATTCTATTACATGCTAATTAAATTCTATGTATATTAGATAAAAAAAATTATTAGGATGATATAAGATTTTTTATTTTATTTTATAGTAATAGAGTTCTATGTTCTTAGATAGAATTCTATTACAAGCTAATAAAATTCTATGTATATTAGATAAATGTTTTTGTTAGGATGATATAAGGTTTTTTATATATGTTATAGTAATAGAGTTTTAAGTATTTAGATAGAATTCTATCTTATGTTGATAGATTTCTATGTCTAATTAGATAGAATTCTATCATATATTGATAGAATTCTATGTATATATATTATATATAATTATATCATATGTTGATATAATTTTATATAAATACATAAATTTCTATGTACATAGATAGAATTATATCATATGTTGATAAAATTTTATGAATATACATAGAGTTATATGTACTTAGATAGAATTCGATGTACTTGGATAGAATCCTATGTATATTAGATAGGATTAGATAGAATTATATCATATGTTGATAGAATTCTATGTATATTTAATAGAATTTATATGTATGATTAGATAGAATTATATCATGTTGATAAAATTTTATGTATATTAGATAGATTTCTATCATATGTTGATATAATTTTATGTATATATATGTGTATGTGTGTTCTATGTACCGTGATACAATTCTATGTATAGTAAATTAGATATAGAATTCTATCATTAGATAGAAATATTTGTATATTAGATATAATTCTATCATATGTATATTAGATCATCGTTTATAACAGGATGATGTAAAGTTTTTTAAGAAATTAATTTTGATAGAATTCTATCACATATTGATAAAATTATATGTATATTGGATAATCATTTACATTATGATGATATAAGATTTTGGGAAGTTATCAAAAATATCACAAAATAAGTTTTTGTTCCAAATATGTCATCACAAGATTTTTTTCCAAAAATACCACTAAAAATTTTGTTTTTCCCAAATATACTACAAAAATAAAAATAAATTTTTAACCCTCAAAACTAAACATTAAACCCTAAAAACTATCTTTAGTAATAATTTTGATAAGTTTATCATTTTTCTCCATCATTTGTTTGACCGTTCTTCCGATTATTGTTTTCTCTTTGCTTTTTTCAAACCCATAGGTCTTGGAGATAAATTAAAAATTGCTTCTTCATTATTCATATATAGATAGAATGATTTTATACCAATGGATAGTGATGACTCATCTTGGAATGATGGAGATGACGTAACATTACGACCTTCTTCTTGGAATGCAGCGGATGTATTAGTGTTATTTGCAAATTTCTCAATACTTTTAAGGGTAGGCCATATGTGATCGAATTTGAATCCTCTATTGTATTTGACATCTTGTGTTAATAACATCGTCGCTTGGTTTAACTGATCAAATATTGACAAGAGAAAAAAAATTAAATAATTTAGTAAGTACAATAAATTAATAAAGATATAGTAAGTACAAATCATCCAAATAAAAATAAGAATCTTAGCGGTGCTTCTGAACAAGACATTGTAAGTATATATATATACTTACAATGTCTTGTTCAGAAGCACCGCTAAGATTCTTATTTTCAATCTAGTTAATGCATCCCCTCAACTTGGAGACCGCATTAAGAGTTGTTGTCATTCGAGTTTGTAAACATCTTCTTGGTCTTGGTTGATGAGAAAAAAGCTCGGATTTTTGATATTCAGTTTCAACTCTTTCCCAAAATTGATCTCTTAATTGGTTTATTCCTATGATTGGATTTTGGGAAACATCAAGATACACATGACATAAGTGCATATCTTCTTCGATAGAATATGACAAAGAGCGACTTGAAGTCATTTTAGAAGAAATATTAGTGGTAAGGAAAAGACTTGAAGATGTGTGATCATCCAAAGTGTAGTATACATTTATATAGAGAACTGAAGACAAAATCAACGGTTAGATATTGGTGAAAGAAATTCAACGGCTAAAATCGACTCGTCTTTTCTGATAAGGCGATAATTGATATAAGACATGGAGTGACTAATTAATGCAATGGTTGGATCTTGATGAAAAAAATTCAATGGCTAAGATCGACTCGTCTTTTTCTAATAAGGTGATAAATGATATAACTATAAGACATGAAGTGACTAATCAATGCAACGGTTGGATCTTGATGAAAGAAATTCAACGGCTAAGATCGACTCGTCTTTTTCTGATAAGGTGACAATTGATATAAGACATGAAGTGACTAATCAATGCAACATTTGGATCTTAGTGAAACAAAATTAACGGCTAAGATCGATTTGCTTACTATATAATGGGTATCATGTTTGAAAATTAAAATGAATATCACCACCACCTTTTATTTCTTCTCATAAAAAATGAATTTCAAATATGGTAGTTCATCTCATATATCATCATCTTCTTCTTAAGCAAGTAGTCAAATTACTACAAACAATAATTTTTTTCTCATAACTCAATACCTATTTAACTCGAAGGGTTCCCGTGTTGGATCTATTCCTGGTCATATTGTTATCAACCGTGACTGGAAAAATGCTTCTCGCAATCTTTTCAATGATTATTTTGCAGAGAATCATGTGTTTTCTGAGACGATGTTCTGACGAATATTTCGGATGAGCCGTCCTTTTTTTCTTCGTATTTATGATGCTATACAAAGACATGGCAATTATTTTTCCAACGAAGAGATGGAGTCGGTAAACTTGTGTTGTCTGGTTTGCAAAAAATAATTGCTGTATTTCGAATGGCGTATGGTTTACCGGCGGATTCCACCGATGAGCATATCAAAATATGTGAGTTTACAGCTCTAGAAAGTTTGAAGCGACTATTTTGTCGTGTTGTTGTCGAGGTGTTTGCATGCCGCTATCTTCAATCAACCGATGCTAATGATGTTGCACGGCTACTCCACATTGGTGAACGCCGAAGATTTCCAGGTATGTTGGGTAGTTTAGATTGTATGCATTAGAAATAAAAAAACTGCCATTAAATCGGTAAACAAACAAGGGGAACTCTGATTCTCGTTTTGCTTGAGCGGATGCGCGTAATGTTGCCAACAGCTTGGAGACGACAATATACTGGCCGTAGTGGATCTCCTACTAGTATTCTAAAGGTTGTAGCCGATTATGGTCTTTGGATTTGGCGTGCATAGTTCGGTCTACCAGAATCTAATAATGATATTAATGTGCTAGAGGCGTCTCATCGTTTTGCTAATCTAGCAGAAGGTACTGCTCCACCCGCTAATTATGTTATTAATGGAAACAAAAATTATAATATGGATTACTATCTAGCTGATGGTATATATCTAAAATGGTCTACTCTTGTTCAAACAATTCACGATCCATGTGGTCCCAAAAAAAATTACTTGCAATGGAACAAGAAGCATGTAGAAAAGACGTGGAACGTGCATTTGGAGTATTGCAATCAAAATTTGCAATTGTGGCATGACCATCACGCTTATGGAGTAAGAAAGTGTTACATGATATAATGACAACTTGTATCATAACGCGTAATATGATTATATAAGATGAACGTGATGTTGATGCAACAATTGAAAAATGAGCCGAATTCCTAAGTGCAGAAGTTGAGATGATGGGTGATGATGATGTTCGATTTCAAAATTTTTTAGCTCGCCACAAACAAATCAAGGATCAGAAAGCTCATATTGAACTTCAAAATGCATTAATTGATCATGTGTGATCGGAATATACTAATTCTGAGGATTAGTATGATGTAATTTAATTTTTACTTTTTTTATTTACCGACGGTAATATTATATTAATTAATGAATTAATTATAAAATTATTAAATATTTATCAAAATTATTAAATAAATAATAAAAAAAATTTCACAAACGCACTTCATTATTGATTACATAAATACACTGTCTTTATCAGTAAATCAATAAGGAACAGAAGTGCCGATAAAAGAAAAGAGTGTATTCCTAGTCCGTGCAGTCCTCGCAAGTAAATCCGCTCTTCTATTCTTCTTCCGTTGCCAGTAGATAAGGTCGAATTCGGGGAATGATTTTCTAAGTACTGCTAACTCACGTAATTCCGGTTGAAAACCGAGCCAAGCGTGCGGTGATGTCACCATACTTATCAGCTCCTTGGAGTCCGTTGCAAAGAGGGAGCTAAAACGCCGTTTCCGGATCAAATATTGCATGGTCCATATAAGCCCATGTAACTTAGTATGTAGTGGAGATAGACTCCTCCGGTTACTCTGGAGCCCCATCAGGTCTGTAGTGCCATCCTATAATTGTAACATCCAGCTCACCTCACTAGTGGTCTCATCCGTCTTCCATGATCTATCCACAAAACATGTGAAGGTCGACATACTTGGTTCGGAGAATAAGTCTCCTCTCGACTCTACCTCGTCCGTCTTTATTGTAGAGTTAGCCGGACGAGATAGAAAATATTTTTTTAGTGTGATATTTGGTGGTGTTGGTGGAGAAGAAAAAAAAATATTAAAAATTATATTAAATATGGTGTACTTTCAACATCAATTGTGGCCGGAGATGTCCAGAGTTTTAATTGAAATAGCTGCAACCGTCAGCTATGACGACTTTTAAATTAAATATCTGATTTTCCAAGTCTCTTTCCGACATTATGGGCTTTAAAAGGTAGTCGAATCGAATATGCTTGATACTTTCCCCCGAAAAAATCATAATTAATTATATTATAAAAAATGGAGGGGTAGGTTGAAAGAGAGTGCGTGGCACGTGCCTCTATCGTCCCATTTAGATTGGTCATTAAAAGCATTTCTAAATCATTGTTTCAATTTTTTTTTTTTTTTTTTTGCTAAATCCATTGTTTCAATTTTTATACTCTCAAATAAAATATTCTAAAATGGAATTAAATTTTACTTTAACTTCATTCCATTTTAAAATTAAAAATAAAATAAAGTTAAAAATATTTTATTCCAAAATAGAATTTGAAATGACAAATAAAATAAAATATAGTTGGAGAGTAAAGAGGCACGTATATTTTAGTATGTCGTTTTGCAATCTATTTTCTAAACTCATAATATATAGCCACTCTCTTTGAAATTGGTTCTTTAGTTGACTAGGTCGTGTTTGAATCATTAACTGAGCTCACACTACCCCACTCTTTAAATCATTGCATTATAAATTTATTATATCAGTCCGATATTATTATTTTTACGCTATTTCCAATTTTTTGTTTTTTGTTTTGGGTTAAAAACGCTACTTCCAAAATTTCAAATTAGTTATCGGTGTTTGTGAAAAAAATTTGGATATTTTTATCAATGTAAGTATAATTTTTTCTATTTAAAAAAAATTAAATTTTGGTCGACCAAAAATAACATTAATTTTTTTCTGTGTAATATGGTTGAAAAAAGTAAAAGTATGTTTTCTCCGAAAAAAAAAAGAGAGGGTAAAAATATGTATCTATATAATGTCTTCGTTAATAATCAAGTTGAAAAATAGGTGATGCAATCATTTTTTTCATCGTATTCAAAACTCCGGTATATTATTATTTTTTAAAGAGATAATTACTCGAACAATTTTAAAAAGTTATTTAATTACTAAAATAACTTTTTAAAAAGAAAGAATTGTTTAAAAGTGGAGAAAAGATTTTTAATTTTTTTTTTTAATAAAGAAAATATTATTGGCATTCAAAAATATATATATATTAAAATAATAATAATAAATATTAATAATAAAAACTTAAAATTTATTTTCTTTTATTTTTATGATAAAATGTGTTTGTGATTGGCGTTTACAAAATGGCATTTGCAATCAGCGTTTATGATAGTCGTTTGCAGCTTGCATTTGTGCCATTCGTTTGCGATCGGTGTTTGCGTTTGGCATTGTGATTGGCATTTGCGTTTGAAATCATTGTAGATTTTTTGGATTGTTTTATATGTTATGGTAGAGTTATTTGCAGTATGCAAAAAATACGTTATTATTAGTGGTAGACTTATTTTCTAAATAATGATAGACTTGTATATCGATCGGCGTTTGCGATCGGCAGTTGCGTTAGAAAATTCGTTGTATGTAACATACAAATCTACAATGATATGTAAACATATAAGTCTACCATCATTGTATTTAAACATACAAGTCTACCATCATTGTATGTAAGAATACAAGTCTACCATCATTATATATAAACATACAAGTCTATCATCATTGTATGTAAGCATACAAGTCTACTATCATTGTATGTAAGTATACAAATCTACTATTGTAAATCTACCGCTATAGTCACCAATAAATCTACCAACTGAAGGTTATTTTAGTAAACTCAAAAGATTGAATAACTCTACCACCTTAATAATAAGTCTACTATTCATTATAAATCTGTCATCACTAAAAATAAATCTACAATCCAAAACCCGTATAAGTCTACCTCCTATGACAATAAATGTACCACGCAACTTTAATCTACCTTCAAACAAAATAAATCTACCATTCGATTATAAATCTACGAGTTAAATCTACCATTCGACTACTAAGTCTATCACTCAAAAACATCTCTACATTGGCGTTAACTGTACCACTCATATTATAAATCTACCACTCGAAAACATCTCTACCACCAAATAAAAATAAGTCTACGAAAAAAGTCTACCATGATAGTATTAAGTCTACCATTCGGGTTATAAGTTTACAATCATGAAACAAATCTACCATCACTAGAATGGTAGACTTTTCCATTTTTGGTAGACTTATTTTCTCTGATTCTGCATACGTGTCAAAATATAGTAATGGCAGTTTTGTAAATACATTTTTGTCATCAAAGAAAAAATGGTAAAATGGGTACAAAAAATTGTTTTAGTAATTATGAAAGATTGGTATTGTTTAGTCAAAAAGAAAATTTCCAAGGTTATTTTGAGTAAACTTCCATTTTTTAAATCAAATGGAATATCATTTACTCATAAAATGATAACATATGTCATTTTTTATGAATTTATTAAGACATTTTCCTACAAAGTTATTATACACATAGACACTTTGTGGGGAAGGCACACTTTTTCTATAGTGTATTACTTTTCTACCTTCATCTTACACTTAACTATCAACTATCTAGTAAGCATTAGTTAACTATTAAAAATTTAAAATAATTTTACAACAATAAAAATCTAAAGAAATATATTTCTCTCTCGTCTTCTTTCAACTGTATTATCATCAACTTTAGATCTATCTTCATCTCTTGTTTTTTTTCCAATCACTTCATCAATCTTCAACACCCTCTCATTACGTCTTGAAAATAGCTGATACCCATATCCACGAACCCTAAACCCCCTAATTGAGTCCCAATTTTGTCTTCCACCAAGCCCAAATCACTTTATTCTCTCTGAAAAAAGCTTTCGTCGTTGACAATTCTGTACACCGTCTTCACTTCACCCTCGGCTCTGATAAGCACCTCGATCCTAAGCTTACTGAGAATGCATTTTTCTTCTAAATTCATTAATCTCCTTTTCCCCTTTCTTAGGTTTCTCAATCTTCAAAATTGCTTCTCTTCTTTCCTTTTGCAAGTTGAGGAAGATCTGCATCATGTCATATAGGAGTTGTCAAACGGAAATTCGGGACAGAATTTTGTGAGAACGGAAATGGGACGGGAATTTGGGAACTAAAATGGTTGTCCCATTTAAAATTTGGGACGGGACGGGAATGGAACGAAAATTCCCAAAAAATAGAAACATGACAATCGTAAAATCAAAATATATTCGTCCATCATTATTTCCCTAAATAGCATGTCATACGTAGGTTAACCGAAAAGCAAATGAAACAAATTTAGTCGTATGTAATGTTATTTAATAATTAAGAACTTCAAATTTAAAAAAAAAACCATTATAAACCACATAATGTCTTTTATTAAGATAATATTAAGAAACTTAATCGGATTATGTTAGGTCATAATAAAATCAAAATATAATAATAGAAAATTAAAAAACTTAATTTCTATAATTTTAATTTTATATTATTATGTATAGATGTTCAATTATATTTAATATTATATAGTTAATATATAATTTGTCCCGAATGGGATTTCAAGAATTCCCGTCTCGTCTCGTTCCCAAACAGGAATCGATATCTTGTCCCATTTGATATCCCATTCTCATATGAAACGGGAACTCGGGACCGGAAATGGGACGGGACGGGACGGAAAAAGACCAGAATTATGCCCACTCCTAGTGTCATATGGATGCTCACAATGGAGATACCTTTTTCATTTTTCCAATCCAAAAAATCAAGATTTCTCTCTCGATGATCACTTCAAATATCTAATTTCAGATTCAATTTTTGCTTCTGGATGGGTTATTGATTCATTTTCCACTAAATTATAGGACTTTTAATTGGTTTTCTGTTGATTCTACGTTTAGCGATAGTTCATGTAAAACAACGAATGCTAATCCATTTAGAATTTGCTGTTTTTCTCTCGTCCATTATTACTCGACCATATGGTCTCTGCTACGTGGTCACAAAAGATTTTATAGTAGAAAATCGATGTTCGTTTGAAACTTATACACTAAGACCCTGTAAAATCAATTAAATATTTAGATAAATTGTTATGTACATGTTATCATGGACACACTATCCATTCGTCGTATCCATGATACTATCCATGGACACACTATCCATAGTTTATAGATGAATTCTCATGTACATGTTATCATGGACACACTATCTTACACTTATTTGTACTATAGATGAATTGTCATGTATATGTTATCATGGATACGATGGATATACTATCCATTATATATTGAACAATTGTTTGGTGATGAATGGACACTCCAACCGTTCCATATTGATCATTAATAAAAAAGGTTTATATGAAAATAGTACCTTAATGCTTATGTACAAGCCACATCTTATTTTGCAGGCAAATCACCAAAGCTTGAAATTATTGAAAGTGCTTCTCATCAAATTCATTACGTTTCAACAAAAATAAACACTAAATCAACAGTGAGTTATCTGCCATAGAATATCTTATCCACCACGTAATGTCCATCTAGATAAAGACCATCGCGAAACACATACTTGTTCATGTCACACTGTCCAATACGATGGTGGTCAAAGCTTGTAAATATGATAACAGCTCAAATATGATCATTCAATAGTAACCCATGAGCTATGAATCAAGATCTGTATGAAATCAAACAAGAGATTTTTTCGGAAGAACAATATCATCCCATTGTTGTTGATGGATTATACTTTGAAAAATTTCAGATTTAGTTTTTTTGTAGTTTTTGGTTTTTCAGATTTAGTTTCTTTTTTCGTGTCCATTTACCATTGAACAAATGTTCAATATAGGATAATAATCGACAATATGTTCTGCATAGATTGTCATGTAACAGATTAAATTTAAGTATTTCAAATATTTAGATGAATTGTTATGTACATGTTATCATGGACAGACTATCCATTCGTCGTATCCAAGTTGATTTCAAGTTGCGATTGTTCAACAATCCCAAAAATTAATCTAATTTCAAATATAAGAGAGAATAATTTTTGGAATCTCTGCTTTCTTTATTTGTTGACCCAGTCTCAAATTTATTAGATTCGGAACTTGACAGAGTACTGAAAATCGTCGCGACGGTGGTGAAGAAGAAAGAATAAGAAGAAGACCAGAGCAACAGAGTCGTGACTGCGGTGAAAAAAAGAAGAAGAAAAGTGAAGAAGAAAAAGAAGATCAGAGCAACGGAACCGCGACGGAGTCATGATAGCGACAAGAAGAAGAAGAAAAAGAAGAGGAAAGAAGAAGAAGAAGACTGAAAAGGTTGAAGATGAAGAGGAGAGGGAATCTGAAACCAAGCTATTTTACACCTCACCATCCCAATTACACGATTTCTTTGTTCATTAATGATATTTTTCAAAAAGGTTCAATCACAACCATTCATCTATAACTTATAGTTTCGCATCCAACGGCCCACATTACACCATGCTAACTAAATATGCATACAAAGATCGATTTTCCCACGCTCAGCTCAAAGGCAAATTCGTCTTAAAATTGACGAAACAGTGCAAAAAGTGTCTCCTTCTCAAGAAGTGTATTTATTGAAAGAAGTTTTCAAGTAAGTGTCTATAAGTGTTAATAACCATTTTTATAGATCGTAGAAGTTATGGACTTCTCGTTTATATTTTTTTTTAATATCTAAAATCTGGATGTTGATAAAACTGTATAAGATGTAAATTATTGTTGAATTAGTATTTCAACTAAGTATCTGATAGTCAAAAGTAGATAGGAAATTCGAAGAATTTCGTATTATTAAAACTTAAATTCGAAGATTACAGAGAGAGGTTAGTTCGGCAAGACGGCGAACTAACTGAAAAGAATGAAAGCTAAGAGGTCGAATGCCAGAGAGCTAGGAGCAAACGGCTTCTTAAGTCTTATCAATTAATGAGTCCTTCCATTCTTCAATGGGTGTTTCTCTATTTATGCATATCTTTTATTGGTTGACCTTTTTTCATTTTCCTTTAGTTAGTCGATTTTCTTTTGTCGCATGTTTTTTTTTTTTGCAGATTTTTTTTTTTCTACAAATTCTTTTTTTTTTCTACAAGTGTCCAAGCCGAATTTCGTAGGCTTTGATGTACCTGATGAATCGAACTAGATTGAAGCAAGATTTTTAATGAAAATGCCCAACCCATTTCCAACAATTATCTCTTTTAAACTTCAGATAAGATTGAAGAAAGACCATGAATACTCTAAAATCCATTATACCAACAACTAGTACATGTCGCAGTTTTACAAAACTAAAGTATCCTTCTAAATAATAATAACATTTTTTAACCAGATAGAATTACCGACATAGCTATCGAGATCTCACAATCTTAGTACATTGTACTTTTAACCAAATGTTCAAATTCCAACTTCGTTGGATTTTTACTTTTACGTAATTATCCAAGTACGTTGAATTTGCTTTGGACTAGATAAATAAATGGACAAGATAAATAAAGTAGTGCAAGTTGGTTATTGAAAATACCAAAAAGATATGATTGGTGTACAAATCCAAAGTGATATTTTCTTTCCTTTATATATATTTTAAAAACAAATTCAGTCAAAATCATGTATTTGTTTACCATAGTCTAACTTCTTTCTTTTCGCTGAGGATATCATAAGAATTTGACCACAAAGTCCCCAACTCGTAGGTGAAATGCAAAGACGGCTTAGTTGGACCAGGAAACAAAACAATAGACTATTCACTATCCTCTGTATACTAAAGAAGGAGTGGAGATCAAAATTGCTGATGCATTAGCATCATAATTTTTTTTAGTTTTTTTTTATTTTTTATTTAATTCATTAAATTTTTAATACTATCCTAATTTCCAAACAGCACTAATCTCGTAATAAATTTAGCTATATTCTCAAACAAATAATGTATTTACTAATTTACTAATTGTTTACCGTCGATTTATATTTATACCGATATATACTAATTTCTAATATAAACATAAAATTATTATCCAAATAATTTTTATTTAATCAATATTGATAGATTATGAATCTGGAATTTACCATTACATTCAGCAATTTTTTATCTTTTTTTATTTTTTTATTTAAGATTAATGGTGCTTCATTTATTTGAAAATATACATTATATATTAGCATGATATAATAAAATTATTAATAACTTAAAAATAATATGATTAGTAAAAAAAATATAATATACCAAACCAATATTGACAAAAACATTACAAAATTTTACAAACATATTTTAATAGACTAAAATATTATATATATATATATGTAAATTCAATTAAAAAAGAATATTTTAATCTCCTGCATAGCACGGATAGTAACCTAGTATGTATATATGTTTGTTCACTTATATATTAAAATGATAAATGATAAAATTATAAATAATTTAATTTTTTTTCACGTGTGTTATTTAAAAATAATATAGATTTTGTGCGTATTTGACAAATAGCATATTATTTTATCCAATACACATTATTTTTCATAATATTATACTATTTTTTAAATCATAGGTAAAAAAAGTTATTTATGGTTTTGCTATCAGATATATATATATATATATATATATTTTTTTTTTTTTTTAAATGGCTTTCAGTATAATCATCTATCTAAATCTCAATATACCTCTTTATAAAAAGTTTAACCACGAAGATCGAGGTAAAGTAATGAGAAAAAAAGAAGAAGTGTAATTAATATGGACCACACTAAAGCCACGACTGTCCAATACCAGAACAATTAATATTTTATGATTCTTATGGTTTTCACAATCAAGTTCTAAAATGCATTTGATTATTGTGACAATTTCAAATGTATTTATTTTTAAAAATATTAAATAAATTGTTTATTTTTAAAAATATCATTAATTAAATGTAAATTGATTAAATTATTTTTATTTATTAAAATTAATTTTTTATAAAGATTATGGTTTACGGTCTAAAATTTTAGGGTTTACAAACCCTAAAACCTAAACCTTAAATCTAAAATAGTTAATTCAAATCTAAATGATATTTTGGTTAAATGATATAATTTTGTGATATTTTTGAAAAATATTTTAAATGGTTACATTTTTCAAAATTTCTCTTAATTATTATTTTTTTTTTTTTGGAAAATCGCATAAAAAATCTTCAAGGTGGCACTGACACTTTAAACTTCTAAAATTTATCACTACCACTTTAAACCTCCAATTAGACATTATTCCCAATATAAACTACCAATGTGACATTTCTGTATGCGTCTTCCAAATTTTAAACGGAAAAGTTAATTCTGTTAAAAAAAAGTATATGTTTTTTTTTTAAATAGTGACATGGATTAATTTTATATTTTTAAAAAATAGAAATAAACGAAAAAACTTAAAAACTTAAAAAACTTCAACAGAAAAAATTGGGAGATGTCTTCTTCTCTTCCTCCGCATCTTCACTGTCGTCGGTCGCACCTTCCTCTATTCTCCGCCTCTCCTTCTCCTTCTCATCGTCGGCCTCTTTCATCACGCTGTGCGGCAGCACGAAATGTCCCGGAGGATGTCGCCGGAGACCCTCCAACACCACCGCCTTCAGATACAACATCTTCTGCAACTCTTCTTCCTTGATTTTCTTTGCATCTTCCCCGACCACGCTTTTGATTTCCTCGTGTAATCTCTCCTGAATTTCTGGATTTTTCACGAGATTCGCCATGATCCATTGCAGCGCCGTGGCCGTCGTGTCAGTCCCGCCGTTGAGATATTCCGAGCACAAGCTCACGATCTCGTCCTCGTTCAGCTTCCTCTTATGTATCCACGTAAGATTGCACATAGTCTTTGTTGTCTTCTTCCTCCGATCTCTTCTTCCTCCGATCTCTTTTTCCTGTCTTCCATGATCTTCCTCCGGGCATGAATCAGCGGAAGCAAAACGTCACGTTGTTCTCTCCGAATCTGGAAAAATTCTTCCCATCGCTTTCGCATAATCAATTTGGTGAGCTTAGGCCAGAGGTTAAGGATGTTGAATCTGGCAAAGGCAAGGAGCTGTTGTCTCTGAACAAATTCCACCTGTTTGATTTGCTTCTCATCGAGCTTGTCTCCAAAACACATGAGGACCAGAAGCGCGAACATGGCGTAGTGGAGATGATCGACGACGACGATGGGTTCTTCGCCTCCGTGATTACGAAATCGATCAAAGAGGATATCGAAAACCCAGCAGCGAGCGTGGGAATAAGATCTCACACGCGAGGGATGGAGAATCTCAGAGGTGAGGTTACGGCGGAGAAGCCGCCACGTGGCTCCGTAAGACCCAGAACTGATGTTGTGTTGATTGTTGGAGACGATTTTGCTGATCGGAGCCGCCGGTGGACGGTCAAATGTTGTTGATCAATAGAGATTTGTAAATTGGAGATTTAATTTTGGGCCTCCATATGAAGATCCGAAGATGGGAGGAAGATAATCCACGTCACTATTTAAAATAAAGGCCTCCCACTTTTTTTAATCTTTTTTTTTGTTTTTGTTTTCTTTCTTATTTTTCTGAAAAAAAAAAAATAATCCACATCACTATTTAAAATAAAAACAAATATATTTAAAATAAAGGCACATACAAAAGTGCGGTGGATTTATATTGTGAATAATGTCAGATTGAAATTTAAAGTGGTAATGATAAATTTTGGAGGTTTAAAATATCAGCACGTACCATTTTAAAAAATTTCTATGCGATTATCTTTTTTTTTAACAAGTGATTATTTTCATTTTTTCATCATCTCTAGAAAAAAAGAAAAAAATAACAGAACAATAATTTGGCGCGTTATAGAAAGTTCTATGCTTATAATCTTGATCCTATCTCCGTCGCGTAGTTCAAGGAGCTCTTCTCTGATTATCCTTAAATATCTCCTCTCTCTCCCTATTGTCTTCTTCAACCTTTTCCCATTTTTCCCATTTCCCTTGTTACGGAACATGAACACTTCATCGTCGTTGAAATCCCTTGCTTCTCCTCCTTTGATTTCTACCTCCAGACCAACGAGAAAGGCTTTCCCTAACCCAAGATTCTCTCCCAAACTCCCTAAATATTCTCCTAAAACGATTAGATGCATGCTCGATTCTAACATCAATCTTAACTTCGGTTCCAATCCAAACCCACCAAGCCACGATTTCCCTGTTTCTTTCGCGACTGTATCCGTCGAAGCTCCCCTGAAAACAACAACCTCCGACAAGCTCCACCTCCTCGTATCCGAGTTCCGGTCTTTGACCGAACCGATCGACCGAGTCAAACGTCTATTGAACTACGCAGCGGCTTTAACTCCACTCGACGAGTCGGCTCGTGTTCCGGCGAACCGAGTCACGGGATGCACGACTCAGGTGTGGTTAGAGATCAAGATGGACGAGTTTGGGAGGATGAGATTTAAAGCAGACAGTGATTCGGAGATCTCGAAAGGGTTTTGTTCTTGTCTGATCTGGATCCTCGACGGAGCGAAACCAGAGGAAGTGATGGGCGTGAGAAGCGAGGAGCTGTCGGAGATGAACGTTGGGGTTCATGGGAAGGCCCAATCGAGGGTCAACACGTGGCACAACGTGTTGATGAGTATGCAAAAACGGACCATGGCTCTAGTTGATGCTGACGTGGCGCACCGAGAAGGAGAGAGATCACCGCATCATCAGCATGATCTCTTGTTTCAATACGTGAATGGAAGTTACATGGAATCTTCTTCTAAGGTTCCTGATTACTCCGTTTCGTTGCTTCCTTTGTATTATGATTTTACTATATAAATTATGTTGTAAAGTCCTTTGGAACATAAATTCAAAGTTTGTGTTCTGTATCTTGCAAAGGCAAAGTTTGAGGATAACCGCTTAAAACATAAACCAATACAGTAGTTTGTTTGGAATGGAAGATGATTTGTCTTGTGTGTTAATCAATTTTACCATTTTACGAAAATCGTTGAGATTTTTTTGGTCACTATAAACCTCTCTCTTAAATGGTAAAAATATTTGGTTTTCTATATATCTCGAAGATAATTCTAGATTTGTAATTATAAAACTCAAAAATTAAAAAACAAAGATCGTGATGGGCTAATTTTAAACACCGAATCTTCCTCCCATCTAAGGGCCTAATTGGTAAGAACTGTGGCGGTAAACTTTTGCTGTAAGTTTTTGACTATAGAGATTTTGGCTGTAAAAGTTGTGACTGTAACTTTAATTATGAGCAAAAGTCTGAATAATAATTAAAACTATAGATTTTGATTTATTAATTATTAAAACTCGATAATTATAAAATGACATTGGAAAATATAATAGATTTTGTGGAATAAATCATAATGATTTTAAATAAAATTTATAACTCATTCTAAAGTAACTTAATACTATATTAAAAGAATAAATAGAAATCATTTTGTTTATTAATTAGTGAGATAGTTAAAAATATATCCAATTATTGATTTCCAATAATTATATATAATCTAATTAATATATAAATAACATAATTATGAAAATAATTTCAAAAATATCAACAAAAATTATTTATATAATTTATTGAAACTGATTCCACTAATTAAAAAAATTGATTGCCAATTCAAATTCTAGAATTTAATTTATTTATTTATTAAATATATTTAGTAACAGTTGATTATTGGAAACTATTAATATTATTCCACTTTTTTTACAAAAAAAAATCAATTTCAGTTAATCACTTAGATTTTATTTTAATTAATTCTATTATCTGAAGAACGTGAACTCAATTGAAAAAAGTACAACAAATTAAAATATTAGAGAAAAGAAAAATTTAAAGAACAAATGAAAAAAAATCTACGGTTGGGTTGTAGAGAAAAAAAGGAAAGGTAAAAGTCTGATTGGTTGAAATATAACTGTGAGGACTGTAAAACTCAATAAAGTTCCTACAGTCCAAACGCCAATCACCCCCAAGTCTTATTATGTAGTTTGTTTGGAATGGAAGATGACTTTTCTTGTGTGTCTATAGGTTATGGAACTAATTTCACCTTTTACCAAAATCGTTGAGATTTTTTTTTTTGCCAATATAGTAAAATTATATGGTTTTCTTAATGTTCTCGAAGATAATTCCAGATTGCGATCCAAAATCTATCATAATTACAAAAATCAAAAATTAAAAACAAAGATGGTGACAGGCTAATTCTCATTAGCCAGCCTACGACTATCTTACATAATAAGATTTCTCGTCCTTCTGAAAACCATTCTGGTCGTGTTATTCGTGTAGGACCTACAACTTCTTCGTCTGGTCATCATGCATGGCTCTCTAGACTTGCATGATGGAACGATGCATTTTTTTTCCTTCTCCCCTGAGAATGGAAATGATGCTTTCGAGGCTGCTCCCAAGAAGCGTCACATGTCTAATGCATGAGATTTACGACTCCTGTACGGAGGAAAAGAAATATGTGCAGAATTTTTTTTTTTTTCAGTTTTTCCTTATTGGGCTTGGTTTTGCCAGAGATTTCGACCAGAACATTATTAGACTTATTTATATGTTATTTTTAGCCATTGTTTAGGCAACACTTTATTTTTCTATTCAGACTTTTAGTTTATTCTCTTTACAAGCTTTGGGAGAAGATCTCTGAACCCTATTGACAATTTTTCCTCTTATTTATTTTATTGATTTCATTATGTCTTCTATTATTTCATCTTCTGGTTTGATTTCTACCATGTCTGAGTAGTTTTTCAATTGGGTTTTAGGGTTTTCAAAGGAATTTCAGGGTTTGATTGAATCAAGATGTTGATTTAGGGATTGATAACTTGGTTTCTTCATCTAGGTTGTTGTTATTGCTAAAACTTGATTAGCTACCTAGTTTCTGATCTTAGGTTGTTTAACACACCAAAAGTGTTTTTTAAAAGCCTGAACGAACCTATATGAGCAAAGCATCCCTAGCCAATGAAAGCTGATATTAGAGTGTTTTGTGAACATATCAAACTTGAATTTAATGCATGTTTAACATATTAAATTCAAAAGACAGTTTAGGATCTTAGGTTGTTAGACATAGTAATTGATGCTACGATAGTAGATCAATTTGATTTCGTGATTTGAGTTCTAGAATGAGTCTTAGTGCTTTCCTTGGCGATTTTTCTATTTCTGAATCCCTGAATCCCTGCGAATTCTCTGATGCTCAATGCTTTTAATTCATAAGTTTACACCGATTTATTTGCTAATTTTGTTTCATATTGCAAACAATCATCATATTTTCGTCTTAACTTAGTTTCATTCATAGGATTCGTATTGTGACACTTGGTTCTCGTGGATTCGATTCCTGAAATACTACTTCGTTTGCTGTGCACTTGCAGTGATATTTTAGGGTTAAAACTCTGTGTATCATGCATACATCGTGGAATGCCCGAGCAGGGTCTAGACGGAACCGACAGCCTCAAAGCACAAGGCTATTCTGAGGTTTGACTAGTACACGTTGAAAGATCCTCAGGTGAATCATAGATGAAACGGTTGGGTTATATGGACGGATGGAACTTACCTCAAGAACAACTAGCGAAATGTAACCAGACGTCAACGCAGTTGGGGTAAATGAGAGTGAATGGGAGACTAAGTTTCCTTGTTCTCAGCGGTCTCTAGGTCACCGACGATTGGCGGCACAAGTAACTTCATAGGTCGACGGTGTTTTCCCTCAGCAAATGCCTCTTTTTGTCGGCCGATCAAGATCTTGTTCGCATATCTGGACTTCTCAAAGATTACGGCCATCTCATTGGCTCACCGGTGGGATATATGGGTCGTGCTGGCAGTCATTGCTGATTCCTTTGCCTTGGAATTGGTTTTCCTTAGGTGAGGGTTTTAGCATTCTTCATTTTGGGGTGCTTGTTTTGTTTGCAGGGGATTTGTTTAGATCCATTTTTAGTTGTTTATATCTCTTTGCCAGTAGTCTCCCTATCATCTCTTGAGATTGACGTCGTATCTCTCCAGTTCGATCTCCTGCCAATCTTGTTCGAGCTCGGTGTGGTTCAGTTTGATGTGGATTCGCTTTTTATTTCTACACAAAAGATCATATCGAGATATGTTCAGTTCAAAGGTTTCTACCGAGGCATTTGACAAATCGTGGTTACTTTCGACTTAGTCGCTTCCAGGAGATGTGTGAAGATCTATATGCATTTTGTCTAGTCTCGTGTTGCCGGTTTGGTTTTCCTAAGAACATGTATGTTGTAAGATAGTCCTACTACACTATAAGAGGAACCGCCTATCATTTTTTGGGATTTCTCATCCTTTTCAGTTCGCCACCGTGATAGGTACTCTAAGAGATAGGTAGTTTCGAAGGTGAGTGGTTTTGCTAAATTTTGGGTTGATTTAGTTGCTTTTGTTTCCAGTTTCGGGTTTTGATCCCTTCTGTTTTAGGTTTTGCTTGGTTTTGGTAAGTTTGTATGTTTCCTTTCGTAGGGCTTAGTCTACGAGGATCTTTTGTTGTTTGTCGGCTTAGTTTTGTGGGGTATTTTCGTGATATGCCGACGTTGTATCTCTTCAAAAAATGTATAATATAATCCAGATGAAAAAATCACCTTAGAATCAGCCTATGTTTTCAATTTTTGAATAGTCATTGTTTTTTAAGGATGCCTTAAGTCTCCTGAGAGATTTTGCCGTTTGCAGAGGCGCATGTCCTTCCGGAGCACGCGAGGTTGGGTACCCCAGAGGGTGAGCCGGTAAAAAGCTATGGTAGAGTGGGATCCACAGGGGATACAACCACTCAGAGACGCACGTCCGAAAGGAGCATGTTGAAAAGGTGAGTTAGGAGTTAGCGTGGGGATTAATGTAGTATGTGTAGTAATGAATAAGTACGAGCCATAACGAGGCAAAATTACTAAGAGTAGTAAGTACCCCGAGGGGA